>OY728121.1:1670801561-1672051561 GCA_963277665.1 Viscum album | reverse complement strand
CTTACATGGCATGTAGTTATTGTGAAATTACATCAACTAAAGGTCTTAGAAGAATTAATCCGGACTATAACTATTTGAAACTTCCCCTCCCCAGCATCGACATCATGGTGTCATCTCTCCACCTTTTCATGGTTGTTCGGCTAGGATTCTATTACATGCTCATGTTGTTCCCAATGGTAATTGTCATACCCTATAATTATTCCAAATATATTAGATATTCTCTGGTGAATGTGCCTATTTTGGATCCTTATCTAGGGCTTGTTCCTTGTATAGTCAACCTGTTCTATTTAATCAAAAAATTTCATGTGGTCTGAAGGCCATGAGGTGTCCTGAAGGACCTCAGGTGGCCCAAACACCTTGAGGTGGCCCATATTCTTTACTAGCTAGAAGGCATTGGGTGGCTTGAAGTCCTTGAAGGACTCGAGCACAAATCAATGGCCTGAAATCCCATACAAATGAATAGTTCCAACTACTATAGTACCAAATAGTAGCTACTACAGTCCTTGCTACAATACTTCTATAGTAACCCAGAAATATGTCTCTACTTGGATTTGATCTTGAGTCTCTTGGATTCACTTTTCAAGTCCTTTCCAACTGGGCTGATGCTTTTGTTCAATCATACCATTTCATCATATACCAACATGTATCAGAACCACACTGAGGATGTTTTTCTTGGAATCCATCAACTCCAAGTGAAAATTATCATAGGGAACAATTCTTAGCACATTAGAATAGTAGTGTGATTAACGATTGATGAGAAAAATATCTGAAAAATAAAATCCATCTATTTTTTGGAAACATTTCTCCATAATGAATTCTTTTTACCTCCGATATTGATCAGGTTCTTCACTCATATAGAAAACCTATTTTTTTAGAGTTCAAATTCCTTATGAAGGATCAACTGGGTCCTTTCTTTTTTTGAGCTTTATGGAATTCATTTCCTCCATGTCCAACTCCAATGACTCCAATTTACTAAGTGAAGATACTTATTACATCCTTTTTATTACATTGGAATATGTTCAAAGAAAAAATATCATATCATCCCCAAAATTATAAACTATTTTTCTGATTCAAGATGGTCCTCTCATTTGAATTGGTTGTTTTCCAAAACATTATTCCAATCATCCTTCCTAGTCTATTTATTCTAATACCCTCTCTGATGTACTAGTGATTTCATAACTTTAGGACCATTTTATTAATTTAAATGAAGGTTAATTCTTTCTTATAATATCATTCTCTTTAACTTGAACATCAATAGTTTATTTTGAATAAATTTATTTCTTTTAGAATTTTTTACCTTGAGATCAAAATTTCCCATTGAAGAGAACATATATTCTACAGACGACTTACATCATATCAAAATCCCCAATATGATATCCAAAGTTCTTATAACCATATCCTACAAGAAAATATACTTTGGATTTCACCTCTAAAATATATATTCCCTTGTAATCAACTTAAACATATTCCAAAAATTTGAGTGTATTGAGATGATTTACTTCTATTATTTTTCTATATCAAAGTTATTTCAATATTTATTGTTTTGTAAATGAATCTGGACACTTATTGACCAAATATAACTCTTTATTTATGTCTTTCACCCAAATTTCCTTTGGAAATAGGGAATAAAGACTTAAACTTTGTCCTTTATCATACAAACACCAATTAATTTTTTAATATACTCTATTTTATTATGTATTTCTAGGAACTATATTCTCATTACAAACTACCTTCTTCAGAAAAAAGTTTCATAGGTTTTATATAGTGTATTATCCTCTATTTTCAATTCATATGAACTTTGTCTTCTAATCACACTCCCTATAGAAAAATAATTCCCCTGAATAAGTGCCTAAAACATAAAATTTATTCTTTAGGGACTAGACTCATTCTTTCTGGGTGTAATAGTTAATAAAATTTATAAATTACAAAGATTCCCATTGTAATTCACCGATGTTGTTCCCCAAACATCAAAAAGAAAATGTTATAGAATCTAATTATTAAGCTTCAATCGAACCAAGTTAAAAAACACCATCATCTATATCTCTATAATACAAGTCTAGAATCTTCTAAAATCCATTTTATTGAATCTAAGTATTCAATTTTATATTATAAATTTCAAATTATTCTCAATGTGGTGCCCATATCTATAGTGGCATACTTCAGAATCTTCTAATTAGGTTATTCAGATCATTACAGCTTCATATTTACTTCTATTGAAGTAAAACATTCCATTTTTTACCCTATAATAAATCACTAAGGATCCTTTACTTATCTTCCACACTCCATCCACAACGGTGGTTGTAAAACTATATTAATCAGGTTGTCAAATTGGTATTATGTTATTTCATGGACATGAAATGTTTCAATAATATTTAAACATTAAGATGACTCAATTATTCATATGAATATTGAAATTTCCTTTCACAAAAACCTATATAGATTCATTATATACTATATGTATTCTTCTCAATCATTCAGATACATATCTCAACATTCACCCCCCCCTCACTGACCTATTGAATGGAAAGATACCCCAGAGTCAATAACTCATTACTCTTTTGGAATATTCATTATCAACAACAAACTTTTACCACCTTAGATCATAATAATGGAATTTTTACTTCCAAAAGATAAATAAATTATTTCATACTCCTTAAATTTTCTATTATCCTTCTCAATATTCCCCTTCCTTCTATAAAGAAAGCATGTATTTCCATGCAAAAATGATCTACTCAAATTATTCCCCCAGACTTATCCTCTAGTGACTTCTTTTATTATTCATCACATTAAGGTGACTATTCCCAACCTCCAATATTGAGAGAACTTCCTAAGGCTACTTGTGTATCCTTACACCTTAACTACTCAATGAGAATCAAATTTTATATTTCATAAAATTCAAAGTATTTATTTCCATTTGAATTACTCACTATTATCACCATAGCATCCTATATTTCCATAAGTGAAGATAGAAAAAGAAACACCCATATATTTTCCATGAATTTTTCCTTCATCAATTTGATCAACATGTATATCATGTTGAAATCATTCACATGTTCCACTATCAATCTTCCTTCTAATAGACCCAATTTGAATAATTACAATAGTGTAAGGAATTTTTTGAGTTTCATTGGTTTCACATATGTATCAGCTAATTATTTCATATATTATGTAGTGACTTTCTTCCACCATATATTGAAATCAACATTTTATGCAGGACAAATACTTACCATTGTAAGAGACTTCCTCTCTAATATCTCCCATTCTAATTTTTACAACTTATCGGGACATTCTATTGACAATAATGCATCTATTTTATTTTATATCAAAGGTATTACCACTAAATCTTCAAGAAGCCAATTTATATTCCATTACCGATTTCAATCTGGATATTTCCTTCATCTGATGCCATTTTTTCTATTATAAGGTGTGTATTATTAAGCATGTTCTCCAATACCTCTTGTAGGGATCTAAACCAGATCAACACTCACAACCACTATTTCATAAGAGCATACTTCTAAATTCCCAACATCCAAAATTCTATATAACCCCCCCTTGATTTCCTCTTTCATGGATTTGAAGTATACACACACTAATTATGACATTAAATCTTCAACACACACAGAAGTAGAAAAAAAAAGGAAACAATGAAATACACACAAGAATTTCATGGTTCAGTAGAATGTTCTGCATCCATTGGAAGAAAATAAATTAACTATAATATATGAATGTATATCATATTACAAAATCACTCCCACATTCCCTGCTCCCACTCATATTAATTCTCCTCTTTATGACCACTAATCATAATTTTTCAATTTTATGTTGGAATATTGTCTAACCACAAATTTATATAGCTTGTCTTATGGTAAATTGGTTCCACAACTATTTGAGATTAATGGTTTTCCTTCTATTGACTGAGGTAACCTATAATATGCTATTATACCTTTATATTGGCCAATATAATCTTGTGAGAATATATACTACCCAATTATCCAAACTATCATGTCGGTACTTTCAATAGGTCATCAGAATAAAATACATTAGAAAAAGTCCTTACATAAGTGTTCAGTTCTACAAATATAGTCAGAAACCTCATACTGAAAAAATAACCTTCTGGAAATTATCCTTAAGGAAATATCCTTGTTTTAAGTTAATGAAACTTCAAAAAAACCTAATAGTTTGTGTGCAAAATGGTGTTCCCTACTTTCTGTTACATTCATGTTCGTTTTCTAATGATAGGAATCAGACCAGACATAGGAGAGGAACCCGGGTCCTGGCCTTACAATGAGTGAGATGGAAATAGATAAACATTTATAGGAGACATATAGTCATTATGTGCATAATTTACCTTTACTAGAGAGTCTTAGGTCATGGTAATAAATATTTCATTGAGTGAGAAGGATTTGGTTGTGGAATTAAATAACCTATGTGGGAGGGTTGGGTCATGACATGATATGAGACGTGGATGATGGAAATTGTCACAAACCAGGCCAGGTCGCCATCCGGCCCGGTGCCCGACCCGGTCTATGACATGGCCTGAAGAGCATTCCCGATCCCCATGGGATGTCACAATTTCCTGAGTATCAAAACTAAAACATGGGTTTCCAGAAAATCACACTAATATCACATAAACACATTAATAACAAATCAATGCATAAGAGATCTCAAGAGAATAAAATAAAACCACTTCACACTAAGAAATATGACTAAATAATATTATGAATTAATTAAACACACAAATAAATTCATCAAACAAAAATTATGAGCGGAACCACATACCTCAATGTGTATAAACATCCAACAATGAAGAGAATACCATTCATGCTTCAATCGCATCACCAAGATACCAAATTTATTCCTAAAACAATAAGATCAAACCAAAGGACCTAAAATTAAACCCTAAAATTCAAACTATACCCAATGGAAAAAAAATAAACCGCAAGAACAAGGGGAAAACCCTTGCAAAGGGGAGGAAATGTTATACCGTAGGGGAGAGGGTGCGGCGGTGTGGCAAAGGCTCTGCCAAGGGGGGTCCGGCTACTGGTGAAAAGAGGTTGGCGGGTCGAGGAGGGCCAGCTAGGGAAAGGTGGGGGTTCGCGTAGCGGCTCGAGGAGGTTTAAGGGGAGTCGGGTCGATGGACCAAGGTCGCCGGAGGGGGCGGTGCATGAGGAGTGTGGGGTGCCGGAGGGAGTGCTGATCCGGTAGACAGAATGACAAAGCAGGAGGCAGGGAGGGAGTTCTTCAACGGACAAGAGGTGTGGTTGTTTATAAGACTGTGATGGCTTGAGGTGTGGTGTGATGGGTTTGGTTGGGGAAAGCAGGGCGTGGAGTAAGGGAGGTGGATGGATGGCTTGCCGGAAGATCCGGAGACCAAGGAGAGATACCGCCACGAGCAGACCCAGGGGGAGGGGGATATTTGATTCAGGGTTAAGGGGGGCGAAGTCCTATGTAATAAAAAAATAGGGGGAAAATAAATATAATAGAAATGAAACAAACAAATAGAATAAGTAAAATAATAATAATAAAAATGATAATAAACTAAAATTTGGATAATTATATTAGTAATAATAAAAATAATAATACCCAAGTGATAGTAATAAAATAAAATAAATTTATTATCAATTATGATAATAATAATAGTAATAATGTACCTAAATATCATTATTGATATTATTATCATTAAAAACTCTTATTTTATTTGATTTTTATTTCATCACACATTTAATTTTATTTCTTTATTAAAATTCATTTCATTTAATTAATTTACCATCGACAGGGTCATACGACGGCCATGGTGAATCTGCTTGGCTTCGCAATTATGTTTCACTTATGTGTCGCATGATGACAAGCCCCGAAAAAAAAACTCATTTAATTTTATTTATTTATTATTAATTCATTTTATTTAATTACTTGAACATCGGGTAGGAGAGCGGGGAACTGAGCGAGGTCATGCGGTGACCTAGGTGAGGGCACACGTCTTCGATAGTAGCGCGCTAAAACGTTGTCGAGGCCAAAATGCTCAATTATCAGAGCAAAACCCCAGTCAGGCTCGGCCTGTATTTCATATCAATAGAATAATAATAATTAGAAGTAGATAAAATCATAAGATGAAAAAAAAATCGAAACTTGACACTACGCAAAGTCCGGGTGTTATAATTCTCCCCACCATAAAGATTTCTATCCCTGGAAAGCCACAACTAGAACCAAACCCCAAAGTAGAAAACCACACTCCCTTAAGGTTCAAAGGGGGTCCCCACGAACATCAAGCAAAGAGAGGGAAAGGTATCGTGCTCAGAGATAGTGACTTAAATACAACCTCAACAAACCCATAAAAAGTATTTCTGATATGTGTCTCCCATCTCAAAGAGCTAGAACACCTCCAGTTGACTAATCAAATAAGGGAACTCTTGCACCCACAGAAGCCAACTTCACAAGCTGAAACACCTCAAGCACTATTAAACTGAAACCACACCATTTGGCTAGAATGAAAAAACAAGGTCAAACCACATCCACAAAACACTCTTATCACTTATTGCCAAGACATATTTAAAAACAGAAGAAAAAGATCAACATGGGGTGGCACGAGGGGCTCCCCAACATTAGTAACTCACTGACGCTCGAAACGAGACTGGAAAACCGACACGGGAAGGTTTGAGTGGACTACCCACCATTAAAGAAAAGTCCAGCACTAATGTATTCTAGTGAAATTCGTGTGAGACCCAATGTGGGTCTCCCCACCATTAATAACCTACCAACACCCAAGGGGAGACTAGAAAACCAACATGGGGAGGTCCGAGTGGACTCCCCACCATTCAAGACAGGACAACACCGATTTATTCTAGAGACCTTTGTGCGAGACCCATCATGGGTCTCGCTGCCATAAGAACCTACAGAGGATGCAGAACTTTGAAAAATTCTCAATGGTGACCAAACTCCCCGCCACAAGGGGCGGGGAGGGAGGGGCCCGACTACCAGGGGCATCAAAATCACAACACAAAACAAACCAGCATCATCATGTCCCTGGATGAGCACTATTCCAATTTGAGGCAAATTTTCCCACGAGACCCCATAAAGACCACTCAAGAGATTACATCTAGTGGGATGCAACCCCCAGGACTTTAAGGTCACGAGATGATCACGCCTCCTCATAGCTACAAAATCCTTGCACACCCAAGAAGTTTGTTTGGAATGGAGAAACTATAGGAAATGACTTAAACTACTTTGACTTTCAACACTGATGACATAACAATATCAGGGTCCCATACCCTCTCTAGGTTCCTGACCACGTGCCAGCTTCACTCTGAGGCCTATGGCTAGAGCCCTGATGTTTAAAGAATCTTCTTCCTCACATTCAGGCATAGAAGACTCCTGAACGGAGCTTCTCCTTTTTTTGTCACACGCAACCACACGACAACTAAGAAAACATCGGCAAACACAACACATTATGACATCCAACTGATCATACATGGAACATTTACCAACACAAGTGTTGAAATGGTGCATGTGCATCACCCTTTGTAACACTGGATGAGAATACGACACCACAAATCATCACCTGAACAAGATCATTACTGTCGAGAGGAACATTATATGGAGAGGGACTTCAAACCGAGTCTTAAACAACACGTGATTCCTACAATTAACTGTAGCATCCCCATGTGACTGGGTCTGCCAAACTAGTGGCCTAACATAGACCCTTTCTAAAACGAAACAAACGAAGGTCCAAAGGGCATTTAGAATAGTGGTCTACACCGATAACACTAGGCCACTTCCACTTTTCCCTACTAGAATCTATTTCACTGTTTCCAAACATAACATTCAAATTAATGATGTCAAACTTCAACCTTGATTATCAAGGAGAATTTCACACTGCATGGCATCATCAAAAATGACCTTGCAGCCGATGAAAATACTACAAAGCCCTGCAAGACACTGGTCAACACCGATAATTCTGAACAACCTTCACCCTTCCTAGCTGGATTTCCTTTCACCGTTTCTAGGGACAACCTTAAAACACGACGACGTCAAACATCATACCGATGATTCAAGATGCTCCAAATACCAAAACTCCCTTCAAATCTCATTTCATCTATCACCTCACTGTGAGACGATCTGCTTAGTTGTAAGAAAGAGAGGTGGGTTCAATTCTAGAATTCAAGAAGTGATTCATCAGATCAACTGGAGGGTCGGCCAATGGTGATTTTCAAATGGACGCACTTCAATCACATGTAAATTCTTTATGGGGGCATACACTAGTTAAGAAAGAAAACCATGGACCCAACCATATTGGTACCACAGTCAAGACCAACCACAAGAGAACACCACACGTGTTGGGGGAAACACTACAAGGGCTCCCCAATGTACATTTCAAAATAATTCACCAACTACACACTTACATACCAACGTACAAAAAAAATTCAAACTCGAACATAATTTAGGCAAAAAACGATTCTCAGCTCGAAACGCCTCACATCCAATCTTTCAGAAATACAAGGACACACCATGAAATTTCCGGTTACTAAAAAACCAAATTTTTTTAACAAAACATTTTAAAAAAAAGCAAAACATGTGGGTTTCACAAACACCAATGATGTCCCATGATCCTCGCACATGCATGTTCTCATGCCGCACTGGCACCCACCTCATGTCCATTCAGGAATTCATCTTCTTGTTCCATTAACCCTTTCTCTTTCCATATACACTCATGCATGTTGTTGCCCATGAGAACACCAAGGTTCAAAACCAAACCTTTCAATTTTCCAAAACCAAGACATCCAACCCACACTTTTCAAACCTCAAACCTCATTTTCTTTTTAAATTGCTTTATTTCAAAACATTTTTCAAAACATTTTCCAAGGAAAAATTATTTTTACTTAAAAACCAAATGTCCACAATTCCAAAACAAGGAAACGAAGATTGGTTCAAGAGAAAACTAGTGTCAGTGGGAGACTGAAACATATGGTTGGCGGCCATATGCCGATCACGCCATTGACATGGAGGGTATTCTAGGGAAGCGCCCCTGGCTCTACATGGCTTGCCAGACCCTACGATCTCACTAGGACCACTGACCCTAATCCTTTTTCATTTCCAATAAATGAAATTAACCACACCAACCAAAGGATTAGACAAACCTCTGCTTACTCCGGTAACTCGAGTCCCGCCATGAGGTGTGCTGGCTAGGCACCTTACTCAGAGCCAAGACGTTGAGTCCCGACAACCTTAACTCTAATATACCAGGACTCTAACACAAAAGAACATGACCCAAGGAGTAAACCTGCTGCTCTGATACCATTTTGTCATGAACCAAGCCGAGTCGCCATCCGACCCGGCACCCACCCCGGTCCACAACATGGCCTGAAGGGCATTACTGATCCCCACGGGCTGGAACAAGTGCCTAGGTATCAAAACATACACATGGGAAAGATTTTTCCCAAAATAGTAAACACAAAACAACTGATAAGATAAATAAACTGAAACTAAAAGTAGACAACCAAACAGGGCATTAAAATGAAAACAAAAACAGGGGTCTACAAATTGAACCCACAACCAAAATAAGTGACAACTAAGGAAACTCAAACACAAACCTCCAATAAACCAGAGAGACGCATCATCCACATGGTACAACATCAACCTGTACAATAAGACCATCAATGACCTGAACCACCATCACTGAGCACGAAGTCACAACCTGGAAAGAAGAAGAAACATAATCTACATACACCCAAGGGTGAATGTAGGGTTTGAGCTAAAATCCCAGTAGGATTCCACCAAGAAAAGGTTCCATGCATAATTATTAAAAGACAAATACATTTGAAATTGAACAGAATAAAAATAAATAAGTTCTTAAAGAATTTTAATGAAAATGGTCTTTAAGGCGAAACTTATCTAAAAGGAAAACAAATTAAATTATTTACACACATGCACGCACGCACACACACGTACACACACACAGAGATTCACTCACACACGTACACACACACACACACTTTTCTTGGTAACCCCAACATCACCATGTGTGCCGATGGTGAGCAGATAGAAAAAGAAGAGCACAATCCATGGGAGAGACCCTAAAGATACTTGTGACAAGTGGGACCCTAGAACCTCGTGTCTCGGTGAACAATGGTACAAGAACAAAAAAATACAAGTTCTCATGCATGAGCCACTAGTAGGGAAATGCATACATAAACTAGTGGTCTCCAACATCATCCATAAGTTTAGTTAGTGTTGTAGTCGTCAATCTAGCTAAGTGAAACCTGGCCGAAGCCACTTTCGAATCAATAGCGCACTAGTCCTAGTCCTCCCACCTAGTAACAAGGCTTCCTGTTTTTTCTCAAGTAGTTCAGAGTTCATGTTTGATGCTATAATCACATTCTCAATCCAAGGAAGACATCACACACACCAAAACCACCATTTTCACACACACAATCCATTTGAAATAATTCACACACTAATATACTTCAAAACTCAATTTTCATTTCATAAACAACCAATTATTAGAACTTGCATCCATAATAACTATATAATATGACATTTATGATTTTAAATAAACAAATTTTGAAGAGTAGAGCATGATTTTACACACAAAACCAACCAAACCTACTTTAGAACCAAACAAAGGATGTAATCTCATCAAAACATGATTTTTTCCACAAATATCAATTAATTAATTTATCAAAATTTATAAAACACTAAAAAAACATGACATGGGTTTCCAGAAAATCACACTGATATCACATAAACACATTAATAACAAATCAATACATAAAATATCTTAAGAGAATAAAATAAAACCACTTCACACCATGAAAACTGACTAAATAATACGCTGAATTAATTAAACACACAAATAAATTCATCAAACAATAATTATGAGCAGAACCACCTACCTCAATGTGTATAAACATCCGACAATGAAATGAATCCCATTCGCGCTTCAATCGCATCACCAAGAGACCAAATTGATACCTAAAACAAGAAGATCAAACTAAATTCCTAAAATTAATCCCTAAAATTCTAACTATACCCACTGGAAAAAAATAAACCCCAAGAACAAGGGGATAACCCCTAACAAAGGAGAGAAAATGTTATACCATATGGGAGAGGGTGTGGCGGCATGGAAAAGGCTCGACCAAGGGGGGGTCTGGCTGCCGGTGAAAGGAGGTTGGTGGGTTGAGGAGGGCTGGCCAGGGGAGGTGGGGGTTCATGCGGTGGCTCGAGGCGGAGCAAGGGGAGTTGGGCCGATGGCCCAAGGATGCCAGAGGGGGGAGGTATTGGAGGAGTGTGGGGTGCCGAAGGGAGTGCTTATCCAGCAGATGGTGCGAGCAAGCATGAGGCAGGGAGGGAGGTCTTCGATGGACTAGAGGTGTGGTTGTTTGCAAGGTTGTGACAGCTTGAGGTGGGGTACGACGGGTCTGGTCGGGGGAAGCAGGGCGCGGAGTAAGGGAGGTGGTCGGACGGCTTGTCAAAATATCTGGAAACCAAGGAGAGATGTCGCCACGAGCAGACCCAGGGGGAGGGTGAAATGTGATTTGGGGGTAAGGGGGGGTGAAGCCCTAAGAATGAAAAAAATGGGGGGGGGGATAAAAATAAAACAAATAAAACAAACAAATAGTATAAGTAAAATAATAATAATAATAATAAATGATAATAAACTAAAATATGAATATTTATGTTAGTGATTATAAAAAGAATAAAACCAAGTGATAGTAATAAAATAAAATAAATGTTATATCAATTATGATAATAATAATAGTAATAATGTACCTAAATATAATTATTATTATTGTTATATTTAAAAACTCTTATTTTATTTGATTTTTATTTCATCACACATTTAATTTTATTTATTTATTAAAATTCATTTCATTTAATTAATTGACGATTGAGTAGAGCCATATGACGACCCTTGGGAATCTGCATGGCTTCACAATTATGCTTCGCCCATGTGTCGCATGATGACAAGCCTCGAAAAAGAACTCATTTAAATTTATTTATTTATTATTAATTACTTTTATTTATTTACTTGAACAACTGGAAGGGAGAGGGTAACCGAGCAAGGCCGAGTGGTGACCTAGACGAAATCGCACGGCTTCGACAGTGGTGCGCTGAAACATTTTTGAGGCCAAAACACCCATTTATCAAAGAAAACCCCCAATCGTCCTTGGCCCGTATTTCATATCAAAAGAATAATAATAAATAAAAGTAGACAAAATCATAAGATGAAAATAAAAATTTCAAACGTGACACAACGCAAAGTATGGGTGTGACAGAAATTACCATAGGAGATGATGTAGCGGGTCAAGATTTGGTGTATGACAATGCAGAGTTCCAACAAGTAGTGTGTTGAGGTTTCAAGGATGCCCTGAGTCTTAGGTATGAGTTGGGATACCATTTGGGATTCAATGAGACAACGAGGTGATGAAAATATTCTGACATGTTTCTGAAGAATATATGATCATGGTTCATGGTGCCTTGTCTAGAAAACAGTGACCAGATGCGTAGGATGTTTTGGTGTCCATGTTATCAAATGATATCCAATGTTCTTATGTAACATGATTAATTTCATCATGAAAGCATGTATATGATGGTTTATACTATGGGAACTTTTAGATACCCTACTGAGACATATTTCTCACATGCTACATAGGAACCCTAGTACGTGTGTAGAATATATATCTATTTTTAATTTGAGAACTATATGTGTAGTGGATTGTGCTAAGAAAACTAGATAGGTTTTTAAATATGAGGTTTTTAAGGACTGGAGATGTATGTAGGTTTGTAAAACCTTGAGAACCTAATATACGATTAATATTAAATGAGATAATTTATTTGATATATTGAATAACATGAAACAAATACTTAAACTAAACCACAATATTTTTAGATAAAATATAAATATTCAATTATGACGTAAAAACTAGACATTGATTTAGAAGGAATGAATGAGAGTAACTAATTTCTCCACTAGAAAATAATGATATGTCCATGGTTTTGGGAAAAAGCTTGGATACAGGTCACCCCTATAGCCATGTGGAGAAACAATTGCGGGAAGGACCTATACCCACAATTCTCCAAAAACCATAGTTATAGTTCACCCTTATACCTATGGTTTTTTACAATTGTGGGTATAGGTATATTGGGGAAAAATTATGGGAAGTAAATATACCCATGTTTCTCCAAAAACCATGGGTATATGTTACCCATATACCCATGGTTTTTATAAACCCATAAAATGGGTTTTGCAGTAGGGAAAATTTTTTGGGGAAGAACCTATACCCACAGTATGACCAAACTATAGGCAGAAGAAATTTTTTTGAGAACATGTCGCAATGTTTTGGGTAAACCATTAGTATAGGTCATTTTTTACCCTTAATTCAACCAAATAATGGGTATAGGTTGGCCCTTTTCCATAATAATAATAATAATAAATAAATAAATTTTATAAATAAATTTATATATGTATATATAAACGAATATAATATTAAGAACATTATTATTGGATAGGGGTAATATGGCAACCCTGCATTTATTACAAACGTAAACATGATTTATTATATATACTATTCACTTGAAACAACAAGGAAGATCGAGAGGTCTAGTGTCTTTAGGGCTTAGGATCATTACATAACAACTTAAAACATGAAATACAACATCTTTATTGAAAAATTCCTTTAAATGGCCACTACATTCCCTCGTACTTAGCATTGCATGGGATAACCTGAGGACATGCATAAGAAAAGGGGTGAGATATAAAGCCCATTAAGGGAATAAACATGGAATACATGAGGAGTACAATACATGTTAGAAAATAGGCATATCAATAGATCACAATAGAAACTTGAACATAAATGCATGATAAAGTATGATAATCATAACATGGAAATGGGGCAACAACACTTAACATGGAATTAGCAAGAGCCAAGGCTCATTGCACATCGAGCATGAGTAAATTCTCATTGCACATAAAGCACGAGTAAACCCTCGTTGCACTAGAATTATCATGTGTCAAAATACATTGCACATGACATATCTTGATACTACACTTTACCCAATTCATTGGAGCGCTATAAGGGCAGACCCTTCTTAAACATTTCATTTCATGCATAAGTGTTCAACATGGATCATAAAACATGGATTCATTAAACATAATAATTTATTCCACGATATGGAATGTGGAATTCATACATGAAACTTTATAATCAGTAATTAAATTTGTGTAAAGTTGAATACCCTTGATGGAGAAATGAGCATGGTATTCACTACACAAAGGTAATGGCTTAGAAAATCGGTGCAATTTCGGCAGCGTAACGGCGTGACAAAAGAATTCATAAAAATGGATGATGAGATAGAAAGGGGTGTCTCACCATATTTACATGAAATGGATAGTAAGGGGGTCATATAGATACAAGTCCAAACAAATGTAATGGAATTTATATTCATGATACAAAAGTATTCTTTGAATGTAAATGAAGAGAGAGAAGTTCATTTCGGAATTTCGGCATAGTAACGGGTGTACATGGGAGGAATTTAATGAGAGAGGAAGGGGTCTCCCATAATTCAAACATCAATATGGTAGTATGGGGGAGGTTAGAAACCATACCTCATCATTTATAATTGAAATTAAAAGGGCATAAAATATTAAGAAAATTAGACAAAAAAAGTGAAAGGAAGAAAAACCCTTACTTGGAAGTGTGCTTCCAAGGCTTGAGAGAGGCTTGAGAGAGTCTTGAGAGAGGATTATTGGGAGATTGGGGCACCTAGGGAGGATTATAGAGATATTAGGGATGATTTTGGAAGAACTATAAAGTCTTTGAGTGAGGAGGAAGTGGGATCTTGGGTGGGTTTATATAGGAAAGGTGGGTGAATTATTTATTATTTAGGTTTGGGGACCCTTATATTAAACTAATCCAAACCACAAATAATCTCATGGTTTTTTACCATGGGTTTTCGAAAAGGGAAAAGGAAAACAAATTTTTATTACTCCAAAATCCGAACTTCTTAAAATAATGGGGTTTCTTATGTGGAGGTGAGTCACACTCCCATGGAAAATAGTTTAAAAAGACAAGATGTTTAATAAGTTTTGAGGGGTCTATTAATGCTTTGAAAAGTAAGTAAAAAACCCAAAATCACATTATTTTAATGTAAAAACATATATTGGCCGAAAATAAAGCTTATAGTATTTTATTACATCACTATTTGGTTATTATGATGTCATAAAACACATTATATATTTAAACAGTATTTAATTTTTACCCAAAAATTTGACTGTCTCAAAAAATTATGAACAATTCACTGTTGGATAATATAGACATCCTGATTCATGAAATAACATTTATTTTATCTAAATAATATTCTAAATATATTAATTTTCACTTTTAAAATAAAAACCAACATTTATTGAAAATTCACGTGTTTTGATAGAAATGGCTTTCAAACCTTAATAAAAATTATAATTGCATTCATAAAATTATATGATCATTTATATATAATAAAATTAATTTAATAATAATAATAATATTTTTTAAACATATTATTTAATTCCAAAATCCCTTAATTTAAAAAAATATTTTTCTTAATTAAATAATTACTAAAAACACTACTTGTACATTAAAAAATATTTAAAATGTATCAATAATGACAATGAAGTATAATCATTATTATATAAAAAATATGATACATGAACATAGTACTAGCGATCTGTTACATAACCCCTTAAAACATCCATATAAGACATAAGGGTAAGGTGTACGATGGTGACAGACTCTTGGGGTGGCTTAGATAATGTCTCTCGATTGATAATCTCTATCAATATCCACTTTTCCCATAGGTGGTCTCATTCGAGCCTGACATGATGAAGCTCAGCTTAGGCTTAGTCAAGAGAGAAGGCCAAAGACACCACCTATTTTTTGAGCTCCGACAAATGGTCTTTGTATAGGGAAATTCTACTGGATGAGGTCATCACTTCCTTTGTCTGAGTAAATTGGATTTGTTAAAACCCTATATTGATACTAATCATGTGATCGATGTTCAATGGATATAAAAGAAACGGTCACAATTCATAACCTAAAACCAAAGAAGTTGACATTTTATATAAAAATTTTAAATAAAGAGACATTTTATTAGATCAAGAGGGATTTCTATTAATGAAACTTTGGGTCGTTACAATATTCCCCCATTAAGAAATTTCACCCTCGAAATTTCCTTTTCCCACACTAAAACAGATGTGGGTAACTCATCTTCATCATTTCCTCCAATTCCCAAGTCACTTCTTCAAACTTGTGCTTTCTCCACAACACCTTGACGAGGGGCATTGTCTTATTTCGTAGAACTTTTTCTCTACGATCTAAGATCTTCACTAGTTTCTCCTCGTATGAATGATCATCTTCCAACTGTACCACCTCAGAAGAGAGTACATGTGAAGGGTCCAGTATGTACTTCCTAAAGAGGGATACATGATAGACATCATGTACTTTGGCCATGGTAGGTGTAAGTGCTATTTGATAGGCCACAGCCCCAACACGATCAAGAATCTCGAAGGGGCCGATGTACCTTGGACATAACATACCTTTTTTTCCAAACTTCATGACCTTCTGACATAGAGATATGCATAGAAAAACCATGTCTCCAACATTAAACTCAAGGTCTCCTCGATGATTATCTTCATAACTCTTCTATCAAATCTGGGATGCCTTGATATGCTGCTAAATGGTTTTCACCTTCTACACCATTTCCTCGACCATTTCTGGTCTATTCAGCTTATGTTCACTGACCTCATCCCAACACGTCGATGTTCTGCACCTTTTCCCATAAAGGGCTTCATATGGTTCCATTTGGATGCTCGAGTGGAAACTATTATTATAAGAGAACTCAACCAGAGGTATATGTTGAACCCATCCTCCTATAAAGTCCATTGACGATGCTCTCAACATGTCCTCAGGTGTTTGGATTGTCCGTTCAGATTGGGAATCAATTTGAGGATGATAGGTCGAACTGAAGTTCAGTTCAGTATCCAGAGAAAGTTGAAGACTCTACCAAAACATATAGGTGAATCTTGGATCACGGTCAGACACAATAGATAGTGGTACTCCATGAATCCTTACCACTTCCTTGATATATATCTGTTTTCATTGATCCGATGAGAAATCTTCCCGAATAGAAATGAAGTGTGCAGTCTTTATAAGATGATCCACCGTAACCCAAATTGCATTGTTTCCATTGGATGTCCTCGAAAGTATGGTGAAAAAGTCCATGGTGATGTTCTCCCATTTCCATTCTGGTATGGGAAATGGTTGCATCATCCCCTTAGACTTCTACCTCTCTACCTTCACCTGCTGGAACACCAGGCACTTTGATGTATATACAGCGATCTCCTTCTTCATATTGTCTCAAAAACAATTTCTCGGAGATGTCAATACATCATTGTGCTCTCTGGGTAAATAGAGAAATTTGAACTATTTGTATCATCAAAAAATATCCTTCATTATCTCTAGACTTGATAGAACACATAGTTTTTTCCCAAATTGCAGAATTCCATCTTCATTAACATTAAACTCCAAGGATTTCCCTTTTTCAATACCTTCCACTTTTTCTTGAATTCTCACATCATCCTTTTGAGATTCCATTGAAATTTACAAAAGAGAAATTTGAGCAATCATTTGTGAAAGGATTAATGATGGTCCATTCTTTATGATTCCCATGTCCATCTTTATCAAGTCTAAGAATATTGGATCCTTCTCAATTCTCATCATTGATATAATCGTTGGTTCCTTTCTACTTAGGGCATCTGCCACCTTGTTCTCTTTCCCAGGGTGCTAATGTATTGAGCAGTCATAATCCTTTATGAGATCTATCCATCTTATCTAGCGCATATTAAGCTCTTTCTGTGTGAATATATATTTAAGACTCTTGTAGTCTGTATATATCTCACATTTCTCCCCATAGAGATAATGTCGCTAGATTATCAAGGAAAAGATCACCGCCGCCAACACCAGATCATGTTTGGATAGTTTCACTCATGGATTTTCGACTGTCTTGAGGAATAGGATATCAATTTATCATTCTGTATTAGCACAAAGCCTAATCCCTTCTTGGAAGCATCACTGAATATCACAAAATGTTCCCCACTTGGAGGAAAAGTGAGCACGAGCATAGTGATAAGCCTCCTTTTAAACTCCATGAAGCTTTCTTCACATTCATCACTCCAAGAAAACTTTACTCCATTTTGAGTTAACTTGGTAAGATGGTTGGATAATTGAGAGAAATTTCTCACATATCGTCGATAATATCCAGCTAACCCCACGAAGCTACAGATATCTGTTACCATTGATGGCCTTGGCCATCCCTCAATTGCATCTGTTTTGGAGGGATCCAAAGATATCACATTCCTTGTGATGATATAGGCCATGAATGAGACCTCCTTCAACTAGAAATCAGACTTTCTGTACTTTGGATAGAGCTTCTCCTTGTGGAAAGTCTCTATTACAGTTCTTAAATTCTCCTCATGATCCTCCTTGGTTTTGGAGTATATTATAATATCATCTATAAAGTCTACCACAAATTTGTCAAGGTAATATCTAAAGACTTTATTCATCATGTCCTTTAAAATTTCTGTAGAATTAGTGAGTTTGAAAGTCATTAATATGAATTCATAGTTCCCATATCTTTTACGAAAAGCAGTCTTGGGGAAATCTTCCTTCTTCACCCTTATTTGAAAATATCCCGACTGCAAATCTACCTTGGAGAAGTATTGTGCTCCATGCAGCTGATTGAGCAAGTCATCGATCAATGGAAGAGGATACTTGTTCTTTATCGTGACTTTGTTAAGTTCTTGATAATCAATGCAAATCCACATTTACCCATCCTTCTTCTTGATGAAGAGCACTGCTGCACCCCATGGTGAATCACTTGGGCTTATAAACCCTTTATCCAGATTCTCATGTAGTTTTTTCTTCAGTTCATCAAGCTCCATGAAATCCATTCTATGTGGAGTCTTGGATATTGGTATCACCCCTAGTATAAGTTCAATTAAGAATTCAACGTCTCTTTTATGAGGAAGACCAGGCAGTTCCTCGAGAAACACATCAGCAAATTCCCTCATAATTGGAATTTCTTCAAGGATGGTTTCTTCTTTGGACTCAATCATCTGAGCCAGATACACGTGCTCATAGGGCAGTAATATCCATTCTTGAGATGATGGAGCTAAATTAGATTCATATTCCTCCATACAATTGTAAAGAATTGGGGGTCAATTTTCTATATGGAGTGTGATTTCCCTCTCCCGAAAATTTATGTTTGCTCAATATAAAGAAATCCTATTCATGCCAAGAATTGCATCAAATTACACTAGAGGGAGTATAATGAGGTTCTCTAGGAAATTCAATCCACAGATTATGACAGGGGAGGAGTTATATTCATGGGATGCAATGATTTCACCATTTTCCATACTCACCGACATCTTCACTTCCATGATTTGTGGTGGTGATAGGATTGTTCTACTAATTTTTCGAGATATAAAAGAATACGTAGAACCTGAATAAAAAATTATATTTCCTATTCTTTAATTAATAACTAGAGAACTGGTCACCCCTTCATTGTTGTAGCTCCCTTCGATAGAGGTGATGGAAAAATCTCTACCTTGCTGCATTGGAGGTTGTTGGTTGCCTCCGAAAACCCTTGGATTAGGGAACTGATTTGAAAAATTCTTCGGTTCTTTGTGGTTGTAGCAATGAAAAATGTGTTGAGGTTTTAACAGAGCATTCCTCTCTTCTGTCTCTGCAGCGGGTCTTTCTTGCCGACAGTTAATAGATGGGTGCCCTTATCTTCCAAACCTAAATCATTTCCTCATCCCCTTGAGGCAATTTACAAGGTAATTATTTCCACACATTTGGCAAGTGGGGTGCTGGATCTTCTTAGCACCATTGGATTTATCCATCGGACCGCCAGCATTGAATTCCACCTTATGCTTCTTGTCCCCATGATACCCCTGTGATTCCTCGATCTCTATTATGACCTTCAGAGCACATCGGACAATTTCCTCATAGTTGTCGAAGTCACGGATCGTTAATGCCTTCCGTAGGCTAGGCTTCATCCCACAAAAGAAGGGGTCAAATTTGAATTCGGGGGTAACGATAAAGCCGGAAGCATATCATGCAAACCAGCTAAATTTTTCCTTATACGCTCCAACAGATTCATTATCTTTTTTCTTGAGGTAAAGGAAGTCCCTTTCCTTCTTAAGCCTGAGGGTGCATAGAAAATATTTAACAAAAAAAATATTTTGGAAATCCTTCCATTCCATTGCCTTCATCTCTTCCTCATGCTTCGTATTTTTTATCAACATCCACCATTGATAAGTTTCACCCACCATACGATAAGCCACCAGGAGAACCTTCTCTTGTTCAGAACATTGAAGGATGGAGAATATCTTTTCAATGTAGTTAATCCATTGTTCACCGATCGTGGGATCAGATGATCCACTAAAATTTGGAGGCCTTTGTCTCATGATGCTCTCAATAGTGACATGTTCTTTCTTAGGGGGGGTTGAACATTCCACGTGACCCATGTTTCTATTCAAATCTTGAGTTAGCTGAGAGTGAAGTGTGACAATGTTCATGATTCCTGCTCCCATTGGATTGGGCATCTCATTTGTACAGTCATCACACTGATCTTTATGTCAGTTGTTAGCCTAAGTCCTCCTATTACCATCCATTGGCTAGAATAAAAGGAAATTTAGGGTTAACACATAAAGGGTAATCCAAAGACAAATTTTGATGACATATAAATAAAATTTTATTTCCTTAACAAATAAATCTATAGGCTTCAATCTAGGCTTTTTGTGATCTACTTTCTAACATATATTTTTAGGGGTTTTTTCCCTTAATAAGGGTTCATACTAAGCTTGTGAATTTACCAAAGCATATCCCCTGGGAGTTTCATAACCAAGAGGCCAGCAAGGCCCGTTGTCGTGCACCAGTTCCAATTCAAGTCTAGCTCAAAGTGGTGTTTTTTGTTTTTACCCCTAGGATACATCTATGCCAGAGCTGTCTCTACCTGCTCGTATCCACACAAGGATGTATTTTCCTGATAAACAACACACTCAGTACTTACCAAATCTTAGCGATGTTTTTATTATACTTATTCTTGTATCTAAGGATTTACTGGGGTTTTCTAATCCTAATCCCAAAAAATAACCAAACCTATCCTCTAATACCAACTATGACAACCATGCTTTTATTACAAACTTAAACATGATTTATTACATAAACTATTCACTTGATACAACGTGGAATATCGGGAGGTCTAGTGACTTTGGGGATTAGGATCATTACATAACAACATAAAACATGAAATACAACATCTTTATTGGAAACATCCTTTACATGATCACAACATTCCCTCATACTTAGCATTGCATGGGATAACCTGAAGACATGAATATGAAAAGGGGTGATCTATAAAGCCTAGTAAGGGAATAACCATGGAATGAATGAGGAGTACAATACATGTTAGACAATAGTAATATCAATAAAGAACAAGATAAACATGAACATAAAGGCACGATAAAGCAGGATAATCATAACATGGAAATGTGGAAACAACACTTAACATGGAATTAGCATGAGACAAGGCTCATTGCACATGGAGCATGATTAAATTCTACTTGCACATGAAGCATGAGTAAACCCTCGTTGCACTTTAATTAGCATGATTCAACACTCATTTCACATTATGTATCATGACACTATAATTTACCCAATGCATTGGAGTGCTATAAGGGCACACCCTTCTTAAACATTTCATTTCATGCATAAGTGTGCCACATGGATCATAAAACATGGATTCATTAAACATAATCTTGTATTCCATGATAAGTAATGTGGAATTCATACATGAAACTTTTAAATCAATAAGTAAATGTGCATAAAGTTGAATACCATTTATGGAGAAATTGACATTGTATTCACTACACAAAGGCATTGGATTAGAAAATCGATGCAATTTCGGCAGCGTAACTGTGTGACATAAGAATTCATAAAAATGGTTGATGAGAGAGAAAGGAGTGTATCATAATATTTACATTAAATGGAAAGTAAGGGGTAATATAGATACATTTCTAAACAATTGTAATGGAATTTAGATTCATGATAAAAAATTATTTCTTGAATGTAAATGAAGAGAGAGAAGATCCTTTCGGAATTTCGGAATAGTAACGGGTGTACATGGGAGGCATTTAATGAGAGATAAAACGGTATCCCATCATTCAAAAAATAAGAGTGCAGTATGGGGGAGGTGAGAAACCATACCTCAGCATTTATAATTGTAATTTAAAGGACATAATAATATTAAGAAAATTGGACAAAAAAGTGAAAGGAAGAAAAACCCATACTTGGAAGTGTGCTTCCAAGGCTTCAGAGAGGCTTCTTGGGAGCTTGGGGCACGTTGGGAGGATTATAGAGAGAGTAGGTCAGAGGATGGACGAACTCCAAAGGCTTTTAGTGAGGAGGAAGTGAGAGATTGGGTGGGTTTATATAGGAAAGGTGAGTGAATTCTTTATAATTTAGGTTTGGGACCCCATATATTAAACTAATCCAAACCACAATCCATCTCAGGGTTTTTACCCATGGTTTTTGGAAAAAGGAAGAGGAAAAAAATATTTTATAAGGCCAAAGTCCTAAATGAATAAAATAATGGGGTTGCTTATGTGGAGGTGAGTCACACTCCCATGGAAAATAATTTAAATAGACAAGATGTTTAATAAGTCTTGAGGGGTCCATTAATGCTTTGAAAAGTAAGAAAAAAAAACCCAAAATCACATTATTTTAATGATAAAACATATATTGGAAGAACATAAAGCTTATAGTATTTTATTACATCACTATCGGGTCATTATGATTTCATAAAACACATTATATATTTAAACGGTATTTAATTTTTAACCAAAAATTTGACTATCTCAGATAATTATGAAAAATTCACCATTGGATAATTTCGACTTCCTGATTCTAGAAATTACATTTATTTTTTCTAAATAATTTTCTAAATATTTTAGTGTTCACTTCTATAATAAAAATCGACATTTATCAAAAATTCACAGGTTTTGATTGAAATGGCTTTCAAACCTTATTAAAAATTTTAATTGCATTCATAAAATTATATGATCATTTATATATAATAAAATAAATTTAATAATAATAAAAATATTTTATTAAAATATTATTTAATTCACAATTACCTTAATTTAATAAATTATATTTCTTAATTAAATAATAACTAAAAACACTACTTGTATTTTAAAAACTATTTACAATGTATCAATAATGACATGAAAGTATATTCATTATTATATAAAAAATATTGTACATGAACATAGTACTAGATATTTGTTACATAACCCCTTAAAAATCCACGTAAGACCTAAGGTTAAGGTGTGCGATGGTGACAGACCTTTGGGTGGCTCTGATAACATCACTCGAGTGGGAATCTCTATCAACTTCCACTTTTCCCATAAACGATCTCGTTCGAGCCTAACATGATGAAGCTCAGCATGGGCTTGGTCAAGAGCGAAGCCCAAAGACGCCACCTCTTTCCCAATCTCTAAAAAATAGGCTTTTTATGGAGCAATTCTACTGGATGAGGCCATCGCTTCCTTTTTCTGAGTAAATTGGATTTGTTAAATCCCTATATTTATACAAATCATGTGATCACTTTACAATGGCTATAAAAACAACGGTCACAATTCTTAACATAAAACCAAAGAAGTAGTCATTTTATATAAACATTTTATATAAAGTGACATCTAATTAGATATAGAGGTATTTCAATTAATGAATCTTTGGGTCGTTACACGTAAAGTCATCAGATTATAATTGAATGGTGTTGGGATCAACTCTCAGTAGAGGATTTTTTTTAATAAAGGTCCCATGCCCACTGTTTGAAAAAACCTTGGGTGTAGTTTGGCATGTTATTTTTTCATAATATTAAAAATAATTATTAATTACTTAATATAAATAAATTTATATACTTATATGTGTGTGTGTGTGTGTGTCCGTGTGTGTGTTAATATAATAATAAAAAAATGTGTTATGAGATTGTGGTAAAGTCATTAGAGTGTAGGACAATGTTGATGGGATCAAATCCTAGTAGAATATTTTTTAATAAAGGACTTATAGCCATATTTTTATCAATTCATGGATATATTTAAAACAGTGGTTATAGGTCTTTCCATTGAAATTTCATACACCATCAACTAATGAACCGTGGGTATAGGTCTATCCCAACGGCTTAAGAACCTACAGTGTTTTGGGCTATACCCATGATTTTGAACTATGGGTATATCTAAATATTGCATTAGTTTTTATGAACTATATATATAATTAAAATAATGTCAAATTTTAATATAAATGAAATTCAATTAATTCACCTACAATGACTAATAATTTCATTTATTATTTATAAATTTAATTTTCCAAAAAACATTCTATCTTATATGTATTTTTATTTCAAGAAACATGTGATTAATGATGAAAAATTATATTTGACATTAATAATTACTAAAAACAATTACATGGTAACTGTTATTAAATAATATTAATAACAGTAAATATTTGAAAATATTATTTTCCAATAAAGGAGGTTATTCGTTATGTTATATGATTTTACTCAAAAATAAAATCTATAAATTTTATGATTTGAATTTAAAAAATGAACATCACTTCTTTATTTATAATAAAAAATATTGGATTAAGATTAATCTTTGTGATTTTTTCAATAAACTGATTTTTTGGTAAATGGTGAAAATACTAACTTTGCTAATATCATCACTTTTATATGGATTGGAAGTTTTTGAATATATATATATATATATATATATTTATAAAGTAAAATAATTTATAAATAATATATTCAATTTATAAGAACTATGAATATCATTTTACAAAATCGTGTAATATTTTATTAAAACTATTTTTCATGTGTTTCTTTAATTAAATTTATGCATGTGGAAATGAGATTTTTTATTTATATTAATGTTACGTAAATATTATTTAAAAATTTATAATCTTCTTAATATCATTATAATTAATATCACGGATAATGTTCTTTCTATAAATAAAACTTACACATAAAAATACACTTTTTCAAAAAAACAAGATTTTATGTGTTATATGCACTAGCATTAAAATTAATTTTCCTACATATAGAAATTTAATTTGAAAAAATTTATCTAATATTTGAGATAATATATTTAATTTTATTTTATAAGGACGGTTCCATTTTTAGGCATAAAAATTATACTACTGCGGTTACAATTAATTACCATGTTAACAGTCAAAAGGTTATTTATGAATTGATTTAATAACAACAAGTAATTTTTTTCTAATAATTTTTTTTAATATATTTTATATTTTTACACGGATATAATTTTTAATCATATATATAAAAATTAACACAGTATTAATTTTTAATCAATATTAACTAAAATTAACAATACTTAATGGTAAAAAAAATTTGATTCTATAAAAATTGTGTGTCAATATATAATCTCTTTTAATTTAAAAGTTAATATTATCTCATATAGAAATTTAATTAGATTAAATTTAGATTAAATTTTTTTTCATCAAATAAAAATTATTTATGAGTGTTTACCTTATATATTTATTAAGGTATAAAATTACTTAGTTAAAAACTATTAACCATGATAAAAGTAAATTTGGGTAAAAGGTTGAAAGAAAAAATTAAAATCCTTAAATCACAATTAACTTTTATAAATATGAATTTATGAGACAATTTTAAACATTATATTTTTAAAAATTATATATTTTTTAATTGTTGAATCATTGGCCCTTGAATATTTTCATGGCATTATTGAAAAATAATGAGTGCTTCCAAAAGTTCCATTTTCTTCTCTTAAAAAGGGATACCACCTCCACCCTTACATAGGTGCACTTAACCATATAATCACTCCTTGAAACTCTATAATTTTCCCAGAATATGACCCAATAAATCTTTATAAATCACCTAGTAACATTATTTTATCCTAATCCCTTCAATTTTAAATAGTATTCTAAGGAAAGGTCAAGTCTCCAATGTCAGTATTAACTCATTTATAAGTATTTCTTCTTAATATTACCCCCTCCAAATATATTATATCTATAATAATATTATTAATTTAGTATCATTATTATACTTATTTATTGTTATATTAATTTAATAATCCTTATTTATTCATTTCCATCCACTTAAAAGTTAAAGGGACGTCAATTGTGCGTGTGCACAGACTATCACCTCTATAAATAATCATTTTTAATATTTAATCTATATTTTAATTCCCTATAAAAATATAATATACTATTGTTTAACATCATAAAAACATAAAAATACTATAATTATTATTATTTTATAATGATAATATACACAAAGATACATCCCATAAACCATACTCACCCATCGAGTAAAAGTGTGTTCAGGTTTGGTTCAATTTGACCATGTACAAGAACTACGCTATAAAACTCTATCATGGATGAACATGGGAAAATAAATAAAAATATTATTATAATATAATAATAAAATCATGAATGGTTTTTATTTATTAAATATTATATTAATTATTTATCTTATTATTAAAGTATCATCTTCATTTCCTAAAATCACCGAAAAAGGCATACACCAATTCAATGTTCAACCAAAAAAACTAAAACATTTATAAAATGATATTTGAGATTTAAAAACCAAAAATAGTTTTTTATTAAATTGTCTTAAATGATATTTTTACAATTAACTTGGTATAAAATAATGGTTAATGATATCAACATAATAAAACATGTGCAAATGGTAAAATTTATTAACACCTGATGTTTGAAATAAGATATAAATAAAAAATATACACATAATAAATAATTATAAATTAGGGATAAAAAAGTTAATATATATTAATAATTTTATTAAATATATTATTATGGTATATATGTTTTTATTAAATTCTAGTGTGTCATCATCTAATCAGGGGAAAAATTTAAGGATTTCCATCCTAAATTCCTCTATTTGAGACTTGTTCGGTTTTATGCACATAATTTCATTTATATAGTTTATATACATACCATTTTAGATATAATATCATTAATTATAATATAATAATTTTATTTTTTATTTAATTACAATACATCTCTTTTAATGGTTTTTGATTTGAAATTTTCTAAATCTATAAGGGCTTTCTTGGTCTGAGTTCTGATTATTTGAAACATATTACATTTTGTGAAACATGTTTTCATTTCAAGGAGTATTCACTTCCCATGGATAAATTTTTATCATATTATTTTTATTCTATGTAATTTAATATTGATATCATGTTCTCTTTTTCGCGTTTCTACTGATTCAGTTGTTTTCCTACTGGTAAGGAATGTGGGTAACTTAACTTTTTTTCATTGATTTGTGATCATTATTTTGAAATTATTAAATATAATTTGGTTAAATTTTTTCCATTCTAATGTATTAAGTGGTATTCTATCATTTTTTTTCATTTTACCTTATAAAACCCTTTTTAAATGATTTATGATTTGTGGAGTAGGTTTCTTATAAGGAATGTTGATAACATAAATATCTTTTTATTGATTTATAATTTTTTATATTGAACATTGAATTTCCATTCCTGGGTTATCCAACCATAATATTTTATAATATTATATTTTATAATTCTATATGGTAAACTGATTTCTGAATATAAATGAATATTTTTTCTCTTCTTACAATGTGTGTTTTGAACAGTAGTATTTTGAAAATAATTAAAATGGGTTTTCACTTTCACTTTCATACGTTTCATATTCCTCTATCAATTTTTTAAAAATATACATTATGTTTATTCAAGTCCCTATTATTGAAGAATAATATCAAAAATTAATGGTCTTCAAATACTTTTTACTTCACCTTTTAAAAAATATTTTTTGAATTGACTTGTACATTTACTTTTGGAGAATGTTAAAAAAAGTATCAAAAAGATATTTTAAGTTTATACATACAATTCCATTTTAATTTTAAAAATTATTTACCCTAAAAGGTTTTTTTGTTTCAATATTTATTCTCTAATATATATTTATCTTTCTGGGGAGTGAACTCATGGAACCAAACAAGACAACTCCTGATATCTTTTTGGGGGGTATAATTCATGCATTCTTTAATAAGGTTTTTTTCATATATGTCCACAACCTTCTATGTATCCTTTGTTATAGTAGTAATATGTTTTTTTGAAGTAATTAACATTTTTATCCATATGTGTTATGATTAGTTTATCCATTATATAGTCATGGAGAAAATTATTTTCATGCCTTATATTATTATGCCAATACAAACATTTATTTTCATGTTGACTATATATTGTTTAACCATCCAGCTTCTTTATTCAGATGGGTTATGATAATGTTATCCATTTTATATAGATACGAAAAATTATTGAATTTTTTTATTATTATTTCCTTTTAAGGTAGGTTGATCAAGTATTGGTTTTATATATTCATTATTCTAGGGATAGTTATGTTTTTATTCAGTTAATGGTTCATAAGGTAATGGAATGAAAAGTCCTATTATCTCTTATAGTGAATCCATTGGACATAATTAGGTGATGGATGGGGCATGAAATTATATGGCCCCTTGATGCATCAATTGGTATAATGAGACAAAATATATTGGGGTTTGTTGTATATATCTCCCCATATAAGTATATTTTCTTGGTTCAAGGACTTAATAATATTTTTTATGTTTGAAATTATGCATTCTATTATTATGAGATTGGTATTATTGATATCCATGTTTTAATTTATTTTCATTGATATAACATGATCTTGGTTTTAAATGAATATGGTTTTTTATATTAATTATTTATACCAAGTTATATATGCCATGTTGATGTTTTTAATAGATTAAGTTATGTATTTCCATTATTGGGAATTTAATCTCACCCCTTTCTGATATTTACATTCTCTAGAGTATAAATTAAAGTAGTAAACGTGATATATTTAGAAGG
This sequence comes from Viscum album, assembly GCA_963277665.1. Classification (NCBI taxonomy): domain Eukaryota; kingdom Viridiplantae; phylum Streptophyta; class Magnoliopsida; order Santalales; family Viscaceae; genus Viscum; species Viscum album. Next base: position 1,672,022,556 of record OY728121.1, on the reverse strand, counting down.
ATAACATATGTGGTAGAATTTTTCGGTGATGTTGAAGAATCCTTGTGAATTAATTAGATTTATATATAGTGGAAAAGAATATCTATTAATTTATAGTGATATTCACTTTATTAGTGTATGTTTTTCATTATTTATTAAAACATGTAGGCCTAAAAGTTCTTATGAATGTTTGTGATGTAATACATGATTTAAGTAATTTAATTATGTGATAGTTATTTATAATAATCTATAGTTTTTATCGAATCTAGTATGTAATGTGTGGGTTATTCACACTAAATTTGAGAGTGCACGTCTAGGGTTTCATAGTTTGTATCAAGGAAGAGTATAGATAACTTTTGATATGATTATGTTTTTTAGAGTAATTTAAATGTTGATAATTTTGGACTGATCATAATTTCAAAGATATAGATAAAACTATGTGATAGTATGTGATTTAATTCCAGGTAAATAATGCACATTTTATTTGGGGATTATGGTCAGAGAACTATTGTGAAAACCCTATGGATAAGTTTAAGCTATAATTGTAAGTATATAATAACATCATGATGTTTTTATGATGTAAATATTTAATTTCTCTCCAAGAAATTACATCCATGTGAGAATATTATAATTGGATGATGTATTAAGCATAGATGTTCCTAGGGGTAGTAACCCCAAAATGGGTGGATTGAGTATTAGCTTGATTTCTATCTAGTTCCCAACAACGATGCCAAACTGTACACCAATTTGTAAACCCTTGGGATATATTTTATGGTTAATAGAAATCAATTTATGAATCACTATGAAGGATAAGAGTTTTAAGGTAACTAATTGGATTAGGTAACCTAATAGAAAAATGATAATGGATAGATAGGGAACGAACAATGAGATTCATAGGTATAAGTGAAACTATCATATGTTAAATAAAGGATTCATAAGGGAATATATATTTAGATTTATTTTTTATTCATATTTTGGATATTATCATAACCATTTTATTTTTGGTATTTAGTTAAGATAGTATCATGAAGATAAAGATGAGAAAGGTATATAACTAGAAACCACTATGTATTATAACCCTATAAGAGAGAATACTTAAATGGTTATGAATTTAATTATGTAACTATTAATATGGAAAAGGTGAGTTTATTGGTCTTACCTATGGTGGCGAGGTTGTTATACTAATAGAAATTAATTCTTTGAAATCATAGCTATTTTAATTATTGAAGTGATATTTACTGAGGATATTTTGGTATATTATAAATGTTATTGTGGATTGCGTTAAACATTTATGGATCATTCTTCTATAGTTTCTCATTATTGATTTGAAATTATATATTAAGTGGTATTAATAACCTTGAGAAATTATTTTATTGGAAGGATATATTTTTTAAGATATATGTTGAAGTACACATATTTTAGGTATAGATATGTTTTAGGTTTAGTATATGTTTTATGTCCAGATAATAAAGGGTAGGGTTGTTTTTAAAATGTATGTTATATAGTATTAATTGGAACCAAGGTTTTTCATTGATAATAATTGAGTTTCTTTTGTGTTTTCTGTCAATCTACACACAGATGAGTAGGGATTTTTTAGGGAATGAGGTCATATGATTGGGGCTGAAAGCATTGTTGAAGGTGGCGCCATTTCCTAGTGTTTTTCAATCTTTTAGGACTCCAAAATCGAGAGTTTGGAAATTGTACGTGGTGATAGTGCACGGTACACGATGAAGGTGTGCGGTACGGGATGCAGGTGCACGATATGCAGTGTAGGCAGTGGGAATGATATGTAGAGTGGTGTGTGGAACCAAAAATAGTTCGCTGCAACGTTACGTGGTGAAGGAATTCGGTACATGAAATGCTGAATGTTGAAATGAAAAATGGTTCACAGTGATGGTACGAAGTTAAGACATACGCTATATTGATGATGATGGTTGGTGAGATTTCTACGGTTCGAAAAATAGGAGTGGTACACGATGGAGGCTCACCGTACGCAGATGAAGTGAAGATTGTCCCACATTGAATTTTTTTGTAAAATGGATTAGTGATTTTTGCAGATTATTATGCCTATTTAAGGAAAATTAATACCCATTGTTAAATGAGGAGATTGGAGATTGTAATTTTGGTAAGAAATCTAGAGAAGTCAAAAGTAGTTCTCATTGGAGAAGAGGGTACGCAGAGAGACTCATCCGCGTATGAAAAGAAATCTGTGAATGAGTGTGTGGTTCGTGCTGGAAGCTCTTGCAGTACACAATGGAGAAAGGCAGTACGCTGAGTAGACAAGTACAAGGGGGTGTGGAGCAGTACATAGAGTAGGTAGGAATGTGGAGAAATGAAATTTTTAGAGGATCTAGATGATACACGGAGGAGCTGGATAGTACACGAAAACAGTAGTGGTACTCGAAAATAGAAGCAGTATGTGGAACACCCAAGGAAGCCAGAAAATTGGCCAAATCAGTTTGTGAAAATAATTTCCCAAACATATCAGTATAAAGGAAAAATATTAAATATGTGGGTGATTATTGAACATCAAAAAAGAATTCATTTACAATTCAAGATGCATGATTTAATGATATACAATTAAAGAGACCTACAAGTAGATAAACTGAGTGAAGATAATTCCAATGCAGTGATCAAGGCGGGTCAGCGGAAGTGATCTGTCGAAAATAGTGTGTTATCCATAAAACCTTGTAAAGGTATTGTGATTGGCATAGAGTTACAATGCTAAACATTTTTAATCCATAACTTGTGAATATTAGTGGTTTTGGTATGAGTGAAATAGTATCGGTGTATGCTCATTGTACGTAGCCCTTAGTGGTGAACCATGTAAAATTGATCCGTCATTGCTTTGCATGTTATTGTTGATTTTCTGAACATTTTCTTTAGACATGTTTAATAGGTTTCTACCAATGTGGGAACAAGATCCATTGGTCTAAATGAAAAAAATTGACACCCTGATTCACTCCTCCCCTCTCAGGGTGTTTCGGGGTCCTTCAGTATCAATATCCTTGGGATTGAAGAAAATTCATTGTTAATTTTTCTCCAATTTTCAATATTATGATATATATTGACTAGTTTATAACATTAAAAAGTATTGGTTAATTCCATTTTAGGATTATATATAGTGTTAATTTCAAAGGGAATATATCATTTCAGTTTGGTTGACCATCATAGAGATTCAAATGGTTTTGGGAATGGTATGTTATGAATATTATGTGATTCTAGTGTATACATACATTGGTATATAATTTTATGAATAGATAATGTTGTTTTATGAAATATACGTAACATGATATATCCTAAGAGTGTATGATATATGTCATCTTAGAGGTTATACCCTGGATGATGAATATATTAAAAATACCCTCGCCTTCTTTATTTAATGAGTAATAATTAAAATTATGATGATGCAATTTATTTTTTGGTGGATAATGTAACACCCTAAGTTCTTAATAATTGATTACCTTTAAATAAGTCAATATGTTCGATAGTTTTCCCCACACACAACATTAAACTTAAGAAAAACTATGATATCTTATGATAGAATAAAACTATTTTAAGTGTGGCCATTAAGATTATGTAATTAATTCAGTGGGACTGAATATGATTAACTGATTTATTAAATATAAGTATAAATAAAATGATTGCTACTTTTAATATTAATAAAATTCAATTATATTACCTAAATTTTCTTATAAGATCATTTGTTATTTAGAAAATATTTTTTCTAAAAAAATTACTTATATGAAATATGAATTTATATTTGAAGAAACTTTCTATTAATTATGATAAATTATTTTTGATATTAATAATTAGTTAACACCAATTTATTTAGTAAATGTTATGAAATAAGAATAATAACAATTAATATTTAAAAATAAATTTCCAATAAAGATGGTTTGTCAATATATTATATGATTTAACATAAAAAATTAATTTATATATTTATAGATATTAATTTGATAAAATGAACTTAATTTATGTATTTATAATAAAAATATTATTTAATGATTAATTTTTTTTATTTTTATGAAATAATTTGTTTTTAGGTAAAGAGTGAAAAATATTGATTTTCCTAATATCGTCACTTTTATATGGAATTAATGTTTTTATAACCTTATATATATATATATATAAATTAAATGAATAATTTAAACATTCTATATTTCCTTTATAAAACCCATGAATAACATTTTAGAAGATAAATTAATATTTTGTGAAAACTGTTTTTCATTTGTTTCATTAATTTATTTTACACATGGGGAAATTAGGTTTTATATTTATTTTATTTTCACATAACTATTATTTTAACATTAAAAATATTCTTAATATAATTATTATTAATAATGTTGATTATTGTTTCCTATACAAAAATGTTATGCTTAAAAATACACTTTTTCAAAAAAGTGGGTTTTTACGCTTTATATGCGTTAACATTAAAATTAATTTTCCTACTTAAATAAATTTGATTTGATAAAATGGATCCAATATATGATATAAAATTGATAATATTATTATTATTATAGTTATTAGGGTAATTGTGATGTTTGATTGGGTTATAGTGGGATAAAAAATGAAGAGTTTCAAGGATTAATTTTAATGTGATGTTTAACTTGAAATGGGTGGAATGGAATTATTTTTATAAGAGGATAAAAATGAAACATTTGTAAAAAATCATCCTTTTTAAATAATTTAATGACACTTTTCAATGGTAAATGAATCAAAAGTGAAAAAATATGGGTATTCCAAAAAATATTAACTCTCCAATATAAGTATTATATCGTTATTAAGTTTTTCTTTTTAATGTTAATATTATAAATATCTTATCACCATAATAATATTAATAATTAAGTATAATTATTATACTGATATAATTTTATATAAACGTTATAATCCTTATTTATTTAGTCCCATCTTCTGAGAAAAACAAAATAATGTCAATCATGCATGTGTGTAGACTACCTCTTCAACAAAGAACCATATTTCTTTTTTCATATATATTTTCATTATATGTAAAAAAATAATCAAATATGCTTCAATATCATAGATAAATAAAAATAATATCATTTTTCTTCTTCAATAACTAAATTATGTCCAAAGTAACACCTCTTAACTAAACTCATTCATCGAGTTAAAATGTGTTTTATTTTGGGTCTGTTTTACTACCTATATGAACGATTCTATAAAACTCTATCATAGATCAATATGGGAACATAAATACTAATATTATTAAAATATATTTATAGAATAATAATTTTTATATGGCTATGCAATTGTTATATTGTCTATTTATCTTATTATTGAATTATTGTCTTCATTTGCTAAAATCGCCTAAATAGTCCAATGTAAATTCCATTTTCAAGCAACATAACAAAAATACTTATGGAATTATATAATAGAATTATAAATAAACAAAAGTTATTTATTAATTTATATTAAATTAAATATCAATTATAAACTCAGTATTAAATAATAGGTAATGATATCAACATTATAAAATGTGTGCAATGGTGATAGTTATTAACAGTCGACGGTTGAAATAAGTTATAATTAACCAATATAATAGTAATAAAAATTTATAAATGTGGGATATAAAATGCAATATATATTAATAATTTTAATAAATATATTATAAATGTATCAATTTTTTATAAGAGGCTAGATTATCATCAACTAATAAGTGGAAAATATTAAGGGATTATGTCTCAAATTCCTCTATTTGAGACATGTCTAGTATTATGCACCTAATTTCATTTATGTGGTTTATATAATACCTATTTCAGTTATAATACCATTAATTAAATTTTAAACATGGTATTTGAAGTTCAATTACAATCCCTCTCTTTAATGGGTTTTAATAAAAATGTTTCTAAAGTAGTAAGATTTTCTTGGTCATAATTATGATTCTTTGAGATATAATAAATTTTTCCACCATGTTTCATTATATGATATATTAACTAACCATGGATATAATTTTATCATACACATTTTAATTCATGAGATTTATTATTCAAATCATGTTCTCTAATTCAAGTAGTTGTTGATTAAGTTGTTTCCCCAGTAGTAAGGTGTTTGGGTAAATCAACTTTTGTTCATTGAGTTCTGATTGTTATCCTAAACTTATTTCACAAAATTTAGGTAAATTATTTCATTTTATTTTATTAAGTGGTATTATCACATTTTTTACATTTTTATAACATAAACCGTCGATCAATTTTTTCATTCTTATTTTATTATGTTTCCTGTAAGTGATATTGATATCTCAAATATTCTTTCTATGATTCATATTGTTTCATAATGAAATTTTCTTAACAATGATTTGATTATAGAACCATAATATTTTATCATATGGAATTTTATAATCCTATTTGGGAAAATTATGTCTTAATTCAAATGATAGTTTTTTTAATATTCTTGCATCATGAGTTTTGAACAACGCTATTTTGAAAATAATAAAAAGGGAGTTTCCCTTTAACATTAATTTATTTTATCTACCTTGCTAAATTTATCTAATATAATATTTATTTATTTTAAAGTGCCCATTATTGTGTATTATTTTTTAAAGGTAATGTTTTTCAAATATTTTTCCCTACACCCTTAGAAATGGATTTTTGATATGATTTGTAACATCGTCATTATATCAATTTTAAAAAATCTAAATGCACTTTTATGTTTTCACATTCATTTACCTTTTAATTTTATAAATGATTTTACCTATTGTGGATTATGTTTCAATATTTATACTCAAATATATATTAATATTTTTGTTTAATGAACTCATAATAACCAACATTCCAATTCCTGGTCCCTTATTGGGTGGTATCATTCAATCATTCTTTTATAAGGATGTTCTTCATCTATGAAAACATCCTTCAATGTTTCCCTAGTTACATTGGGTTTATGATATATTTAAATCATCCAAATTCTTTATTGGAATACTTTATGATAATTTTATCCCTTTTATTTACATTTGGAAACATATTAACATACCATATATTACAATTCCAATACAAATTATTATTGGAAAATTGACTATACATTATTTTCCCATCCATTATCTTTCATGAGATGGGTTATGATCATGTTATACCTTTTATTGACATGGGGAAATGTATTGATATTATTGATGATTTTTGACTAATAAAACAAGTTGATCATCAATTTATATTTTGTATTTTTCATTATATAGATATCCTTGTTCTTATTTAGCCAAAGATTCCATAGGGAATGGTATTAAAGGTCTTGTTTAATCATACAGTGAATGCATTGGACATAATCAAGTGATGGATAGAGACCAAAATTATATATCCCCTTGATATATCTATAGGTCTCATGAGACAAAACAACTTGGATTTTGGTGTATACCTCTCCCCATATCAGTATAGTGTATTGGAACAAGGCCTTGATAAAATTATTTTGATGTCTGACATTATAAATTCCATCAGTATGAAATTAGTATTATTCATATCTATGTTTTCATTTATTGGAAAAAATATATAATGATATCGGTTTTATTTTATTATAACATTATTCATATTATTTATTTCTATCATATTATTTATGTCATTTTTATGTTTTTGACAGCTTTAGTAATATGTTTCTTTTATTGAGTGTTTAAACTCACCACTTGTATTTTCATTCACCATGTTATGAAGAAAAATAGTTCACATGATATGTTTTAAGGATACTACATGTCTAATTATTTTAGGGAGATTTTGGAGACTTATTATGGATTAATTATTTTCCAATTAAGTCAAAAAAATATCCATTAACTGATAATGACACTGGGTTTATTAGTTTTTGTTTTTTCTTATTTCTATAATTATTTAAACATAATAGTTATTTAAAATGTTTGTAATTTAGTATTTGATTTAAGTCATGAAATCATGGTATAGTTATGTATGAGGATCTATAGTTGGTATCAAATCTAGCATGTAAATTATGTGATTATGGGACTGGATCCAAGAATTCGAGTCTGGGGTATCACAAGGCCTCTACTTGTATTGTGTTTTATTATTTTTTATAAGTGATTAACTAAGTTGGATATTCTTGTATGTTTTGAATTATAATTATTTTATATGATTTATGATTCTATATAGATCATCTATTATAGAATAATTTTTATTGATTATGTGTAATTTGATTATATGTTTTTGATGTTTTTGTTTTTTCTACTATTTTAGTACTCTGATTTGAGGGTATAGTCTTCACATGTAGGGATTATCTTCTCATCGTAATTCATCAGCCTCTAACATAAGGGGAGTCATGGCTAATATCACATGGAACTTCAACTCAGAAGGATTTTATAGGATGAGGTGTCATAGATATCATAAGAGATCATTTGGATCATCACTATAGGGATTCTACATTAGATCCTTTAAATAAAACAATAGTTTAACTAAAAGAAGGTTAGAATAATAGATATATTCTATGAGGATATAATCCTATATATTGAGGTAATTATTATAATTGAATTAATTATAAATTTAATATGATAATATTCCCTCCTTGGTTCTAGTGATAATTTTCAATTTTTATCAGATTTATTCTATAGATCATAACAGTTATCAACTTCTATATTGTGAATTATTAATTGAAACTGAAACAATCTAGGTTTTTCAATGCCTAATAGGCACTTCCACAACATCTATAATCTTTAACACTCTGCGTATGTATTATTCATTTTGTGTCATCATTATTTTTTGTTATTCATAACCATGGTCTTTATCTCCATAAGCATGAAATTTGTGTAAACATAATTTATCATCTACAAAAACATTATTCCTTTATAGAAATAACCTAATTAAGGGAGTTCCAAGGAACGTTTGTAAGGATTTTTATTACATTAAATTGAATCATAGTGGAATAACATTAGGATTCAAGAAACCAACTAGAGCTGTCCATGTAGATTTTGATGTGCATGATATTTTGATCAAGATAAAAGAGGGAAATTTCATATTTCATTATGTAATGGATTTCTAATGAAGAATAATTCTGAGGTAAGGGGGTATTCTTAACAAATTCAAAGGTAAGGATCTCATATTTTTACCATAAAAAGGATTTGTATGCTATTAACAGAGGATAAAAATTATTGGAAAGGGGGAGTTATCACATATGGGACTTTGGTTCAGCTAGGGTCTTATCTACTTCTATTAATATTATTTTTCTTTTATATATTTTTCTCTTGCACATTATTTTAATTTTCATCATTTTAATGAAATTCTTTCTCTTTATTGATTCCTTATTCCTATATCTATCTATATCTCTCTCTATTCCTCCCCTTCCATTCGTCATGATCTACAATACTCATGATAATGAGTAATTAACCTATGCAATATCATTGGGGATGAATCTAGTGTTTAACCCAAATCTCTATATATTCATGTTTAATTATTCCTATCTTCTTTGGGATATACTGAGGATGATTAGTAGTGGGGAATGGTGATAGAGATTCATCAATACAGTTTTCTTTGGTTCAAATTCTTTTTCTGCACAATTTTCACTCCCATCCATGATCATTAATGAATATTATAGAGGCTTGGGATCAAGTTCCGGATGGGTGTGATTGAGTACCAGGAGGGTGTAACACCCCGTAATTCTAAAGTAAGAACCTTGTTTTGGATAGCGTGTATGGCACACGAAAGCAAACACATAAGGGAATATAATATCAAGATACTTTATAATATATTTACTATTTAAAATAAATTATATATATTTTAATGTAGGCAACTCCAAGTTGGAATGTGTTACATGCAAGAGCGACCTTATTTGATGGCTTGTGTTACATGCAATACTGAGTTTTGCCAAAAAAACAATGTATAATTAAAATATCATTATTTATTATAAAATATTATAACGAAGCTGTTATGTAAGTGATTATGAATATTATTAACTAACTTATTAAAAATTATGGTTTATATAAATATAAAATGAATTCATGGGTTACCAATTGATGAGAAACAAAAATAAAAACCAATTGGATATAAAAAGAAATATATTTATTTTTTTTCTTCTGAAGGATTTTTTATTAATAAACATAATTAATTACAATTATTGAATGATTTTAATGAAATATATATTTTATATATTAAATAAAATACGTTTTATATTCATCCATCAGTTTTTCTAATCATAATATAAGAAAAACCCTATTTCATACGCAAAAACCTATATTTATAAAAAGGCAATTTTACTGCCTTTAAATCGTGAGCCCATTTGAAATCTATATTTTAAAATTTAATATATTTAATATGTCAAAAAAAACATCAACATTGAAATATAAACATAATAAGTTGGTTAGTTTGAATTTTTTTAATTTTTTTTTCAGACATTTCATTTTTTAATGAATAGTGAAAAAATCTGAATTTTAGTTCAAAAATTATTTTTTATCTAATTTATTTATAAGGATAAATTATTATTTTAATTGGTTTTAAAGTTTAATTATATAATATTTCATATATTAATCCATTTTAGGTCATTTTAATCAATTTCACTTTGAAATTGACTACAACAATACTTATCAGACTTTTTGACGTTTTTACTTTTAAATCGCACATTGTCATTCCACCCGCAGGATGATTTTTAAATTAATTTCTACCACATATATGATTAGAATTTTTAAAAAGGTATTGTTTATATTTAATAATAATAATTTATAATATATAATATAGTGAAATTATTTTTTTACCATAAATATTAGTGAATGTGATTAAAATTATTTACAACGATTAAGGTATAATTAAGCTTAATAAGGGACTAAACCTTATCCTTAAGGCGTAAAATGACATATAAACTTGTTCAATAACACATATATGGGCATATATAAATTATATACTCTCTTAGGTCTAAATTGTACCATTATTGGATCCACTTTCAACATGAAAAACGTGCATGGAATTCCTTTTTCCAAATATTACAAGAGTGTCACTCCTCCCCCACTCTAAAAAGGTCTTATCTCCTCTCATTTACTCAACCCTATCAAGACACTTAGTATAACCAAATAACATCCCAAATAGATACTCAACATCCCTAATGTAATCCTAGAATACTCCCCTAGGTAATAAATCAATCCAAGGAATCCTTTGGTTCAAACCAAGAAGAGTTACCCGAATAAGAGGTAACAAACTTCCTCTCGTTTTTTTGTTTTATTTCAATTATTCAATCCCTAAACTATAATTATTTCATGATTGTATAAAAAACTGTATCCTTAATATTCTAGGATGTTTTAATGCAAATATTTTGACTTACAATCACAAACACATCCATCTAATGGGTAACGAACACATTGTTTCTGTGTACGACGAAATACCCTCTCACGAAACCATGATTGTTCATTTTTACTTTACCAACATTCATGGTTGGTAATTATGATGTAAAATCTATTTATATATGTTATATATGATATTTATTATTTATTTAACCATATGTAATTATTTTATAACCAGTACCCTTCTACTTTTTATTTTTTTGTAAATACGATAACATCGTTTGTAGAAGTGTAGATTACCACCCCATCAAAGCAATGTTATTCATTCACATGATACATGGAATGTATGACAGATTTTTTTACTGAGAATATCTAAAATAAATATTTTATATTATATTCATGACATAATTATCGTTCTGTAAATATAATATATCCTATTTTATTTATTACCCTTTCTCATACTTAAAAATTGATGACGTTATTCATGGATGTGTGGACTACAGAATCATCAGCATGTTGCGATTATTTTTTCATCACTATAATTATATATATAAGTATATATGATTGAATAATGTTTTATTTATTAAATAATGATCATTATTTAAAGATATGGTGTTACCTACATTCTTTCAATAATGATCATTGAAAAATGGGAATGTTTCTTATGTGTGCGTACATCCAACCATTTCCATGATTGTAACATTGATTCACTTTTCATAACCAAATTCAATGATTTGTTTTAAAAGTATAATTTATCTATAAATATGATAATTATTTACTTATTATTACTCTAGTTATTTTATATAACTAACCCTTTGAACATATTTGACCAACCAATGTTGTTTTTGACACATAAACTGAATTTTGTCAAAAACCCTTGATGTAATCATAATTGAATAATTAGTTTTATACAACATAATAAAAATTGAAATAAAAGTAATGATAAACATTAAAAATTATCCCAGTAAAAGTATAAAATTAACATAAGTTTATTATATGGGAAGTTAAAGGATGTTCTCCAAAATGGAAACTCAAGGTAAGGGATTCTCCTCTCACATGTTAACATTAGTGTGATTAATTTCATATTCAAAACTTACATATTTTTTGTACTATATATACTTTTTCTTATTTATATTATATCATTAATCCATTTATCCACATGATATTTTAAAATTTTATTTAATTTTATTCCTTCATGAAGATTATAATATAAAATTTTTAAAATTGGTATGGGACACATTGAAATGTTTAAAGATTAACTTCCTCAACAAAACATTAATGGTCATTAAATTTTAATTACATTTGATGAAATTATATGACCATTATTTAAAAAACCATTGATTTTCACTCCTCTGGATATTCATGACCATTTTTAAGTATTATTACTAGTTTTCCAGTCCTTGGTAGTCAAAAAGGTTTAGAAAATATTTTTTAGGAAAACGGAGTTTGTATTTATCTTTAGTCAAAGAACCAATTTTATTCTAAAAACCATGTTTTGAAAAATAAAATAAAATTATTTGTTAATTTAATTTTTATTCTTTTGTATTTTACCAATGTTTTCAAAGTAATCTTCTTGTCTTTTTATGGACAATACATTTTTCAATCATTTTTACTGAATGTTCTTTTACCTCGTACATCAATTATGGGTTTACTCACCATTATTTATTTGAATTATCCTTTTAATGTCTAAAATATTACATTTTAAAGAAAAATTTGTCAAAATGATTTTCAAATAATACTTTTTTCAAAAGTTTTTACAAAACAAAATGATATTTTCCCCGAGAATGATTTTAAAAGATATTTCTTATTTTTATTCATGAACAAAAACAACCTTTTATTTTTACTCCCCTTAGAATATTTTTATTGATACCATCATTATTCATCCACTAAATGGTTTATTATTTATTTCGACAATGATAGTATTCAAATTCACTTCCTTGAATCATTTTGATTCCCCGTGAAATATTCAATCCCTTATGATCATCGAACATGGAATTTCCCCTTAATTATACATTTCATTTATTATGGACATTTTTATTTATTAAACCGTATACCATTTTACATACAGTGTCAAAATTGATAGTTATTTGATAATTTGGGTAAATACTAACAATTTTTTATTCTTTATTCAATAAAGATATTTTTTAAGTCATGTTATTTATTTTTATTATTCAATATAATAAATTTTTTGGACTGGTAATGATTGGTGGAGTTTGGACTTTATATTACTCCTTGATTCATTGATATGTTCTCATAAGGAAAATAAGTTACAAAAAATAAATAGGTTTATATATGTAGTTTTAAACAGTTTTTTGAAATGAATTGATGGTATAGGTTTTTTTTGCTTTAGTAATGATGTCCATGAAGAAATAATTTCCCTCATTTAGATTTAGTTATTATTCATCCATGAGATTTTTCATCAATATGTAGATGGATAAATTTCATTTTTAATTATTTAGATGGCATGTGATTCAGTTTCTTACATTGCTATATTTTTTTTCCTTATATAGTTATTTGAATGGAATGTGTTTTCAGTTATTAACTTGTCATATTATTTAGGCACTTAAATTCAGTTTATTGATTACATGGTAAATGTGTTTAGTAATTTATATTTCAATATTAAATATTCTCATTGATTCATTGTTGTTTAAACTGTATTTTGGACTTACTGAGCATTTGAGCTCACCCTTATTATGTTTTTTCCCAAGATTCCAAGAAGTGTACTAAGAATGATGTACATTGAAATAATTGATGGAATAAAGTTATTATCCTCAAAAGAAGGAAAAATTTATATTGTAATTAGTGTATTCATTTTCAATAAAAGTCTTATTTGTGTATATGATTTACCAAGACTACTAAACTCTTCATCCTTTCGGGATTGATTCCTTATAATAATGAAAATGTAATTGATAACAGACATCGGCTCCGGGTTTTCTGGGGTCAGGACGCTATAGAAGGTGAGTCATGGGGCGCTCTCTATTGAGGTGACATCTATTTGCTGACAACATCAGAGGTGGATGAGTAGTGTATTTGGTGATCATTGAGAACATTTTGTATTTTAAAGCATGGAAAAAGAAGATGATCACAGAAATGATGAAGTGTATCCATTAAGTGGATAGAGGTATTTCCATTAGACAAAGAAGGTTTACTCACGATGATTCTTCTGAGAGAGTTTCCTTTATTTATAACTTCATTCATTCTTTAGGCATTTCATATTTCATATTTACTTTTACTTTTTTGCATTCACTTCTTAAACCTCCATCCATTTCTTTAGTTTTCATAAATATAAAAAAAAGAAACAATATAATTTGTTAATTTTGAATAATTAGTGATTTACTATGCAAACTTCTCAATAGAGATGATGATGTTTAGTCATTATGTTGTATTATGAAAAATAAATATAATATTTTTCACACCCCATGACAAGAGTGTCAAGATGTAATAGGAAGATTATTTTATTAATTTGAATCTTATTTGGTTTTGGTAGCTCAGATATAATGAGTTATTCATGATGTTCATGTTTCGGAGCATAATATATTGATAAATTTACGGGTGAGATTCATGCCTTATTAAACAAAATTTTAGAAAATTACTTTTTAGAAACATGTTTGAAATCTCATTTTCACAAAAAAAAATTAGGTCAATTATTTATCAAATATGGATCTACAAGGATAGGGACAAAAGGGGACCTATTTATATGAATATAAAAAAGACTGAGTCGGATAACATATTTTATGTAAGGAAGAACCTAACAATTGGATTTTCATCCCACTATGCATGATTTTCATCACTCCCAAACTATTGGAAATGAAAACCATAATGGCGTCTATAGTTTCTTCCCATGAAACCCTATTTTTCTATACAGCGTGTATTCTCTATATGGGTTTTTACCCATGTTTCTTCTCCCAGTGTGTCTATTTAATTTGGATAATTTATTTATCTAATGTGTCTGTTTAATGTGGCTATTTGATTTATTTAGTGTGTCCATTTAATTTGGATGTTTCAATTCTTTGTAAATGCCTAAACATTTTTGGCAATTGTAATCTCAAAAAATGTACAATACAATCTTGAAATCCTTTGTTTCATTTTGTGACATTTTTCTTCCACTGTTTTTCCAGAATGTATTGCCAACAAACTGTTATTAGAGGCCTAATTACCAGGCCATCCTCAAATTTTTTAAATATGGCTTGAATCCAGCTGCATGTTTAGATGTTGTCTAAGGAAAACTATGAAATGTGGTGCATCCAAATGAAGGTGTTATTTAGGTTTCATGAATTATGGGAGATTTTTACTAATAGGTATATTTTACCCTCTACGGAGGAAGAATATTCTGTCACGAATGAAGAAAATATGGGTCTCAAAAAGGAAGAAATCCAACAAAGTGTTGTTCCTCTGCAATCAAGGATTAGATGAATCAACATTTGAAAAAAATTTTGAAGAAACATCAAGAAATAAAGACTAGGATACCCTTTATATTATCTTCAAGGGTGTTGGTCATGTGAAGTGGGTACATATTCAAACATTAAGATTAGAATTGGAAGCAAAACAGATGAAAAAATGTGAGAGTATATCTAACTATTACTCACACTTTATTATTGTTGTTAACAATTTGAAAAGGTATATTGAAAAGGTGGAGAACATTTGTGATATTGGAAAATAATTTTGATCTCTCACAACCATGTTTCAGCTTTTGATTTTGTAAATAGAATAATAAAATGATTTGGATAATTTTTCCACTAAAGAACTGATGGGGTTGTTGGAAGTGCATGATAAATGAATGAAAAAGAATGTAGGTTCCACACTGGAGCATGTATTAGAGTCCAAGTTCAGTCTACAATAACAAATGAATGTCCAATCGTATTGAGGAAGTCATCATGAAAGAGGTAAAGGCCATAGAAATCATCCAAGATATTAACAAAAGAAACAAAATTTTATGAGTTTTAATGTAATAAGAAATGGTGGAGGCTAAATCACATGTTGTCATGGAAACATAAAGAATGTCTAATGTCACAATTGCAAAAAAAATATCCATTATGCTTCAGAGTGTTGGATAAAATGGATCATAGAGAATGATCCAGCTATGTGGAATCATCTCATTGTGAAGAATAAGGTACAACAATCCTATTCACCTAAGAAAATTCATGTGAACGGCCCGATGTGGGGTATCTTGAAACGGGTGAATGAAACCATATAACTGGTAAAAAATAATTGTTTGAGGAAATCGCAGAAGAAGTTCATGGAGATGTGAGGTTTGGTGACTCATCAAAGGTACCCCTGATTAGAAAAGGTAAAATCCAGATCTATCTGAAGATTGTTGAGTCAAATTACATTTCTAATGTGTATTATATATCATTCATGAAAAATAATATCATTAGTCTCATCAAAATACTTGATAAGGGGAAATTCACACACTTTGAAAACTCATGTTTGTCTATAAGAGATTCTCACAGGAGTCTTGTTGATCAAGTCCAAGTGGTGAAGAATCACATGTTTCTGCTGCATATTAACACAAATTCTGAGGAGTGTATCTTAGGACTAATAAAGATTGAATCATGTAGATGGAAACTATTCTTTGGTAATATAAATTTTAGAAACATTAAAATTATATCCTTATCAAGCATGGAGTGTGGCTTTCCAGTGATTGAAGTTCCAAATCTTGTGTGTGAGGCATGTACCCTTGGAAATCAACAAAGGAAATCCATCCCTAGTGGAGTGTCTAGAAGTGAATATGAACAACTTCATTTGGTTCACACAAATATTTTCAAACCACTTAAAACACCTTCACATGGCAGTAATAGGTATTTTATTACCCATTGATGATTTCAGTAGGAAACTCAGGGTGTATTACATCAATGAAAAATATTTTTCTTTTACTGTCATTAAATTTTTCAAAGCTTATGTTGAATCAGAATGTGGTCAAAAAATCAATGTACTCATATCTGAAAGAGGTGGATAATAAACACCAAATTCATTTCAACATTTCTATAAGGAAAAAAGGCATCAAGAAATAATATACTTCTACATACACACCACAGTAGAATGGAATTATAAAAAGGAATAATTGAAACATCCTCGACATGGTGAGGACCATGTTGAAGGAGAAAACCCTGTTAAACTGATTTTGGGTGGAATCAATGGAGTGTACATCCTACCTTCTCAATCAGTGTCCAACCAAGAGAGTTATAAACCTGACACCACAAGAGGCATGGAGTGGCTACAAACTGATCATAGTATACCTAAGTATCTTTTGGTTCGTTTCCTATTCTCATGTTTTGTAAGTAAGAAGAAGGAAGGATGATAATCATGGTGAAATGGGAATCTTAATCATCTACTGTTGACTATCCAAACCCTACAGGCTCTATAATCCACTCACCAACAAAGTAGTTGGGAGTAGACATGTGGTAATTTTTGAGGAAGAAATGTGGAAATGGAATGATGAAGAACAAGACAAAGAAATCCCAATTGAAACAGAAGATTCTAAAGAAAGGAATGATCATCAGGAGAAAACACCCACTACACCTTCCCCAGGTGAATCATCAGAACAGAGAAATTAAATAGTATATTCCATAACTCCCGAGAGGACTCCGTAAAGTCGAAATTTGAAAAGCTCATCCTCACCCATGGCACCCTTGAAAATAAAAATCTTATGTGATGTCTATGAGAAAATGGAAGAGGTAAATATTTTTTTCCTGTATGAAGATCATGAGCCTCTGACTTTTCTGGAATCCATATGAGAATAATGTTAGAGAATCACAATGGAAGAAGAAATTCATTCCATAAAGAAAAATGGAACATGGTAGCTGACTACACTTTCTAAATGTCAAAAGAGAATCAACGTCAAATGGGTCTGCAATACTAAGAAAAATGTTGATGGTGATATTGATCAATAAAAGGAAATACTTGTGGAAAATGGGTAAAAACGGAAGTATGGGGTGGAATATGAAGATTCCTTTGCTCTTATTTCTCACATTGACATTGTGAGGATGATTATATACTTTTTTTAATCAGAGTTGAATGATTTACCAACTAGGTGTGAATTCTATGTTTTTGAATGGAATTCTTGAATAATAGGTCTATATTGACCAGTCTGAAGGCTTTGTTATGCAAGGGGAGGAATAAAACATGTATCATCTGAGTAAATATTTCTATGTGTTGAAAAAATATCCACATTCTTGGAATGAATATATCAATAACTATCTTCAAGATAAAATCTTAGTCCAATGTCCATATGGGTATTTTTACATTAAGAAGAATTATTGTGGTGATATACTTATTTAGTGCTTTTATGTTGATGATTTTCTATTTATAGGGAACATTCAACTGCTATTTGATGAATTCAAGGGGTCTATTTTCATGGAATTTTAGATGATCAATGAAGGTATCATATCCTTTTTCCTATTTATATAATTAAATAAACAATGTGGAGGAATCTTTATATCTCAAAAGTGGTATTCTAAGGAGTTTCTTGAAATGTTTTAGATGGACAATTGCAACACTGTAAAAACTCATGTAGCAATGAGCTTAAAACTCACAAAAGACTGAGAATAAAGAAGCATTGATGTGAATTTTTTCGAAAGTATTATTGTAATCCTGAGTTCTGTCACAATCACAAG
This sequence comes from Viscum album, assembly GCA_963277665.1. Classification (NCBI taxonomy): domain Eukaryota; kingdom Viridiplantae; phylum Streptophyta; class Magnoliopsida; order Santalales; family Viscaceae; genus Viscum; species Viscum album. The sequence goes on along the minus strand of OY728121.1, from coordinate 1,672,003,758 downwards.
GCTATATATATTTTATAGTGTTGGGATTCTAATAAAGTAATTGGAAGCACTGAAAGAGTCACACTGTCTAACAGAAAAACGAATCCTCAGGTATGTCAAAGGAATGATGGATTTTGTTCTACTTTATCCACAAAATAAAGAAGAAAATAAATATGGTTACTTAGATAGTTATTAGGGGTGATCAAGATGAAATATAAAACACCACTGTGTATATATTTTTACTTGGATTGAATTATTTTTTGGGTAATTCAAGGAATCATAGTGTGGTCGCCTTATCTACATGTGTAGCAGATTATGTGGTGGCATCATCCATTGATTGTGAGGGAATATAATTGAGAAATCTATTGATGGAGATAAAGCATCCTCATGATGGATCCACAATGATATATTTGTATAAAAAGTTGGGAATTGTTCTTCCCAAAAATCCAGTGCAACATGGAAGAAGACAACATATTGATACCCGATTCCATTTTTTGAGAGATCATGTGAAGTGAAAAATGATAAAATTGTAATATTATAATACTATGGAATTGGATTATAATTTTTTCATAAAGTCATTACCGAAATATGAATTCAAAGAACTCATAATTATTCTTGTGATGAAGCCAGTTCTGGTTTGAAGGGGACTGTCAAAAATGCAAACCATAAAGGAATATGTGGTTTCTTCCCAAGCATCCCATGCTTTCCATGTAGCATGTATTCCCTATATGTGTTTTCCAATGTTTTTATCCCCACTTGTCAATTTAATGTGGATATTTTATTTCTTTAACATGTCTTTTTAATGTGGCTATTTTATTTATTTAATGTTTTCATTTAATTTTCCTGTTTCATTTCTTTGTAAATTTCTATAAATTGTTGGCAATTGTAATCCGTAAAAATGTGCAATACAATCTTGAAATACTTTGTTTCATTTTCTGCGATTTTTCTTCCTCTCTTTTACACAGATTGTATAGCCGACAAAAACATGCCCAATTTTTGACTCCCACCCCCACAAGTGTGTTTGTTACATCAGGTTATCAGAAGAAGAAGAAATCTAATCTGATTCGTTGTTAGTGAAAAGGTTGAATCGCATCCCCCACGTGGACACCATGTTCACTATTTATTTCCAATTCAACCCCAATACTCATTACCAGATGGGGAAATAACTTAGTAGGTGAAGAAATTAAAATTCTTATAATATCCAGCCTCCCCCTAGATTTCACCACCACATCAAGATAGTGTATTGATTTGTAAACCCATGGGGTTTTTGGTTTTTAGGATGATAGGAAACTCCAAGAATTAGGGGGATCCATTATTGATTTCTCTCCTCCTCCACCTCTACCTCACCACTAGGACACTCTCCAGTTCTCACAGTGGAACCAATCTAGAGACAAAATCGACTCATTATTTTGTGTCTGGAGGATGGCTTATTGAGGGACATATGAAGGAAAAATCACATGTGGTGGTGGGAGTCCCTAACATCCAATTGGATGATGGGTCCTTCGCTCGAAACCTTAATATAGATATGCGCATAGTTGAAGAGATGGGTGGTAGTATCTATCATCCAATTGGATAATGGGTCCTTCACTAGATACCTTATTATGGTTGGGAGCATGGTTGAAGATCACTTCAAAATCCCTCTTGCTGGTTCCAACCTAAACATGTTGCCTGGATACCCAAGGGGACACTTCCTACTATGGGATGCAATCCCCTTGGTCATCTTTGATTCTATCAACTATGATATGGTGAATTTTCCTAATGAGGAGGATTTTTGGGAGTCGATGACTAATCTAAACTAGGAAAGTACCCCTAGCCCAAATGGGTTCCCTGATTGATTTTATATTACCTCTTGGAATATTATCAAGTCCGAGCTCATAGAAGTTATTTTTGACTTCATCTGAGGAGGTAATCTTCCCTAGGTGGTTAGTGCAACTACACTTATTCTCAACACCAAGTTAAGGGTCCCCTCTTCCATTAATAATTTTATGCCTATTATAAGTGAAATGTTTCATACAAGTTCCTTACAAGTCTTCTCAAAAGGAAAGCCTCTAGGCACATTCATGAGTGGGTTGGAGAGGAGTATCAAGGCTTTATAAAAGGACGATCTCCATAGGTGACTATTTCTCTCACCCAAGAGATGATCACTAACATTAATAAGAAGACTTCGGTTTTCAACATTGTTATCATTCTTGACATGGATAAATCCTATGACAGAATTGAATGAGGATTCATCTCAAAAATTATGACACGCATGGGCTTCTCTATTCGGGTTATTGATTTACTCTTCCAATGTTTCAACATTCCATGACCTGCAATTACATTCAAGGGTAAAAGTTGGCGCTTCTTTAAATTGGTGTGAAGCCTAAGATAAGGAGCCCCTCTCTACCTGAGTCTCTACATTATAGCGCGTGGCTCACTACCACAAATGCTGGCAAGGAAAATGCTCAGGTTTTATCAGTTCTAATCAGAAAGAACTGATAAAAGGGGGGATTTTAACAGTGCTAAAAAATCACTGATAAATCTACCCTTTATCAGCACTACTATAAGAGCTAATAAAGGCCCCCCTTTATCAGCACTAACAAAAATCACTGATAAAAATGAGACTTTATCGGCACTAATAATAGCATTGATAACAGTTTTTAAAATAAAATATTATTAATTTATATAAAAATATTTTAATTGTATTCCAAAAATAATGTTTATATGTATAAATTAAATAAAAAACATATGTTTATTATGTTTATTATGCTTATGTTTTATTTATTTTTATTATGTTTAATTTTTTTGTTATATCTTTATTATATATTTATTATACTATATGTTTATAATATTATATATAAATAATTTTTATTAAATATATATATATAAATACTTATGAAATAGATATATATATTTAAATAAATTTATGTTTCCAAATGAATGTGTAAATTGATGCATAAATGGACGTTTATATTCATCTCATGAATAAGTTCTTTGTTACCATAATTTTGGCCATATATATTATAGTATTATACTCTGTGCATTCATTCATTTCCTATATATATGAAGCTTTATGTTCCCATAAATACTTAAAGTCACAATAAATATATTTAAATAAATAATAATTGTATTGATTATTTTTAAAAATATAAATATTTAGTTTTATATAATTATATAATTTTTAAAAATATGATACATAATTATAATTATATATAACTAATTAAATTTAAATATGTTTAAATAATTATAAAATTACAAAATATTATTTTTAAATGATAAATATATATTTATGAATATATTTTGAATATATTTATTTATAAATATATGTCTTTAATGAATATATACACAAACACAAACTTATATATATATATTTAGATACTTAAGAAATTAAAATTAAAATTAATATATATATATATATATATTTATAAATTATACAAAGACACAGACATATATATATTTAATTATAATTTAAATTATTAAATTATAATAAATATATTAATTGTATATATTTATAAAATTATAAATTAAATAAATATATTGGTTATAGTTTAATAATTAGGAATAAATTGTATGTTTTATCAGTGCTTTTCAATTTAGCATTGATAAACCATATATTTAGTAGCGCTTTTTACTGGCGCTAATAAATGTTTACCCTGATTTTATAAATGAACCCTAACTACATTCCATTCCTTCCACACCCATCAAGCTCTCATAGAATCCTAACATGGTGTAGCTCGATCCTCCTCCTCCTCCACCATTGCGGTCATCGACTTTTCCTCCTACACCACCTCCTCCTCCTCCCTTGTGGACTCCTCCTCAGTTGCATCTACTATGAATGCATCCTCCTGCTACTCCATTGTCATTGAAACCTCCTGCTCCTCCTCCTCTTCCACTTCCCACTCCTCCTCCTCCTCCTCTGCCATTGCTGCCGCCATTGCTACCTGTGTCGCTGCCTCTGCCGCTGACTCTACCACATCTTCCACCACTGTTGCTGCTAGTAAGCTTCTTTAACCATAGATTCTCATGAAATATTGATATTTAAATGCATCATAGTTTTTAGGGATATTTACATTGAATAATCAACATAGCTGGTCTAAGAACATTCATTTTTGTTCAAAATTATAGGCATGGTAGGTATACATTCCCACCGAACCAAGGGACATGTAAGAGATCATTTTTTTTATTTTTTTGGTAGGAAAATATGAAGAATTTTTTAATTCAAATAAATGTATTCATTAATATAGTAGCTCATTTTTTTTACATAGAGTTACTCCAGCCTCATTATGTAGTGACTTTCCTTTTGGACTTTCAATCTCTCTAGCTACTACATGTGACAGCTTGATTCCTTTTCCATTTTTACCCATGTATCCCCATGGTATTTACTTCTTGTAGTATCTTACCATTACTAATTTTCACATGTGTGATACCTCTATTTTATTTATGCAATATCTTTTAATTTTGAGCTTGTTGTTGATATTTTAGAGGCACGGTCAATTGAGGGTATCATATTTTCAAATGAATATTCGAATGTCTTTTTGTGTGGGAGCTTAAGGAGTGCTAAATTTCTATAATATACATGGCATAGTAGATTGAACTCAATGTGATGTTGTTTCATGCCTTTTCCAATTTTGTGGGAATAATCCATTCACTGACAGCATGACTGTTTCCATTATTATCATTATAAAATTATAATCCTAGAAAAACAACCCATTCAAATTACATTTTAAATTTCAAGAATTACATAATATAATTGGATGAAATAATTAATTCTAAATGAAAAAAATAGTATAAAAATATAAAATTATGGTAGAATTAATTCCATAATTAATTTCAATAAATTGAATAATTAATTAAAAATAATAAAATGATGATATTTTAAATGTAAAAAAAATTAAACTCGAGAAAAATTTATCACTTAAACACATGAAACACTATATTTTAATGAATATTCAATATCAAATTTCAAAAAGAAAAAAAATTTATCATAAAAAAAACATTCTAATAATCAAAACCTCAATAAAAATCGATGTAGAAAAATGTATTAAATAAATGAAACATTAAATACCCTTAAGGACTTAATATTTTTTAAAATTCTATTGATTTTTTCTTCATAAAAACAGGGACTTAATATAACAGTTATATAGGAATATTTGAGTTTAGTTTCTTCACCAAATTATTCCCAAATACATCTCTAAACATCTCAAACCACATTCCTAAACCCTTAGAGTGACCATAAACCTCTCCTATAAGTACCTTAAGTCTAATCCAATAGGGTAAATCTAATGAAGAGGTAATATTATAACCAAATTCTTTCAAATTTCATTCTTCTTCTACCTCGTAGTAATCAATTATAAACAAACGAATATAATTACATAATAATCACTACTATAATAAAATATTATTATCATGATCATACAACCTTTTTTATCCCATTTTATCCCATTGGAATTGAAGACATCTTGTGTTCATACATACGTAGTACCTCCTCTACAAATTGAGGTATTTAGTTTTTCATCACTGAATCACATAGATGATTATAAAGAATTATTTAATGAATATATATTATATTTATGAAATAATTATGATTCTATATAGATAATATATTATTTACCTTCTTACCCAATAATCCATTGAAATATGGAAATGTGGCACATGCATACGAGTGGATAACTTCCTCCATGCGAATTGAAAAAATTCCTCATGTGTACGTGTGGACTACCACCACCATGAAATTATGTATTTAATTTATCATCACCCCTATAAATGGGTATTTTGAAAATATGTTGAATATATAATAATGATATTTATATCATTTTTAAGTTTTTGTAGATGAAGGAACAATGACCCTCTTGACCATGGTCAACACACCAATGTTGTTTTGGACTGAAAAAACCCAAAATATTGGGCATGAAGTTAAGGTCATCCTAATGTTGTGATGTGGTCAGGTTATTTTCTAGAATCCCTTGAGTTGAATTACCAAAATTGGTCTAGGGTGGTTGTTTATTTTGGAATCTTCACTTGTTGAGTTGGAATGTCTTCAGGATTTATGGTAAATTTTATTTTATGTTTTTCATATTGTTTTTTGGTTCCTTTTAATTAAGGGTTTGTTTATAGAGGTTTTGAATATTCTTTAAGGTCCATATTTGGATTTGAAGGAGCTGTATAAGAAACCCTCTCGTAAATATGGAATGCCTCAATTATGTGGGGAAATAATCCACTAATGAAATTTAATCCCAAATTATCCATGCTCGATGTTAGAAATTGGTTGTATATGAACATTACCTATGTTATAAAAGATTACACAAAAGGATGAAATGTGTTGGGTTAGAATGGAATATTATAAAATAGAGGAATCCCCGAAAAATGGGAAGTTAGTTAGGGAAAGACCCTGCAAGAATGACATGATTTAATTGTATGTATAGTTACATGAGTGGGTAAGGATAAGGGAATTTGAATTCTAGTAGAATAAAGGAGGGTTTAAAAATAACACCACATTGAATTCGGAACATCATGTTTCATGTTATTATAAATGAGTGTTAAACCTTTATAGAGGATCATTGTGAGAGTGTTAATCATCGGGAGGGAACCCAATAAAGGGGGATCTAACATAATGTATCAATTATGGTTGTGAAGTTAGGACTGAATATTGTATAGTTTAACATATTGTAAAAAGTGTCCCCATTAGAATTTATGTCTTTGTAATAATGCCTAAGTGTCTCTTTTAAAACGATTCAAGTGTTTTGAAATGTTTGTTAAAAAATTATATGTCTTAAACATTCCCTTTTTTGGTTTTAAATCACGTTAAATGGTTTAAAAAAGTAATTGGGGTTTTGATAAAGGTTATTCGGAAGTAATTGGTTTATTTTGAAAATATTGTGTTATTTTGAAGAAGAATGTGTGAAAATGGTTGGTTTTTAATGGTATTTCAACTATGATTTTTTAATGGAATTTTAACTTTTATTTTCAAAGCGTGTGCTTTTTATAAAAAAAAAATTAATGGTATTTTAACTATTTAAATGGTTTGTCTAAACTAGATCTTTTTTATTTTATAAATAGTTTTGAAAATATAATGTTATTTTATTCATGGTTAATTTTTATATCACGTTTTTGGGTATTTATTTTGTAAAATAATAAAATCACTTAATCAAATAGGCTGGATATGAATAAATAATGGATGGATTCCCATCGTTTGATAAAAGAATATGAAGATGGAGTGAAAGAGTTCATCAAGTTTGAAAAAGATCATGCATATTATCCTTCTAAAATTGTTTTTCTATGTTTACGTTGTTGTTATTCAAGACATGTTAGTCCATATAATTTGGAAGAACACTTGATCTGTCACAGAATATATTGAAGTTATAAATGTTGGAATAAACATGGGGGAAAAGTGAATGTAACTAGTGACAAGGATAACACTTCATTTTATGGATAATTTGATTTGATTAAAATTGTGGACAATGAAGAAGACCATATCGAGGATGTAATTATAGATGTGCAAGATGATGAAGATCGTATTAAGGAAATGAAAAGGACATTTGAAGATGAACATTGTGATTTCCCTAAATTTTTTATGTAGTTAAAGAGTTGGGGAAATAAGCTATTGTATGATTGTTGTACTAAATATAGAACATTTTCAGCCTTACTAAAGCAGTATAATTTGAAAGAAATCAATGGATGGAGTGAGGCCAGTTTTATGGAATTACTTTAACTCTCGAATGACAAGCTCCCAAAAGATAATGAGCTCTTGAGCCAAAAATAAAATACCAAACAAATTCTATGCTCGATGGGTATATTCTCTAAAAGAATAAACACCTTCCTGAATGATTTTAAACTATTTCCCAAGGACCACAAATAACATAATGAATGCCCAATGTATGGTGCTTCTCGATAAAAAAAAGATAAATCTTGTCCTACCAAAGTGGCACAGTACATTCCAATCATTCAAAGGCGTAGGTGCCTATATGGAAGTGAGGAGACTGTTGAGGAATTGATGTGGCATGCAGACATAATAAATAAAAATGGAAAACTACAGTACCCAAAAGAATCTCCTTAGTGCAACAGAATTGATCATGAGTATCCTGACTTTGGAAATGAGTCGAGAAACCTTCGTCTTGCATTATCTACATATGGAGTAAATCCTTTTTGTTTTAAAATAAGCACTCATAGTACATGCCTAGTTGTGTTGGTAAATTATAACTTTCCCCCATGGTTATGCATGAAATGAAAACACATCATGTTATCTATGCTTATATCAGGACCAAAACAACTAGGTAATGGTATTGATGTTTATTTGTCTCCATTAATCGAGGATTTGAAATTATTGAGGGATTCAGGTGTTACAATGAAAGATTCTTATAAAAATAAATATCTCAAGTTTAGATCAATGTTGTATGGGATGATTAATGACTTTCCTAATTATATAAATTTGTTAGGATATATCATTAAAGTAACTATTGGGTGTCCCATTTACAAATATGGTACACAATCAATTTGGTTGAAACATTCTTTGAAAACTATGTTTCTAGGACATTGTATTTTTCTACCCCGAAGATATAAGTACCAATATTGGATGACATCATTTGATGGATATTTAGAAGAACATACAACACCGTCTCCCCTAATAGGTGATCAACTATATGAGAAAGTTAAAGATGTGGACACTGCTTTTGGAAAACCGTTTTCAAAAAACCTTACAAAAACCAGTTGGAAAAGGAAATCCATTTTTTGAACTACAATACATGAATTTTCATTACATTTGACATTTTCATGATGTTATGCATGTTGAAAAAAAATTTATGTGATAGTGTCATTGTAAAGTTTCTAAATGCACCCAACAAAACAAATTATGGAATTAAGGCTAGGTTATTCATGGTTGACAATGGAATATGAGAAGAGTTGGCACCAGTGAAGGGTGAAAATGAACATTTCTTCCTCCTGTTGCTTACACTCTTTCGAAGTTATAGAGATATCAGTTTTGAATCTTCTTGAATGACTTATAGGTTCCATAGGTGTATTCATCAAATATCAATAACATCATGTCAATACACTATTCAAAGTTAAAAGTCCTGAAACCATATGACTTCCATGTTTTGATGCAAGATCTAATTCCTATTGATTTACATTTAACGTTTTCCAAGAATTTCCTGAATACATTAACGAATCGTTGTTTCTTCTTCAAAGATATATATGGCAAAGTCATAGACCCAAAGAAATTTTGGACTATAGAACAAGAAATTGTCATCATATTATGTGAATTGGAAATGTTTTTCCCACTAACATTCATTTATATGACAGTTTATTTGATTGTTCACTTTGTGAGAAAGATTTAGCTATCTGGCCCTATGCACTATAGATTGATATACCGCACTGAATGTTATATGAAGATTTTCAAAGGGTAAGGAAAATATCAAAGATGGCCATAGAGTTGTATTGTGGAGAAATATATTATTGAGGAAGTCATTGAATTCTCTACCGAATACCTATCTGGTGTGAAAAGCACTGGTCTAAAAAATCTTTTCATACTGGGTGGCTTGCGGTGAAAGAATTTCTAGAAAGGTGGTTCTCAAAATCAATATTACAGATAGGGAGCTGGAAAACCTTTACCTTTTGCATAATAGTTTGTACATTGACCCATATATTAAAACCCACAAATAATTTCATAGGAATTATAATCTATCAAGGACTAAAAAGTGGATATCAAATAAACATAATCAATAATTTATAGGAATGTTTCAGGGCCATATTTTTAAGGAGTCAAATGAAATTCTAGACTCAATTTCGAAACGACTTCAATGGATAGATGGAGGAAAAAGTGAGTACGTATAATTATACAATGCTTAGGTAATTAATGGTTGTACATTCTCCACTAATGAACATGATGAAGATAGTAGCAGACAGAATATTGGAGTTACACTTGGGGTTGAAGAGATGAAGGTTTCTGGTGCTAAGAATAGAATTCAATTTATGCGAATATGTCATACTTTGGAATTATCATAAAATATGGGATTTGGATTATATGGAATTCAATGTTCTGATTTTTCAATATCAGTGGGTTGCTAACCGAAGTGTTGTCCAAATAGATGAGTTGAGATTTTTTAATGTTGATTTCAATAAAGAAGGGAACAAAAATTAATTGTTTATAATGGTATCATAGGTATTACAATAATTTATTTTCTAGATCCTACAAACCAAAACTGGTCAATTGTTCTATTATTGATCAATACCACTGAAGAGTCAGATTAAAATTCAATAAAGTATGGCCCTTTCATTGGGACGTGGAAATCATTTCACATTGATCCTAGTGTAGAAAATATTTCCTATGTTAGAGGAGAGCATAATGAATGGATTAGGATAGTCGATCAGGGGTTCAAATCCCTTCAACCTTTAAAAATAATATAGTTCAATAATTATGTTATATTTTTTTCTAATATGCATTGTGTTACTTTATGTTAATATATGTTCACTGATGCTTTTATGTTATGTGAATTAAATATTCATCCATATTTTTATATAATAACTTCTACTTGTGATGATGCTCCCAATCCCCAAGAAAAATAGGTTTCTCAACATATTTTTTCTCACAGTGTAGACAAACAATAGGTTTCTCAACCTGTTCCCTTATGTTAATATCTATTCACTGCTGATTTTATGTTATCTAAATTAAATGTTAAAAAAATTTTGTGGATAATGACTTCTACACATGATGAAGCTTAAAATAACCAGGAAAAATAGGTTTCTCAACCTACAGCTACTCATAGTGTAGATGAATAACAGGTTTCTCAACCTATTGATGATCCTAGTGCAGTGGTACAACCACCATCATCACATACCGATACTAGCCCTCTGGAACTGGAGGAATATATTGATGATGGTGGTTCCAAGTAAATTCCATCTGATTGTTTTGATACTTTTGTTAAATGATCTTTCAGTCATTTTAGACATGTAGGAATAAACCATACCTCAATTCAATGTATAGTGTCACTGGTATGACTCCAAATGTGTCTTGTTATTTAAAATTTACACTAATTCAAGTAAAAAAACACAACTGACACACTAAAAACCAATAAAAACACATTCATATTGTTTTTATCTTTTAGGAAAATGATATATAAGACAGTTTTAATGTGTAGGAAAAAACCCCTCCTGAATTCGACGAATGGTGTGACCAGTATGACTAAATGTGTCCGTTATCAATTTAAAATTGACATTTTAGCTCAAAATGTGTCACTTACTAAAAACCAAGAAATAGTACTCTGATTGCCTTCTAATTCAAGGATAGATATTTATAATTCCTTAGTGATGTGTATGATTAATTCTGACATCAAACTGATTCACAATGCGACTGGTATGACTCAAATTGCATGATTTTGGTTTGAAATGAGATTTTAGTAAAAAAACACAATTGACAAACTGAAAACCAAGGAAATGCATTCTGATTTTTTTTGATAATTTAGGGAACAAAACAGTAGTAATTTCTTATTGGTATGAATCAACCCCACCTCAATACAACGCACGGTGTGATCGATATAACTATGAATGTGTCTTGTTATTTAAATTTGACATTAATTCAAGTAAAAACATGAATGACATACTGAAAATTGATAAAATGCATTTTTATTGTTTTAATACTTTAGGAAAATAATCCATGAGTTAGTTGTGATGTGTGGGAATCAACCCCACCTCAATATGATGCACTATTTGACCAGTATGACTAAAAGAGTCTGTTATGTGTTTAAAATTGATATTTTAGTTCAAAAAATTTCACTCTCTAAAAACAAAGAAAAATTGATCTGATTGTCTTCCAAATTAATGGCTGTAATTCATATGTCCTTTGTGACATGTATCAAGATGCCTCACATAAAACCAACGTATGATGTGACAGATATGAATCGAATTTCAAGTTTTCATTTTGAAATGACATTTTAGTAAAAAAAACATACAACTGACATAATAAAAACTTATAAAATGCATTCGAATTGTTTTGAAACTTTTGGAAAATGATCTATCAAACATTTTTTATGTGTAGGAATCAACCATACCTCAATCTGACACACGGTGTCAACAGTATGACTCTAAATGTGTCTTGTTATTTAAAATTGACATTAATTCAAGTAAAAAACACAAATGACATAATAAAATCTGAGAAAAATCATTCTTGTTATTTTGATACTTTAGGAAAACAATACATGAGTCGGTTCTAGGGCATAGGAATCAACGTCACCTCAATCAGACGAACGTTGTAACTAGTATGACTAAAAGTGTCTATTATTAGTTTAAAATTGACATTTTAGCTCAAAACATGTCTCTCACTAAAAATTATGAAATCGTGCTCTGATTGTCTTCAAAATTAAGGACAGAAATTCATAAGTCATTTTTGATCTGTATGAAGTAGTCTCTATCAAATTGATGCACTATGTGACTTGTATGGCTCAAATTGCGTTTTTTCTATTTGAAATGATATTTTAGTAAAAAACACAACTGATATACTAAAAATTTAGAAAACATATTTGTATTGTTTTGATAATTTAGTAAAATGATTCATTATTAATTTTTGACATCTAGGAATCTACCCCACCTCAATATGATGCACGGTGTGACCGGTAGAACTCCAAATGTTTCATTTTTACAAAAAATTGACATTTTTTAATGTATTCTTCATATTAATGTTTAATTTATTTCTTTATAGTATTACTGATGTAATATTTGTATTCTTATATATGTGGAACCTTTTTCTCAAGTTGGGTTTGGGAACTATTACCATCATAGGACATTTTTTAGAGGGGACAACAGACATAAAAAGAGAAAAAATTAATGTAAATACCCATAAAATTCAAGGGAAATTTTTTATAAATTTTCTTTGGGGTTTTACAAGAACACGGTTTCTGACGGTACTTGATTCCGAGGCTCGGAGTGCCAGGAATCAGTTTCCGAAGTTTGGCTTGGGTACGTTTAGCGAACGAACGAGCGTGTTTTCCTATCTTTTGAACCGGTGCTCGGAATTGAAATCCGATGGAACCGATGAACTCGCAACGCCGTTAATCTCTTAAGGGAACCTTTAATGTAGCTGCGTTTGTGCGGGAGAAGATGTTAATTTTTGGGGATAAAAAAAAGTGAATAAAATTGTTGAATCAATTTTATTTCATGTTATGTGGTTAACTTCTCCCATGGGAAGTTGGTGGTGGGCCCACATCCATCCAACATCCCATGTGTGGATATTTGAAAGGGTGGGGCCCACACGAACCCCCCAACTTTTCAAATTCCTTAAACTCCCTAACCCTCTTAACCCCTCACATTCCAAACTCCCCATTAACTCACCTTCATTAATATTTGACAACTTGTTGTAATAAATTTGGTGAGTTACTTGTATATTTTTGATAATGAAACAGTTGAATTTCAAATTCTTTGTTATGTTAATAAAATAAGTTTAGAACTTATTTTATTAGGGGTTGGTGTTGGGTTGTTTGAGAGATTTTTGGAGAAAAAGATAAGGAACACCATCTACCTCGATGAATAACGTGAAAAACACCATTCTTCAATGAAGAACTTCTCCGCCGAAGAACACGGTTCTTCCGTGACGCCGTATCTGCGACGCGACGTTCTTCTTCCGCGTCGTCTCTTCCACGACATTTTTTCGCGACGAAATCTCCATCAATGACTTCGAATCCTCGCTTCGCTACGTCGACGTTCTTTTCCCGTAATGCCCGACCTCCAGGACACGCGTCTTCTGTGGCTCGTTCACGAACAACATTCCTGAACCGAGGTAGGGGATTGTTTTATTTAATTTTTCCCGTTCATGGTTCTAGTTTATCGATTATCATGGAATTTTCGACTAGATGATATCGATTAACGAGAGGGGGGCTGGTCCAAAAAAACATGGCCGAACCCCCTCCTATGTTCATGTTTGATTCTTTGTGGATGGAACGGGATGGTGTGGTGCCGTCGCACCATGCGGGAATCACACGGCAAGTATTACGCGACGTCGTCGTGCCGCGTCGTGGAAGGAAGTTTAAGAACGTGACGTTGTCACGCCGCGTCGAAGAAAACAAAAGAACCATGGTCGGAGTCGGGCCGCGGCGAAGGGGCGCGGTGCCATCGGGTCGCGCTGGAAAACTACAAAGATGACGCTTTTTGTTTTGACATGCGGATTGACGGGCGACGATGAAGTAGGCCGTTTTGGCGTTTAAATCCCTTCGCAGTGAAGGTGGAGTCCTGGGGGGACCATAGGCGATGACGGTAGGAGGAACGGACCACCAGAGCGTGTCCGGTGGTCCGCGAAAGGCAGCGGCGGCGCGCCGCCGAGGGTTGGCGGCCGGTGGATCCGCCGCCGGCCTCAATCAGCGGCGGGCGGGGGAGTCGCGCACCCCGCTCCACAAATCGGCTCGGCCACGTTGGCCAAGCCGCGGCCATCCGGTCGGGCTGGACCAAGCCGGACCGAGCCGGACCGAGCCGGGCCGGGCCGAGCGTGGCCGAGCCGGGTCGGACCCGGGTCGGCCGACCCAGGGGGGGTCGGGCCAGGTCGGCCCGGGCCCAGACCCCCGTTTTCGGACCACTTTTGGTCAAATTCCAATATCTTCAGTTGTAGACCTCCGATTGACGTTCCGTAAGTGGCAACGCGATCCTTGTTTCGAGGTGGTCGTCTCAGTATATTACACTAATGGTTTCGACGAACTTTGGGTTCGGCCGGGTTGGTTTGTACGCGAAACCAACCGGGCCCTCGGAGCGGAAACGCTCATAACTTGAGTTTCGGATGTCCGATTGACGTCCCGTCGACTTTGATGGATTCCTCTAAGTGAGACAGATCTATTGGATTACTCCTCTTGAGGTTTGGATGCCGTCGGAGTGCGGTCGGGTTGGTTCGCTCACGAAACCAACCGGGCCCCTAGAACGAAAAAGCCAATAACTCACAGACCGGGCGTCCGATTGACGCACCGTCTATCTCGTTTTTTTCCTCTTGATGAGACGGAACTATTGGAATACTTCGCCCGAGAATTGGATACAGTTGGATAGTGGCCGGGTTGGATCACACCTGAAATCCAACCGGGCCCCTGGAACGGAAAAGCTGATATCTTTCAGACAGGACGTCCGTTTGACGAACCGTCAGCGGCGTTGCTGATCACATTGAGAAACGGTCCCAATGAGTATACCCTACGAGGGTTCGGGGTATAGTTGAGATACGGTTGGGATTGGTTCACTCACGAAACCAACCAGGCCCCTGGAATGAAAAGGCTAAATAACTCAGAGACCGGGCGTCCAATTGATGCGTCGTCTGTTGCGTTGAGACCCCTATGATGAGGAGGTCCTTTCAGATACTTTTTCGTGGGACTTTGAGATACTTGGAGTATCGACCTATAGCTCATGGAGCGGACCCTCCCGGAGACGAGCGTACGGAGTACGAAGACCGTGTAGCCGACTGAGACCTGACGACTGCTTGACCGACTCGACTTGGAGTGAGTCGACTAGCCCAGTGGACGGATCAATACTATGTTTGGGTGCAGAACCATGGCGGATGGAGCACTACCTGTGTGACAGTGCAGACCTGCGGTACTCATCCGGAGAGTACCTCAGCAAGCTACTAGTGGGTGTGCACTACTGTGTTTGGGTGACATACCTCGGCGGGAAGCACTGCTGTGTTTGGGTGGCTGGCCGGCAGTACTCGACAGGATGAGTAACTCAGCAGTCTTAGGCTAGTGAGCAGTACCTCGGATTCATGACAGGACCACTGTACGCTCCATAGACGGAGCTCTTCAGCAGTTACGGTTTTGATAATGAAAATCCTGGTTTGAGCTGAGACTTTTGACCTTTGTGTTTACCTCATGATTGAGATAGGTCACTTGATAACATAAGTATATGTTTGGGCATATACCTGGGTAGTGGGTATCCGTTTATTTCATGGTCCATGTGTTTCCTCATGATTGAGATGGGTTACTTGATAACTTAGGTATAAGTATGGGCATATACCTAAGTAGAGGTTATCTGTTGAGATCATATTTGTGGTTATCCTTGTTGGTTTTAGAGAGACCTTGAGGGTCTCGGGGTCCCTACTGAGTATTGTTATACTCACCCCTGCACGGGCTATGCCCACACCTCGTTGTGTTGGTTGCAGACGACGGGCAGTGCCAACAGAGGCCGAGTGTTCGAGGACTATATGGTACCCGGAGGTGGACCACACGACGAGTCAGTATCTGGAGGAAGACTTCACAGAGAGACGACACGAGGAGGTGGTTGATGGACGAGAGCGTTGAAGAGGCTATCTGTACCTACCCTTCAGGTAGGATCCATGGCGGACGATCCAGGAGCTGCGCTATCTGTACCTACCCTTCAGGTAGGATCCGAGGAGGACGACCGAGGAGATGCTTCTTTCTTCCATCTATTGCATTTTTCTGTTGTACTTTCCTTCAGTTGTAGTTGTACTTTCTTTTGGGTTTGTATTTTGGCCCATTTACATTTCAGTACTTCTCTTGTACTTAGTGTTTACTTTTTCTGCTTGCTTACTCTGTGGTGCTTGTTTTCTTTTATAAAGGCAATGCCTTCCCTATTATCGGGATTTACGCCTTTGGTGCTAGTCGCCAGCCCCTGGCCTATGGAAGGCGGGCTTGGGGTAGTCACGGCACGGGCCCCGAGGACGGGTCGTGACAATTAATGTTTTTTACTGTTTGTTGGATAATTGTAAATGTAATTTTATAATTCATTGTTAAAATTGTATATTGAATTATATTTTTGATATATACCATGAGTAAATATTTTTGTATTCATGATGTGAATTAAATGTATATAGCATTGTTTTCTAAACCATTGTGTGTGTTGCTTGTTTTTTCATCATTTGCATCATGGATGAGGTTATTTTTTATATACTATGAGTGGTTATTTTTTAGTAGGTTTTTTCATGTTTTTTCTGGTTATTTTTGTTGGTTTGGTCATTTTGGTTTGTTTTTTGGGTGTTGTTTATTTTTTTATGGTTTCTAGGTTTACTGTTATATAAACAGCACGTCCAGACAAGGAATCTATTATTATCATTTCAAATAGAACTAACAAAGGTCCCCCTTTATCAGCGCTAATTGAAGCACTGATAAATGGAGACTTTATCATTGCTTTTTTAGTGCTAATAAAATAATTTTTTGTGGTAGTGAATCCTTTAGCATGATTCTGTACAACTGCACCCTTAATAGGAATATCTCCCCATTTAGAGGTCGGGGAAACTTCCATGGTATTTCTCACCTTTTTTTTGCTAATGATATTCTCATTGTCACCAATGTTATCAAGTGTTCCATTCAAGGAATCATCAATCTTTTGGAGGAATATTTTACATGTTTCTCTCAATGCATCAGTTATGAAAAGAGTGGTGTGTAAATTTATACCTCCTACTCAGATAGGAGGGTCAAGAATATTGATGACCTTCTAATCATTAAGAGGAATGAATTCCCTATATACTACATGGGAGCTCCGATTTCACTAAGGGGGATCCGCATTCATCACTTTGTCCCTCTTCTAGCCAAAATTATAGGACGTATTCAAAACTGTAAAAGCCTATTCTTTTCCTTTCGATACTAAATAACTTTGGTCAATTGTTCCCTCACTACCATCCCGATGCATGCCCTTTCAATGCAAATATTCCCCAAAGTTGTGGTTCAAAACATTGATAATATCATGAATACTTTTATCTAGGATGCCCACTTAGATTTCCATTGTCATTGGGCCTCTTGGGATAGGTTTTCAAGATAATTGGGTTTTGTGGTATCAGGCATAGAAGCATTTCATCCACCATCCATAGCCTTTAAGACAAATTATAGTGGGATGTCCTGGAAGGGAAATCATTGTTGGGAAGTTTTTTTTTTCACAAATATTGTTTTGATTTATCATTTCCAAGAGGAATAATCTCAAGCTTCTGGTGGTCACATTGAATGCACGCTACATTTCTTTAGAATCACTCATGCATGATCATTGGTCTTGGATACATTAACTGCTGAAATGACAACTAGGTTGGCTCCCTTCATGGATTCATGAGTTGTCCTTCTCCTAACATCACCTTCTCCAAGGATGGTGCTTATTCGAAAAACATTCAGGACACCTTGAATGATTCTCATTGTGATGTCTTTAAAGGTATTCAACTATCTGCATAATGATATCACATAATTTTCAAAGGGAGTGTGTTGATCCACTTCTCAGTAAAAGACTACAAGAGGTTATTTCAATAAGATTTTGAAAATGGCATCAATGATCTGTTCTAGTATAAGTAAATCACAATCAAAATATACATTATTCTTGTTGGATATTAAAATCATTATTCCTTTGATGGTACCTACCATCCACTATTGTAATGGTGGCATGATGGATTCATCAATCGTTGCTAGACATGTATAGCTTCAGAGGATTGAGCAGCACCTACTTCAACCAACTATGGACTTTTATTTTCTTTGTTTAATTTTTTTGTGTGTTACGTCTTACTATACATAGGGTTTATTATATGATTTTAGTGATATGAAATCAAGTTGAAGAAATATTACCACTTTTTTTATTCTTTTATTGCATGTTGTGATCACCTCAAGTGATCTACACCCACACTGTTGAAATTACTACTGCAACGATCCTCCATCAGTGGTATCAAAGGGAGATTTAAGTTTCTTCTTATAATAACCAACTTTAGTGGTATCAAAGGAGGTTGAAGTTGTATTTATTGACCTAAAGTGGAAGAATATGGAGGATGAAATTTATGATGGACAATATACCTTGTTGTGGGAGAGAGGAAGAAGACGCAGATTAGTTAACTCTATTCCAAAGACGTGAGATTTCCATCAATCCTACTTCCCATGCCTTTTTTTCTCTCAATTATCAAAAGGAATACATAATTTTATCTCACCCTCTCTCACACCAATTCAAATCTCCTTTTATGTTCCCCATTTTCATTAAATTAATTGTTACCCCTTTGTCTTCATTATTGGAATCCACTCCTCTTTCCTTTTTAACTTCCCATTTCTTTTCCCTTGTATGCATTTTCATTTTTCAAAAAAACTCACACATGGATTTTTTTACCTACATCCTCTCTTGTCTATACAAAAAAAAATTAACATTAAATTGGATTATGAAAAAATAGGATAGTCACTAATCCAAAAACAAATGATGTAGTCCTATCCCCAAAAAAAATATCAATCTACACTGCTAAAAAATATATATATTGTAGTTTACAACATTGAAAAAAAACTTATCTCCCAGATATTGGAATCTGTTATTTCTCATCAAAAATAATTTTTCATCATGGTGAATTCATTTTTCACAAGCTATGATCCCAAATATTACAAATAAAAATTATGATAATTGGTGCATCTAAATGTGTGTGGTACTTGGCACCCTAGATGTAATGGATATAATGGAGTATGGATACACTGAGTAGGAATCCAAAGCAGTAATGGTTGCTCTACCAGATGTTCAAAATGCCACTCTTCAGGTGGAACAAAAGTGGGACTATAAGGAAAAATCTAACATTTATCAAAGCCTTGATGAAACAACATTCAAAATAATGGCTTCATCGAAATCATAGATGGAGATATGGGATACTCTTCTTAAAGAATTAAAAGGCGCCAATAAAGTGAAACAGATTCGACTTCAATCTCTGTGAGGTGAGTTCGAATCCCTGTTTATGAAAAATTCTAAAACAATTTCCAAGTATCAAATTCGTGTAATGGTTTTGGTGAACCAACTGAGAAGAAATGGATAATATATTTCTGACATGTAGGTATTAGAGAAAAAATATTGATCCCTTGATCCAAATTTTGATTAAATATTTTTTTCCCTAGTAGAAAAACAATCATGAGACAATCTCTATCAAAGAACTAGTGGGGTTTCTTCAGGCCCATGAATTGAAGGAGAACCACCAGAGCAATACCAATGGAGTGGATCATGCCCGGCTATCAGAATTGTATCTTAAAAACTATGAAATGAAGAACGGGGGACATCTCAATGAAACTGAGGTACGGGATTCCATGGACAAAAATTTGATCCAAGAATAGGAGTTTAAGGAGGATGTGGTGGAAGAATTCCAACTTGAGGAGGTCTTGAGTATCAAAACTATACTCCACAAGAACATGGATGTGGAAGAAGGGGTGGATTCAACAATCACCAACAAGAAAAAATAAAAATTCAATCCTTTAATTGTAAATAATATGGACATTATTGATGTGAATGTTGGTACATGAAACCCATATAAAATTAAGTTGAGGAGGTACATATTAGTGAGGTATAAGATAATTTTGACGGGTCCCATGTGTTGATGGCACAAACATCAACTCAGAATCAAGGTATGACGTATATTGACTCTGGAGCTATTAATCGCATGAAAGGGCACGAACACTTGTTTATGAAACTAGATGAGGGGGTTTGAGGAGATATTTCTTTTGGATATCACAGGATAATATTTTTTTATCGAAAAGGAGATATTCTGATTAAGCAAAAATACAGTATTCATGCTTTCATCTACGATGTCTACTTTGTACCCAACACGAAGACCAAAATTTTGAGTGTCGAGCAGTTGGTGGAAAATGGCTTTCACATAAGACTTAAAAATAAAAAAATGGTGATTTTCAATAATAGAGGGAGGTAGATCACAAAATTATTGATGGAGAAGAACCGCTTGTTTTCAATTATGATCCAACCCGACATACCACTATGTTTGGTGATGGTATGAGATGATGAAGATTGGTTGTGGCATCTCAGGTTCGGGAATTTAAGCATTGAATGTATAAGACTATTATGAAGAAAGAATATAGTGAATTGTATTCCAATCATTTGACACCCTAATCAAATTTTTGATTTCATTTTTCTATGAAAATAGCATAGAAACATCTTTGCAGTGAATCCTAACTAGAAAACAGCAGCACCACTAGAGATAGTTCACACCGATGAGTGTGGTCCATTAAATCCAAAATAAGATGGAAAAATGAGATATTTTATAACATTTATCGATGATTATTACAGGAAAACATGGAAATATTTTCTCAAAATTAATTCATAAGTATTTTGAATCATCAAATAGTTCGTGGAACTAGTGGAAAATCAAAGAAACCATCACATTCAAATGTTCCAATCTGATCGAGGTGGGGAGTACACCTCTGATGCTTTTCAAGATTTCCTCAAGAAACATTGAATTTAGAAATAGATGACACTATATTACACGCCCCAACTCAATGGAGTAGCTAAGAGGAAAAATCACACCATTCTCAACATGGAGAGAAGCATGTTGAAAGACATTGGAGTGCCCATGACTTTGTGGGCTGAAGCTGCCTCCTGTGTGGTGTATCTACTCAACAGATGCCAAACAAAAAACCTCAAAACAATGATGCTACATGATGGTTGGAGTACTCACAATACAAGTGTGTGTCATATTAGAGATTTTAGTTTTGTTCCCTACTTCAGGATCCTTGAGTACTCATAATCCAAGTGTGACTAGTATTTGAGTTAATGGTTATATTCCCTACTTTAGGATCCTAGAGGAAAAATGAACAAAACTCAAGGACCAAAGAATAAAGTGTGTCCTTATGGGATACGGAGATCGACAATGCAATACCATTTGTATAATCCCATCCCCAAGAATATTATATTCAGCAGAGACATTATCTTTAATGAAATGGATACATGGAAGTGGAATCAAGATTATTATTCTAGAGAGGTATGAATAACTCTATAAGATGATTAAATAGTTGAAGAAGTACCATTAGAGGAATAAAGAATTGAAGAAACATTGATTCATTCATCACATACACTAACATCTAGAGACATAAAATGAGAACTCCCTCATATATGTCCCCAAAACATTCATAGCCTTGTGGATATATATGAGATAACAAAACCAATGGAGAAGTATGTAAATTCGTACTATCTCTCAGTGAATATAGATCTACTTATATTCATGAATCTAGAACCAATTAAGTGTAGAATAATGGGATAGATAAGGAAATTCCTTCCATCGACACCGTTGAAGGCTATAAGAAGAAGGAAGGCTTTTAGCTTGGTGAAGTCATTGCACTAGTTGGACACCCACTTGGATATGATGAAAAACCATGGGGCGCAAGGAAAAAATGTTTAAGAGGAAATGATGGATATTAAACCGATTTTCCTTTGATAGAACCTACCGTATACTATAGCAAAAGAGGCTAGAAATTTTCCACGAATACTGTTTGAGGAATAAAAACATGGAAGGAACCAACCGAATGAAAAGGAAACTAGTGTAGCACATGTGGAAGAAGGAGAAGAAGGTAATGGGGGAGAAAACTAGAAAAATAATGACTGGCTAGGATCTGACCACGAGAAGATCCAGTAGCTATGGGGAGTTCGAATATTTTAAAAGGAATAAATCGTTGTGATCTGAGGGGGAGATGATCAGATGGAAATGGGTGAAGCAGCGTTTTAAAAAGAGATGGACGACTATGATTATATCCTTCAAGATTGGACGGTGCACAAAAATATGAAAGGTAAACTGTATCCATTGGGGATCAAAATCCAAACTGATCGAATGGATCAGATCATGCATGGAATGATCTGATGGCCAAGATCCACTCCCAGTAGAAAAATTCTCATCCCACATCAAAATAGAGCAAGCTCTCCAACTCCTTTATAATCCTGGAGCTCCGATCCATTGCTCATATTACTCCTTCCCCTCCGGTACCGCCCCATACAGGGTTCTCTATGGGCGTGCTCCTGCGCCCACCCATGTCGTTGTGCCTCCCCACACTATAGCACACTCGGTTCCTTTCACACGCACCTGTGTGAACCCTTATTGGTAACTATGCACCTTATGAACGCTAGACCTAGAACACACCAAGCATGTGCACCACCCCTGGGCCATTTCCAGAGGGTTGTGGGTGAGATGTCCATCAAGGCCTGGAGGGATACCTAAGTGGTAGCCCTTGGCTAGGTGGGGTACTCACATATCATTCATCAAAGTATAAGATTATTTTTTGTTAAATATAAAAATAGGTTTTCATATACATATATAGGTTAAAACAAATATGAATCAACTACTATAACTACATATTTTATTTAGTTTTTATAAATCATGAATTTATAAATAATGTTTAAGTACATCATAATGAAAATATTATACTAGTATTAGAAAAATCAAAAACGTATTTTTAGTTAAGACCTCAGTTTTATAAATCTGAGGGTAAAAACATCTATAAAATATTTTCAAAACATTTGAAATATTTGAAAAGTATTTTAAATCCTTACCTCATTTTTAAATCATACTAAATTTATCTAAAATATTAAACCACTTTCCTTTTCAAATTTTATAAAAAGTGTTTATATATTTAAAGTTATAATTTCAATTCATACTTTAAATATTTTGGAAAATTAATTATACCTGGATATTTTAATTTAAACACCCGAAAGGACCAATGGATATAACTATAGTCTTTAGAAACTCAACAGTCACCTAACGGTCAGTGGTCATATTGAGGCCTTATATAAACTTTTATCAGGGTGTTCCAAGTTCAAGATGATTTGACGGTGATGGTGTTTATCATCCCACTGATGCTCAGTACAACTATTGTGTTTCTGGCTGTGATGATTTTTTTCTTGCTATCCTGAAGGATCCTCACTATTTACTGGGTCTCATTGTTGTGTTAGGTGGCCTCCAAATGGATCTAATAGGGCTTTTAGTAGGTATTTTTGGTTAATTGGATTCTCTTAGTTTTGAAGAAATGTAATCAATTTAGTTTTTAATAAGAATTCCATGTGTTTATTTAACATGTTTTGTTCAGATAGCATGAAAATTAAATAGAATAACATCATGATATTATTATTACCTATGAAAAAGGTTTGGAGTATCACAATATCCCCCATTCAAGTAATTGTGTCCACACAATTCTAAAATACTCATACACAAACCACTGGAAAAAACCAGACTCACATCACCTCCCATATCCCCTCATAATGTAATCCAACATGGTCAATCTTTTGAATACCCCCTAGTGGATCCCTAGATGGTTTCTAGTCCCTCAACTTATTTTTCTCAAACACTCCAAGAGCACCGAGCGAATATAGGATCATCCTTATGCATAAATCATTCAGGTTTCTAGAGTATCACTTTTTTGGTGTGGAGATCAGAGATTTGTGAGTCATCTAGGTCTCTATAAATTCCTCAAACTATTTCATGATTGAAGATTTTGTTGTCATGGAGCATCCCATACATAGAAAAACTTAGGATTTGGTTCATAGAGTCTACTCGGTGGTCACCCTCCAAAGTAGCTTCTTGAAATTTCATCAAATATTGATAGTTTTCTAACAAGGTGAATCAAAGGAAAATACCTTTGTGGTACTTCCCTTTTTTCCTATACTTTTCAAATTGGTCCTCTTCAATACGGTTATAAATGTAGCTCTCTCCTTCGAAGGAATGGAGGATATTTGAGCTGAGTAATACTTTATGATGTCATTTTAACACCATGAATAGGGTCAAAAATGGTTCGTATGTCTCTAAACATGATAGGACAAATATTCATTATAGTAATTCGGTATAGAGAGATCAGATGTTGGTTGGTGAACTCATGTCTTCTATATGAAAATTTCAAAATATATGTTTTATTTCTCAAGGTATAACCATATCAAAATATATAATTTATTTGAAAAAGCATGTTCAAGTATTAAAACATATAACATTATTCAGTTAAAAAAATTAATAAACTCATGGTGTTACATAACCACTCGCTCACTCTCACAAAACTAGTATGGATTTCCTAACGTCCTCCTTTACCAGGTAGAACATTGCGAGAGACATTCTTGGTATGTTCTTCTAGTTATATTGATCCCCAAAATGTTCTTAAACTCATCAATTTCATTCACCCAGATACACTTTTCATAGCTTGAGCCAAACTCATGCAGGAGATAGTAGGTCCTCGAAAGGGTAGCATGGGAGGTATAGAGTTCGAAGATATCGAAATGAATGTGGTTCTAATAGTCCAATCAGATCACTTGGTTTTCTAAAAACCCATATGTTTTAAATCCTATATTACATAATAAAACTCAAGACTTTGAACATATAGGCTGCATGGGGGTCACCCGCCTCTACAGCTTCCACGAACTTCTCTAGGGCCAGATAACCCTCAGATAGGGTGAGAAACAAGAAGAGGCCTTTATAGTAACATCCTTTGTGTGCATAAAAAGCATGTTGTTCTTGAGACATGAGGTAGTAAACATGAATCATTCCTTGATAAATTGGAAGGATATTTGGGTAGTTAGACACTTTATAAAGGCATTTATAGGTTAGTCATAGGTTCACAAATGATAGGTATGTCTCTAAACATGATTGGAAAATTATATGTTCTAGTAAATCGGTGGGGAGAGACAAAAGACTTGTTTCGTCTTCCATCTAAAAATTTTAAGAAAAATTATACTTAGTGATACATAAACATTTTTTTAGTATTTTTCTAATTTTCTAGGGTTATCTAAACCAATCCTCTAATACCAACTGTCATGCCCCGGCCCCAGACTTCCCCGGAGCCGATGCAGTTTCATTGAAAACATGGTGTGTGGATTTATTATATAAAGAAATAATAAATTCACACACATATGTTCCACTAGAGAGGATCGTTTTGGTTTAGGTCTTGGCTAATTAGATACAATTATCACAATTCATTCTAAACTGAACAAAAATTTCTTCATTAAGAAGTCACAAAATAGACGGACTCAAATCTACTAAACTAGTAAAATAAAACAGATTGACAACATAGGGTGAGCATATGAATTCCCAGTAAGGTGTTTTAGAATAACATGATATACTAATTAAAACCTTTTGAAAACATTCCTTTAAAATTATTCATAAAACATTTTCTTTAGGAATGCAATAACACATGTATCATAACAGAAAATTTCGTCTAACAATTATAAGAGCGCATTTCAAGAAATACTGATACAGTTAAAAGAAAATATGTTCCAATTATAATCATGCTCATATAGAATACATTGTTTATAGAATAATAAGTAAAAATTCAATCTAATTTTTAATGGGTATGACATGTGACAGTGAAAGTACAAAATTTATAACTACGAGTAATATAATATCAGAGTTGTGCATGTAAATACTAACTTCAATTCCATCCTTTACTACTGTGAAACATACACTGGCTGATAAATCTCTAAGAAATTCATAAAAAATATTACATAATCTTCTACTTCATCTGATTCTCATAAACATAATCTCTTTAACCAAGAAAATTCTACTAGTCAAATATTGTCTTGGTTAATTAAATTTCAGTCATAATAAGGAATGTGCATATACGGAACGGTGTCAATGCCTTGACCAGGATGTCTAAAATGATTAAGGCCTTGGCCAAAATCCATAAATCATAATCGGTAAAGGCCTCGTCCAATTCCACATCTAGTTGTCTCAGGAGAACTACTGATGCATCGAGGGGCTATAGTGGGGCCCACCAAACAATACATAAGTCCAATACATTCCTTATTTAATTAAATCAAAGTGCCCATACCACTATGATTTATTAAATTACATATCACTTATCATTCCAAGTGTCACATATGACTTGGTTTATTATTATTAAAAGTATCACATACCACCATGAATAATTTAATTCTTCATTGTTCAAAATGTCCAATACAAAATTTAATAATTTAAATTCTTTATTCTATAAAAATCCTTTTTAGTTTATCATTTACATATACAATGTGAATCAGGAATAACAGTGTAAATAATATTACTATCAACTTCATGACTATAAAAATAAATGGAAATTATGATAAGAAGATTCTAGCATACGTGATGACAACTAATGCAAAAAAGAAATACAAGTTTTGTAACATAAAATGATAACCCTAAATTCTAAAATCATATTAATGAAAAACTTATTGGAAATTCAGCATGGATTGGATGCATAATTATTTTAAAGGTAAACAAAATATTTCATGTGGGGTATTAAACATATATATTCCTAAACATTTATTACCGGAATGATCATGTTTAACAAGTCACATGATCAAACACTATGTTAGAAGTGGAAAGCATGAAATTATACCATACCTAATACCATTTAATATTTATGAAATTAGTTGATTCATACATATGTATGTAAGAGTAGAAAACCCAAAAAATTATACTCATGAGTTCTCCATGATTACTAAATGATTAGGGTTTAGTGTTGTGTAAAACCATTTATACACAAGAGTGTATATAAGGGTTTGTATAAAAACCTGTCACATTTTAAAAACCATATTTTCAATTATTTCACAATGAACATGGAAAATCAAAATCAGATTTAGGATCCAAATATGATTTTACATAAATATATATAAATTTATAACCAAAAATATATGGTGTATATTAGGGTCTTGGATCAAAAATCCAATGACACCTATAATGACATAAATATATTAAGCACATTAATGAACAACTGTAACTAAATTTTAAATCTTAATATAAAATTTAAATGGTTTATTTACTAAACAGATTCATAGATATGTTTATGTAATAATCAATATACATATATAATTTATCTGTATAATCAATTATACATAGTCTATATAATGGTTTTACAACAAGATTAAATGAAACATACTTGTTTTAAATATATTAGGGGCATTAGTCAAAACTAGGGTTCTTTAATTTCAAAATGTGCAATTAAATATAGAAGGTTTTGTTTATGTAATATATAGACATATATGTACTTATGTGTATTTCAACATAAAGAGAATCACAAAACATCACACATCATTTGCATGATCGTGAATTTAGAACTATATGTTGGATTAAGGACTCACCATCTTAGATGAAATTAGTTGTCCAATACTCAACCTTATATATATATATATACAAGTAAATATATCTATATGTATATAGATATAAAAATCCCATCCAAATCTTGGAAAGACCACAAAGGACCCTTACTTGATTTGAGGAGGAGGAGTGGTTCGAGAAACTCAAAGGAGGTGCTAGAGAACTCAGAGGAGGCTTGAGAGGAAGAGGACATGGAAGGTTAGGGGTGTAACGGTTATATATAAACTATATTATATAAATTTTATTTATTTTCACATGCTATAAAACTGAGACCTACTAGGTTTATATTATGACCGGGGGTGAGTCTTGAGGAAAACGAGCGAAGGGAGGGGCCACCAGTGTAACGGGTGGAGAAAAAAATAGAGAAAGTGGAAAAGTAAACTTGTGTCACTCATGTGGAGGAAGAAGGAGAGGGTGATAGGGGAAAACCAAAAATATAATGAACGGTTGGGATCTAACCGAGAGAATATCCAATGGTTGTGGAGAATCCTTGAATTCTAAAAGGAATGAATGGTTGTGATCTGAGGTGTAGATGATTATACGACTACGGGTGAAGCGGCATTTTAAAAATAGATAGATGGTTGTGATTAGATCTGTCGGGATCGAATGGCACAAAAAAATGTGGGATGTAAACTGCGGTCACTAGGTATCAAAGGCTGGAAATATCAAATGGATAAGATTATCTGTGGTGTGATCGGATGTCCCAGATCCTCTCCCAAAAGAAAAATGGTCATCCCACATCAAAACATAGAAATATCTATGGTTCCATTATAAGCCTGGACCTCTGATCCATTGATCAGATTACTCCGTCCCCCCTCCCGGTACCGCCCCATACCAGGTTCTCAATAGGCGTGCTACTGTGCCCACCCATGCCTCCATGCCACCCCACAAGATGGCGCTCTTGGTTCCCTGCACACGCACCTTGTGTTCTCCCTTAGGGGTAACTATGCCCCATGTGCACGCTAGACCTAGAATGCACCATACGTACGCACTACCCCTTGGCCATTACCCTGGGGTTGTGGGTGAGATTCCAATCATGGCCTTGAGGGATGCCTAAGATTTGTCCCTCAGCTAGGTGGGGTACTCAACTATCATTTACTAGAGTAAAAGTTTATTTTTTATTAAATATAAAAATAGGTGTTCATATACATATATAGGTTCAAACAAATATGAATCATCTACTATAACTACATAATTTCCTTATTTTTATAAAACAAAAAGTTATAAATCTAGGTTTAGAACTTTATAAATAAAATATTAGAATAGTAATACAAAAATCAAAAACATATTTTTATTTAAGACCTCTATTTAATAAACCTACGGGATAAAACATCTATAAAAGCTTTTCAACAAATTTGTAATATTTGAAAAGTATTTGGATTCCATACCTCGTATTGAAATCATACTATGTATAGCTAAAATTATAAATCACTATCCTTTTTAATGTTTATAAAAATATTTTATATGTTTAAAGTTATAATTTCAATGCATAATTTAAATATATTGGAAAACTAATTATACATAGATATTTTAATTTAAACCACTAGATTGATCAAAAGATATAAATATAGTTGTTTGAAACTCAATGGTCACCTAAGGGGAAATAATCGAATTGAGGCCTTATATAAACATGTATCAGGGTGTTCTAAGTTCAATATGATTTGAAGAATATGGCGCTTATCATCCCACGGATACTCAGTACAGCTGTTGTGGTTATGGCCATGATGTTTTCCATTCTGACCGACCCAAAGGATCTTCACTATTTACTGGGTCTCATTATTGTGTTAGGTGGCCTCCCAGTGGCACTGATTGGGTTTTTAGTAGATATTTTTTGTTAGTTGGATTCTCTTAGTTTTGAAGCAATGTAATAAATTCAGTGTTTAATAAGAATTACTTGTGTTTATTTCATATTTTTTTTTCAAATAGCACAAAAATTAAATCGAATAACATCCTGATATTATTATTACCTATGAAAAAGGTTTGGGGCATCATAGAAAAATTGGGTAACCATCGTCAAAGAACCCTAATAGAATCCATGAGAGACACTCTCTCACCCCTCCCCCATCTTCTCATCACTAATTAAATAGTTAATATACTAATTAAATAATTAATATAATATTTATTGAAATATATATAATAATAAAAATCTAGATAATTTAATTAATTTTTCTTAATTATAAATAGTATATTAATTATTTAATTATATATATATATAATTTTGTTCCACTAATTATTTACATAAATTCATTTAATATAATAAATTAACAAATAATGTTAAGTGTGTGCTTAATTTCTTTTTAAAATAACTAGATTTCAATATTTATTCATTTAATATTTTTATAGTTTATTCATTTTGAATTTTTTTATACAACATTATTCATTAATATACTAATTTTTTATGTAATTTATTATTTTTTCATTATTCAATATTTTGGTAATTTTTTCCATTTTAAAATATTTAATTCTACATTTTGGTTCATAAATATTTAACGTTTTTAATATTATTTTAACTAATATAAATAATGTGTATTCATTTTCATTTCAACACTTATAAATATTCCTTTTTTTAAAAAAAATTATCTATATCATTAATAAAAATTATTCATTTTTTTAAAATTTATTCATTATTATTATAATGTATTTCATTAATAGATTTCACATATTATATAATGTCAATATTCAATTTAACATGTATCAGACTTGTATATATATATATACATTGATTTATCACCCAAAAATATTTACATGGTCCACACCATTTTATTATTTCTTTTTTATTTCTAGATTTCTGGTGCCTTGCCTCTTAGCCATCGATATCTTCAGACCAAGACAACCACCATTCGTCATGATGTATCCCTCTGGTGACCACCATTTCCCCTTATTACAATCCTTCAACCAACCATCCTAAGCAAGCCTTCCCCCTCCACCTTCCTGGCTGCCTCACCCAGGAAGGGTTTAATGTATATTTATTTATCAATATAAATTCGAATTTAAAAAAAATCATGTTAGATTTAAATAGTTCTTTTCATATTCAATGTGAACTCTAATATTGAAATATTTAATTATAATTATGACATATAACTGTGTTAATTAAAATATATTTATATTCTACTTTTAGTATGTAATTTCCCAAGAGAAATAGATATTTTTTCGATTGGAATTAGAAGGAAAATGAAGTATATATTAAGAAAATTGATCTAATTCCATTAATAATTATATATGAGTTTTTGCATGATTTTTTATGTTATAAATAATATTTTTATGTATTTTCAATTTATTTAAGCTAATAATAACATGTTGAATCTAATATGTGTATTTGTACCTAAATTAATCTTAAGAAGTATAAAAAAATTATACCTCTAAAAGTGAAATTATCAAAATACTGCTAATGCGATAGAAGTATAATGGATGTATATAATTAGGAATTATAAAGGATAATGAGGAAGAATGAACATTATAAAAGATAATGATGAAGAATGAACATGTTTTTCTAATCCCCCTTTATCCTACCACTTATTGTTTAAGTGTTGAATATAAGTTTCCACATTATGTTTTAATGTGTATATAGAAAATGATTTTAGTATTCTAATGAGATTAAAATTAAAAGAAACAATGAAATTTAATTTTGATAATTCATGTACTGTTATTTGGGAAATTTTGCTCAGTGTTATCGTAGGAATATTATGTGAGAGGATGTACTATAAGGTTGTTTCATAACATTATCTGGTTGTGTTTAATTCATGAGGTGATACTAAAATAAATACTTAATAAAATAATTAAGTGGTGAGTTATGTTTTAGCATCATTATATAGTAAAATTTAAAAGTGATATCTTGTATGATGTTTTGATGTTTATTAGATCATGAATTGATATGAATTATTTATGAATTGTTTCTTTATTTTTACATCTGATAAATCACTATGATCATTTAATTACATTTATTTTATGTTATTGCCTACTTTATTGACTGTATGTGTGATTGTTTTCTTACTTGATGGACCCTTCAATTCCTAAGTAATTTTCAAGGTGTTTTAGATTGTTCTATTTCTTTTTGTAGTAGAATTGGGTTCCTACGATTGAAGGTGTTGTGAATTTTATTTATTTAATATAGATGCTGAGAAAATGATTTTTTAGATTCATTTTCTTATCTAGTTACTTTAAATATGATGGGTAGAAAAGGAAATTTTTTGTCATGGTTTGAGGTGTGTGGGTATGTATAAGTTTCATATTCTTATTTATACCATTATTAATTTTGATTAATCCATGTACATAATAATATTATTGTTCTAATCTATTGTGTATCATTACGAATGGTTTGAGTGTCACCCATTAAAAGTTCAAATTTAAAACACATTTAACTTAGACACATGTAGGTTTATAAGATAGTGGATAGGTTTTATAAAGTATAGTTTAATCTCCCCAAACCATACATGTGGTCTGGATTTTATTAAGAATGGTTATAATCTTTTGGATATACTTATGATGTTTTTGACTATTAAATGTGGAAGATAACTTATAATGATTTGGTTCATTGTTGTAGGGGGAATAAGAATTCTTGGGATCTCAATGACATAATTACCTTTCTATAAATATAATATATACCATTTTTTTATTACCCTTTCACATACTTATAAAGTGATGATATTATTTGTGGATGGGTGGACTACCACCTCCTCCTCATGATGTGGTTCCTTTTTCATTACTATAATTATATATATATAAGTATATATGATTAAAGAATATGGTATCTATGATATAATTATCATTCTAAAAATATTTTGTGCTACTTCTTTATTTTCATAATGATCATGGAAAAATTTGAACATTACTCATGTGTGCATACAGCCAACCGTCTCCATGATTTTAACATTGACTCATTTTTTCTTAACTATATTTAATGATTTCTTTAAAAGAATAATTTACGAATAAATATGATAAATTTTTCATGATTATTATTATGGTTATTTTATATAATTACCCCATTAACCATAGTTGACCTGCCAAATTTTTTTTAACATATAAACTGAATTTAGTCAAAAACACCCAATGTAAACATAATTGAATAAATAGTTATATAAAACATAATAAAAAGTGAAATAAAAGTAATTATAAAAATAATAAATGTTCTCAAGAAAGTATAAAATTAACATAAGTTTATTATATAATAAGTTAATGGATGTTCTCCAGAAAAGAAACTCAAGGTAATGGATTCCCATCTCACATTTTTACATCCTTGAGATAAATGTCATGTTAACCACTTAAATATTTATGTGTGGTGTATATTCTATCCATTTTTTATCTTATATAATTAATCCTTTTATATTTATGGTATTTTAAATATTAATTTAAGTTATTCCTTTATAATGATTATGATTTAAAATGTTTCAAAGTTGTATGGGACACATTGGAATGTTTAAAGATTAATTTCCTCAAGAATAATTTCAATGATGATTCAATGGAATTTTCATTCAAGGAAATTGTATGAAGATTGTTCAATAAAACCTTGAATTTTCATCCGTATATTTATTCATGACCATTTTCATGTATAAGTACAATTTTTCAATCTTTGGTAATCAAAATGATTTATATATTTTTTTAGAAAACATAAATTTACTTCTCTCTTTAGTAGGAGAACATTTTTTCATCTAAAAACCATGTTTTGTTACAAAAACTAAAAAAAATTCTTTAAATGAGTTGGTAAATAAATGTTTACCATTTTTTGTATTTTACAAATTATTTCAAAGGATTATTCTTTTTACTTTCCCAATAATTCATTTTTCAGACATTTTTACCATAAAAAAGGACTCTCATTTTACCTCATATAGTAATTACAGGCTTAATCAATGCCATTTCGTTGAACCTTATTTTTCATGTCTAAAAGTTATATTTTTAAAGAAAATGTTTTGGAAAAATGATTTTCCATGAAAAGGATTTTCAAAATGTTTTACAAAAAATGAATATTTTCCTCAAGAATGATTTTAATAGATATTTCTTATTTCTATTTACCAATAATAACAACCCTTTATTTCTACTCCACAAGGTATTTTTTTGATACCATCCTTATTATTTCTCTGGATGGTTCATTATTCATTTTTTCAACGATATTATTCACATTAACTTCCTTGAATCATTTTTTATTTCCCTTAAAATATTCAATATCCTATTATAATTGAACATTGAATTTCCCCTAATTATCCATTTCATTTATCATAGATATTAATATTTCCTAAACCATATCTGATTTTATATATAGTGTCAAATTTGATGGTTATTTAATTATTTGAGAAAATATTGATAATTATGTATTCTTTATTAAATACAGATATTTGATCAAGAATATTATTTATTTTTATTATTCGATATGAGGAATACTTTAGACTGCTAATGTCGGGTGGAGACCAAACATTATATATCTCCTTGATGGATCAATATGTTATAATGACACAAATAAGTTACACAAATTAAATGGGATTATATCTATAGTTTTAAACCGTCTTGTAAAAGGACTTACTAGTATATGTTTTCATGTGCCTTAGACATGACTTCCATTAATAAATCATTTACCTCATTTAGTTTCAATTATTATTCATCCATGATATTTTATGTTGATATATATGGATACTTTCATTTTTAGTTATTTAGATGGAATGTGTTTCAGTTTCTTACCTTGATATATTTAATTTTCCTTATCTATTTATTTGAATGGAATGTGTTTACAGTTATTACATTTCCATACTATTTACGCACTTCCATTAAATTAATTGATAACAAAACATGTTTTTTTGGTTATTAACCTTTACATATTGAATATTATTATGAATTAGATATTTATTTTTCTATATTTTTCACTTAATGAGCATTTGAGATCACCCTTATTTTGTTTCTTTCCCTAAAATTCCAAGAAGTGTACAAAAAATTATGTGTAGGTAAATACTAGATGGAATAATGTTATTATCCTTAAAATAAGGGAAAAATTAGGTAATAATTAGTGTATTAGTTTTTAATAAAAGTATCATTTATGTATCTAGTTTACCAATACTACTAATCACTCGGTCCTTTAGGGCTTGATTCATTGTAATCATACCAATGTAGTAGATAGCAGACACCGGATCTAGGATTTCTGGGGTCCGGTTGCTACAGTTGGTATCAGATAATATTTAGTATAATCCTTGGAAACTAGATTTAATAAATCATTGGTTTGATAACATAACCCTAAGGTAGAATTTTAGTGTAATTATATATGAACATCCTCTAATTTTGTTAAGGTGGAGATTATGTGGGTCTTCCTAGAAATAAAACTCTTTCTAGATACTACATGTGGACATAGTCCTAGAATTAATGTACCTAGAAGTAATACCATTGAAAAGGTGTTATAAGCCTAAGTCAACGTAACCTGGTACAAAACAAAAAGCCTTACTTCGCACTTGGTTTGACACTCTTAAGGAATTTTCTTAGGATAATCCACATTTTCCTTGCAAACCATTATGAATAATTTGAATAAACAAATAAAATTAATAACCTAGGTTAATCCTAAGGTGTTTTATATTAAAGATAAGGTATCAGGGATTAGAAATCCAATAAATGATATTATGGATAAACCATAGACCAAGGAAGGACCTATGTGGAAATAAATTGATGAAATGTTTATTATTAGGGTTGTATTGAAAAACCATTGTTAAAATTATATTTAGTGATAAACCATTTTTTAAGGATATTCATAATAATTATTTTGTAAATTATATTAATATCATTTTTGAAAGGGAAAAAATATATGCTGGGTTACAACCTATCAAATCCAATAGTGACATGGGTCTTGAGCCCATGACTGAATGATGATATGGGTTTCATGCCAACTAGTGACCTACACAATGTACTGGTTAATTTTTCAATGTTTTTAGTTAAACAATTTGATGAAAAAAATTTAATGATGAACCAATAGTATCAATTTTGAGGATTAGATATTAATTTGTTAAACATATTGGTTTTGGAAAATAGTTAAATACAAATAGTCAGACTTGTCACTCTTTTATGGGAATTATGATCCATAGAAATGTATTTTTGTGCTTCATGCATCAATATTTATTTTTGAATGAGTTGAAAAATAGATCAAAGCATAAAAAAATATTTTTATTCTTTTTATAGAAATATATCAAGTATACATAGGTAGTAAAATAATTACCCACCATTAGAAAAATGTGTTCGAAATTAAATTTTGTCATAATACATTAATTTCTATTGAAATGATGGCCTTCTAAATCATCACGAATTTATGGATTTACATCCCAAGACATTCTATTTATCATTAAATTGTTTTTGATTGATTAAATAAATCACTCACTATAAATATTTATGTTTTACTCCAAGTACATATCTCTACTAGCCACTGATGTTATCCTACTTAGAGATCTAGTTATATGTTATTCCATGTGACCCTAGTACTTTCAATTATATCTTTTCTAGATAATGTTTTATGAACCCATTTCATGATGTGGGATTTAAACATAGTAAAAATCAAACAATTTATCCCCAAGATTGAGTTTAAATTGTGAGGATTAAATTTAATTAATGTGGGGATAATGTATCACCCTTAAATTCTAAAGTAAGAACCTTGTATTCGATGGCATGTATGGAATGTGACACCAAGTGCATAAGGGAAAATAATATCTAGATACATTATAATATATTAACAAATTAATATATATTCTATATATTTAAATGCATTCAAAACTGAGTTAGCATGTGTCACATGCAAAAGCGGCCTTCTTTGGTGGCTTGTGTTACACGCAGGACCTATTTTCACCAAATGACAATGTATTATTGAAATATAATTATTTAATATATTATGATATAACCTAGCCATTATGTTAACTATTATGAATATTATTAACTAAATTATGAAAATTTATGGTCTATATAAATTAAAAATGAATTCATGGGTTACAACTTGATGAGAAACGAAAAAAGAACCAAATAGATATAAAAAATAATTATTTTTATTTTTATTCTTCCAAAGGGGTTTTTTCCTAATATACATAATTAATTACAATTAGTGAATGATTTTAATGAAATATATATGTTTTATGTTAAATAAAATATTTTTATACTCATCCATTATATTTGATACGCATAAGATAAAAACAAACCCTATTTCACACAAAAAAACCTATATTTTTATAAAGTTAATTTTATCACGTTTTCATGGAGAACCCATTTTAAATATGAATTTTTACACTTTAAAATATTTAATATGTAAAAATAAACATCATATTATAAATACAAAGATATTAATTAGGTCATGGTGAATTTTTTATATTTTTCTGAAATATTTCATTTTTAATGAACAGTTAAAACGAGTGAATTTTAGTTCAAAACTGCTTTTTCATCTAATTTATTTATAAGTTTAAATTATGATTTTATTTGTTTTTAATGTTTAATTAGATAATATTTTTATAAATTAATCCATTTTATGTCATTATAATCAATTTCACTTTGAAATTGACTACAAAAACATATCAAAATTTTGGATGTTTTTACTTTAAAAACATGCATTATCGTTCTGCATGCGGGATGATTCTTAAATTACTTTCTACCACTTCTTTGATTATAATTTACCAAAAAAGATTTCATATCTTTAATAATAATAATTTATAATGTCTAATAAGTTCAACTTATTTTACTAACCAAAATATTAGTGAAATTAATTAAAATTAATTAGAATGATTATGGTTGAATTAAACTTAAAAAGTGACTAAACGATAACCTTAAGGCCCAAAACGAACAATACACTTTTCCA
Organism: Viscum album; assembly: GCA_963277665.1. Lineage (NCBI taxonomy): Eukaryota > Viridiplantae > Streptophyta > Magnoliopsida > Santalales > Viscaceae > Viscum > Viscum album. Next base: position 1,671,966,238 of record OY728121.1, on the reverse strand, counting down.
AGATCTATTATATGGACATATATCGACTCTATAATCACTTGGATCCAAAATCAACCATTATATTATCCACTTGAAACATGAAAAACGTGCATGGAATTCCTTTGTCAAAATATTACAAGAATGCCACTCCTCTACTATAAAAAAGACATCATCTCCTCCCACTTCGTCATCCATCCTAATACACTTTGGATCAACCAATATCATTAAAAATAGAACCTAAACATACCTACCATAATCCTATAATCCTCCCTTTGGCATAAAGTACTCAACGGAAGCCTTAGGTTCAAACCAAAAGGAGTTACCCGAATAAGAGGTAACAAAATTTCTTATGTTTTTTTAGTTTTATTTCAATAATACAATCCCTATAGTATTATTATATATTTATTGTATAATAAAATTAGTTTCCTAAATATTCTAAGATTTTTTTTTAATTTTCTACCTACACTCACAAAAACATCCATCTAATGGGTAACTAATATACAGTTTATGTATATGGAAAACTATTGCCTTGCGAAATGATGATTGTTCATTTTTCCTTTACCATCCATAATGGTTGGACATTATGAATGAAAACTTATTTTTATATGTTATATATTATTTTTATTATATATTTAATCTTTTTTAATTATTTTACAACACATACCCTTATATTTTCCATTTTGTGTACATATGATTACATCGTTTGTGGAAGTGTGGACTACCACCCCCTCGAAGCGATGTGATTTGTTCAAAAAAGTCATGGTTTGTATAAAGAATGGTTTTTACTAAAAATTATGTAATAAAAAAACTATATATTATATTAATTAATTAATTATATTTTTTGAAATATAATATATATCATTTTTTATATTACCCTTTCAGACACTTAAAAAGTGATAATGTTATTCGTGGATGTGTGGAATATCGCCTCCTCAACATGATGTGGTTATTTTTTATTTAAAATAATTATATATATAAGTATATATGATTAAATAATATGGTATATATGATATAAGTATCATTTTGGATAGTTATAGTGTTACTTACCTTCTTTCCTTAACGATCACCGAAAAATGGGAACGTAACCCATGAGTACATACGACCAACTGTCTCCATGATTGTAACGTAGATTAATTTTTCATAACAATATTTAATGATTGGTTTAAAAGTTTAATTTATATATAAATATGAAAATAATTTCATTATTATTATTATTATGTTTATGTTATATAATTACACATTTGACCATAGTTGACCAACCATTGTTTTTTTAAACATAAACCGAATTTGGTCAAATACAGCCAATGTAAACATCATTGATTAAGTATATCTATACAAAAGAGTATAAAGTGAAATAAAAGTAATTATAAACACGAATAAGGTTCTCAATAACGTATAAAATTAACATAATTTTATTATATATGATCTTAAAGGATGTTCACCTGAAAGGAAACTCACGGTAAGGTATTCTCATCTCACCTTTCTACATCTATGAGATAAATTTCATGTTCACCACTTACATATTTTTTGGGGTGTATCTAATACCCCTATTTTATATTATATAATTAATCCTTTTATCTTAATGTTATTTTGAACATTCATTTAATGTTATTACTTCATGATGATTATATTTTAAAATCATTCAATGTGCTATAAGACACTTGGAAATGTTTAAAGATTATTTTCCTCAACAATAACATTAATGATCTTTCAATGGAATTTCTATTCGAGGAAATTATATAACAATTATTCAGTAAAACCTTCAATTTTCTCTCCCATGGTTATTCATGACAATTTTTAGGTATTAGTGCCACTTTCCTACTCTTTGGTAATGACATTTTTACCATATTTTTATCTTAATTTTTTTTTCAAAAGAATCTTCTTATTGATTTCCTAACAAGACATTTTTCAAACCTTTTCACCGTGTAGAGGGAATATTCTTTTACATCATATGTAATGTATGGATTTACTCACCATCATTTCATTGAATCTTCCATTACATGTATATAAGATAACATTTTAAAGAAAATATTTTCAAAAGTTTTTTTGAAATAAATGTTACTTCAGAAGTTTTAACAAATCAAAAGGATATTTTCCCCAAGAATACTTTTAAAAGATATTTCTTATTTCTATTAATTAACAAAAAAACCCTTCATTTTTACATCACTTGGGATTTTTTTATTGATATAATCCTTATTATTCATCTTGATAGTTTTTTAATACCCCATAAAATTCCATGTAAAATTTTTGTGTTTGAATGGGATTATTATGGAACTTGGCTCTGGGACGACATGTGATTCCAAGGCCTGAATATGCCCGAACATATTGATAAAATTTATTTAAAATAAGTTTAGTAATCTTGAGAGTGGGTTTCCTATATTTTGAACTAGTTCCCAAGTTGAGAATATGAGGGCACCGTTGATTTCATAATGTTGGGATTCACCTAGGAATGTCATAACATCGACCAGTGTGGGTCGACCAAAAAAGATAAATTTTGTACTTTTTAATGAAATGTTAAAATAAACTTAAATTATTTTTAAGTTTATTTTATTCAAATGGATTTGCTGCAACGTAGTGGCCAGTTAGTGCTGTAGTGCAGCGATGAGGCGACAATGACTAATTAATGAATCTCATTAATTAATCAATGTGGTGACACACAACACATCTCCCACATCTAATTAATCAGAGATCCAGGGTTGACAAACAACCATAGTAAAACCTCTATCAAGGAGAATCTATCTCTCTCTCTCCAACATCAATGATCACTCATGGAGAATGAGATCAGATCTAGGTATTGATGAATAACAAAGAATTCCAGTGGATCTCAAATCAACAAATGGAAATGAATGACAGTGGATCACAGATCAATGATGACTCGGATCACCATCTTTCATCAATGAAAGATACAAAATAGAGGTAGGGTTTTATGATTTCTTTGTGATTAATTTTTCGTTCCCTATTCATGAGGTTAATGATGAACACGGACCCACCCACAAATGGGTTGATCTGTAATCTGATCATTCTTTTGTGCGGGTAATAATGTGGGAATGAAAATGTGGGTTTAATATATTGTGTGGTTATTATTATTTTTCTCCCATGTTTAAACTCTAAAGTGGAGGGTGCGGGCCGACAGGAACATGGCATGGGTCCCTCTAATGTGGATGTTTCTTGTGCGTTCTTCATGGTTGTATGATCAAGTTTGCGGTAATGTGATTTTGAGGGCTTTTCAATAATGGTGACACCCTATAGAGCCCGTACACACAAGTGGTTCATGAAACGGACCATCGGAGCAACTCTAGTGGCCCACATATGAAACTGTTAGCGCGTCGCAGTGGTAAAGGTCCTCGGCCAGCTGGTTGCAATGGCATTGAGGCACGGTGCTGACCGATGCCACGTGGAGGAGGTGGCCCATGTTCGGACAGCTCGAACGATCAAGAGGCATGCGGTTCATAGACCATGTGCGGGAGGATAGGCCGCACTGGAAAAAATGGATGTGACAGAGCCAGTTCACTATGTGGACCGGTCATAGGGGGAGGCGGTGCTAGCTGGTGTCGTCGAGTGATGAACCGGATGTGGCTAAGCCACCTTCGGGCATCACAAGTCGGCCCGCCTTAGCGGGCCAGGTTGTTGCGAGTGGGATACATCCCACCAAGAGGATCAGACCCGTGATCTAGTGGGTCGGGCCAAGCCAAACCCAGACGGGTCAAGTCTAGGTAAAACTGGGCCCAGACCCAACTGTCCCCTATTTTACTAAAATTCCTATAACTAAGAGACAGGTTGTCGAATTGATGAGCCATCTACGAGAATGAGGACCCTTGTGATGAGGTGATACTTATGAGATACACTACATCACTTTTGGAAAAGGTTGGTTTACATCCAGGTTGGATCAGACTCAAATCCAACTATGCCATTTTTATAAAAATGCACATATCTTACAGACTGGGTGTCCGGTCGACGTGTCGTTAGATGCATTGGAACCCTTACAGCGATATGATCCTTTGGGTTACTCTATGTGGTACTTAATGGAAGTTGAGGTATGATTAGTTTCTTGAGGAGTAGATCCTCCTGGAATCAAGCCTGCTAAGTGTGGGAATCCAGTGGTTGGTTGTGACATGAGGAATGAAGATATACCCTTCATGTATCAACAACAAAGTGACCCTTCATGGGTCAACATGAGAGAGACCCTCTGTGGATCAGCATGAGAGTGACCCTTCATTGATCAACAGTAGCATGACCCATTGTGGATCAGCCGAAGAGAGAACTTTCATGGATCTACAGTAGAGAGACCCTTCGTGGACCAGTAGCATAGTAACCCTTCGTGGATCAGTAGTAGAGCCTCCCAACAGAATAATATGATCTGGTTTTATGACTAATCATCTTTACTTCTGTACTTAAGTTATACCTGGTCTGAGCTATGTCTTTTTCTTTGTGCTTTACATTTATATCTTTCTTTATGGTATTTTACTTTGTGGATTTATGTGATATCGGAGTTGGTCTCAAGGTCCCTACAGAGTATTGTTATACTCACCCGTACACAAGATTTTCTCACTCATGTTGTGCCGTGTACAGATGACAGACAACTTTGACTGGGACTTTGGGTGCCAGGGCTAGGCGTTGCTCAGGGGTGGATCGATGGACATGGTGTGCTGGAGTGACATATGACAGTGATATGTACCTACCCTTTAGGTAGGATCCATGGTGGACGACCTCTTAAGGTTTTAATTCTTTTTTGTACTTTCCTTTCAGTTGGGCTTGTATTCATAACCATTTTACTTTCTTTAGTACTTTTACTTGTTGTTGGTTCTACTTTCAACTTACATTATACAGTATGGGTTGTGTGTGTGTGTACAGGTTGAAGGGTAATGCATTCCCTTTTTGGGATATGCCTTTTTAGTGCTAGTAACTAGTCCCTGGCCTATGGAAGGAAGGCTTGGGGTAGTCACGACACAGGCCTTAGGGGATGAGTCATTACAAAGTTGTATCCGAGAATGTTTGGTTGTACCAGAAGAACTAAGAGGTTTCATTTGTTGATGATGCAATAGTGTTAAGTGTTTTGTGTTTGGATTTTAGGACAGGGAGTCCATTTTTGGTGTGGCAGCCGATGTATACATACCCCATGACCCTAAATTCTATTTTCTAACTTGGTACACAAAATCATTGGATGCATGTGTTTTTAAATAAATTATCTCTCACCAGGTATAACATAACTGACTGTAGTCCATCTTGAATTCTCTCATGATACCTCTATGTGGATAGCCATCCAGGTTTCTAGTGAGGGGTCACGGTGATGATCCACCAAGCGATGAGGCGTCAATGTAGGGGCTAGTTCAAATGATAGCACCTCTTGGTGGTGTACCAAATGCACCACCACCCATAGAGCATCATTTTATTCTAGCTTTTCTAGTAGATGATTAATGATAACTGAGTTCATTTCATGACATCCATAGGTAGAGACCTATAGGGTTTTGAGGTGAGACAGATCCTCAGGCAGTAGTGGATTGGCTGGAGGCGATGAAGCAAGTTTTACACCTAGTGAGGACACTTCCAGACTAGATAGAAGGTCTAGCCGCTATCCTTCTATAGGGAATGACAAGGAAATGGTGGGGCTTAAAACTCTAGAGGATTACCCCATTATATTGGATCAGCAATGCGAGGCCCCACAGGTAGTTGACACTAGCTGAGGGGAAGGTTATGCTTCTTGTGTGACGAGTAAGGACACTTAGCTCAAGGCTTACCGACCCATCATACAGATGACCATCAGATGGTCAAGGGATCACTGAGGCAGAGGATCGAATAGGATGGTCAAAATAGAGGCATATGGGGCAGGGGAGTAGGCAGAGTGGAAGGCGGTGGGGCAGGTACAAGGTACTACCACCACCACTCCCAGGCAGTCCACTACAAGCTCTGGAAGTGGATGGACAGGGGCGGGACAACTTTAGGAGATGGAGGCCTACGATCATTTCTCTCTAGATAATATTAGAGGTACGATATGTGTCTACTCCACTGTAGTTGTTGTTTTTATAAACACAGGTGTTGATCACTCTCTTCTTTCCACGGACCTTGATTGGAGCTCAGATATTCTGATCGATCCATTGGCTTGATCCTTATGATTACAGACTCCCACATGAGGGGATTTATTGATCAAACACTGGTTTCGACAATGTGAGCTTACTATAGGTGGTGAGAGATTCATCTAGGATCAGCTGGTAGTGGCAGCAAGTCCTTACAACATCATTATGGGTATGGAATACCATGATTCATGCTGAAATTGAATGTTTTAGGTGCACAGTGTGGTGTATCGACAGAGATGAGAATCAGTTTTCCTTTTTCCCTATGAATGAAAATGGAGCAGCATACGATGGACTCGCACATAGGAGGGTGCAGCTGATCACTCTTTAGTTCGCCAGCATGACCCTCGATGTGGTTTCTAAGACGAGTCTGCAGTTTCTTATAGTGGTGTACAAACACAAGGACATCTTAGTGATGTTGTTTGGTGTGATGAACACCCTAGTAGTGTGAATGGTACTCATGAATATAATATTCTAGTATTACTTAGACTATTTTGTAGTGGTCTTCATGGATGATGTCTTGGTCTATTATACGTCCGATGAGGAGCACGTGATGCACCTGAGGATGATTCTAGACACACTCGGAGAGCACCATCTTTATGCGAAGCTCTCAAAGTGTGAGTTTCGAATATGAAAGGTCCATTTACATGGACACATCATCTTAGTGGATGGATTTGAAGTAGATCCAGTGAATATTGAGGCAGTGCCTGCTCGGGAGCCACCAAAGAGTTTTACATAGGTGTGGAGATTCCATGGGTTGGCTAGGTACTAAAAAAAGTTTTTACATGACTTCTCCAGAGTAGCAGCACCATTGATAGTGTTAAAAAAGAGTGAAAACCTTTTGTTTGGAAAGAATGATGCCAGCAGATCTTTTAGCAGCTGAGGTGGAGCTTGAAAAGTGCTCCTATATTAAGACTGTTAGAGGAGGGTGCTGACTATGTTGTGTTTTGTGATGCATCAGTAATCGGGCTTAGTTGTGTCTTAATGAAGGGAAAATATGTGCTTTATTATGGCTCCTGATATATGAGACTGCATGAGCAGAGTAATGCGACTCATGGCCATGAGTTGAAAACATTTGTCTTCACATTGAAGATGTGGTGACACTACCTCATGAGCGAGAATTTCATCATATACTCAGACCACAAGAGTATAGAGTATATCTTTTCATGGAAGGATCTGTATCTAAGATAGCGATGATGGCCGGAGTTTCTCTAGGACCATTAATTCAAGATATTCCATACTCTTGGGAAGGGAAACATAGTAGGAGATACACTCAGTAGGAGATCGAATTCACAGTTACTGAACGTGGCCTCAGAGTAGTTGGTCTTGCTTCAGATATACATTGTGTGTAGGGAGGAGACATCTTTTCTTTAGTCTATGGTAGTTTCCCCTCCAATCTTACGATGATTTAGGGAGATTCAACTTATAGATTCCATTTGCGAGACTACATGTGCTCAAATATCCATAGGGCGGGCTCCTCATGCATATTTGAAATGTGGGGAGCACGTCATCCTTTAAAGTGGAGAATCATCGTACCAGTGACATTGTGGGAGTAGGTGTTCAGGGAGTTCCATATATCCCCTTTAGTGGTACATCCAAGTGTAGAAAAGATGTACCAGGACCTCCGACGTCAGTACTAGTGGTCAGAGATGAAGAAGGCAGTAGCAGATTTTTTCTCAAGATGACTCACTTATTAGGAAGTGAAGGTTGAGAACCAGGTTCAAGTACCTCTAACATAGCCCCTCATGGTACCCAAGTGGATGTGGGTGGGGTATCAATGGTCATTGTGATGGGCTTTCCACATATGTCCAGGAGGCACAATACCATCTGGGTGATCATCTACTGACTCACCAAGTCAGCCCACTTCATACCCATTCAGTACTAGGGTTCAGTAGAGAGATTGAGACACCTCTACCTATATGAGATAGTTCTACTCCACATATTCTCATCAATGATAGTCTCATTTCATGATGCATTCTTTATGTCCCTGTTGTGGATGAGATTGTAGGAGGATTTTGGGACTCAGCTGCATTGAGCACATCTTTTCACCCATGGTCAGATGGTCAGAATGAGTGAGCCATTCCGACCTTAGAGGGCATGCTTCATTCCTATGTCTTGGATTTTGGTCATAGTTGGGAGGACCACCTACCATTGGTGGATTTTGTGTAAAACATAGCTACCACTCCACCATCGATGTGGCACCATTCAAGGCACTATACAGATGGTTGTGTTGATCACTGTTATGTTGGAAAGACCCATGGGATTTAGCACTTGTGGGTAAAGAGATGGTACATGCTACCATTTTGAAGGTACAGGTCATCTGAGAGTGGGTGAAAAATGCACTGATCCAAAAAAATGTCCTCTATAGATTGGAAATGGAAACCTTTGGTGTTATAGGAGGGGGACCACGTATTCCTACGGGTCTCCCCTTGATGGGGAGATGGAGATTGAAGATGGGGAGACTTTTTTGGAGTACTCAGTGGTGATAGGGGATTGTCTGGTGAGGATACTTCATGGATGGTTGATTCCTATGGTGTGTGTTCATTGGCAGCACGGGAATCTCCAGGAGAGCACATGGGAGCTAGAGGCTCAGGTGTGTGATCAGTACCCGGTTTTTTTTGTTTAGCCTTGTTTGGATTTTATGGATGTAAATCCCTAAGGTGGGGATAATAAAATACCCTATAAAATTTCATTTAAATTTTTTTCATTTGAATGGGATTATTTCAAAACTATGCTCTAATATGGAACATGATTCTGAGGCCCGAAGAGGGTGGAACGTATTGTTATACATTATTTAAAGTGCATTTATTAATAATTAGAGCGGGGTTTTCAATATTTTGAACTGGTTCCTAGGTCAAAAAACTAAGGTTTTCGTTTCTTTCAAAATGACATGATTCCCCTATGAACGGCCTGACATTTGACAGACGCATGTCAATCGAAAAAGATAAATTTCGGACTTTTTAAAGAAAAAGTTAAAATAAACATAAAATATTTTTAAATTTATTTTATTCAAATTGTTACACTATGACGTAGTGGTCAGTCAGCGATGTGGTGCATTGATGGGGGGATTCTTACTCACTAATTAATCTCATTAATGAATTAGTGTTGTGATGTGTAACTCGTCTCCCACCTCTGATTAATCAAAGATCCAGGGTTGGTAAATAACCTGGGGAAAACCTCTGGCGAGGAGAATCTCTCTCTCTCTCTCTCTCAATATATCTCCATCACTGATGAGTAATTGTGGAGAACAATATCATATTTGAGGATTGATGAGCGGCAGTGGATGCCAGAGGATCACGAATTGATGAACATTGATGAAAGACAATGGAACACAGCTTGAAGATGACTCAGATCACCCTCCATTGCCAACGACATATCCAAAATTCAGGTAGGTTTTTATGATTTCTTTGTGATTGATATATCTTTTCTTGATCTTCAGGTTGACGATGAAGGCGGACCAACCCACAAATGGGTTGATCCGTGATCCAATCATTCTTGTGCGAGGGTTATAATGAGGGATTGAAAATGGGGATTTAATATTTTTTATGGTTATTATTATTTTCCCCACATGTTTAAGATCTAACGTGGAGGTTGCGAGCCGACACGAAAAAGGCCTAGGTCCCTCTTTCATGGATGTTTCTTGTGCGTTAATCATGGTAGAATGATCGAGTTGGTGGAAATGTGATTTTGAGGGAGTCGCAGTAATGGCGGCACATTACAGAGCCTGTATGCATGGGCAGATTGAGAAACGGACCACCGAAGAAACTCTAGTGGCCCACAGAAGTAACCATCAGTGCGCCAATGGTCACGGCTATGGGTGGAGGGAGGCGGCACACCACAGTAGCATAGGGTCACAGCGGCGTGGAGGTGTGGTGCTGACCTGTGCCACGTGGATGAGGCAACTCGTGTCTGGGATGCTCGGATGAGATGGAGGCATGTAGTCTATCGACCATAGATGGGAGGACCAGTTGTGCTGGGTGAAACAGACGTGGTAGAGTTGAGTCATGGTGGAACAGTCATAGGGGGAGGCAGCACCAACTACTGTTTCCAGGTGACGAACCAGACATGGCTATGCCGCGTTCGGGGTGGAGAAGCCATCCCACCTCACTGGGCCGTGTTGCTGCAGGTTGGACACATCCCACTTGGTGGGCTAAACCCATAGCCCAGCAGGTCGAGAAAGACCAAGTTAGGTTGGGCACTGGTCGGACTGGGATCGAACCCAACTGGCCCCCATTTCACTGAAAGGTTTGTAACTAACAGACTGTGTGTCTGATTGATGCATCGTCTACAGCAAGAGGACCCCTGCAATGAGAAAATCCTTCTGAGATACTCTAAATGAGTTTGGGTGGAGGTCGGAATACAGGCGGGTTGGATTGGACTTGAATCCAATCGAGCCCTTTTTTCAAAAATCCACATATCTTCCAGATCAGGCATCCGTTTGACGCATCGTCTATTGCGTTGGGACTCTTATGACGAGATGGTCCTTTAGGATACTCTATGTGGTACTTCCTGGATTTTGAGGTATGACCATTGGATTGAGGAGAATATCCTCCCGGAATCAAGCGTGCTAGGTGGGAGAATCCAGTGGTTGGTTGTGATGTGAAGAATGAAGAGAGACTCTTCGTGGCTCAGCAACAGAGCGACCCTGAGTGGATCAGCATGAGAGTGAACCTCCATGGATCTGCATGAGAGTGACCCTTCATGGATTAGTAGTATCGCGACCCATCGTGGATCGAACACATAGTGACCCGTTGTGGATCAGCAGTAGAGAAACCCTTCGTGGATCAGTAGTAGAGTGGCCCTTCATTGATCATTAGTAAAGCCTCCTAATAGAATAATATGATCCAGCTTTTCAAATAATCATCTTTACTTATGTACTTAATTTATCCCTAGTTTGAGTTATATCTTTTTCGTTGTTCTTTACATTGAGATCTTACATTGTGTTATTTTCCATGGTGGATTTCTGTGAGAGCATAGTCGGTCTCGGGGTCCCTACTGAGTGTTTTTATACTCACCCATGCATGAGCATCGCCCGAACCTCTTGTGTCTTGTATAGATGATGAAAAACTTTTACAAGGACTTTGGGGAGCTATGGTTAGAAGGTGCTCGGGGGTGGATCGATGGACGTGGTGTGCTGCAGTGACATCTGACAGTGAGTTGTACATACCCTTCAAGTAGGATCCTTACTGAATGACCTCCGGAGCTTGTACTTCTTTTGTTGTACTATCCTTTCAGTTGGGCTTGTATTACAGTCAATTTTACTTTCTATAGTACATGTACTTTTTTTCATTTTTATCTTACATTCTGCAATATGGGATGTATGTGTGTAAAGGTTTAAAGGCAATGCCTTTATTTTTTGGGATATTCCTTTTTGATGCTAGTCATCAGACCCTAGCATGTGGAAGATGGACTTGTGGTTGCCATGACATGGGCCATGGGGGACGGGTCGTTATAGGTTTGTTATTGATTTGGCCGAGGACAGTATTCACATTCACTTTCTTGAATCATTTGTTATTCCCTATGAAATATTCAATCTCATATGATCATTGAACATTGAATTTCCCCCTAATTATCCATTTCATTTATCATGGATATTATTATTGGATAAATCATATACCATTTTACATATGGTGTCTATATTGATAGTTATTTGATTATTTGGAGAAATATTGATAATTCATTATTCATTATTCAATGTGGATATTTTGTAATGCGTATTGTTTATTTTGATTATTCGATATGAGGAATGATTTGGACTGTTATTGACGGGTGGAGCCCAGAATTTATATACCTACTCAATGCATCAATAGGTTCTCATGAGATAAATGAGTTGCACAAATTAAAAAAGTTTCTATCTGTAGTGTTAAATCATCTTTTGAAAGGTCTTGATGGTATAGGTTTTCATGTGCCTTGGACATGACGTCTATTAAGAAAGGATTTCCCTTATTTAGTTTTAGTTATTATTCATCTGTGAGATTTTGTGTCAACATATATATGGATACATTTAATTTTAAATTATTTAGATGGAATGTGTTTCAGTTTCTTAAATTTTCATATTTATCATTCCTTTTCTAGTATATGAATGGACTGTGTTTCCAGTTATTACCTTATCATATTGTTTATGCACTTCCATTCAGTTTATTGATTTCATGACATGTGTGTTCAGTTATTTACCTTTCCATATTGTCTATTCTCAATGATTCATTATTACTTCCACTATATTTTTCCCTTACTAAGCATTTGAGCTCACCCTTATTATGTTTGATTCCTCCGGATTCCAACAAAGGTAATATGAATGATGTGTTGGGAAATACAAGATGAAATAAAATTATTATTCATGAAAGAAGGAAAAAATTATGTTGTAATTAGTGTATTCATTTATAATACAAGTCTCATTTTTGTATCTGATTTACCAATACTATTAAACTCTCGGCCCTTTGGGGCTTGATTCCTTATAATCATGATAATGTAATTGATAGTAGACATCGAATCTAGGCTTTCAGGGGTCGGGTTGCTACAGAAGGTGAGTCCAAGGGTGCTCTCGATTGAGGAGCCCACTAACTAACTAACTACGGAGGAGGTGGATGAGTAGTGTATTTGGCGATCATTGAGGACATTGTGAATCCAAAAGCATGGAAAAAGAAGATGATCACACAAATGATGAAATGTGTTCATTGAGTGGGTAGAAGACTATCCATTAGACAATAAAGGTTCACATAGGATGATTCTTTTGAGAGAGTTTCCTTTGTAACTTCATTCATTCTTTATGCATTTTATTTTGCATGTTTTCTTTTCTTTTTTTGCATTCAATTCTCAAACCTCCATCCCTTTAGTTAGTTTTCATAAATATTAAAATAGAAACAATATAATAATTGAATTATGAATACTTAGTGATTTACTGTGAAAACTCCTCAAGTGAGAAGATGATGTTTAGTCACTATGTTGTATTATTGAAAAATAAAGATAATATTTTACACACCCCATGACAAGTGTGTCAAGATGTAATTGGAAGCTTATTTTCTCGATGTCGATCTGATTTTGTTTTGCTGGATCAAATGCAATGAGTTATTCAGGAAGTTGGTCTTGCGGAGCATAAGGTATGGAGCAATTTATGGGTGAGTTGAATGGGTTATTAAACACAAATTTAAACAATTACTTTTTCTTTTGTAAACATGTTTGAAAACCCATTTTCATAAAATTTAAGATCAACTATTTATCAAATATGGGTTTACAAGGATTGATACAAAAGGGAAACATATTTATAGATATACATTAAAATGGATGGAGTCGGATAACATTGTTTATGAGGAGGTGCCTAACAGATTTATTTTCCGCCCTCCATGCATGACATTCATCACACCCAAACACACCAAAATTTTGACTCCCACACCTATAATTGTGTTTGCGGCATCATGTTATCGGAAGAAGAATAAATAAAATCGGATTCGTCATGTATGCAAAGGTTGAATCACTCCCCCCACTTGGACACCAGTTGGGTAGTCTATTTACTACCAATTCAACCCCAATACTCAATACTGAATGGGGAAAAAACATAGCAAGTGAAGTGATTGCAATGCATATAAATAGCCATCCTCGCCCCTGCACCCTTCACTAGTGTTACTGCAAGACAGGTTTCAGTTTTAGGGAATATGGGCAACGCCACGCACTTGGGGGTTCCATTATTGGTTTTTCTCCTCCTCCACCTCTGCCTCGCCACCAGGCCGCTCACTAGTGCTCACGGTGGCGCCGAGAAGGACACGGAGTCGCTTCATGCTTCTGTGTATGGGGGCTGGTTTGGTGAGGGACACGACGAGGGAAAAAGTTCACACGGTGGTGGGGGTGGAGGGGCAGCGATGGAGGTGGGGGTTATGGAGGTCGGGGCTTCGGATATGGGTATGGCGGTGGCGCTTGGTACGGCGACCGAGGAGGTGCTGGTGGTGGCGGTGGCACTGGAGGAGGAGGCGACGGTGGTGCTGGTGGGAGAGGGTCAGGGCATGGAGGTGGTTACGGAAGCGGGGGAGGCGCCAGTGGCGGCGGGGGCCACGACGATGGTGGAGGTGCCGGAGGGAGCACATCGGGGTATGGCTCGGGTGGTGACTACGGGGGCGAGCATGGTGGAAGCAGGTCTGGGTCTGGTGGAGGCTACGACGGAGGGCATGGGTCAGAGCACATGCTCGGTAATGGGCATTAACCGTCTGCCCGGTTATTGAAAATGGGGTTTTCTTGGTATGTTCGTGTTTGGAATGTTGTTTTCATGTGATTCGACTGCAGAGTCCCAGTTTTCAGAAATAAGAAAAAATAATAATGTCGGCATACTTGGTGGTGAAACATCATGCATATATGGTGATTCATGTAATGGGAAGCATCGAAATGTATCAATTAATCATTTTTCCTTGTTCGTTTTTATTTTTTATTTTGTTGTACTTGTTATTGTTGTAGTATTGGTGGAGTGTGTGTGTGGAGTGACCAAATAATTTCCAAACATACATGAATTGGAAAACCAAAAACACCACCACCAAGTGAAAACATACCACTGCACCAAAACACAATTGAGATCAACCCAAAGGAAAAAATAAATCTGAAACCGATAAAAAACCCCCAATAAGTCAAAAAACCCCAAAACATTGACATCAATATAGTAGTAACCCTAATATATATTGTTATGACCGAAAAATGATTGGACCATAATGCACCAATAATAATGAGATTAAATAAAGTGCACAAAGCGGAAATAAATTGACACCAGATGTAACGTAGAAAAACCTCCAAATGGAAGGGTCTAAAAACCACGGGAAAATAGAAGGATCTCAATATGTGTAAAAATGGGTACACACTCCCCCACTATTACAAGGAAAAAACTCTTGTAATATCTCTTTTGAACAATGGGAAAAACCCCTAACAAAATACCGCACATAAATGGGATTTGTTGATGAAGATGATGCCGATTGAAGTGTTGAAGGCAATGGAAGCCACTGCCCATTTATAAGCTAGCTTCCCCCTCTTGTTGCTGCTCTACCATTGCTGGATTTTGGTGGGGTTTGGCCATCCAGAATCTTCCCCGCTGCCAGCCCCTTTAACAAAGTGGGGGGGGGGGTGACCAAATAATTTTGTTATTCTTGTTATTGTTTCAGTATTGGTGGAGTGTGTTTGGGTGGGTGACCAAATAATTCCCAAACATACATGAATTGGAAAACCAAAAACACCCACACTAAGTAAACATAGACCCCCAAACCGAAATACAATCGAGATCAACACAAAGGAAAAAATAAACATGAAACCGATAAAAAACCCCAATAAGGCACAAAACCCAAAACATTGCCATCAATATATTACTACGCGTAATATATATTGTTCGGACCGAAAAATGATTGACCCATAGTGCACCAATAATCATGAGATAACATAAATTGAAGAAAGCAGAAATAAATGGACACCACATGTAACGTGGAAAAACCCTCAAATGGAATTGTTAAAAAACCACGAGAAAATAGAAGGATCTCATTATGGGTAAAAATGGGTACACACTCCCCCACTATTACAAAGAGAAAACTCTTGTAATGTCTCCATTGAAAATTGGGAAAACACCTAACTAAATTCTTCTCATAAATGGGATTTTTTGATGAAGATGAAGCTGATTGAAGTGTTGATGCCAAGGGTAGCAACTGCCCTTTTATAGGCTAGTTCCACTGTCTTGTTGCACCTCTATCGTTGTAGGATTTTGGTGGGGTTGGCCACACACCATCTACCCCACCGCCAACCCCCTTTGTCAAAGTGGGGGGATGACCAAATAATTTTGTTGTTCTTGTTATTGTTGTAGTATTGGTGGAGTGTGTTTGAGGGGTGACCAAATAATTCCCAAACATACATGAATTGGAAAACCAAAATACCCCCACCAAGTGAAAACAGCCCCCACAACCAAAAGTCAATCAAGATCAACGGAATGGAAAAAATATGCGTGAAACCGATAAACAAAACCCAATAAGGCACAAAATCCAAAACATTGCCGTCAATATATTAGTACCCATCAGATATATTGTCCGGACTGAAAAATGATTGGGCCATAGTGCCGCAATAATCACGAGATAAAATAAAGTGCACATAGCGGAAATAAATGGACACCAGATGTAATGTGGAAAAACATCTCATATGGAAGGCTTAAAAAACCACGGGCAAATTAAAGGAACTCACTATGGGTAAAAATGGGTATACACTCCCTCACTATTACAAGGAGAAAACTCTTGTAATATCTCTCCTTTGATCAATGGGGAAAACCCCTAACTAAATACCGCACATAAAGGGGATTTTCTTATGAAGATGAAGATGATTGAAGTGCTGAAGCCAAGGGATGCCACTGCCCTTTTATAGGCTAGCTTCACCCTCTTGCTGCTCCTCTTCCATTGCTGGATTTTGGTGTGGTTTGGTCACCCACCATCTACCCTACTGCCAGCCCCCTCTGACAAAGTTGGGTGGTGGTGCCATCCTGGAAAAACAATTCTACCAATATATATATATAATGACCAGAACATTTTAGTTCGGTCAATAACTATAGTTCAAAATTAGTTTCACACTGTTTACTAAATAAACATCAAAACATACAAAAGTGAGCATTTTAATGTCATCAATTGAAATAACCACTACGGGAAAAAGGAATTTTTGCGACGGACTTTTTGCGACAGGAATAAATATCATCGTAAAAAGTCCGTCCAAGAGGTTATTTGCGGTGGGGATAACGACCTGTCGCAAATAACCAATTATTTGCGACGTGATTTCGTCTCCCGTCGCAAAAAGTTTGGCGCAGGTAGCGCGCCAAACCACGTGATGGTTATATGCGGCGGTGAGATCCCACCGTCGCAAATAGTGAAGTATTTGTGACGGCCCCCATGGCAAATACCCGGCGGCGGTTAATAGTTTTTTTGCAACGGGGTGTCGTCTCATCCCAAAAGGTGTGTCGGCAGGGATTATTTTCTACGGGACCCGTCACAAATAACTTTTCAATCGCTGACAGTAATTAATGTGGGCGTAGGTATTTGCGACGCGTCCCGTCGCAAAAGATAATATTTGCGACGGGTATCCCGTCGCAAATAATCTAACCTATATATACCCCCATCCGTTTTTTTCGTTCCTCTTAATTCTTAGATC
Source organism: Viscum album (assembly GCA_963277665.1). Lineage (NCBI taxonomy): Eukaryota > Viridiplantae > Streptophyta > Magnoliopsida > Santalales > Viscaceae > Viscum > Viscum album. The sequence continues at coordinate 1,671,949,052 of OY728121.1, read as the reverse complement.
TTGTTTCTCTCTGAACTCTGATTTTAGAGGGAAAATTTTTCTAAGTTAATTTTTTTGTTCACGAAAAAGTTGTGAAGCCGTCTACATAAATAGAAAATCATTCATAAAGATATTTTTGTTTTATTTAATTTATTATTTATTTCATAATTATGTTAATTTTTCTTATTGTTGAATAGTTGTAATTAAATTAAATTTAAATTGTTTTTTCATGAGTATTTATTTGTACTAATAAATTGAAATTTTTAGTACTAATTATTAATAATTAGTAGTAATTAATAATTATTAATGATAATTAGTAATGTATATAATTAATATGTAGTAATTAATAATAATTGGTAATAAATAATAATTAATACTAATAATTAGTAATAAATATTAATGATTATTAATAAATAGCTATAAATAGTTATAAATAGTAATAATGAGTAATAAATAGTAATAATGAGTAACAAATAGTAATAAATATTAATAAATAGTAATAAATTGTAATACTTAGTAATAAATTGTAATAATTAGTAATCAATTGTAATAATTAGTAATAAATTGTTATAACTAGTAATAAATTGTAATAATTAGTAATAAATTGTAATAATTAGTAACAAATTGTAATAATTAGTAACAAATTGTAATAATTAGTAATAAATTGAAATAATTACTATTAAATTGTAATAAATTGTAATAAATTGTAATATTTAGTAACAAATTGTAATAATTACTAATAAATTATAATAATTACTAATAATTAATAATAAAATGTAATAATTAGTAATAAATTTTAATAATTAGTAATAAATTGTAATAATTAGTAATAAATTGTAATAATTAGTAATAAAATGTAATAATTACTAATAAATTGTTATAATTAGTAATATTTGTTAATAAATACTAATAATTAGTAATAATTTGTAATAATTAGTAATAAATACAGATAATTAGTAATAAATACAAATAATTAGTCATAATTAATAATAATTAGTAATAATTAGTAATAATTAATAATAATTAGAAATAATTAGGAATAATTAGGAATAATTAGCAATAATTAGTAATAATTAGCAATAATTAGTAATAAATAGAAATAAATAGCAATAATTTGTAATAAATAGCAATAATTAGTAATAAATTGCAATAAATAGGAATAATTAGTAATAATTATGAATAATTATTAATAATTAGTAATAATTAGGAATAATTAGGAATAATTAGTAATAAATATTAATAATTAATAATAATTAGTATTAAATTGTAATAATTAGTAATAAATTGTAATAATTAGTGATAAATACTAATAATTATTAATAATTACTAATAAATACTAATAATTAGCAATAATTAGCAATAATTAGGAATAATTTGCAATAATTAGAAATAAATAGCAATAATTAGGAATACTTAGCAATAATTAGTAATAATTAACAATAATTAGTAATAATTAGCATTAATAAGCAATAATTAGTAATAAATAGAAATAATTAGTAATTAATATCAATAAATAGTAGTAAATAGGAGTAATTAGTAATAATTAGGAATAATTAGTAATACTTAGTAATAAATAGGAATAATTAGAAATAATTATAAATAATTAGTAATAATTACTAATAAATAGTAATAATTAGTAATAATTTGTAACAAATAGGAATAAATAGGAATAAATAGGAATAAATAGGAATAATTAGTAATAATTGGGAATAAATAGTAATAGTTATTAATAAATAGGACTAGTTAGGAATAAATAGTAATAGGTAGTAATAAATATGAATAGTTAGTAATAAATATGAATAATTAGTAATAAATTGGAAATATAACGCCCTGAAACCAGTTACCCAGAGTCGGTGCATTATTACATAACATTGGCATGATCACAAAAGATCAAGTCTCAAAAAACTGATTAGTTTAGTAGACTTGGAATCACTAGATATATTCATAATGTATACATTACATCATAAAATGAAAAACTATAACAACATCTTGTGTCCATAGACCACACTCATATCCCATCATACTATACCTACAGGTCATTCAAAAAATAATTCTTCACATCCTAGGAAAAATAAAACATAGAAAGGGGTGAGCTTAGAAGCCCGGTAAGGATAACAATATAGCAGAAACTTTCTCAAATAAGCATAAAAATTTAAGGCAATGTATAACTAAAACAAAAGCCTTTTAAACTTGAACTTCATCATAATATGACAGAGATAAAATGAAACAATTTGATTTAATGATTCAAATGAATATTCTACTAATCGAATAATCACATGAAATATCAATAACCACATTCATAATGATGGAATGCATAATGCCAAACTATCATAACCACATAGTCAAGGCCTCGTGCAAAGACTACAAATCAGATTTTGTCAAGGCCTTCTGTGAAGACACTAGTTTCTCTCATGAGAACTACTCATGCATCGAGGAGTTATAGTGGGCTACACCCATTACTTAATAAGTCCAATGCATTCCTCATATGAACAGGTTTAAACATAACATAAACATTCATATTAAAACTAGCATATGAAATGTCAATATTTTCACCATAAACCATGAATGGTATAAAAATAACATATCCATAGTCAAAAATACCACAAATCCTTCAATATAATATGGAAGTTTTGTATCACAATAAATCATCTTCAAATAATTTTAAAATCCATCAAAGGATGTTGTCATAGATGAAATCAAATCTATTTGAGAGAAATAACATTTTTTTGAAATCATTTAAAAGTCAAATAAAAATAAAATAAAACATTTACTTTGAAAATATTATTATAATATTTTAAGGTAAGTTTCGAAGATTTTATAATGGTAGGAAATAGCTGCACCCACAGTATATGATAAAAAAGAAATTCTTACCTTAATTCTATCGAAAAGGTTAAAAAGGACCTTGTTTGGAAAATGACAGAGAGATTCCTTTATAAACTTCTTATAAAAAGTCAACAAGGTTATAAATGAATTTATCCCATAGTCTTTAAAATAGTAAGAATGATTTGAAATACATTTTTAAGAAACATGGATGTGGATGATAATGAGGTCCCAGTAGATAATTACGTATAAATAACCTCAGATAATGAAGAGATTGTGAAATAAACCCATACCTTGTACTTTTCCTTGGTTGAGGGTAGGTTACCCTCCTGTATAATGGCAAAATAATTGTTATTAAATTATAAAATAATCATATAAATTAATATGATATCATATATTATCATTTAACATTGTTTTGTTAATAATATCTTAGTATTATCGTCGTTTCGGGTGTTAACATACACGTTTTCTTTTATATGTTTTGTTACATAAGCCACATTTGTTATGGATAGGTTGTATATTATTCATATACATAATGATATAAAGTCCTTAAACATTATTTTTAATCATCAAATGAGAATTAGACTTGAATGGATACGATGGGGCATGAATCTCATCGCGTTCGTGGAGACGGTAGTCCGTACATTCACACGAGGGACAATATCACACATTTGATATTAAAATAATATATAATTGGATAGTATATAATACATAAAGAATAAATATTATGTTATATTTTTTACTTACATGAATTACACATCATTATATTACCCATCCAAATAATAATGTTTTGAATAACAATTACACCACAGTGTGGAGACGGTAAGCTGTACGTACGCACGTATGGTGACATGTCATTAAAAGGATGGATAGAATACGGAATATGGTTGTACCATATTTATAATAAAATCTCAGTATATAGAAGATACTGGAGTTATTATTTTAAAATGGGAATAACAAATAAAGAAGATGTTGAAGAAGAAAGGAACTTGAAAAAGGGTGGTGAAAACATTACCTCTTCTTCGGGTTCTTCATTTTGATTTGATGAAAAGGGCTCCATAGGATGGATTTATGATCAAAATAAGGCATATAGGTTGAATTGAGGGAAGTTGAGAGAATATTTGGGCATGTTTTAGTAGAGACGAAAGTCTTTGAAGATGTGAATAATTGGTTAGAAGTGGTGTCCTTTTATAAGGGGGAGGAGGGGCACCGTAGGAAAAGCAAGAAATATTATTTTATAATAAATTCATATTCGGTTTCTAATGGCTCCAAAGTGGATTATTAATGTCTAAGGTTGGGATGGGTCGAAATACTTTCAACCAATAGGTTTTAGACAGGTTTTGGTCATTACATTAACCTTATGTATTAGTTTTAACTCTTAGTTAATTAGATTGACATTTTCCATGTCACTTTGTATTTTTATATTATATAGTTAATAAACATGCCATATACATACAATCGATCCCCAAGTATTCATGTAATGATACACCTATCTTGATATATGTCTCTTGGAAGAACATTATATTTTTAAGAATTTAATATCATTTAATAATATAAGATTTTTAAAACAAAATCTTTTATGCCAATTTTGACACTATTTGGTATTTCATTTTTGTGAAAATTATAACCACATGATTACTTAGAAAAAACATAATTAAATGAATAAAAACATGTCATATTATACTATAAAATTATTTTAATTCCTAAAAAGTATCAAATTACATTTATTTGGACATTTATAATATCAATTATTTTAATATTTCATTAATTATGTAATTACTACATCACCATTGTGTCATAGATAAATTAAATTATATAATGTATAAAAAGTATAAATAAAATAAAATAATGTAGGAAATCATTTTATATTTTTAATTAATATTTAAAATCTAATTTATCTTAGTTATAACCCTATATTAAAAATGTTTTAGTAATTAATACTTGATTTTAACTCTTTTAACTCTTCTTTGAATTAAATAATAATAAATGTCCGAATCTAATCCAAGTGGACCTAAATGATAATATTTTATTCCTAAGGTTGTTTTTTGTCAAGATACACTTGTCCAATAGAATTATGACATGTGTTAGGGTAATATTAATATCATTTTTACCCTTAATTACCCTATTTATTTTTAACTGTGTTAAATAAAAGTAAAAAGATACTATTCGAAAAAAATTATTGTTATATTATTGAACCACATTTTACTCCTTGATATTAACTGTGTATCTTGGATTTTTGAAATTCCACTTACATAAGTGGTAAACTTACGTTTTATGTGAATTTCCAAATTCTCCTAGGAGGTGTGTAAAAGACAGTGAAAAGTTCCATAAATTTTTATATATCTAAAATTATTCTAAACTAACTCCAATGAATTACATTGAACATATATAGGTATTATGTATCTATTTTGACCTTAATTAAATTTAAATAAAATAAATAATTATTTAAATAAAAATTCGGTTTTAAACTATAACTTAGTATTTTTTCACTATTCATCAAAAATTGATTGTTTTTAGAAAAATACCAAAAATTTACCCTAAGCTAATTTCTATATTCCGATTTCAAAAACGAAGTCCATTTTGAGAGATAAAATTTATAAAATTTCAAAATGTGGGTATTACTATTCATAACGGCTAGTTTTTTTGGTTGTGGTGTGTGTTAGAACTCGATGTTTCGTACAAAACATGCTACCGTATTATTAAAAAAGAAGCTTACCGTGGAAGCTTGAGGAGTTACATTCCCCCCTCCTTCAAATAATTTCGTCCTTGAAATTTCTAGAATATTACTGCATAAAAAGACTCGGGTGATTCTTCATCATAAGTTCCTCGGGTTCCCACATTGCCTCTTCCATTTTATTGTTTATCCGTAGAACCTTTATTAGAAGAGTCATCTGATTTCTCAACACTTGTTCTCTTGTATCAAGAATCCTGACAGGCTCTTCGCAATAAGACTGCTCAGGTTCCCATTCTAATTCCTCATAGGTGAGTACATGTGTTGGGTCAGGCATGTATTTTCTCAACAGTGATACGTGGAACACATCGTGAACTCTAGAGAGACTTGGAGGCATTGCAAAACAATAAGCTACATCCCCAATTCATTAAAGAATTTCGAAAGGTCCAATGTACCTGGGACTCAATTTTCCCTTCTTGCCGAAACGGATAACTCCCTTACTTGGAGATACCTTTAAGAAAACATGATCTCCTACCTGAAATTCCAAATCCTTCCTTCGATTATCGGCATAGCTCTTCTACCTACTTTGAGTTTGTTTGATGTGGTTTTGGATTACCTTTACCTTTTCCATCATTTCATCTAACAGTTCTGGACCAACGAGTTTTCTTTCACCAACATCAACCCAACAGGTTGTTGTGCGGAATCTCTTTCAGTATAACACTTTATATGGTGCCATCTGAATACTTGAATGGAAGCTATTGTTATAGGAAAACTCAAACAGAGGTAAATATTGATCCCACATATCCTGAAAGTAAAGTGAGCAGGATGTCAACATGTCTTCTATGGTTTTAATAGTCCATTCTGATTGTCCCTCTATTTGTGTGTGGTAGGCAGTGCTCAAATGAAGTTCAGTATCCAGGGATTTCTGAAAACTTTTCCAGAATCTTGAAGTAAAACAGGGATCATGATCAGAAACAATTGATAGGGGTACTCCATGATGTCTCACAACTTCATTAATATATAGTCTTGCTAGACGATCAAGCGGTTGGTCTTCTCTTATAGAAAGAAAATGTGCTGACTTGGTAAGACGATCAATAATTACGCATATTACATCGTTCTTTCTAGGAGTCTTTGGTAGTCCCATGACAAATTCCATCATGATATTATCCCATTTCAACTCAGGTATGGGAAGAGGTTTCATGGCTCCTCCAGGCTATTGCCTTCCAGCTTTCCCTTGTTGAAAAACCATACATCTTGACACAAAATCAGCAATCTCCCTCTTCATGTTATCACACCAAAAATGTTTCTTCAAATCTCTATACATTTTGGTTCTCCCAGGGTGTATAAAGAAATTGGAGCTATGAGAACCATCTAACAATTCCCTATTCAGATCAGGTATATCGGGAACACGATGTATCTTCCCAAATTTTAAAATTCCTTCTTCATACACAAAGTCTCTCAATCACCCATCATTCACAGCTTTAATCTTATTTTGAAATTCTTAATCATCGGTCTGAGAACTCTAAATCCTTTCTAGTAAAGATGGTTTGGCAACCATTTGAAAAAGCATTGATGTTTCACATTCCATGGTTATTACCATGTTCATATTCACTTGATCCATTAAAATTGGATCCCTTTCAATTCTCATATTGTTCAAAACTCCATGATCTTTTCTACTCAAAGCATCTTCCACCTTATTTGCCTTCCCTGGGTGGTAGTGTATCGTGTAACAATAATCCTTGAGTAGTTCAAGCAACCTCTTTTGTCTCATCTTGAGTTCTTTCTGTGAGAAAATATACTTTAAACTCTGATGATCAGTATATATCTCACATTTTCACCATAGAGATAATGTCTCCATATATTCAAAGTAAAGATTACAGTGGCTAACTAAAGATCATGAGTAGGATAGTTTTTATCATGATTTTTTTGGTGTTGTGATTCATAGGCAATAACTATATCATTCTATATAAGGAAAAAACCAAGTCCATTCTCTGATGCACCACTATAAACCATGAACCCATCATTGCCTGATGGTAGAGTCAATATAGGAGCATTGAATAATCTTCTCTTCAGTTCTTCAACAAATTCTTCACACTCTTTTGTCCAAACAAATTTAACCCCTTTACGTGTGAGCGTCGTTAATGGGTTATCCAATTGGGCAAAATTTAGGATGAAATACTGATAATAACCAACTAAACCAATAAAACTACATACCTCAGTTATACTCGTCGGGGGTGGCCATTCTTGGATTTTCTTGGTGTTATAAGGATCAACATAGATTCCATATTCAGAGACAATATGGACAAGAAAAGAAATCTCATGAAGCCAGAATTTAGACTTGCTAAACTTCCCATATAATTCATGTCTTCTCAGAGTTTTCAGGATAATGCGCAAGTGATTTTTATGATCTTAGTAGCTTTTTGAGTATACCAAGATATCATCAATAAATACCACCACAAATTCATTGATATATTTCTTGAAAACTCTATTCGTTAGATCCATGAATATAGAGGGAACATTAGTCACACCAAAAGGCATTACTGTAAACTCGTAATGCACGTACCTGGTTCGAAACGATGTCTTCGGAATGTCTTCCTTCTTCACACACAACTAATGTTATCCATATCGAAGTTCAATATTATAAAATTATTGAGATCCATGTAGTTGGTCAAATAAATCATCAATGCGAGGTAGGGGATACTTGTTCTTTATTGTTATTGAATTGATATCCATATAGTCGATACATAACCTCATAGATCCATCTTTCTTCTTACCAAAAAGGATATGGGTTCCCCATGGAGAAACAATAGGGTGAATAAATCCCTTATTACTGAATTCATCTAGTTGTTTCTTTTGTTCGACTAATTACATAGTGTCCATTCTATCAGGGGTCTTCGATATAGGCCTTGAACTAAGAATTAAATCAATGGAAAACTTGATTTCTCATTCTGGAGGATGTCCAGGTTAATCTTCTGGAAACACATCAAAATATTCTCTCACAATTTGTACATCCTCTATTTGAACATTCCTTTCCTCACACACAATAATTTCATTCTCTTCCTCCCCAATAATTGAATTTAGTTGAGCAACTGGGGGTGGATCTAGATAAGAATTAGGTGGTGACGATTCTGCTCTAAAGATAAGGTGGTCCTTATCATCATCATAAAAAATCGTAACCTCCTTCTTCTTAAAATAAATCATTGCATCATGGTCCGAAATCCAATCCATACCGAGGATTATATAAAACTCAATAATAGGTAGGATGATGAGATCAGCGGATAAAGAACATTTATGTGCTCTAATGGGGACTGATTCACAAAACTTTGTTGCATTGATACTTCCCTTAGGAGTTTTAACTGAAAAATACCTTGTTAAATCAAATTGGAAATATCTAATTTTCTTAGAAAAATGGGAAGATATGAAACGATGTGATGATCTAGAATCAAATAAAGCATTTTCTAAACTTTAGGAAACCATTATATTACCTGCCACCATGTATTTTGGAGCTTCTACCTCAATAGTAGTGATAGCATAAGCATGGCCTTGATCCCCTGGCGTTTTCTGATGTAATTTCCCCTGACTCTTAGGACATTCATTTGAAAAATGCCCCATCTCCCTGCTTTTGTAGCATTGAACATTGGTAGCTTCTTTATTCCCCCTGCAATCAAGATCTTGGTGGCCTTTTTCACCACACTTGTAACAGACTCCCATTACATTTAATCAAGTACCATGGTGTTTCATCCCACATTTACTGCAGGATGGATATTCAATTTTTCCCTTCTTACCTTTATTTCCATTTCACGAGTGATCAACAGATCTCTTCTTCTCTTGCTTTACTTTAAAGACATAAGACTTAGAAAATTATTTTTTTGTCTTGATAGAAAATAAGATAATATCTTCATATTACGAGAAGAATTGTGACACTAATGGTCGATGAAGAAATGGTTTTAACCCATCAATGAAACAATAAATCTTACTTCTTGCATTATGTATATAACCTCCAGCATACCTTGCTATCCTTGTAAAGTTAGCCTCATACTTTTCGACATTCTCATCCTCCTTTTGTCTCAGACTCAGAAATTGCCTTTCCATATCTTCTCAATGGTCACGAGGAAATTATTTTTTTAAGAAAATTTCTCTGAACTCACTCCATTAAATATTTGATACTTCCTCGCCATCCTTTGTGTTTTGAATCAAGTACCACCATTGATCAGTATCTCCAGTGAGGTAGTGAACTACCATGATAACTTTTTCCCTTTCACTACTCCCCAAATCCTGAAATATTTTCTCTAGGGAATTTATCCATTGCTTAGAAACTAAGGGATTTTTAATCCCATTGAACTTTGGTGGTTGTTGCCTCATGAAGTGATCTAACATTGATCCACCATGCTGTGGATCAGGGTGCTCCATACGGGTAAGGTTATTAATCATAACCTGAGTGAGTTTTCCCAGTATGGTGATTAGCTGATCGGCACCAGTTGCATCACTAGCTCCACTATAATTAACTTGAGGAGGAAAATCCCTACATGGTGTGCATGAATTGATATGATTTCCATTTATTCCACCAAGCACCATTTCTAAACAATGGCATAAACAAGATCGGTTTATGAATCAAAATACATAATTCCATACTTATAAAACACTTAACATAAATTGAACTATTTATGGATATAATCCATAATCATAAAAATGTTTTCTTTCAGGAATTATATACTCATAAACCCTTCATAATGGTTTTTAAATAAAATGAGGGTTATCTTAAGCATATCCCCTAGGAGTGTCGTAACCAAGAGTGCAACAAGGCCCGTTGTCATGCACCAGTTCCCATTCGAGTCTAGCTCAAAGCGTTGTTTTTGTATTTTACCCTTAGGTACATCTGTTCTAGAGCCGCCTCTACCAGCTCGTATCTAGACAGAGATGTATTGCTCAGAAAACTCACAAAATCTCTACAATACCAAAGTTCTAGGAAGTTCTTTTATACTCATCCTCAAAGTATATCTTAGGGCTATGTGCTCTAATCAGAGTTTATCTAAATCTAGCTTCCAAGGTTTGTACAAAACATCCTCGGATACCAACTGTAATTCCTTGACCCCAGTTACCCAGAGTCGGTGCAATATTACATAACATTGGCATGATCACAAAAGATCAAGTCTCGAATGACCGATTAGTTTAACAGCCTTGGAATCACTAGATACATTCATAAAGTTTACATTAAATCATAAAATAAAAAAATACAACAACATCTTGTCTCCATATACCACACGCATATCCCCTCATACTATCCCTTTAGGTCATTCATAAAATACTTCTTTACATCCTGGGAAAAATAAAACATAGAAAGGGGTGAGCTCGGATGCCCAATAAGGATAATAAAATAGCAGAAACATTCTTAAATAAGCATTAACATTTAAGGCAATGTATAAATAAAACAAAATCCTTTTAAACATGAACTTCAGCATAATATGGCTGAAATAAAACGAAATAATTCCATTTACTTATTCAAGGCCTCATGATAGGACTAAAAATAAGATTTTTTCAAGGCCTCATGATAGGACAAAAAATAAGATTTTTTCAAGGACTTTTACCAAGAAACTATTTTGTCTCATGAGACCTACCGATGCATCGAGGAGCTATAGCAGGCCCCACCCGTCACTTAATAAGTCCAATGCATTCCTCATATGAACATGTTTAAATATAACATAAACATTCGTATTAAAACAAGCATACGAAATGTCAATACTTTCTCCATAAATCATGAATGGTATAAAAATAACTTATCCATAGTCAAAAATATCACAAAACCTTCAATACACGATGGACGTTTTCTATCATAATAAATCAACTTCAAATAAGTTTAAAACCCATAAAAATATGTCAACATAGATGAAATCAAAACTATTTGAGAGAAATATCTCACTTTTTTGAAATAATTTAAATGTTACATAATTCTAAAATAAAACATTTACATTGAAAATATTCTTATAAGCTTGTAAGGGGAGTTTCAATGATTTTATAAAGGCAGAAAAAAGATGTACCCGCCATATAAGTTAAAAAAAGACATTTTTACCTTAATTCTTTCGAAAAGTTTAAAAAGGACCTTGTTTGGAAAATGACAGAAAGATTCCTTTATAAACATCTTATAAAAAGTCAACAAGGGTATAAATGAATTTATCCCATAGTCTTTTAAATAGTAAGAATGATTTGAAATACATTTTTAAGAGACATGGATGTGGATGATAAAGAGGTCCCAGTAGATAATTACGTACAAACAACCTCGGATAATGAAGAGATTGTGAAATAATCCCTTACCTTGTACTTTTCCTTGGTCAATGGTAGGTTAAACTCTTTTATAATGGTGAAATAATTGTTATTAAATTATAAAAGAATCATATACATTAATATGATATCAAATATGATCTTTTAACATTGATTTGTTAATAATATCTTTGTATTATCGTCGTTTTGGGTGTTAACTTACTCGTTTTCTTTTATATGTTTTGTTACATAAGCAATGTTTGTTATGGATAGGTTGTATCATATTCATATCCAGAATTATATCAAGTCCTTAAACATTATTTTTAATAATAAAATTATAATTATTCTTGAATAGATACGATGGGGAATGAATCTCATCGGGTTCGTGGAGACGGTAGTCCGTACATACGCACTTGCTACAATATCACTCTTTTGATATTAAAATAATTCATAACTGGATATTATATCATATGTACAGAATCATTATCATGTTATATTTTTTATTTACATTAAATAAACATCATTATTATACCCATCCAAATAATAATGTTTTGAATAACAATTACACCACGACGTGGAGACGGTAAGCCATACGTACACACGTACGGTGTCATGCCATTCAAAGGATGGATAGAATACTGAATATGGATGTACCATATTTATAATAACATCTCAGTATATAGAATATACTGGAGTTATTATTTTAGAATGGTAATAAAAAAGAAATAAGATGTTGATGAAGAATGGAACTTGAAAAAGGGTGGTGAAAACATTACCTCCTCTTTGGGTTCTTCATTTTGATTTGATCAAAATGTATCCTTAGGATGGATTTATGATCAAACTAAGGCCTATAGTTTTAAGTGAGGTAATTTAAGAGAATATTTTGGCACGTTTAGGCCGAGCCAAAAGTCTTTGAAGGTGTGAATAATTGGTTAGAAGTGGTGTCCCTTTATAAGGGGGAGGAGGGGCACCTTATGAAAAGATAGAAATATTAATTTATAATAAATACATATTCGGTTTATAATGGCTCCAAAGTGGATTATTCAAATTCTAAGGTAGGGATCGGTTGAAATCCTTCCATCCAAAAGATTTTAGATAGGTTTTGGTCATTATATTAACCTTATCTTTTAGTTTTAACTCTTAGTTAATTAGATTGACATTTATCATGTCACTTTGTATTTTCGTATTATATAGTTAATAAACTTATCATATACATCCAAGAGACCCCCAAGTGGTCCATTAATGATACAAAAATCATTATATAAGTATCCTGGATGATCCTTAGATTTTTAGGAATTGAATCTAAATTAATAATATAATATTTGTTTTAAAAATTCTTTTATGTCAATTTTGACACTATTTGGTATTTGATTTTTGTGAAAATCATAACAACATGATTACATAGAAAAAACAAAATTAAATGAATACTAACATGTCATATTAACCTATAAAATTAGTGGAATTCATAAAAAGTCTCAAATTACATTTATTTGGATATTTATAATATCAATTATTTTAATATTTCATTAATTAGGTCATTACTGCATCACCATTGTGTCATAAATAAATTAAATTATTTAATGTCTAAAAATTATAAATAAAATAGAATTATGTAGGAAATATTTATATATTTATAAAGAATATTTAAAATAAAATTTATCTTATGTAAAACCCTATATTAAAAATGTTTTAGTAATTAGACCTTGATTGTAACTCTTTTAACTCTTCTTTGAATTAAATAATAATAAATGTCCTAATCTAATTAAAGTGGACCTATATGATAATATTTTATTCGTAATGTTTTTTTGGGTCTAGATACACTTATCCAATAGAATTAGGACATGTTTTAGGATAATATTAATATCATTTTTACCCTTAATTACACTATTTACTTTTAACCGTGGTAAATAAAAGTAAAAAGTTACTATTCACCAATTATTATTTTTATCTTATTGAACCACATTTTACTCTGTGATATAAACCGTGTCTCTTGGATTTTCGAAATTTCACTCACAGAAGCGGTAAAATTATGTTTTATGTGAATTTCCAAATTCTCTTAGGAGATGGGTAAAAGACGGTGAAAAGTTCCATAAAATTTTTATATATCTAAATTTTTTCTAAAATAACTCCATTGAATTAAATTTACCTTATATAGGTATTATGTATCTATTTTTACCTTAATTAAATTTAAATTAAATAAATATTTATTTAAATAAAAATTCAGTTTTAAACTGTAACTCTGTGTTTTTTCACTATTCATCAAAAATTGAATGTTTTCAGACAAATACCAAAAAATCACCCTAATATAATTTCGATATTCCAAATCCAAAAATGAAGTCCATTTTGAAAGATAAAATTTATAAAATTTCAAAATTTGGTTATTATTATTCATAACGGCTAGTTTTATTGGTTGTGGTGTGTGTTAGAACTCGAAGTTGTGTACAACACACGCTACTGTATTATTCAAAGAGAAGCGTACCGTGGAAGCTTGGGGTGTTACATGAATAATTAGTAATAAATAGGAATAATCAGTAGTAAATAGTTATAATTAGTAATAATTAGGAATAATTAGTAATAAATATTAATAATTAGTAATAAATAGTAATAGTTAGTTATAAATAGGAATATTTAGTAATAAATATGAATAATTAGTAATAAATAGGAATAATTATTAATAAATAAGAATAATTAGTAAGAAATAGGAATAATTTGTAATAAATAGTAATAATTAGTTAGGAACAGTTAGGAACAGTTAGAAAGAAATTTTAATAAATTTTAAGAACATAGCACAATTTCTAGTGGATTGACAACACTCCTTTTACTCTTTGACTTTTCTACTTTCAACTCTCACCGACACAAAAAATTATGAAAAATGTGCAACTACATAGGAATATTCAATCTCGTATGCATGATATTGGATATGCATTCGTAGGATCATATTTTTTATAATGATTTTAGGTGGTGATAGTTGGAAGAAGGCGATTCATCGATGAAAAGGGGGATCTTTTGTCCGAAGGCACATTTACTTGCAACATTCTCACAATCAAATAACAATGAAGAATCTGGTTCGAGTTATCCATATTCATTCTCGTGTATACGAGAATGAATATGCATACCTCCAACCAGATTCTTCATTCTGATTTCAGTGTGTGAAAGATGCAAGTAAATAAGCCCTCGGACAAAAGAGGAGCATTCAATCCACTGGAAATTTTGTTACCCTTAATTAACTGTAATTATTAAGAATTAATAGTAATTATTTATCTTGTTTTTTTAGATAGTTATTTTATAATTTCAAATTATTCAAAAATAGAAATGATTTTATATTTTGTAGAATAATATGGAATAAGGAAGTCGACATCAGTCATTATTAGATGATCACGCTTGGATAAATCTGTGTAGAAATCCAATTGGGTATAGTATAAATCTTGTATATATCGTGGGTGTTGAAGTTTTCATAGCATTAGAATCATCAAAACCAGAATATGTTTCCTAAGGCATAATTAAGTTTCCTTGTAAAAAATGGGCTCTGAGAACGTTTGACACGTTTGAAAAGGTTGAGGGACATCTCTTGTAGGTTGGTTTTCAACTAGATTATGTTTTTTGGTATCAACAAAATGAACGCGGTTCCAGAGAAGATACTAGTAACTTGATTCCAGATCCATCACGATTTCAAAATTTAGTACATGATGTTGCAGATCTATCTATTCAAGAAACTAATACTCACGATGATATTGATTTAACTCCTGAGTTGGCAGCATCCAAATTTTATGAGTTGTTGAGGTCTACTGAGGATGCATTATATCCTGGTTGCAAGATGAGAAAATTAGAAGCGGTTGCAAAATTTATGGCTATTAAATCAGATAGTACAATGTCAAACAACTATTTTGATCAGATATTTTCATTGGTTAAAACATTGGTACTTGAAAGAAATGTGTTTCCTACAAATTACTATAAGAGCAAGAGGTTGGTTCATAATCTAGGACTTAATTATCAGAATATTGATGCATGTGAAAATGATTGCATCTTATATTCTGGTGAAAATGAGTCATTGGATAGTTGCCCCACATGTGGACAATCGAGGTATAAAAAGCTCAATCAGGGAATTCTGGATCAATTCCTATAAACAGTTGAGATATTTCCCCCTTAAACACAGGCTGTAACATTTAGTTATGCCTCATAACACAGTGTCAATGATGACATGGCACAAAACCAATATTTCAACCTGTAAAATCTTGAATCATCCATCTGATGGTTATTCAT
The DNA here is from genome assembly GCA_963277665.1 of Viscum album. Lineage (NCBI taxonomy): Eukaryota > Viridiplantae > Streptophyta > Magnoliopsida > Santalales > Viscaceae > Viscum > Viscum album. The sequence goes on along the minus strand of OY728121.1, from coordinate 1,671,933,067 downwards.
GGAAACATTTTGATCATCTGCATCCGTATTTCTCTTTAGAATCCCAAAACGTGTGATTGGTTCTTTCTACTGATGGTTTCTATCTATTTGGTTCTTATGGTAGTCGTTTTTCATGTTGTCCTGTCTTTATAACTCCATACAATCTACCTATATGGATTTTGATGAAAGAGCCCTATATATTTTTGACCTTATTAATCCTAGGACATCCAAAAAAGAATATGGATGTTTATTTGGAACCATTGATTGATGATTTAAATTTATTGTGCAGTAATGGTATTATTAAAAATGATATTGCTGCAAAAAAAAATTTCACATTAAAAGCTACATTGATGTGGACAATTAGTGAAATACTGGCATATGGCAATTTATCTGGTTGGAGTTCACATGGTCCGAAGTCATGTCCTTACTGTATGAAAGACAACAAAGCTTTTATGCTCTTCAATGAAAAAATTAACTTGTTATTTTGACTGTAATCACAGTTTTCTTCCGACCGATCATCCTTTTCGAAGGATCAAATCTCATTTCAGAAAAGGCACAATTGAAAGGGATGAACCTCCAAAATTGATCTCAGGTACAGAGTTAAAACCAGATATATTTTCATTACCTTCCATCACATTTGGGCCAACATTAAACCAACAGAAAATTCATGGCTTTGGGAAAGAACATAATTGGATAAAATGAAGCATTTTTTGGGATCTCCCATATTGGTCATAATTGTTGGTCCACCACATGTTGGATTTCATGCATATTGAGAAGAACTATTTTGATAATTTATTTCATAATGTTTTGGATACACCAAGTAAGACCAAAGATACTGTAAAATCATGATTAGATTTTTCCCAAACTTGCAGGTGACCAGAAAATTAACTATTTGAAAATGTCAGATCATAGAGGTTAATGAAGCCAAAAGTAGCTTATACACTATCCAAAGAGAGTCACTTATTATTTTTTCAGTGGATTGCAGATTTGAGACTTACAGATGGCTATGCTTCCAATTTGGGCAGATGTGTTATGAATGGTCATATTACTGGATTAAAAAGTAATGATTGTCAGGTTATAATGTAAAGACTTATGATGATTGGATTCAGAGGTTTGTTGAATTATATGATTTGGGATTTGATAATAGACATATCATATTTTTCTCGATACTTTTGTGTAGCGACAACAAACTACGATGTGCTAAGAAAACTGGAAGAAGATGTTGTTATAATTAAATATAAACTGTAAAAAATCTTTCTACCTTCATTCTTTGACTCAATGGAACATCTGATATTACATTTTACACATGAAGTTAAAATTGAAGGCCCAGTACAGTTTCGATGGATGTACCCATTTGAGAGATGCATGCAGAAATTGAAGAAAAAAGTATGTAACAAAGCATCGGGTGAAGGCTCAATTTCTGAAGCTTATTTTCAAAAGGAAATTTCATTTTTCTTCTCACACTATTTAGAATCTGAAAATCCCACAAAACAAAACTGCATGGGACAGAATGAGGGAAATGTTAATTTCTGAAATGGAAAATCAATTATTAGTTTTTAATCAACCAAATATTGGCTTCAGTGGAGTTCAAGAACAATGGATTTCAGACGATGAACATCACAGAGCTCATACATATGTTCTTCTCAACTGTGAAGAAATGATAGCATTTGTACTATGAGTGCTTCTATCACATATTCTATAATTTCTGTTACAGTATGGAAACTCATTTTATTTTTCAGTTATATGATAATCATATCAAGAATCAACTTCCACAAATTATAGCAGTTTCTCATGAAGAACATAGACAAAAATATTTCTCAATTGTTTCAAAAACTGGTAACATAAATTATTGATTGATTAATATCAATTCAGTTTTCTATTTATTATATTGATAAATTTTTTTCAAATTTTTAGGTGTCTCAACATGCTGATAAAATTGATAAGCGACTGTGTATATTGAGTAACCCACCGTCCAAAATGGTTAAATCTTCTAATTCATATGTGGTGAATGGTTTTTGATTTCATACACATGCATATGGGGAATCAAAAAAAATGAACAGTGGAGTTTTTTGATAGGATCACATCATAGAGAAACTAAATTTGACTTTTATGGCATTATTGATGAAATTATTGAGCTATGTTATCTTGGACAGAATTACGTAATGATGGTTAAATTTTGGTGGTTGGATACTGAGAGAGACTTGCATGTTCATCTGTCTCATGGAATCATCAATATTAAATATAAAATTATTCTTACAGTAAATGAACCAACATGCACATCAAATTTATTATGCAAAGTACTATGCTACTTCAAATGACCTGAGTTATTGGTGGAGCATAATAAAAATGAAATCTCAGGAAAATCAATATAATCAAACTGAATGTGGTTCCGTTGAAGTGGAAGTAATTGAAATTTTTCAAGAGTCTACTCAAAATACATCTTTTTCTCAATGAAATGTGAACATCGATGATGGTGCCCTACAATTAAGGGTCGATGGTGACACAGATGGTAACGATGTTACAAATGAATTTGAAATAACAAGGGATGGTGAAAGTGAAACTCATATGGATATTGATGATGCCTAGGAGGAATATGAAGACATTGACATTGTCAGATATAAAGATGATGATGAAGGTGAACATTGACATAGTTAAATGTTGGTTATGATCATAACTAATATATATCTATATATAATATTTATTTTCAACTATCTACTAACAACAATAATTTTGTGTTTCAGATGAAATCTAATCTACTTCATGAGTTAGAGGAGGCTGAGCTACCTTTGTATGAGGGGGATGTGGAAACATCTGACCCTCAGCCTACAGATGGTTCAGGAGGTACGCGGAGGGGGCGCGGTCTTGCGCGACTGATGATTCCTAACCCTATCCCCGAGTGACATCCACATCTTGGCTTCGATCCACGCACATGGAGGTATGTTAACCTATATATTTTAGTTAGATTTATTTAATTTATTTATATATATACTAATTATTTGATTATTTATTCTTTTCTCTTAGTTTTACGCATGTAGTTGTTGGACAGGGGAGTGTTATTTTGTGCAATTATTTTTCTCTGCTATGGATCTCATGGGAACAGATTCCCGTTGATGTGTAGCTCGACATGTACAATCATTAGCTGTTTCGTAAATAAATAATATTTATTTGAAATTTATTTTATTAATAATATGATATTATAAATTATTTTTAGGGTTTATGGTATCCCATCGATGATAGAATGGGTGACGATATCCATGCAGCATGGGAGGTGGCTATGTGTGAGCGTTTGCATCAGTTTTTTCACAATTTGATAAAGAAGACCATTAGGAAAGCAAGAGCGACAGTATTTTATGAGTTTTGTAGAGCCCACCGACTAGAGTACAATTCATCTTAGTTTTGGGATGGATTATGTGCACACTGGTTTGGTGGTGGATTTCATAGGAGGTCTTCATTGGGTCAGAAGAACCGGGGGAGACAGGAGGTGACACATCAAGCTAGTAGTCCTACATTCAGTACGCATAGAGAGCATCTGGTAAGTATTTTTTAAATATTTTATATAATTTCAAATATAAACATTTTATTTTATATTCATATAGGAAGTTGAGCATCCTGATATTACAGAGTATGATGTTTATCGGAGGATGTACAGTGATCCAGCCACCAATGATATTAGAGGTGATTTCTATCATCCGATTGTGGTTAGTCTTATTTTTTTCAGTTTGACAATTAAATGCATATAGTATTTTCACAATTTTAATTTCAAATTGGAATTGATGGAGTCAGATGAGGTTACGACCTGTTAGACACAGGCTGAGGGTCAGGATGAGGTGACTGATCAGACCACTGCCCACTATTTCGATGAGGCTGCATGGATGCAGGCGACTCGGTATGGCTTTGAGAAGGGAAAAGTAGTTTGTATCGACTCTCATGTGACTCCTAGTACTTATTACGGTACAACGGAGATGTCGGCGTCCAACTCGAGAGGAGCTCTTGGAGAGGAATCATCTTCTACCTCACAGTATCAGGAACAGTTCCGAGCTCAAAATGACCTTATAGAGAGTTTGCAGAAGCAGAAATAAGAGATGTGTCAGCGGCAGCAGGAACAGAAGTAGTAGCACGAGGAGAAGATACGTCGATGGCAGCAGCAGCATCATGAGAAGATGGAGTACATGCATCGTCTGACTCGTAGATTAGGGATAGAGTTTCCTCCACCACCTCCTTCAGCTACTCCACCTCCTCCAGAAGACGACCACCAGTGATTTTTTATGTTAAAAACATTTAAAGTTAACATTTTTTGTAATATAAACTATTTAAAATTTCTGTCTATTATATCGGTGCGAATATTACATAATTTTTCTATTAATTTTTTATGATTCTTTTTGTGAATATTGAGAATTTTAATAATTTTTATTTTTTATTATTTTAATAATTTTAATATTATTGTCTCATTAATCATAATTTTATTAAATATATTTTTCAGTATTATATTTTTTAATTTTTGTTTATTTTACTAATAATAATAATAATAATAATAATAATAACAATAATAATAATAATTTATGATTTTATTTATATTTTTTTGTGAATATTGAGAATTTTAATATTTTTTATTTTTTAATTATTTTAATAATATTAAAATTATTTTTTCAATAATCATAATTTAAATAAATTTATTTTTTAAAAATTTATATATTATTTGCAACTGGATCTATTGCGACAGGTTCCCATCGCAAATAGCCTAAATAAATTTTTTTAAGAAAGTATTCAAAATGGGATTACCGGTCCGTCGCAAAAAGTATTTGCGACGGGCCTGTCGTAAATAGTCTAAATAAATATTTTCAAAAAATTATTTGTGATGGGAATACGGGCCCGTCACAAATATCTTCTTGATGGGCCTATCGTAAAAAAGTTTATTTATATAACGTATATAATCGAAGCCTTCTTTGCGATGGTGAAGTTACCCGTCGCAAAAAATATTTTTTGCGAGAGGTTCATCACAAATAATATTTTTTTGCGACGACATTTTCTACAATGAGCTATTTGCGATGGGACCCCATCGCTAAAGCTTATTTGCGACAGGATCCCGTCGCTAATACCTATAATTCAAGTAGTGAACCAATATACAAAATACTTTTTTCTTTTTTTATTAATTAACTAACAGTACCACAAAACTGGGTTTCCGTAGCATCACCCTTTATCAACGCTAAAAAAAGCGTCGATAAAGGGCACTTTTAACAGTGAAAAAAAACTTTTAAAAGTGACCCTTTATCCGTGCTTTTTTTAGCACTGATAAAGGGGGCCCCTTTATCATCTCTTTTTTAGTAGCGCTGATAAAGGGTGGTTTTATCAGTGAAAATTTGCCTAGCACTGATAAATGTGCATATTTCCAAAAAAATAATAATAAATAATATATTGATATATAATTATATTTATATTTATATTAATATAATAAATATTTTTTAACATATGTTTTATATCGATTTGATCTGTCGTAGATCCAAAAAGGACACCCTGGAACAGAAATTATGGCTGTTTGTAGGGATTAAGGACCATTTAGTAACATGAAGAATATGAGAAGGTGTTACAATGGTCACTGTAGTGTAGGAATGGTCGTAAGATTTGATTTGATATGTGGTTGAGGCAAAACGGACACCCAGAGCAGAAGTTATGTCAAAATAGACCCCCAGAGCCAAACATATGACCATTCAGAGGGTTTTGGTCCTTTTTTAACCTAAAATAACATGAGAAGTTGTTTCTATGATCACTATAGTGTGTAACATTTCGCAAGATTTTATTTGATATGTGGTATAGCCAAAATGGATACTCGGAGCAGAAGTTATTGTCGTTTGAAATTTTGCAACTCTCGTATATCCTAAAAACCGAAGAAACCAGCTACTCACTAAAATGGGCGTAAATTCTACTCCGATTTTGCATTTGAGCTCCGCGACCAATCATATCGATTCTTGTGAAACAAGTGATCAACATATCTAATAAAACCCATTAGAAGATAAGAGGAATGAAAGGTATATCAGTAATAGCACTCCAAAAAATGTTCATCTTCAAGCGTCCATAACATTCACTCCGAGAATCCGTTTGGGCTATACCACATATCAAATAGAAGGCAGAGAATATATATACGCATAACGTTGACTCAAACATAGTCTCAATTAGTTTTGGTACCCGAAAATCCCAAAAAAACCACCAGAAGGCCTCCAAAACTCAGTTTCTCTGTCCGGACCCCTGTCAAATTTTTATTAAATCTATCATAACATCATATTTGTGTCTCTTTTCGACATCTAGAACCTATTTTATCGTAGTTTGTTTCTTGAGCTTTAGTTTTACTATTTACGGATCTGAAACGGACACCCAGAGAAGAAGTTATGTCTTTTTCAATGACTGCGATTTGTTAGGTTTTTCGAGACACCATTTCTATCACTTTTATATATACATATTAATATATAATATTTGTAAATATATATAAATATGTATAATTATACCTATAGATATACATATAATATATATCTCTTTGTGTGTGTGTGTTGTTATATATGTATGTATGTATGTATTTATTTATTTATAAAAACACACATAAGAAAACATATTTTATAAATGTATTTAAAACTAATATTATAAATATATATAAATATATATTAATATAAATAAATATATGGATAAGAAATTATATCTAAATATATATATATATAAATAGATATACAAATATCTTAATATATATATATATATATATACATATATGTTAATATATATATATATATATTAATATACAGATATATATATATTAATATATTTAAATATATGTATATATTAATATGACTATATATATGTATTAATATATATATATATATTAATATACAGATATATATATTAATATAAATAAATATACATATATATTAATATATGAGTAAATATAACTAAATATTTATATAAATAACTAGATATATTAATAAATGAAAATCAATGAAATATGGTGGAGTGGTAAAGGATTAGGTGCGCAGGCAAGAGGTCTCGAGTTCAAATCCTAGGGGAGGCAGACTGTGCACGTAGGTGTGGGGAATTACCTAGCACTGTTAAATGGGGGTGGGACTAGGTGGAGCTGGTCTGGGAATGTGTGGGCTACCATGGGTGGTGGGCGCTAATAAAGTGGGGCTTCAAGCACAATTGAAGCCCCCCATAATTGAAAAAATATTTATATATTTATATATTTTTTATATTTTTTTCAACATTTATCAACACTTTTTAAAATCACTGATAAAAGGGACCATTTTTCATTTCTAAAAAACCGCTGATAAAAGCGGTCTTTATCAATGATTTTCGGAGCACTGATAAAAGGGACCCCCTTTATCCTCACCTTGATTAACAACGTTTTTTTGAGCGCTGTTAATCAACTTTTCTAGCATTGATAAAGGCCATACTTGTAGTAGTGTAACGTCAAATCCTCGAAAGTGAGTATTTTTATCTTAGTCTTAATATTTTTAATAGCATATTTCATTCCATGTAACGTCTCTGCTCGATGCACCTCAAAAACACTAAAGTTTTCAATCATTAGATCCCAAGTGCATCACTCTATGCACTAGAGACTATGGATTAGCGATGAGGACAACTACAAATTTGAGTTTATTTTGCACTATCTTTTATTGGTGTTAGTGAAAAACAATGATAATGGTTTCCTTTATCATCATTTAAAAATCACAGATAAAAGGTATCTATTATCAGCGCTAAAACACAAATAAAATAACATCTTTTTCAATGTTTTTAGCACTGATAAAGGGTGTCCTTTATCAGCTCATTTTATAGTGGTGACAAAGTATGTCTTTATCCAAACATATCTGGTTGAAATATTCTCATACCACTACTGGAAAACCAGGTATTTGCGACGGGCTATTTGCGACGGGATCCCGTCGCAAATAGCCATTTGCGACGGGGTCCCGTCGCAAATAGCCCGTTGCGGAAAACGCCGTCGCAACTAAACTTATTTGCGACGGGACCGTCGCTAAAGCCCTTTTTTGCGACGGGCATTCTCCCCGTCGCAAATAGTATTCCGTTTTTTGTAAAAAACTTTTTAAACAGTTATTGCGACGGGCCCGTCGCAAATACCTTTTGCGACGGTTCCCGTCGCAAATTGTTATTGCGACGGGACCGTCGCAATAACGTTTTTTTTTTAAAAATAAAAAAAATAATAATACTAGTATTTGCGACGGGAACCGGGACCCGTCGCAATTACTATGAATAGTATTTGCGACGGTCCCGTCGCAAATACTCTTTTTAAAAAAAAATAAAAAAATATTAATAATACTAGTATTTGCGACGGGCATAGTATCCCGTCGCAAATACTATAAAAAAAATAAAAAAAAATTATTAATAAATTATTTTAATTAATATAATAATAGAATTATAATTTACAAATGAAAATAATAAATTATTTTAATTAATATAATAATAGTAGAATTATAATTCAAAAATAAAAATAATAGAATACTAATAAATAATTTAATTAATATAATAATATTATAATTATAATTCATAAATAAAAAAATATTAATAAGTTATTTTAATTAATATAAAAATAATAGAATTATTTTACATTCAAATATTAAAATAATTCAAGTATTACCAAAAAATAATTAAATTATAATATTATAAAATTTTAATATATATATAAAATTTTAATATATATATAAAATTTAATATTATAAAATATAAATATTATTATTATTCATATTAATATTGTTATTTAAAAATATAATATTATTAATATTTTATAATGAGACAGAAACTACGAATAGAAAAAAAAAATATTTTGATTTCACAAATTTTATAACAGAAATACAAACTCTAATCTGTAGGAGGGGGGGGAGGTGGGGGATCTGCAGATGGTGGTGGAGGAAACTCCATCCCTAAAGCATGAGTGAGTCGGCGCATGTACTCCATCTACCATCTGGATTTAAACCAGAACCATTTGGATTTCTGCGTTGATTTATCCATATGCGGTCATCTAATAATGACTGTTGACGACCTCGCTGTTCCATATTTTTCTATAAAATATAAAAGCATTACTGGTTTTGAATAATTTGTTAGAAAAAACACTCAAGCAAGGATTACTAATTATTACAATTTATTACTAATTATTACAATTTATTGCTAATTATTACTATTTATTACTAATTTAGCAATACTTAGCAATACTTAGCAAAAGGAAAACTGCTTGAATAATGAAAGGAAATTTGATAATCATCGTTGTGGAGATGGTTATAAATTTTCCCTTCATTATCCAAGCAGATTTCGTTTACTAATTATTAGTAATAAAAAAAATATTATCAATATTTACGAAAAAACAATATTAATATTATTAAAATAATAAAAAAAATTAAAAAATATTAAAATTATCAATATTCAGAACAAACTTTGTTCTATTATTAACATGTTCAAATCTTAAAGGGTCGTCAATTGTCAGGTCATGCGCAATAAAAAGTTTGTGTCAGTCATGTCTAATGTAAACTCTATAATTGTCCTTGCATGGTTGATCACTTCGCAAGTAATGTTGCAATCAGACAAACCAAGTCATTCCCTTCTTAATATTTTTTAATTTTTTTATTATTTTAATAATATTAATATTGTTTTTTCGTAAATATTGATAATATAATTTTTTTTGCTAAGTGTTCTTGAGTATTCCTGAGTATTCCTGAGTATTCCTGATTATTTGTGAGTATTCCTGATTATTTGTGAGTATTCGTGAGTATTCGTGATTATTCGTGAGTATTCGTGATTATACGTGAGTATTCGTGAGTATTCGTGAGTATTCGTGAGTATTCCTGAGTATTCCTGATTATTCCTAATTATTCCTAATTATTTGCAATTATTCCTAATTATTTGCAATTATTGGTAATTATTGGCAATTATTGGTCATTATTGGCAATTATTACTAATTATTCCTAATTAATCCTAATTATTCCTAATTAATCCTACTTATTCCTAATTATTCCTAATTATTACTAATTATTCCTAATTATTGCTAATTATTCCTAATTATTGCTAATTATTACTAATTATTGCTAATTATTTCTAATTATTGCTAATTATTTCTAATTATTGCTAATTATTTCTAATTATTGCTAATTATTTCAAATTATTGCTAATTATTGCTAATTATTGCTAATTATTGGTAATTATTTCTAATTATTTCTAATTATTTCTAATTATTCGTAATTATTACTAATTATTAGTAATTAATACTAATTATTGGTAATTATTGCTAATTATTGGTAATTATTGCTAATTATTGGTAATTATTGCTAATTATTGGTAATTAATACTAATTATTGGTAATTATTACTAATTATTGTTAATTATTACTAATTATTGGTAATTATTACTAATTATTGGTAATTATTACTAATTATTGGTAATTATTACTAATTATTGGTAATTAATACTAATTATTCCTAATTAATACTAATTATTCCTAATTAATACTAATTATTCCTAATTATTGTTAATTAGTCCTAATTATTACTAATTATTGTTAATTATTCCTAATTATTACTAATTATTGTTAATTATTCCTAATTATTACTAATTATTGGTAATTAATACTAATTATTGGTAATTATTACTAAGTATTCCTAATTAATACTAATTATTGGTAATTATTACTAATTATTCCTAATTAATACTAATTATTACTAATTATTGTTAATTATTCCTAATTAATACTAATTATTACTAATTATTGTTAATTATTCCTAATTATTACTAATTATTGTTAATTATTCCTAGTTATTACTAATTATTGTTAATTATTCCTAATTAATACTAATTATTGGTAATTATTACTAATTATTGGTAATTATTACTAATTATTGGTAATTATTACTAATTATTCCTAATTAATACTAATTATTCCTAATTATTGTTAATTAGTCCTAATTATTACTAATTATTGTTAATTATTCCTAATTATTACTAATTATTGTTAATTATTCCTAATTATTACTAATTATTGGTAATTAATACTAATTATTGGTAATTAATACTAATTATTGGTAATTATTACTAATTATTCCTAATTAATACTAATTATTCGTAATTATTCCTACTTATTGTTAATTATTCCTAATTATTACTAATTATTGTTAATTATTCATAATTATTACTAATTATTGGTAATTAATACTAATTATTGGTAATTAATACTAATTATTGGTAATTAATACTAATTATTGGTAATTAATACTAATTATTGGTAATTAATACTAATTATTCCTAATTAATACTAATTATTTGTAATTAATACGAATTATTTGTAATTAAAACTAATTATTGGTAATTATTACTAATTATTGGTAATTAATACTAATTATTGGTAATTAATACTAATTATTCCTAATTAATACTAATTATTCCTAATTATTCCTAATTATTACTAATTATTCCTAATTATTACTAATTATTCCTAATTATTACTAATTATTCCTAATTATTACTAATTATTCCTAATTATTCCTAATTATTACTAATTATTCCTAATTATTGTTAATTATTCCTAATTATTACTAATTATTGTTAATTATTCCTAATTATTACGAATTATTGGTAATTAATACTAATTATTACGAATTATTGGTAATTAATACTAATTATTGGTAATTAATACTACTTATTGGTAATTAAGACTAATTATTTGTAATTAATACTAATTATTTGTAATTAATACTAATTATTCCTAATTAATACTAATTATTTGTAATTAATACTAATTATTCCTAATTATTCCTAATTATTGGTAATTATTACTAATTATTCCTAATTAATACTAATTATTCCTAATTATTCCTAATTAATACTAATTATTCCTAATTATTCTTAATTATTACTAATTATTCCTAATTATTCCTAATTATTACTAATTATTGTTAATTATTCGTAATTATTGTTAATTATTCCTAATTATTAGTAATTATTGTTAATTATTCCTAATTATTACGAATTATTGGTAATTAATACTAATTATTGGTAATTAATACTAATTAATGGTAATTAATACTAATTATAGGTAATTAATACTAATTATTGTTAATTATTGGTAATTATTACTAATTATTCTTAATTATTGATAATTATTAGTAATAAAATGAATAATTATCAATAATTAGAAATAATTACCAATAATTACAAATAATAACATTATTAATATATTTTATTATTAATATTAAAATAATATAATTTTCTAATTTATATACAGTTCTTTTTTCATCTGTGCGTTTTCTATCTCCACATACAAATAATACATGTGAAGACAGCAAACACACAGATGAAAAAAGAACTGTATATATATAAAAAATTATATTATTTTAATATTAATAATAAAATAAACTAATAATGTAATAATGTTCTTATTCCTAATTATTGGTATTTATTACTAGTTATTAATATTTATTCTTAATTATTAAAAATTATTACTAATTATTCCTAATTACCATATAAACAATACTAATAATTTAAATTTATTAAGTAATAAAACAATGTAAACAAAATTAAATTACAACTAATTAATAATAATAAAAACTAATAAAAAATTAAAAATAAATAAAAAATTAAAATGAAGATAAATACCTTGAAAATTGATCTGTTCTGATCGTTCTTCAAAACTTTAATATCAGCTCCGGAGAAAAAACTTAAACTGGAGAAAAACTAAACTCTAGAAATATGATTCTGAGAGAGAGAGAAGATAAAGAATGAGAATGAAATGAAAAAAACGGATGGGGGTATTTATAGGTTAGATTAGTTGCGACGGGTCCATTTGCGACGGGATTCCCGTCGCAAATAGTATTATTTGCGACGGGTCCCGTCGCAAATACCTTCGCCAACATTTATTACGGTCAACCGGTAAATAGTTATTTGCGACGGGTCCCGTCGCAAATAACCCTCTGCCGACATAGTATTTGCGACGGGGGAATATTCCCGTCGCAAATACCATTTACCGCCGCCGGCTATTTGCGACGGGAATATTTCCCCGTCGCAAATACGTTTCCCGCGATTTGGCGCGCATCGCGGGAAAACTATTTGCGACGGGGAAAGCAATCCCGTCGCAAATGCCTCATTATTTGCGACGGGGATGTACCCCCGTCGCAAATACTTTTTTAACATGACTATTTGCGACGGGATTTAATCCCGTCGCAAATAACCCGTCGCAATTGCTCATTTTTCCCGTAGTGTACAAACCTTGCGTATTTTCACACCTGTATCAAAGAGAGTAAACGAGTGGCAGTCCCTAGCATCTGATTGGATGATGGGTCCTTAACTAGCAACTTTACTGTGGTTGGGCACATGGATGAATATCACTTCAAATTCCTTCCTGTAGGTTCCAACCTAAAATTGTTTCATAGATACCGAAGAGACCACTTCGTACTTTGGGATAAAATCCCCATGGTCATCTCAGATTCTATCAACCAGGATATGGGGAAGTTTCCCGATGAGGATGAGGATTGGGAGGCGGTGACTTCTCTAAACCAAGAAAGTTCCCCTAGCTCTGATGGGTTCCCTAATTACTTTTATGTTGCCTCTTGGAATCTTATCAAGTTTGAGCTCACATAAATGACTTGTGACTTCTTCTAAGGGGGTAGTCCGCCCTAGGTGGCCAATTCAACTAAACATATTCTCATCCCCAAGGCAAGTGACCACTCCTCCATTAAGCATTTTAGACCAATTATATGTGAAGTTTTTCATACAAGGTCCTTGAAAGTGTCACTACTACATATATGGGCAGTAGAGACCACCAAAATAGTTCACTAATGGTAATTAGACACCGCTTTCTGACCACCTATGGTGGTTGCAGTAGGCCCAACACGATAGGTCCCATTAAAAATGCCAATAGTGATCTCTTGGCGGTTGAGGATGATCAGGTGAGCAGACCCATTATAGACTGTCTATGATGGTCATTAAGCTGGATTTTAAAAAAAAATATAGATTCACTAACCAAAACCAAGAAAAATCCATATATCATAAACAAAACATCATAAAAAACAAGAAATGAAAAACAGACATCCAAAAAAATCCTCCAAGGATCTAAACAGTTCCAAATCCTCAAACAATCCAAATAGTTCTAAATCCATTCCAATCTTCTATCTCAATAAACCTATAATAAGATTCAAAATAAACCACTAAACAAATAAAATACAACGTGATCATATATATTTAGCTAATATATATATATATATTGAATAATCAAAGTAGTTTATATAATTTTACCAACATAAATTATCATTAGATACAAAAATTAGTCAAAGGTAAGCTGAAATATCTTCTTAAAACAGTTATTAGTTAAAAAATGACTATTTGATGTAGAAAATAAAGTTACCTATAAAAGTAAAACAATCACACCTCTTGAATATGTTGTGTCATGAGAGATCATGGAATCTACCTCTATCCGATGTGGCAGGGGCCTAAAATAAATAAAAGTTAAGAAGATATTAATAATGAATGTAATAAAATAAATAAATAAACATAGTGTAAAACTACATCATAGGATCACCTGCACCATCACCCTGATGCACATATTACCACAATGTTCTATCCTCATCCACCAGTTATGCATTTACCTCCTCAGAAGCACGCATTTGTGCCTCTAAATCTATCATTTTTTGTGTCATCCCAGCAACAACACAAGCGACAAACTCAGCACCTGAAACTACAGAATGTGGAATCCGTGATCCATAGGTCAAACTATATCCTTGTCCATCATGACCAATAATGTGATGGAATATCTCATCCCTTCGCATGAAATGTTGTTGTTGGTCCTCTGGAAGCTACACTAACTCAGCTTCAAATTTTTCTTTTATAATATTTAAATATAAATATATGTTTATATACAGATGCATGTAAGTATTGATAATTAGTTCAATAACTTACTGTAAGATTTGAAACCTTTGGATCATGTTGATCACGAGTCATCATCCACAGCGACATTTTATTAGTCAGTGCACCTTACTCCCATAAATATAGACCAATATGATATAAATATAGAACAAAAAATCATATTAAATAATAAATTAAAAAATGTAATAATAAATACATCATGTCGAATATAGAACACATACGATTCCCAAACCTGTGATGTGGTCCCTGCATGGCATGATTTTTAGAATGACATGTTGACACCTAGTACATTCAATTAATTCAAATTAAAAATATATAAAATTCTACACATTCTTCGAAATATATAAATCAAAATAAATAAACTAATTTCATCCACTTTAGTAAACCAATATGAAACTATGTCACGCTATTGATATGGTATAACACCTCTCATGACTCTTTCTAGAATGTTTGGGGTACCCATATTTGGTACCCAGTGATCTCTCTTGACCCTTACTTTATAATATTTCCACATTTTTCAACATTTGACCATACACACTAACCGAAACTCATTGAGGCGCTCTTTCAACTTATTATATTTAATAAATAACATAATCACACATGTTAGTTACTATTTTTTAAACACAGTTAATACACTAAAATGGTCCTCTTACCGGAACTTCCCTCCATAGTCGATCTAATGTATCCTAAGGGAATGAAGCCTAGTTGCATGTGGTCTATGAAAATCGGTCTGGGTTGCATATGATATGTCTCAGCTAACCAATATATATAGAGTCATTAACTCCCATGGGATGGTACATCTCATCAAATTATACGTCTAGTGTCATGTCATAATTCCACGATGAAATTCCACAACCAAGGACTCTCCAACAAGAGGAAGAAGTGGTCCAATCTGATGTTGTTGAAAAAAATTTCATACCTAATTTGAAAGATATCCATATGTGTGAGTGTGTGTGTGATTAATGATTAATTAAACAAATAAACACAATTACATTTATACATACCTCTACCTTGAGATGTAGATGGCTCTGCTGAATGATGTGGATCTGGTGACGGTTCCACTGACTTGCCTGCAGTCATAGAAAAAATTATTAATAGAATATTTTGTTAAAAATTATCCAAAAATTTTAATTGATTTTTTAAATTGATATAAGATATCAATGTTAAATAATTAAAAAAACTTAAACAATTCATAAAAAGTTAAACAATATAAAAAATCATTTAAACTAATGAGAAAGAAAACAATCATAGCATTCATTAAACATGCACTTTGTCCATTTCTCCTTCAATAGTATCTCTAACCCAATGAATATATTCTTCATGTTGAACTATGGTATGTTGATCAAACTTCTATGAAACAAAGAAAATATTCTCATGTTCATCTTGTTCAATTAAAAAGACTCCTCATCGGGAAATTTTCACAACAATTTTCCAATTCAGATTTGATGACAATGTAACGAAGAAAACTTTTCCCCCTTGTGATGTAAAAAATGAAATATTCATTACTAAATTGTTCATTTCTGTATAACATATTTTTAAAATTCCCCAAGGTAAACTGAAATTCATCATCTTTAGTTCCACAGACTAGACCAACCCAATTACACTTTAACAATATGTATTTCAACCTATGTGCACATACAACTTCAACGATGTCTGCTAATTGACTATAGTAATAACCAGAATCAACGGTTGGAAAACCGATGCCACTGTTTTGGGTTGCTCATTTTTCATCAACATATTTAATGTGAAGTCAAATACATTAGCATCTATAACTTTATAACAATGATTCATTATAGCTGCACCCTTAGCTAGTTGGTTAAATTCTTCAGTTAGTGTGGGTTCAACAAACTCTTACAGGTTTTGAAGCTTTAAAATTCACAAAATTCAATAATAATTTATGAAAAAAATAAATTAGTATTATACTTCATTCATGTAGAAAATCAATTTATACATACAAAACCCTTGAACCAATTATGAACTGATGCATAATGAGAATGTTGAATTTGATAGTCACTCACATGAAACATCTCTTCTTTTATCTCATTAAAGTGTTTCTTTTAAATGATAACAAGATATTTAAATGATCAACGTTATATATGAAAATAGAACATGTAATAGTTAAACAATAAAAGTAATTATAGACTTACTACATTAATAGTGCAACTGATGGAGTATTGAACAAGATATACCAATTGTTTTTTAAATCCTTCTTTTTTACATGATCAAAAAACACATTTTGATGAAATTTTTAAACACTTATAAATAGAAACATTACACTATAAATGATTATTAAAGGTAAAAAGAGAACAAAACATTATAAGAAAACGAATCATAAATATAGCATCATGAAGATGGAAAAGTGTATGCAATCATTCATCAATTTCAAGGCCAAAGTGTTGCAGGATTCACTGTGAAGTAAAAGGTTAGGCATATGGATCATAATGTGTCGACACATTTAAGTATAAAACAATAGATACTGTTTCACAGATAAACATTAATATATGTAATTATTTATCTAATAATAATTTAAACCATATATAAAAAATTATAAAACGTAACTCAATATATTAGGAGGATCTAAATAGTTGTTGACATTGATTAAGGTTATCTCAAAATATGAAAATATTGATATAAAAGTTTTAGGGTGAAATTCCAACTCTTGGGAAAGAAGACAGTTATAAGTTTTCTAGTAAAAACTACAATTCATCCCTTTGAGAAAGGGGATGTTGTATTAGTATAGTTAGGGTAATAGTATAGCCATTCCCATTTCTAATTATCAATCTATTATATTCAGAATACTTACTTTGGTAGTATATAAAAAAATACAAAATATTACACATAACATAAATAGTAATATAGAAAATTAAAACATGAATAAAATGATAAAAATAATACACCCTTCTCATATTCTCAATATAAATAGGAAACCTATGTACACATATATTCAGTTGGGTATAAATTCAGTTCATTAAATCTAAAATATTAAATATAATAATGATCAATCTCATAAATATGAATCATATTCATATAGTGGAATTCCAATAGTGCGCAATTAGATATTTACCAGATAAATCCAAAAGATATGGAGTCTGAGGTCGAGTGATACATGAAAGTGGGGTGGCAGAGAGGGAAGAAGGGTAGTGCACAACTCCAGATGCGGGTGGGTCGATGTTCATGGAATGATTAAAGGAGCATGGGGTGGAGTATCCAGAGCGAGACTGCAATGAGGGACATGTAGCCAAAGTCAGAGGAGGAGGATACGATGAGTGATATGGACCTGATTCACAGATCCAAAGTCGAAGATGGAGGAGGGTGAGATGAAAGGGAGATGGTTGGTGGTTTTTCCGATGGTGCTAGGGTTTTTCCAAAGTGAAGGGAAGAGAGGAAGAGGAGTAGCAGTCCAGGAGAGGTGCAGTAGCCAGTAAGGGAAGGGCGACGTGCACCTATGGTGTGGTGTTCGGTGGGGTTTGAGTTGTGGGTGGGGTGTGCGCATGGGAGATGAGGGAGATGAGGGTTGGGTGGTGGTAGGTAGGGTGCGACGACCGACGATAGTGGGGCGGTGGCCAGCAAGGGAGGGGCAGTGAGGGAGGGGAAGTGGGAGCATGCATCAGTGGGGGTTAGGGTTGGTGGTTCATGAGGGAGACGGCAGGGGGGGATATTTTTGTTTGATAAGAATTTCGACCACCAAAGGCAGTTGTTATTGCTTTCCAATAGTGATCACCAAGAGCGATCACCCATATCAAGGGGTGAAAAGAAAAACAAAATTTATAGTAGTCTCAACATGAGAGTCTCTAGAAACCTTCATGAGTTGATTACAGAGGATTGAAATGGATTTATCAAAGGGAAATATCCATAGGCAGCTATTTCCCTCACCCAATAGATGATCAGTAACATTTATAGGAAGACCTTCAATTCCAACATTGCTATCAATATTGATATAGATAAATCCCATGAGAAAAATAAATGGCAATACATCTTAATGATTATGAAACACATGGGATTATATATTTACCTATCTTATTTACTCTTCTAATGTTTCAGTTCAACATGGATATCAATTAATTTCACGGGTAAAAGGTGTGGATTCTTCAAATCGGTGTGGGGGATAAGACAAAGAGACCCTCTCTCCCTGATTCTCTTCATTATGAAATAGATCTCCTTTAGCATTCATATGTACAACTACACCCAAGATAGGAAAATATACCATTCATATATAGGGGAAACTTCTATGTTATTTCTCACCTACTTTTTTCTAATGATATTCTCATTTTCACAAATGGTATTAGGAGGTCCGTCCAAGGAAACATCAATGTTTTGGAGTAATATTGTAAGTGGTGTGGACAATGCATCAGTAATGAGAAGATTTTCATGTACATTTCCACCTCATGCTCGGATAGGAGGGTTAAGAATAATAAATATCTTCTAAGCATTAAGAGAATAGAATTCTCTATACACATCCTTAGAACACCAGTTTCTCTGAGGCGACTCCGCATTCATCACTTTGAACCTCTTTTTGCAAAAATTACAGGAGGTTTTCATAACTAGAAAAGCCTATTCTCGTCCTTTGGAGGATACATAAATTTAATCAACCATGTCTTCACTTTTATGATGATGAATTCCCTTTCCGTCCTAAGAGTCACCAAAGTAGTGGTTCACAACATCGAGAAGATCATGAACACGTTTATCTAAGATGACCACTTGGAGGGCCACTATCATTGGGCCTCTTGGGATAGGTTGTCCAAGATAATTGAGTTAGGAGGTATCAGTCTTAGAAACATTTCATCCACCATACAGAGCCTTCAAGACAAACATTCATGGGATTTCACATAAGGGAAATCACTATGGTGAATCTTTTGTGTGTGCAAGTATGACTGCGATTTATCAAATCCAATAGGAATCATCTCGAGCCTCTTGCAGTCTCTTCAGGAGAACATTATAGTTCTTCAAATTCCCTCATGTTGGATCATTGGGAATGGAGACATTAACTACTAGAATGATAACTAGGATGGATCCCCTCTTGGATTCTCAAGTGTCCTACTCCTGACATCACCTTCGCCCAAGATAGTGCTTATCCAAATTCCATTCATTCCACCTTGAATTATTCTCAATGTGACTTATTTAATGGTATTCAACCATCTCCTGAATAGGATCACCTGAGGATCATGGGGAGTGCATTAGACCACTTCTTAGTAAAAGACTATAGGAGGATCCTTCAAGAAGACTCTTCCCATGACATGAATTATCTTCTATGGTGTGTTGTGGTTCACTGGGCATAAAGAGAGATAATAGAGAAATAAAAATGGAATAAAATGGGCTTCATTTCACTTTAACGATTCTTTAAAAAAACTCCCTCTAGACATCTCTCACATATAGAGCTCTCAAGGATCTCATGGATGAACTAAGAACTTCTTGGATTGAATTGATGATGATGGAAGCTCCCCTAGGCTACCTTATATAGGCACAGTGGGAGGTGTCATGTTTGAAACAACTCCCACCAATCACCCACCAACCATTGAACATCAAAAATGGTGGCCACCTGCTCCTTTGACAACTCTCTTGGGTGACAAAATAATAGTTCCAACACATGCAAAATGTGTGCAGAAAAGTTGGATGTCCCTGGAGGTGAGGTAGTCGCACCACCCTTGACAAAAGTGGTGGGAAGTAGCTGGATATCTCTATCAATTCTGCCCCTATAGCTACAATCTACTGGAGCATCTGCAATGGTCTATCTTCTCTCAAGAAATTTCCTTTGTCAACATATCTGTTGGGTTCTCCTTCATGCGGATTTGACAAGTTGCAGAAGCTGTTGATCCATCACTTCACATATCCAATGATAGCAAATGTTGATGTACTTCGTCCGGGAATGGTACATGATGTTATTTCTCACGTTTAATGCACTTTTACTATCACAATGAACCTTTTACTCCTTCTAGATGAATCTGAGATCCTAGAGAAAACGCTTTAGCTACAATATCTCTTTACTAGCTTCTGAAGTAGTAATGTACTATTCTTCTGTTGTGGATAAAGCGACACACTTTTGAAACCTTAACTGACATGATACAACTCCTCCTGCAAAATTATAGATGTATCATGATGTAGACTTCCTACTATCAGGATCTTTGGTCATATCTTTATCTTTATTATAAGGACCCAGCCTTAAGCATTACTTATTATTGAATTAAATGAATAATTCACATTGAGGATCTTTTCAGGATTAGAGTTTTAGAGAATTAGATCATAAATCATGCATTAAATTCCACATTAAAACAAAGTGGTTACATAAAAGATAGTATTTATTTTTTCCCATCGACGGAAACATATTTAAAACAAAACATGGATTCTTTCATGACACTTCCTTGACCCTATCATCACATCATGTACCTTTCCCTTGACCTGTGAAAAACATTTCAAAAACATGGGATGAGAATAAAAATCTCAGTAAGGGATATAAAAGTACGAAATGAAAACATTAGTCCATTTATGAAATCATACATTACTCATAAAACATAATCACTTTAACATGCCTCATCAAATAATGAATAAATCATAGAAATTATAAGACATAAAGGTAACATGAGGCATTCATAACATTCTTACGTAGGGAGTAACCCTCTTGGTTACGTTTGGAATACCCATCATAGTATATTCCCAAAATCTCTTTGGAGAAACCTTATCAATTAACTCCTTCTCATTACTCAATGCATTGGAGAGCTATATCGGGCTCACCCGCCCTTAGTTTATCACGGAACCACCCATTTTCATAAACAATGCCCAAGAAACATAACATAATCATAACACAGAACTTATGCATAAAGGAAATATAACATTCCCAAATTTCAATAACAATATAACATTTTAAGATATTGAAATAATGAATCCATTTTAAAAACCATTTTCAAAACCATTTAAAACATTTAATAAAGAGATTTTTTAATCAAAGTGTCCCATACCACTTTAAAGCTTTTATAATTTTAAACCATTAATATCCTTATATATAAATCCTTAAAACCATTTTTAAAACATGGATATTAATGAGAAATATTATTAAGAATAAATCATTAAAACATTTAAAACTATGTTTTATTTAAAGGGTTTTTAACAAAATGAGAGACACTTGAATACAATAAGTGAGGAATAACATTTAATCCGAACTTTATAATATCATGAGAATAAATGGATTCATAATATAATATTCCAAAGGATAGTATATACACCATATAAGTGTGAATTGGTGCATAACAACAATAAAGTCTCAATAGAAATGTAAAATTAGATGAAATCCCTTATAAAGAAGGTAACCTTAAATTAAGGATAAATAAATATCATAATTATGTGTGAAAAATATAAATACACCCAATATAAGTGGATATTATGTGTAAAATAATCAAATTTCATTCACACATATTCAAAGGATGACATATTCAATAACTACATGTTGAACCCGAAGAAATTGAAATTGGGTTAAGAAGTTCCCTTGGTAAAATTCGAGATCCTAACAACATCAGTTTAAAATTCATAAAATTAGTTGATGAGAGAGAAAATGGTATATCATCACTAGGACATAAAATTTACATCAATAAGGATATATAGGAACATATCCCAACATAATAATATGTAAATTAAAAGGCAATAAAACTAAGTATTTTAAAAAGTGGAGGGTGAAAGGTTCCCTTACCGACTTGGGTAACATTCGAAATGTACACCCCATAAAAGAAGGACTATACAACATTGATTTAAATACTCATAAACGAAATTATATTTTAAAAAGAGTCGAATAATGTGCAGTAAATACACCACTCAATGGAAATGATGGAAAATGTAGCATAAATCTCACGAGAATAAAAGTGAGATGAAAAATCCATTACAAAAACTCAGCTGCCTAACGGCGGCACTTAAAACATACAAAAACTGGATTGATGAAATAAAATAGGGTCTCTCATCATATGAAAATAGCGAGTACATTAAGATGAATATAAAAGGACATCCCCTACATAATAAAGTGTATCTTGAAAGAAACGACATAAAATGTATTACTTAAAAAGAAAGAGATAGGTAGGATCCCTTATGAAAATTCGGCAGCCTAACGACGCCACTTAAAAATTCTAAAAATGAATTGATGAGAGTAAGAGGGGGATATCATCAATTCAAAATACAAATTAAATAATGGTGAATATTAAAGAACATCCTACAACATAAGAACATGGAGCATAAATGAAATTACATAAAAGAGGGCACTTGAAAAGAAAGAGAGTGGTCGGATCCCTTACCTCAAGTCTGACTTGTCTTGTTCGTTTCTTTATATTATTAAATAATAAACATTGGTCAATTTATAATTTCTTAAGGTACTCATTTAAATATTATTATTCATTTCATATCACATATTACAATGTTATAATAATTGGTTAATAATGTAAGTTCATATTAGATGATTTTGTCGATGTTTTGTACATGAGTCCAAAATGAACTTGTTTGAAAAAGATTTTCCATGTAGTTATAAGTAAATCATCTCCATAATCGTATTAATAATTTAAATATCATATATATCCAGTACATATTCATTTTAAACTATTCCATAACATTTGGAGATAAAATGAAATGAAATGCACCGTTTATGGAGACGGTAGGCCATACGTACGCATGGACGCTACTTTCATTTTTTTGTCATATTAATGGAATTAAAAATAATTGAGAGATATATATATTATAATTCCAGTATAATATATATTTTCTATAGGTCACATATGTTCATTAGTTTCATTCTTTTTACATTTCATGTATTACATGAACGAGTCACATCACTTGAGGGGGCGGTAGTCCACACTTCCTCGTGTGAAATTATCGCAATTGCACAACATGAAAAGCATAAAGTTATGTTTTAAATATATAATAAAGAAGCATATGGGAAACCTAAATTCCATACATATCATATATAAAATACAGTTACATCATAATGACCACCATGAAAGATGTTAAGAGAATATTGAACAATCATCGTTTCGTGAGGCAGTAATTCGCCATCCACAGAAACAGTATGTTCTTTAACAATCAGACGGAGGTGTGTGTAAGTGTATCTCAAATCATTAACATAAAAAAAATCATAGTATATTTAATATACTGGTGTTGTTACAAAATAAAGTAATAAAAAGAGTTTGGGGGTTTGGAGAATCAAAATAAAACAAAAGAACACAAGTGAAGACATTGCCTTTAAATCGGGTAACTCCTATTGGTTTGAACCAAAAGGGTTTCTTGGAGAGCATTATGCCAAAGGTGAGGCTTCAATGATGAATAGTGGGATGTGGGGAGATGAAATGGGCAGGGGTTGGCCGAGACAAAGGCTTGAGAGGTGTGCCTAAGGTGGTAGAGGTGAGGGCCTTTTATAAGAGAAGAGGAGGGGCAATCTTGGAAAGTTATAAACTATTACTTTATTATAAAATGATTTTCGGATTTCAAAGGTCACAAAAGGATATATTTCAAGGATAAGGTGATAATATTCTTAAATACACCAATATAATAGGATTGAGCGCCACTTGTTTTTCAAGATCAGAACATCAAAATATGGAAAAGGAAAGAGGGGCGCCCATGTTTTGGTTTGGGCACGCAAGTGGCTAGGGTGATAGAGACTCAGGCAGCTAGAGGGAGCGGATTGGGGTATGGGTTGGGAGGTGGCTATGAGGGTGGGCATGGTGGGAGCAGGTCATGGTCTGGAGGAGGCTACGACGACAGGCATGGGTCGGTGCACGTGCTCTATAGTGGGCATTAACCATCTGCCCAGTTATTGGAAACATGGTTTTCTTAGTATGTTCGTGTTTGGAATGTGGTTTTCATGTTAGTCGAGTAAAAAGTCCCTGTTATAAGAAATAAGATAAAATAAAAATTTCTGTGTACCTAGTGGTGAAACATCAGGCATCTCATATGATTTATGTAATGGTAAGCATGGAAGTGTATTAATTAATCATTTTCCTTGTTCGTTTTTATTTTTTATTTTGTTTTTCTTGTAATTGGTGTAGTATTGGTAGAGAGTGTGTGTGGGGGGTGACCAAATAATTCTCAAACATACATGAATTTGAAAACCAAAAACACCCCCAACAAGTGAAAATAAACCCCCCAACCAAAAGAAAATCGAGATCAACACAAAGGAAAAAATAATCATTAAAGAGATAAAAAGACCACAATAAGGCAAAAAACCCAAAACATTGCCATCAATATATTAGTACTCATAAAATATATTTTTCGGACCAAAAAATGATTGGACCATAGTGCATAGACAATAAAAAGATAAAATAAAATGGACAAAGCGGAAATAAAGGGACACTAGAAGTAACATCGAAAAACCCCCAAATGGAAGGGTTAAAAAACCATGGGAAAATAGAAGGATCTCACTATTGGTAGAAATGGGTACACACTCCATCACTATTATAAGGAGAAAACTCATGTAATATCTCCTTTGAAAAATGTGGAAAACACCTATCTAAATAGCACACATAAAGGGGATTTTCTGAGGAAGATGAAGCTGATTGAAGTGCTGAAGCCTAAGGAAACCACGACCCTTTTATAGGCTAGCTTCACCCTCTTGCTGCTCCTCTACCATTGCGGGATTTTGGTGGGGTTTATCCACCAACCATCTACCTCGCCGCTAGCCCCCATTGACAAAGTGTGTGTGGGGGGGGGGGGGGGGGGTTCTGTCCTGAAAAAACAATTCTTCCAACATATATATCTATATAATGATCAGAACTTTTTAGGGCTTTCAATAAATAAAGTTCAAAATATTTTTCACACTATATACTAAATAAACATCAAAACATACAAAAGTGATAATTTTAATGTCTTCAATTGAAATAACCTATATGCATAATACTTTTATCTTTGGTTATTAATTATTTAACACTACCACAAAATTGGGTTTCTGTAGTGCCACCCTTTATCAGTGCTAAAAAAAGCACAGATAAAGGGAACTTTTAGCAGTGATAAAAAAACGATGTTAAAAGTGACCATTTATCAGCGCTTTTTTTAACACTAATAAAGCCCCCCCCCCCTTATCATCACTTTTTTAGTACTATATAAGTTTTCCCTTTATCAGCGTTTTTTAGTAGCGCTGATAAAGGGGGGTTTTTTCAGCGCACATTTTCCTAGTGCTGATAAATGTGTATATTTCAAAAACAAAATTCATAAAAATAATATATTGATATATGAGTATATTTATATTGATATAAATATAATAAACATTTTTTAAAATATGTTTTATATCGATTTGATATGTTGTAGACCCAAAATTGACACCCCGAAGCAGAAATTATGGCTATTTGTAGAGATTAAGGACCTTTTAGTACCTTGAATAATACGATAAGGTGTTACAATGTTCACAATAATTTATGTATGGTCGTATGATTCAATTTGATATGTGGTTGAGGCAAAACAGACACCCAGAGCACAAGTTTGGGCAAAACGGACCCCCTGAGCCAAACTTATGACCATTCAGAGGGTTTTTGGTCCTTTTTAAACCTTAAAAAAATGTGAGTAGGGGTTTCAATGATCACTAGAGTGTTTAATCTTTGACAAGATTCTATTTATATGTTTTAGAGCCAAAATGGACACTCGGAGCAGAAGTTATTGTCGTTTGAAATTTTGAAACTCTCGTATCTCCTAAAAATCTAAGAAACCAGGAACTCACTAAAACATGCATAACTTCTACTCTGGTTGTCCGTTTGAGTGCTGCGACCAGTAAAATCGAAGATCGTGAAATGAGGGATGACCACATCTAGGTGAAACCATTAGAAGATAAGAGGAACTAATGATATATCATTTATAGTACTCCAAAAAAAGTCCAACTTCAAAGGGCCATAACTTTCACTCCGGGTGTCCTTTTGGGATATAACACATATCAAATCCAAGGAAGAGAAGCGATCTACACATAAGGTTGACTCATACATAGTCTCAGTCATGTTTGGGACCCTAAAGTCCCCCAAAACCACCATAAGGCCACCGAATCTCAGTTTCTGTGTTTGGACCCATGTCAAATTTTTATTAAAACAGTAATAACTTCAAATATATGTGTCTATTCAGCCTTAAACACCTATTTTATTTTAGTTCGTTCCATGAGATTCATTTTGACTATTTACGGAGCTGAAACAGACACTTGAAGAAGAAGTTATCTCTTTTTCAGTGACTCTGTGATTTGTTAGGTTTTTCGAGACCCCATTTCCAACACTTTTGTATATACATATTAATATATAATATTTGTAAATATCTATAAATATTTACAATTATACCTACATATATACATATATTATATATCAATCTGTGTGTGTGTGTGCTGTATATATGTATTTATGTATGTATTTATATGTTTATAAAAACCACATAAAAAACATATTTTATAAATGTATTTAAAACTAATCTTATAAATATATATTAATATATATTAATATTTAAATAAATATATGGATAAAAATTTTTAACTAAATATATATATATATATATATATAAATAGATATATATATATTAATATACAGATATATATATATTTATATAATAAAATATATGTATATATTAATATATATATATATATATATATATTTATATATATTAATATACAGATATATATAAATATCAATATAATTAAATATATGCATATATTAATATGACTAAATATATATATTTGTTAATATATATATATATATAGATATTAATATATGGATATATATATTAATATAACTAAATATATATACATATTAATATATGAGTATATATATATATATATATAAATAACTAGATATTTTAATCAATGAAAAGCAAAGCAATATGGAGTTGTAAATGCTTAGGTGCATATGCAAGAGGTCTTGAGTTTGAATCTTGGGGAAGGCAGGTCGCACGCATAGGTGTGCAGAATTACTTAGTGCTGTTAAAGGTGGGTGGGGCTAGGTGAAGCTAGCCTAGGGCTTACATGGGCAACCATGGGCGGTGGGTGCTATTAAAGTGGGGCTTCAAGCACTGTTGAAGCCCCCCAAAATTGCATAAATATTTTTTTATTTTTTTTAATATTTTTTCAACTTTTATTAGCGCTTTTTGGAGCTATGATAAAAGGTACCCCCTTTATCCTCGCCTCGGTTAACAATGCTTTTTTAGCACTGTTAATCAACTTTTCTAGCGCTGATGAAGGCCATATTTGAAGTATTGTAATGTCAAAACCTAAAAAGTGAGTATTTTTTATCTTTGTTTTAATATTTTTAATAACATCTTTTATGTCGTGTAACGTTTTTTCTTAATGCACCTCAAAAACACTAATGTTGACAATCATAGGATCCCAAGTGCATCAATCTATGAACTAGAGACTATGGATTAACGATGAGGAAAACTACAAATTTTAGTTTATTTAGCACTAACTTTTATCGATGTTAGTAAAAAACACAGATAATGGTTTCCTTTATCCTCATTTAAAAATCATAGATAAAAGATATCTTTTATCAGCACTAAAAAAGCTCTTAAAATAACATTTTTTCAATGTTTTTTAGCACTGATAAAGGGTTTCCTTTATCAGCTCATTTTCTTGCGGTTATAAAGTATGTCCATATCCAAACATCTCTAGTTGAAATCTTCTCATAGAAAAACTGCGTATTTTCACACCTGTATCAGAGACAAGAAACGGGTGGAAGTTTCTAACATCCGATTGGATGATGGGTTCTTCACTAGGAACATTACTGTGGTTGGGCGCACGGTTGAAGATCACTTCAAAAGCCTTACTGTAGGTTACAAACTAAGCATTTTTCATGGATACCGAAGAGGCCACTTCTTATTGTGGGATGCAATCTTGATGGCCATCTCTAATTCTATCAACCATGATATGGTGAATTTGCCTGATGAGGAGGAGGCTTGAGAGGCGGTGAATTCTCTAAACCAGGAAAGTGCCCCTAGCTCGGATGGGTTCCCTGATTACATTTAGGTTGCCTCTTGGAATCTTATCAAGTCTGAACTCACAACCATTATCTTTTATTTCTTCTAAGGGGGTAGTCCACCCTAGGTGGCCAATTCAAATACACTTATTCTCATCCCCACGGTAAGATACCCTCCTCCGTTAATCATTATAGACCAATTATATGTTCAATTTTTCATATAAGGTCCTTGAATGTTTTACTAATACAAATACTGTCATTAGCGACCACCAAAAGTGTTCACTAATGGTCATTAGAACCGCATTCCGACCGCCTATGGCTATTGCAGTTGGCCCAATGCGATAGGTCCCATTAAAAATACCAATAGTGACCTCTTTGCAGTTGAGGATGATCGGGCGAGAAGACCCATTAGAGACAATCTATGATAGTCATTAAGATGGATTTATTTTAAAAAATATAGATTCAGTAAACAGAACCAAGAAAATTTCAAAATGCCTAAACAACACATCCTCAAAAACAAGAAATGAAAAACAGACATCCTATCAAATCCTCTAAGGATCCAAACAGTTCTAAGTCCACCAATAATCCAAACGGCTCTAAATCCATTCCAATCTTCTATCTCAATAAAAGTATAATATGATTCAAAAGAAACAACTAAATAAATAAAATACAAATTGATCATATATATTCAGCTAATATATATATATATACATAATAATCAAAGCAGTTTATATATTTTTACCAACATAAATTGTCATTAGATACAAAAATGAGTCAAAGCTAAGCTGAAATATCTTTTTAAAATATTTATTAGTTAAACAATGACTATTAGATGTAGTAAATCAAGTTAGCTAGAAAAGTAAAACAATCACACCTCTTGAATATGATGGGTCATGCAAGCTCATGGCTACAACCTCCATCTTATGCGGCATGGGCCTACCAAAAATAAAAATTATGAAGATATTAATAATGAATGTAATGAAAAATAAATAAATAAACATAGTATAAACCTACATCATAGGATCCCCTACACCATTATCCTGATGCACATATTCCTGCAATGTTCTAACCTCATCAATCAGCTACACATTTACTTCCATAGAAGCACACATTCGTGCCTCTAAATCTGTCATTTGTTGTGTCATCCCAGTAACAACAGAAGCCACAAACTTAGTATGCCAAACTACATAACAAGGAATCATTGCTCTATAGGTCAAACTATATCCTTTTCCATCATGACCAATAACGTGATGGAATATCTCATCCCTTCGCATGGGAAGATGTGGTTGGTCCTCTGGATGATACTCTAACTCAGCTTCAAATTGTGCCTGTATAATATTTAAATATAAATATATTTTTATATATAGATTCATGCAAGTATTGATAATTAGTTCAATAGCTTAGTATAAGAGGTGAAACCTCTAGATCATGTCGATCATGAGTCATCATCCACACCGACATTTTATCAGTCGGTGCACCTTACTCCCGTAACTATTGACCAATAAGATATAAATATAGAACAAAAAATCATATTGAATAATAAATTAAAAAATTTAATAATAAATACATCATGTCAAATATGGAATGCGTGACGAGTCCCAAACCTATGAGGTGGTCCGTGCATCACACGATTTTCAGAAATATGTGTTAACACCTCCTACATTGAAATAATTCAAATTTAAAATATGTAAAATGCTACACATTCATTGAAATATATAAATCAAAATAAATAAACTAACCGCATCAGCTTTAGTAGACCAATATGAAACTATCACACTATTGAGATGGGAGAACACCTCTCATGACTCTTTCCAAAATGTTTGGGGTACCCACATTTGTTACCCAGTGATCTCTCTTGACTCTTTATAATCTTTCCACATTTTTCAACATTTGACCATACACACTGACCGAAACTCATCAAGGAACTCTTTAAACATATTCTATTTAAGAAAAAAATAATCAGAGATGTTAATTACTATTTTTTAAACATAGTTAAGAAACTAAAATGGTCCTCTTACCTGAACTTCCACCCATAGTCGATCTAATGTATCCTGAGGGAATGAATCCCAGTTTCATGTGGTCCATGAAAATCTGTGTGGGTCACATATGATATGTATCAGATACCAAATAAATATAGGGGTATTCACTCCTATGGGATGGTACCTCTCATCAAATGATACGTCTTGTGTCATGTCGGAATTCGAAGATGGAATTCCAAGATGGAATTCCACAACCAAGGCCTCTCCTACGAGAGGAAGAAGCAATTGAGTCTGATGCTATTGAAAATAATTTCAAACCTAATTAGACAGATATGCATATATATATATATATGTGTGTGTGTGTGTGTGTGTGTGTGTGTGTGTGTGTTTGTGAGTGTGTGTGTGTGTGTGTGTGTGCGTGTGTTTAATGATTAATTAAATAAACAAACACAATTACATTCATACATACATCGACCATGAGACATAGATCGCTCTGTTGAATGATGTGGATTTAGTGCCTGTTCTCCTGACATGCCTCCAATCATAGAAAGATTTATTTATAGAACATTCTGTTAAAAATTATCCAAAATGAATAATTGATTTTTTAAATTGATAGAAGACATCAAAGTTAAACAATTAAAAGAAGTTAAAAAATTTATAAAATGTTAAACAATTTAAAAAAATTTAAAATAAAGAGAATGAAAACAATCATACCATTCATTAAACATGAAATTCAGCCATTTCTACTTTAATAGTCTATCTATCCCAATGAATATATTCTTCATGTTGAACTACGGTATGTTGATCAAGCTACGATGAAACAAAGAAAATATTCTCATGTTCATCTTGTTCAATTAAATACACTCCTCGTCAGGAAATTTTCACAACAAATTGCCAATTCAGATTTGATGGCAATGTAACAAAGAAAACTTGTTCCACTTGTGATGTAAAAAAGAAATATTCATCACTAAATAATTCATTTGAATATAACATATTGTTAAAATTCATTATTGTAAACTGATATTCATCGTCTTTAGTGGCACAGACTAGATCAACCCAATTACACATTAACAATATGTATTTCAACCTATGTGCATATACAACTTCAATGATGTCTGTCAATAGACAATAGTAATAACCAGATTCAATGGTTGAACAACTGATGACACTGTTTTGTGTTGCTCATTTTCATCAACATATTTAATGCGAAATCAAATACATTTGCATCTATAGCTTTATAACAACGAGCCATTATAGATGTACCCTTATCTAGTTTGTTAAATTCATATGTTAGTGTGGGGTCACCTAACTCCTATAGGTTATGAACCTATAAAATTAAAAAAATTCAATAATAATTTATTCAAAAATAAATTATTATTATACTTCACTCATATTGAAAATCAATTTATACAAAAAAAATCCTTGAACCAATAACGAACTGAGGTATAATGTGATTGTTGAATTTTATATTTACATTCCTGAGACATAACTTTTTTTTCTCATTAATTTGTTTCCTACAAATGATAACATGATGTTTAAATGATAGACATTATATATGCAAATAGAACATGTAAATGTTAAACAATAAATGTAATTAGAGACTTACTACATTAATGGTGAAACTGATGGAGTATTGAACAAGATATACCTCTTGTTTTTTTGAATTCATCTTCTTTACATGATCAAAAAACACATTTTAAAGAAATTTTCAAACACTTATAAATAGAAACAATAATCTGTACATGATTATTAAACATAAAAAGAAAAAAAAACATTTTATGTAAACAAAACATAAATATAGCATCATGAAGATGGAAAAATGAAAGCGATCATTCAGGAATTGTAAGGCCAGAGTGTAGCGGGCGTCATTATGAAGGAAAAGGTTAGGTGTATGGATCAAAATGTGTCAAGAAATTTAAATATAAAACAATTGATATTTTTACATAGATAAAAATTAATATATGTATGTATTTAACTAATAATAATGTAAACCATATAAAAAAAATATAAAAAGTAACTCCATATATTAAAAGGATCTAAATAGTTGTTGACATTTATTAAGGTTATCTAAAAATATGAAAATATTGATATAAAAGTTTTAAGGTGAAAATACAACTCTTGGGAATGAAGACAGTTATAAGTTTTCCTGGAAAGACTACAATTCATCCCTTTGAGAAAGGGGATGTTTTATTAGTATAGTTAGGGTAATAGTATATCCATTCCCATTTATAATTAACAATCTATTATAGTCATAATACTTACTCTAGTAGTCTATGGAAAAAATATAAAAACATACACATAACATAAATATTAATATAGAACATTAAAACATGAATAAAATAATAATAATAATACACCCTTCTCACATGATCAACATAAATAGGAAACATACGTACATCTATATTCAGTTGGGTATAAATTCAGTTCATTAAATCTCAAAATATTAATTATAATAATGATCAATCTCATAAATATGAATCATATTCATATAGTGGAATTCCAATAGTGTGCAATTAGAGATTTACTTGATAAATCCAAAAGATATGGAGTCTGAGGCTGGGCGAGATGTGTAGGTGGGCGACTATGAGGGTAGATGAGGGAGATGTGGCCAAAGTTAGAGGAAGAGAGTATGATGAGTGATATGGACCCGATTCACAGAGTCAAAGTCAAAGATGGAGGAGGGTGTGATGTGAGGGAGATGGATTGTGGGTTTTCCGATAGGGCTAGGGTTTTTACAGATCGAAGGGAAGAGAGGAGGAGGAGAGAATGTTCGAGATAGGTGTAGCATCCAACAAGGGAGGGGAGGCGAGTGCCTAAGGGGTGGTGGTTGGTGGGGTTAGGGTTGTGGGTGGGGGTGTGTGCATGGGAGAATACAAAGATGAGGGTGGGCGGTGGCAGGTGGGGTGTGGAGACTGGTGATAGAGGGGAGATTACTAGTGAGGGAGGGGCGGTGAGGGAGGGGCAGTGAGGGAGGGGAAGCGCGAGAGTGCATAGGTGGGGGGTTAGGGTTTGGGGGGTGCATGATGGAGATGACAGGGGGAATACTTTTGTTTGATAAGCATTTCAACCGCCAAAAGTAGTCACTATTGCTTTCCAATAGTGATCTCCAATGGCAATCACCCATATCCGGGGGTGAAAAAAATAGAATTTATAGTAGTCTCAATAGGATAGTCTCTAGACACCTTCATGTGTCGATTGCAGAGGAGAAACATGGATTTATCAAAGGGCAATATCCATAGGCAGCTATTTCCCTCACCCAAGAGATGATCTCTAACACTAATAGGAAGACCTTTAATTCCAACATTGCTATCAAGATTGATATGGATAAATCCTATGATAAAAATGAACTAGAATTCATCTTAATTATTATTAAACACATGGGCTTATATATTCAGGTGTCTTATTTACTCTTCTGATGTTTCAATTCTCCATGGATAGCAATTACTTTCATGGGTAAAAGTTGTTGCTTTTTCAAATCGGTGTGGGGGATAAGACAAAGAGACCCTATCTCCCTGAGTCTCTTCATTATGAAATAGGTCTCCTTTAGCTTTATTATGTACAACTACTCCTAAAATAGGAAAATCTCCCCATTCATAGTTAGGGGAAACTTCAATGGCATTTCTCTCCTACATTTTTCTAATGATATTCTCATTTTCACTAATGGTATTAGGAGGTCCATTAAAAGAATCCTCAATGTTATGGAGGAATATTGTAAGTGGTGTGGCCAATGCATCAGTTATGAGATTATTTTGATGTACATTGCTACCTCCTGCTCGGATATGAGGGCTACGAATATTGAAGATCTTTTAAGCATTAAGAGGAAAGCATTCCCTATACACTACCTACGAACACCAATTTCTCCAAGGAGACTCCACATTAATTACATTGAACCTCTTATAGCTAAAATTATAGGAGGTATTCATAACTATGAAAGCCTCTTCTTGTCCTTTGGCGGATGAATAAATTTAATCAACCAAGTCCTCACTTCTATCCTGATGAATTCCCTTTCCGTCCTGAGAGTCACCTAAGTTGTGGTTCACAATATAGAGAAGATCAAGAACAATTTTATCTAGGATGACCACTCATAGGGCCACTATAATTGGTTCTCTAGGGATAGTTTGTCGAAGACAATTGGGTTAGGAGGTATCGGTATTAGAAATGTTTCTTCCACCATCCATAGCCTTCAATCCAAACATTCATGGGATTTCACATAAGGGAAATCACTATGGTTAATCTTTTGTGTGCGCAAGTATGGATGTGATTTATCAAATACAATAGGAATAATCTCAAGCCTCTGGAGGTCTCTTCAGGAGAATATTATAGTTCTTCAGAATCCACCATGTTGGATCATTGGGAATGAAGACATTAACTACACAAATTGATAACTAAGTTGGATACCCTATTGGATTCTCGAGCTGTCCTACTCCTGACATAAACTTTTCCCAGGATAGTTTTTATCCATATTTCATTCATTCCACCATGAACGATTCTCAACGTGACTTATTTAATGGTATTCAACCATCGGCTGAACAAGATTTCCTGATGTTCACGGGTAGTGCATCAGACCACTTCTCGGTAAAAGTCTATTGTAGGTTCCTTCAAAAAGACTCTTCCCATGACATGAATGATATTATCTGGTGTGTTGTGGTTTAATGACCACCAATAGAGATAATAGATAATGAAAAATGTTTGAAAATGGGATTTATTTCACTTGAACGAACTTTTAAAAAAACTCCCTCTACACATCTCTCGCACATGGAGCTCTCAAGGATCTCTTAGATGCACTAAGCACTTCTTGGATTGAATTGATAATGATGGAAGCTCCCCAAGGATTCTTTATATAGGCATGGTGGGAGGTGTAAAGTTTGAAACAACTCCCACCAATCCCCCACCTACCATTGAACATAAAAAATGGTGGCCACCTACTCCTTTGAAAACTCTCTTGGGTTCCAAAAGAATAGTTCCAACACATGAAGAATGTGTGCAGAATAGTTTGATGTCCCTGGAGGTGAGGTAGTTGCACCAACATTGAAAAAAGGGGTTGGAAATAGCTCTATCAATTCTACCCCTACAACTTAAATCTACTAGAGCATCTACAATGGTCCAGCTTCTCTCAAGAAACCACCTGTGTCAATATATCTATTGGGTTCTCCTTCGTGCGGATTTCCACAAGTTGCAGAAGTTGTTGATCCATCACTTCCAATATCCAATGATAGCGAATGTTGATGTACTTCATCCAAGAATGGTACATGGAGTTCTTGATCAAGTTTAAATCACTTTTACTATTGAAATGAACCTTTTACTCCTTTTGGATGAATCCGAGCTCCTAGAGAAAATGCTATAGCTACAAGATCTCTTTACCAGCTTCTGACAAAGTAATGTACTATGCTTTTGTTGTGTATAAAGAGACACACTTTTGAAACCTTGACTGACATGATACAACTCCTCCTGCAGAAGTATAAATGTATCATGATGTAAACTTATTACTATTTGGATTTCCGGTCATATCTTCATCTGTATATCCCTGTAATATAGGTTTAACTCCCCCATAGCACACACATAACTTTAATATGCCTTTAAGATACCTCATAATCCACTTAACTGCATCACAGTGCTGCTTCTTGGGATTGGAGAGAAATCAGATCATGATTTCCACTGCATGGGAAATTTTAGGTCTTGTACTCACCAAAATATACATCTAGCTTCCAACTATTGAGAAGTATGGTATCATCTCCACTACCTCTATTTATTCCATGGACGACGGGCAAGTAATCCTGCTCGACTTCAAATGAATATGAAGAGGAATTCTCACTAGTTTGGCTTTGTCCTTGTTGAAACGTTTCAAAACACATCATACATACTTCTCATAGGATAACCATGATATCTTCCTCTTTTTTTCATGAATGATCTACAACCCCAAAATTTGTTGAGTTGGTCCCATGTCTTTCATATCAAAGACCTGGATAACTCCTTTTTCAACTAGCTAATCTTCGTTTCATCCTTCCCAATGATCAACATGTCATCAATATAAATTATAATAACAACAATGTTACCATCCTAAAACTCTAGATATAGACACATTGGTCCACCAATGCCCACTTGTTACCATGACTCACCCTAAATGAATCAAACTTCTTGTTCCACTATCTAGGAGCCCATTTCAGTCTGTACAAGATCTTCTTTAATTTCCAAATGAGGTTTTCTTGTCCAGAAACCTCAAATCCTTTAGGATGATTCATATAGATCTCCTCAGAGAGGTCACTGTGAATAAAATTCATGTTCACGTCCATCTATTCAAGATCAATGTCCATGATGGACACTTATCCGAAAATGACTCATACTGAATCCATCTTCACTATAGGTGAAAAGATATCGTCAAAGTCAACTCCTTTATTTTGAAGGAATCCCTGGAAAACTAATCGATCTTTGTGATGGATATCCTTATTGATTCGATCCTTCATCAGCCATAACACCCATTTGTTCATTAGTGCATTTATACCATTGTGTAATTCCATAAAATCTTATTTTAGGTTCTTTATCAAGGACTCCATCTCATTATACATTGCATTTTACCACTTCATTTTCTCTGTATGAGACACTACTTCCTGGTATCCTTCTATCTCCCCTTCATCAATCAGTAAATAGTAATCTATCTCCAAATATTTTGATGATGGAATCATTCCTAGTAATGATCTTCAAACCTATGAAATGATAGGTTCAGGAGGTACAACATCACCAATCTCTCGTGATGGTTCTACAACTTCTTATGGAGAGAATTGAGTCACCCCTACCCATTATCATCCTCCACTATCTCCTGGTCTTCCTCCAATGGATCTTCTTACAACTTATCCTCTTCAATAACAGGTGGGGATGGTATAGGTTTTAGATCATGAATTGAGTCATCAACACTTTCCCTTCGAGACATTCCAGGATTTTGAATTTCCTCAATCGTCCAATTATCATGCAACATGATGTCTCTACTTATGATCACCTTCTTTTAATTTGGGTCCCAAATCATGTATCCAAACTCCTCATCTTCATATCCAATGAAGATTCATGGAGTAAATATCCCATCTAGCTTCTGGCTGAGCTCCTTGGATACATGTGAAAATTAAAATATCCAAGTACTCGTAGATAAGAGTAAGAGGGATGTTTACCAAACCATATCTTCTGTGGAATCTCAATATCCAGTGGGACCGATGGTGATCTGTTTATGAGGTATCTAGAAACCAAAATAGCTTCTCCCTAGAATGTGTTAGGTAGCTTATCCAAACTCATCATTCTTCTATATTTATCCATGATGGTTATGTTCATCTTTTCTTCAATTCTGTTGTGTTGTGGGGTGCGAGGGACCGTCCTCTCATGTCGGATGCCCTAACTCCTACAATAGGCATTAGATTCATTGTATTTGTACTCTCCTCCATTATATGAATGTAGACATTTCAACTTTCTTCCATTTTAATGTTCCACCATGGCATGGAACATCATGAAGTAGTCATGTACTTGGTCCTTTATCCACACGAAGAAAACCCACACCCTTTAAAATTCATCATCAACAAAGTATATAAAATATTTGTTACCTCCTAGTGAATCCACCTACATGGGTCTGCATATATACGAGTGCACCATATTTAGAAAATTTTATCTTCTTGATGAAGTAGTATTGAATGATACTTTATGCTACTTCTCATACAAGCAGTATTTATAAGGATCAAGTGGTGAATCCTTGTCAATACTAATGTAATTATTCTTCGTTAGGGTAGATAACCTTTTTTCACTCATGTGGATGAGCCTTCTATGCAACATATTGGATGAAATTTATCCTTCCACAGTGTTTATGTTTTCTACATATATCTTCAAATGAGTTTTTTACATCATACCACATATGTTCCCTCGAGCGATGATGATGGATCCTTTTTTCATCTTCCATTATTCATTAATAAAGATGTTTTCATAGGCTTTTCATTCAAAGGATATACCTGATAACAAGTTGATCAAAGGCTTCGAACATTCCAAACATCCTTAAGCGTGATTTTTTAACCAATGTTCATCTTTACTTGGATATCACCCATGAAAATAATCTCTACCGAACTGGTATTCCCCATCCATTCTGCACCAAATTCACCAGTTTGTTATGTTAAGAAATGATCACGATGTGATGTGATGTGGTATGATGTTGTAGAATCGACCACTCATTATCTGTCTTGACCTAATCTATAAAATCATGTCTCTTCTTCATCATTGGAGCAAAGCAAAAATTCTCGGGTGACAGTCACATTTGTGTCTCCATTTCATATTTTCTAGTTTCTAATTTGACCCTTTTCTTGTAGAAACATTGGCAATTCTTCTTCATGTGTCCCTCCATGCCATAATGGTAGCATTTTTTTGTTGTCCTCCTTCCATCTGTGGAACTTAACCTATTATTTCTTTGTCCTATGCTTCCTACGCCATGACCCCCTCCTTTTCATCTCCCTCACTTCTCTATAATGAGTTCTTACATCTGGTTGTAAGTCGCATCCTTCCTTCAGGCCTCCTCATTGAAAAATGCATCCTTTACCATCACCATGGTAAATTTTCTTCACGGCATCGAGTTTTTGAGTGAGATGACAAGAACATCCCATCTATCAAGAAGTGTGAAAAGTATGTGGTTTCCCAAATCTTCATCGTTTAGTTTCTTATCGGAAGCCACCAACTAGTTCAGCTGGCTTTGGAACTCACTGGCATGTTCAGCTATAGAGCTTCAACTTTGTTGTCAAATATTCATCAACCGCTTCAACAAGATGATCTTGTTTCGAGCGGTCTTTGACTAGTAGATATTCTAAAACTCTATACAATGTTTGTACAAACTAGTCTCTTGATCAACATGGTGGTAAAATCTGTGATTGATCCATTGGTGGATTTGAATGATCATCTTCATATTTAGATTTTTACACTCTGCTTCCTTGGTGTAATCGAGGTTGAATCCCTCATTATCAATGGGGTCAAAAATATCCTTATCATTGAGAAGATCTTTAACACAAGACATCCAAATAGAGTAGTTTAAATAAGTCAACATGATCATCCCTCCTATGGATGATCCTCCCATTTTATTTTAATATAGATAAAATTGGTAGATAATCTAAAAAACTGGAGCCCATAATTGCATCTAGAACAATTGAAAAAGGTGGAATTGACTCCTGGATCATTGAAATTGGACATTGATTGATCAAGATATGATCAAAATAGTATCGATGACTGAGATCGTCTGATGACATGGTGATGATATGGTGATGGTGTGACACACTGGATAAGATACTAGAAACATGCCAGAAAATTCACCAGCACTGAAATAGTACGTAATTCTTTGAAAAGGGGGTACTATAGCACCTAATGTTTGAACAAACAATGATCACGCCTAAGAAGCTTGTTTTATCTACGTTTTCAATGTCATTTGCACCGTTGGAATCGTCTCAACCTAGGATTTCATAATATTCCTAAAAAATAGGATTTCGAGCAACTTGAATTTTATGACCACTAGAAAATTTCCACTTTCTATCACCTTTTCACTAGAACCTCCCTCTGGAATGAATTTTTGTGGTTCACTGACCACAAAGAGAGATAATAGAGAAAGAAAAATTGAAGAAAAATGGTCTTTATTTCAATTGAACAAAGATTTTCAAAAAGTCCCTCTACACCTCTCTCCCACATGGATCTCTCATGGATCTAATGGATTCACTAAAAAATTATTGGCTAGAATTGATGATGATGGAAGCTCCCCAAAGATTCCTTATATAGGAATGGTGGGAGG
Source organism: Viscum album (assembly GCA_963277665.1). NCBI lineage: Eukaryota > Viridiplantae > Streptophyta > Magnoliopsida > Santalales > Viscaceae > Viscum > Viscum album. The sequence goes on along the minus strand of OY728121.1, from coordinate 1,671,892,547 downwards.
TGTTAAGTTTGACACAACTCTCACCAATCCCACACCTTCCATTGAACATCAAACATGGTGTCCACCTACTCTTTCGATAACACTCTTGGCTTCCAAAAGAATAGTTCCAACACATAAAAAATATATGCTGCAAAGTTGGAAGTCCATGGAGGTGAGGTAGTTACACCACCCTAGACAAAAGGAGTTCTAAGCAGCTGGATATCTCTATCATGGTGTAATGAAATCCTGATAAAATTATTCTTTTTTTCCTTTGATGTATCAGGTACCATGAAATCCCAACATATGTGGAAATTAGACACAAGGGTATCCATCTCACATCCAAGTTCTTATGTTGTTGCATTACTAATTAGGAATCAACGAACCATCTTTTCATTCAGAAAGAATGGGCGGGAGACATGTAGAGTAGCCTCAATAATCTTTTGGGTATCTCTCCTACAATGGGAAATGGAAACTTGTTTTATTAGGCATGGTTCCACGGTGCATATTCAAAGGGTACAAAACAGAATGTGAGGTCCACTCTTCTTGTCACAGGTTGTCGGTGCATCTGGTGCACCAGTAATAAGGCTCAGGTGGAGGGAATCCCCAGCTCGTGTCTGGCCATTAGGATGTGGTATAGGTTTCTTGATATAGATTTGGTCCTCTTATCAAGCACTGAGACTCCTCTCCTACATTGAGTATGATCATGAGTGGTAGTAAAGGAACCCCCTTCGTTCAAAGAGCATATCACCTAGGAAAATGGGTCTTCTAGATCCCCCAAGTAATGGGCTAAAACTTAATATCGATGGTTCATGTAGTTCAAAAATCATGAAAGGGGGAGGTGTGGTCTGAGAATCCAAATTCACAAGCTTCAAAGTCAATTGTAACTCCCTTTTATAGAAGTAACGAGCCATGATGAATGGACACTAAATTTTCTGTTCTTGAAATATTACCATTTCAGAAATCAAAATTGACTCCTCAGTTATTTACAATTCTCTTTTAGAAAGTAGAGACCCCCCTTGTTCCATCATTTACCTTGTTCAATGGTTTAAAATCCTCATGGGTCATGGAATGGTGGTCCATACCTATCATAAAGGAAGCTTTATGGCTGACTGTCTTTCCTCGATGGATAATATGATTAACCCTACTGTTATTTTCTCTAAAATGGGTTACCTTCCCCTTGAATTTATAAATTTTTTTAGGTAGGATGCACTTGGACTTCACTACCTTATACATCCTTGAAAATTCTATCTCTATAGTAGTACTAGTGTTCCATGATAAGTACAATTCTCCAAAATTCAGGTCATGAAGAATAAAAAATTAGGTTTTCTAACTATTCTGTGAGTTGAATAAGAAGTTAAATGTTCCATTTGTTTTGAAGAGTACATGACCAACATGCTTATAGTTTAATTTGTTTAATTTGTGAAGCTTCAAACCTATAGTTAAAGAACACTATCATTTAGTTAATTTAGATTCAACCTACTACATAAGTGGGATCTTATATAATAGTTCACCTGGAGGACAAACATTGAAGACTAGAAGATATTGGTATAATTCAACCCCATTCTAATCAGTAGGTTGAAGACAAATGGGATGCAGTATAAATAAATATTTACTTTAGTAGAATTGTAATTTCATAGTAGGGTGGTAGTTTAGATATATCTTTAATTGTAAAATAATGTTAATATCTGGGATGTGTATGATAACCCTACCCTACCCATATAGCTTGTCTTTATCAGTGCTAGTTAAAGTGATAAAAAAATATCACGTGAGTCCCATATTTAAAATACAGATGGACGACCACTTCATTCTATATGATTAGGTGAAATTAGAAAACTAGAAGTCTACTATAGGGATGGGATTCCACATTCGCATTCACACACATACATGGGTTTGTACATTCATGCACATGCCTTCCCGGACATTATCCCTTTCACTACTCACTTTGATCCATGTCATGACCTGTCCTAGAGGGGTCCATGTAGTGACAACCCCAATCCCGCATCTAATAGGCCAGAGGATGGTGATTAGCACCACGTAGGCATATCCTATAAATGGGATGCATTATCCTAATTACCTGTTCACACTCACACACCTCCAAGCCTGAAATGATTAAATATAGAAAAACTATGTAGAAAAATCATACATACACTAAGATACTAACCACAGAGCATGAAAATAAGAAACTAGAAAATAAATAGGTCTAAAATACCATCCCACCAAAAGAAAGAGTCTGTATATGTGAAAACAGAAGTTCCTAAAAATCATCTGAAGAAAACACTACCTGAAGGGTAGGTGTATGACAGCTGTTTGAAGATGTAGGATCACACCTCATCTATCTAAACACTCTAATCACCATATGGCCCTAGTCCACCTTGAACTCTGTCAAATCATCGATCATCTACACCAGACACGACACGTGTGGGAAAATCCCCTGCATGAGTGAGTAAAATAATAATTAGTACGACACCATGAGACCATAAAGGAATACCATTAAGAAATACATGAAGAACACCACAAATAAATACATGAATTATAACAAAAAAATACATGCAGTATATCACAAATAAATACCCGGAATACAATGAAGTAAATACATGAATTACAATAAGCTTACATAGGTATAAGTCTAAAGCACCAAAGCAGGATTATCAGTCGTAGTCCGCATAACACATAGTGTCGATATCACACAAAATTTCGACAAAACACAGAGTATCGATAACACACTAATTGTTGATAACACATGGTGTTTTTATGAGTCATGAAAACCCCATGTCACATAATCCCCAAGTGCATCCAGTCATAGGATTCCACACATAGCACCCTCATTATGGGATTATACACCTCAATCTATTAGGTCATATTCCAACTTCCAAAAAAACTGACTTAGAGTATCCCAGAATGATTTTCTCATTGCAAGGGTATCAATTCCACCAAAGGATCATAAAAAAAACACATGGTTTGAATGATATGACAATTTGTGTAAAATGATACGACCTAGGTCCAATTCGGTCCAACACGGGTCCGACCTGATCCGCCGGTTGATCCGACCCGGTTTGGCCCAACCCAATGGGCCACTAAACTATGGCCCACTGCATGTGGGCTGGTTTTATATTCAAAAAAATCCCACCCGAGCCTCACCCCTTGTCAACACAGTCTGCCACAATCGCATGGCTCGTCCTGACCGTGTGGCTTGTCCTGACCAAATGGCTCGCCCCGTGTCTCCTGGTCAACACGACTGACAGGTGCAGCTCCAAGCAGTCCGGCTATGCTGCCAGTGTGGTCCATTCATCGCTGCCTGCTCCTATGGATACCACCATGGGTGACCTCCATACTCCACCGCACCCTCACCCTCATGCGGCCACTAACACACCTTCGCATAGCCACTGTCGCGTGCCATCGGGCATCACCGTGCATCTACGGCGGCGACCCTAGTTCTGCAGGTCTCCCTTATTGCTTTTTTTAAAGGACCCACATTCATGATCCTAAGGTCACGAACTTCACTGCCTTGGGATTTGATGTGTCTTTCTTTCACTATGAGGTCCGATCACATTCGGAGCCTCCTAAAAAATTATGCCCTAACCATGGGGGTCCAACGATGAAGAAGGCTAAGAACGAGGACAGAAAAAACACATAGAATGACCAAAGAATGGATCATGTCCTTTTTCATGTCATCCTTGATTCATCATTGTTAGAAGGGAAGAGGGGGAGGATAATACCTAAGATCTATCACCTGACAAACCCCATAATAAATTAACCATCCCGTAAGAATGATTAAACTGTAGATCAACCTATTCATTGGTTAGTCCAAATTTTTTGTTGATTCTAATAGGGGAAGATGAAATCAAAAAGGGATCAACATCCTACATCATGGTTGGATCAGTCATTGATGAAGAACAGAGGTCTGTGTCATCATTGATCTTCGATCCACCAGTGTTCATCGTCATTCGTTGGACATGTTTCCATATCCTTGTTGTAGAGGAATTTTAGGGTTATAATGATAACCCTAAATTTCTCTAACAAGGATTATTAAAAATGGAAATCACTGATACATTGTCACATAATTTTAAATAAAATAAACTTGATTTATTTTATTTCTTTTAACATCAGAAAACTAATTTTCACTGTCGACCCGCATCGGTCGATATTAGGCACCGCCTAAGGTAAATTCGCTACTCTCAATGCAATGGTTCCCTCATATTTCTAATTTGGGCACCCATTTATCAGTTATTCCACATTTTCAAGAAAGCTAATCATGTATGCTATTAAAAATATAACATTTTTCAACAAATTGTTTTGGGCACACTGGGCCTTAGAATCATACGTAATCTAAGTGCCTGATCTTAGAATTTTCCCAATTAATTTATAAAAATAAAACCAAAGAAAATACGAGTCATTAAATTCTCCCCACCTTAGGGATTTACCGTCCTTGAAATCCAAAACAGGGGCTAATCAAAAAAAATATTAGGTTACTGATCATGAATATGAGCCTCCCACTTCTAAGTGCTCTCCAAAAGATTCCTATGCTACCTCATAATACACACCATAAGAATCGACCAAAAAGTACTGGTAAAGGTTTCCATTATCACCATTTAAAAAGAACTGATAAAAGGTAACTTTTATTGGAGTTAAAAAATGCTCATAAAATACCATATTTTTCAATTTTTTTAGCACTGATAAAGGGTGTCCTTTTTCAGCGCATTTTTTTAGCAGCGATAAAGTATGTATTTATCCAAACATCCGTGGTTGAAAGATTATAATATAATCACCTTGTATTTTCATTCCTGTATCAATGAGATGAAATTGGATGATGTCCCTAACATCTAATTGGATGATGGGTCCTTCACTAGTAACCTTACTATGGTTGGGTGAATGGTTCAAGATCACTTCAAAATCCTTCTTGCAGGTTCCAACCCGAACATGCTGCATGGATACACAAGAGGCCACTTTGTACAATGGGATGCAATCCCCATGGTCTTCTCTAATTCTATCAACTAGGATATGGTGATTCTTCCTGATAAGGAGGTTTGGGAGGCTGTCACTTCTCTAAATAAAGAAAGTTCCCCTCACCCAGATGGGTTCCCCGATGGCTTTTATGTTTCCTCTTGGAATATTATCAAGTCCGTGCTCATAAAAATTATCTATGACTTCTTACGAGGGGTTTGAATACCCTAGGTGACTAGTAAACTATAATTATTCTCATCCCCAAGGTAAGGGACCCCTCATCCATTAAGAATTTCAGACCAATTATCTATGCATGTTTTCATACAAGGTCCTTGGAACTATCACTACTAAAAATACTATCTGTCGTGACATCCAGAAGTGGTCTATAATGGTAATTAGAGACTGCATTCTGACTGCCTATGACGGTCATAGTTGTCCTGTTTCTATAGACCATTAACAAATTCCTATGGCTCTCTCTATAGGTGTTGTTAAAAATACCAACAACAACCAATTGGCAGTCGCAGATGATTCGGCGAGCTGACCCAACAGGGGCCACTAAAATAGGTCAATGATGATAAAAATATCAAAACATTAGAGACCACCTATGGCGATCACTAGGATGTAATATTATAAAAATGACAGATTCACTGACCAAAACTAAGAAAAACTTGAAGAAAAATCCAAACAGCATAGACAACACATCCTCAAAAACAAGAAATGAAAAACAGACATCCTAACAAATCCTCTAAGGATCCAAACATTTCCAAATCCCCCAACAATCCAAATAGCTCTAAATTCATTCCAATATTCTATATAAATAAAACAACAATAATATTCAATAGAAACAACAAAACAATGTAAATACACTGTGATCATATATATTCAGTTAATATATATATATATATATACTAATCAAAACAGTATATAAATTTTTACCAACAGAAATCATCATTATTTATAGAAATTAGTCAAATATAAGCTAAAATATCTTCTTATAATAGTTATTAGTTAGAAAATTACTTTTAGAAATAGTAAATCAAGTTAATTTGAAATTTAAAACAAACACACCTCTTGAATCTGATGTGTCATGTAGGGCCATGGCCGCTACCTCCATCTGATGTGTTAGGGGCCTATAATAAATAAAAAATATGAATATATTAAAAACGAATGTAATAAAAAATAAATAAACAAATAAATTATAAACTTGCATCATAGGATCCCCTACACAATCACCCTGATACCCATATTACCGCGTTGCTCTAACCTCAGCCATTAGCTGCACATTTAACTCATCGGAAGCATGCATTCATGCCTCTAAATATGTCATATGTTGTGACATCATAGAAACAAAAGGGGACACAACCTCATAACATGAGACTACAGAATGGGGAATCCCCACTCCATAGGTCAAACTATATCCATGTCCATCACGACCAACAATGCGATGGAATATCTCATCCCATCGCATGGAAAGCTCTTACTGGTCCTCTAGAGGCCACATAAACTCATCTTAAAATATATCCTTTATAATATTTAAATATAAATATATGTTTGTTTATAGATTTATGTATGTATTGATAATTAGTACAAGAACATACTATAAAAGCTGCAACCTATGGATCATATCGATCACGAGTCATCATCCACACCGACATTTTATCAGTCGAGGCACCTTTCTCCTATAACTATATACAAATAAGATATAAATAGAGAAAAAAACCATATTAAATAATAAAATAGAAAATTGAATAATAAATACATCTTGTCAAATATGGGACATGTGATGAGTCCCAAGCCTGTGAGGTGGTCCCTGCATCGCACGATTCTTGGATTGACGTGTTGAAACCTCCTACATTCAATTAATTCAAATTAAAAATGTGTAAAATGATACAAATTCATTGAAATATATAAATCAAAATAAATAAACTAACTACAATAGCCTCAGCAGTCCAATATGAAATCAGGTCATGCCATTGAGATGGGAGAACACCTTTAGGGACTCTTTCATGAATTTCTAGGGCACCAACATTTGGTACCCAGTGATCTATCTTGACTATTCATTTATAATATTTCCAAATTTCTGACATTTGGCCGTAAAAGCTAGCCAAAAATCATCTGGGTAATCTTTCAGATTATTCTATTTAATAAAAATAATAATCACACAATTTAATTACTATTTTTTAAACATAGGTAAGAAACTAAAATGGTCCTTTATCCTAAACTTCCCTCCATATACAATCTAATTTATAATTAGGGAATTAATCCATATATTTTGTGGTCAATGAAAATCTGTGTGGGTTCCATATGATATGATCCAACTAAAGAATAAATATAGGGGCAGTCAATCCCACAGGATGGTACCTCTCGTCAAATGACATGTATAGTGCCATGTCGAAATTCCATGATGAAATTCCATGACCTGGGCCTCTCCTAAGAGAGGAATAAGTGATTGAGTCTAATACTATTGAAAACAATTTCATTCCTAATAAGACATATATGAATATATATATATATATATATGTGTGTGTGTGTGTGTTCGTTTAACGATTAATTAAACAAATAAACACAATTACATTCATATATACCTTGACCCCAAGACGTAGATGACTCTGCTGAATGATGTGGATCTTTTTCATGTTCATCTTACATGCCTATAGTCATAGAAATCATTATTAATAGAATATTCTATGGAAAATTATCCAAAAAAATTATTTTATTTTTTAAATTGAAAGAATACATCAATGTTAAACAATTTTAAAAAGTTAAACAATTCCTAAAAAATAAAACAGTTTTAGAAAAAAGTATTTAAACTGATTAGTGGGAAAACAATAATATCTTTCCTTAAACAATAAATTCCACCTTTTATCCTTGTATTGTATCTCTATACCAATGAAAATATTCTTCACTTTGAGCTACTATATGTTGATCAAGATGCTATGCCACCAAGGCAACAGTATCGGGTTTATCTCATTAAATTTAAAACAATCCTCATCAGGACATTTTCACAACAATTTTCCAATTCAGATTTGATGGAAAGGTAATGATGAAAACATTATCCACTTGTGATTTCAAAATGAAATATTAATTGATAACTTGTTCATTTATATATAACATATTGATAAAATTCACCAATGTAAAATGATATTGATCAACTTTTGTTCCATGGGCTGGATCAACCCAATAACACTTTAATAATATTTATTTCAACCCATTGGTTTTTATAACCTCAATGATGTCTGTTAATTGACCATTGTAATAACTATAATTGATGGTTGGACAACTGATGCCACTATTTTGTGTTTCTCATTTGTCATCAACATATTTAGTGAGAAATTTATTGCCATTAACATCTACAACATTATAACGATGAGCTGTTTTAGATTGACCCTCATCTAGTTGGTTAAATTATTTAATTAGTGTGGGGTCACCTAACTACCATATGTTATGAACCTATATAATTCATGAAATTCAATAATAATTTATGAATTTTTTTTATAATACTTCACTCACAATAAAAATCAATTTATACGTACAAAATCGTTGAACCAATCATGTAATGATGCATAATGAGATTAATGAATTTGATAGTCACTGGCATAAGAAATCTCTTCTTTTAGCTCATTAATGTGTTTCCTATAAATGATAACAAGATTTTTAAATTATCAACTTCATATATGAAAACAAAACATGTAAAATTTAAACAATAAAAGTAATTAGAGACTTACTGCATTAATGGCGTAATTGATGGAGTATTGAACAATATATACCTATTGTTTTTTAAAGTATTCTTTTGTAAATGATCAAAATACTAATTTCCAAGAAATTTTCAAAAAATTATAAATATAAACAATAATTGTTATGTGATTATTAAATGTAAAAAGAACACAAAACATTAGAATAACACGAAACAGAAATATATCATCATGAAGTAGGAAAAATGAAAATGAGTGTTCAACAGTTTCACAGTTGGTGTGTTGTAGGATTCATTATGAAGGAAAAGTTAGGTGTATGGATCATAATACTTCAACACATTTAAATTTACAATAATAGATATTTTTCATAGATAAAAATTAATACATGTAAGTATGTAACTAATAATAATGTAGAACATATATAAAAAATTATAAAAAACACCATATTTTAAGATGACCTAATCAGTTTTTGACATTATTTAAGGCTATCTCAAAATATATAAAAAATCAATATAAAACTTTTAGGGTGAAATTACAACTCTTGCGATGGTAGACAGTTATCAATTTCCATGGAAAAACTACAATTCATCCCTTTGAGAAAGGGGATGTTGTATTAGTATAGTTAGGGTAATAGTATATCCATTACCATTTCTAATTAATAATCTATTATATCCAGCATACTTACTCTCTTAGTTTATAACAAAGATATAAAAATTTACACACAACATAAATAGAAATATAGAACATTAAAACATGGATAGAATAATAATAATCATCATAATACACCCTTTTCACATGATCAACATAACATGCAAACAGACATATACATATATTTAGTTGGGATTAATTTCCATTCCATAAATCTAAAAATATTATGTCTGATAATTCAAAAACTCATAAATTTGAAGAACAGTCATATATGGGAATTATAACAGTGTGAAATTAGATATTTACCTAAAAAATTATAATGAGTTGGATTCTGAGGTCGGGCGAGACACAAAGGAGTGGTAGTTGTGAGAAAGGTAGTTAAACTCGTGATCCAACTAGTAGGCTCGTACGAGTTAATGATTTCTCTCACCCCCACTGATTCAGCTCGCTGGATGAATCATTTTTCTGTACAATCGTCTGTAAAAAGACAGACTCAAAGCATACTCTTTGATGCGGGTAAACTCTTCACATCAAACGAGTGAATATCAATTTTTCTTTAAAAAAATAAAAAATCGGTGAATGTGGATTTAACGCAACCTGATGGATGGTGAGGATAGAATCACACAACTGCATAGGGTTTCAGATTTTTATTTCATCCCATAATCTTTTCCCTACCTCACACCCATATTTACTTCTCTACTCCTCTAATGGTACCTTGCACAACACAAATCAACCATAGCCTTTCTCCAGGACTTTCCTTTATTTGGAGCTCGTACTGCAAAAAGGAGTGAGTGACAGCCCTCCTCAACCTCGAATCACCCAGAGGAGTGAGTGTTCTATAGATTGAAAGTTTTTTTCTTATTAAATGTTGAAATCTCCAATTTAATGTTTCAAAACACTGGAATAGAAAGAGATATATTCTATTTGATGTTTCATACAGCCGAGTTCAAATTCTAGTGATATGTTCTACAAATGCTCCTTGAACATCATTCATATTCTTCAAGTTTTATTTTTCATATTGTATACGTAGAGAATTAACATTTTTAGTTCAAAAAATGTGATGTGTGAAATCTCCTATTGAATACTATTCATCCCATCATTCAACTTGATATTGTGAAAACTATAGTGTTGGAGATTGGTATCTTTTATTTCTTGTTTGTAACATCATTATCTATGTTTTCATAAATATACAATAGGATTTGATATGAAATCTTATGATATGTCCATTCTCCATGAAACTTATTGAATTTGTTCATCATAATTCATTTAGGTGTATGAGTTGCAAGTTAGTGTTCTTCAGAAGAGCACTGTGAAGATAGTGATATGAGGTTCTCTTGATCAATGAAAAATACCATGAAATCTAGATAGGATGCTCTAATCCATTTAACATACCATTGATCATGTTTATGTATTCCATTAATTTTCAGATAATATAAAATGAGGGTACATTCCTACCATTTTGTGAGTGGCTTGAAGAGGGATTCTGACCTGTGTGATTATTTAAAACTATCCAAGTGCCCCAAGCACACCATAGAAAAGATCTGTGTTCTGGTTCCCTGAACAGTTAAAAAGTTCACCATTTCCTTCATTTATCATGTTCTTTAAGTCTTGCAACTTTTTATTGTAGAATGAAATGCCTACATGGGATTTCATGGATGATTACAGTATTTTTATATTAACATTGGTCTAAATTTATTCTTCTTAAACATAAATATGTTTTTCTTCAATTACATCATGAAAATTGTGGGAAGCAATTATGTTAAAGAGGATTAAAAATATGTATTACTTAATATCAATGGTGTTTTTAATCACTTTCAAATACCACAAAAATTAACATAAATTCATCACAATGAAGCTCAAAATAATTCCCCACAACATAATGTCTCAATCCTTTCCCTTATTGTCATTAAATATCATAGTTTTAACTAAAGAAAGACCTGGTGGAAGAGGTTTACCAAATCAACATTTCCGGACATTAAGAATTCATGAAGCCCAGGATCAAAGAGGTGATGACATGAACCCCATTTCTTTATATAATTAAAATCACAAGAAATAAGAACTTTGTTTCTATCTACGTTGGGTGGACGAGCTGTGGGAAAAAGGTTTATAGTGGGAAGGTCAGTGTCAATACATAATACATGAAGTCTGGGTGCTCAAAGGATTCATTTTTCCAGCTCTTTAATTGATTCACATGGGTTTATGTCATTTTTTTCATGATAAAGGGACTGAGGGTTGGATCTAGAAACTCAAGTAAATCACAAAGTCTAAGATTAGATTAGTTTAAAAGCTCTAAAGATTACTTCTGGTGATTAATAATGAATTTATGGTGATTTTTCTCAAATGGGAAGCGGCGAGGGTATTTCTGATTGTATGTTCCATTTGAGAAGCATCAATACTCAACATAGATCATTAAATTTTAAATTCCATTTCCTTAATAAACAATGTATTGTAATATTTGCAAACATAGTGATGAAATTATTTAATCAAATTCATCAGAGAGACTAAACGTTCAAGATGTAAGGGTGTTTCTTATGATAGTTCTAGACTGGGTTGAAGTAGACTATTACGTGTCTACAAGTTGAGTTGGTGAGTCGAGTTTACTGGCCTCGAACGAGTCTGAGCTGACTCTCAAGTATAACTACCCTGGCTGTTAGGGCAGAAGGGTGGTGCACATCTTCAGAAGCGGGCACAATGACGGTCAAGGTGTGATCAAAGCAATAAGTGGTGGATCCACCAGAGAGAGAGTGTGACAGGGGGGATGCAGTCAGAGGTAAAGGAGGATTGTGTGGCGAGTGAGATGGACCCATTCATTGGAGCCAAAGCTGGAGGAGGGTGCGACGTGAGGGAGATGGCTGGTGGGTTTTTCGGCAGGGTTTGGGTTTGTCATAGTGAGGGGAGGAGAGGAAGAGGAGAAAGGCTTTGGTAGAGGTGTGGCCGTCAGCAAGTGAGGGGCAGCAAGCACCTAAGGGGTGGTGGCCAGTAGGGTTAGGGTTGCGAGTGGGGTGTGTTTGAGAGACGAGTGTGGGGGTGTGATCGATGGGGGGGGGGGTGTTGGTGGCTGGAAAGGGAGGGGCGGTGAGGGATGGGGGGCGCGGGAGTGCGTCGGTAGTGGGTTAGGGTCTGGGGGTGCACGTTGGAGACGACGTGGGTGGGGGGGGTTAAATTTTTTATAAGATTTGCGACCTCCAAAAGTGGTTTCCCATCTCTGGGGGAACAAAAATAAGAATTTTCAGTAGTCTCTATAGGATAATCTCTAGGCACATTACTGAGTGGGTTATAGAGGATAAACATGGATTTATCAAAGGTAAATCTCCATAGGCCGTTATTTCCCTCATCCAAGAGATGATCACTGATATTAATAGGAATACCTTAAGTTCCAACATTTCTATAAAGATCGAATGGATAAATCTTATGATGGAATTGAATCAGGATTCATTATAATGATTATGGAACATATGGGATTATATATTCGGGTGTCTTATTTACTCTTTGGGTGTTTCAGATCCCCATGGAATGAAATTACATTCATGGGTAAAAGGTGTGGATTATTCAAAATAGGTGTGGGGCCTAAGACAAGGAGATCCTCTCTCCAAGAGTCTCTTAATTATGGAACATGTCTCCTTTATCATGATTATGTACAACTGCACCTAGAATAGGAATATCTCCCCATTTAGGGGCAGGTGAAACATCCATTATATTTCGCGCGTACATTTTTCTAATGATATTATCATTTTAACCAATGGTAGATGTAGGTTTGCTCATGGAATCATCAATGTTATGGAGGAATGTTGTATGTGGTGCGACCAATGCATCAGTTATGAGAAGAGTGTCATGTACATTTCTACCTCCTGCTCGGATTGGTGGGTCAATAATATTATTGAAGTCCTTATAAGCATTAAGAGGATGTAATTCCCTATAGACTACCTTGGAGCGCCGATTTCTCCACGGAGGCTCCACATTCATCAATTAAACCCTCTTCTGGAAAAAATTATAGGATGTATTCATAACTAGAAAATCCTCTTCATGTCCTTTGGTAGCCAAATAACATTAATCAACTATGTCATCACTTCCATCGTAATTCATGCCCTTTCCGTCTTGAGAGTCCCCAAATTCGTGGTTCACAACATAGAGAAGATCATGAATAATTTTATCTAGGATGCCCACTCAGAGGGCCACTGTTGTTGGGCCTCTTGTGACTGGTTGTTCATGACAATTGTGTCAGGAGGTATCAGGCTTAGAAAAATTTCATCCACCATCCATAGCCTTCAATCCAAACATTCATGGGATGTCATGGAAGGAAAATCAGGATGGGGAAGCATTTGTGTGCGAAAGTATGGCTGTGATTTATCAAATCCAAGAGGCAGCATCTCAAGCCTCTGTCGGTCCCCTCAGAAGTACATCCATTTCATCAGAATCCCTCACATTGGATCATTTGGAATGGAGACATTAACTACTGTAATGACAACTGGTTTGGCTCTCTTTAGGGCCTCCTGAGCTATCTTGCTCTCGACATTACCTTTTCCCAGGCTAGTTCTTATCCGACTTTCATTCATGCCACCCTGAATGATTCTCAATGTGATTTCTTTAATGGTATTCAACCATTGGATGAATGAGATCGCCTCATGTTCACGGGGAGTGTGTCAGACCACTTTTTGGTAAATTACTACATGATGTTCCTTCAAGTAGATTCTACCCACTCCAGAATGATGGGCTTCTTCCTGGTTGGCGCACCACGTAACACCTCCACAATTGGAGCACCACACGATTTCTCTTTTAATGATGTGTTTTTAATGCAGGCCAAGACTACGTGAGTTAATTCACGTGGTGACATGCTTTTGACACAGATACATTAATTAACATGGATTATTTTTCCTATATAAGGAGGAAGTGATAAGGAATTTCAACAAATCAGCATCAACAACACTGATAACAAATCCCATTTGGTGATCACCTTTCTTCGACGATCATCTTTCTTTCTCATCACCTTTTGATCCACACTTTTATTCTTGATTATTAATTTTTAGATCCCTTCTATTTTGTGGATTCTCTACTGTGTACCTCTTGATTTTAGTCGATCCCTTTCTCTGGAAAAGGTCCCATGGTTTTTACCTTTTGGGTTTTCGATGTAAAAATTTCTAGTTTGAACATTATTTTTCTCCACATTTAATTTTGGATCCCTGCGCATCCATTTTATTTTGGAGGATATATTTTATTTACGCTACGCCTTCACTTTTCAATTGTTTTCACTTTCGTCACTTTCCCATCTTTCCCAACATCTGGTATCAGAAGTATTGGTTTTTTATTTCATTTTTGTTATGGAGGCCAATTATAGTCAGATGATTTTGTTGAATGGTACCAACTACCATATGTGGCGACTTGAAATGAAGGATCTACTTTTTGTCAAGAGGATGCATCTTTTAGTGTTTAGTACCCAGAAGCCAGAAAGGATGTGAGATAATGATTGGGCATTAGAGCATGAGATGGTTTGTGGATTTATTTTTCTATGGGTCAATGACAACGTGATGAACTAAACTGTCAGCATCTCTCATGCCAGAACCATGTTGGAGAAGCATGAGACGACCTATACTTCAATGTCGGGAAACAATAAACTTTTTCTTCTCAAGAGAATGATGAACATGAGGTATAGAGAAGTTACATCTATTTATTATTATTTATGTTAATATCAAGGATGTTTTGATCAGTTGTATGGCATGGGTATCAATTTTGAAGATAAGGTTTTTTCTCTTTTTCTGCTTAAAACATTACCTCATTCATGGGATAATTTATGTGTTACTATAACCGGTTATATTCCTAATGGTGTCGTGACCCTTTTTTTGTCGAGTATATTATTTTAAATGAATAACTTAATAGTTTTTCTCACGATACATCTTCTTCAGTGCTTTTAGTCACAAAGAACATGGGGAGAAGCGAGGATAGGAGGTAGAGAAATCAAGGTAAGAGCAAAGGCAAAAGCGATTCCAGACAGAAGTAGAGAGATTTAGAATGTCATAATTGTGGTAAGGAGGGTCATGTTAAGATGATTTATTATTAGCTGAAAAGAAAAAACAGATTTAAGTAAAATCCACAAAATAAAAATGGTGATGGAGATGATCTTGTCACCGCTGATATAGGGGGTGATATTGTTTTTTTATATATCTATTAAAATTGCTTATGAGGATTCTTATTGGGGTGTTGACAGTGGTGCCTATTATCACCTGACATCAAAAAAGGTGTTCTTTACATCTTATAGACTAGGTAATTTTGGCCTTTTGAATATGGAAAATGATGGTCATGATGAGGTTTTAGGAATTGAGACTGTTTATTTAGAGACCAGTGTGGGAATTAAGATGATTTTGAAGAATGTTTGACATGTGCCTGAGGTTTTTTTAAATCTCATTTCTACAAGCGTTCTTGATGATGAAGGGTTTATCTAAAATTTTGGTTATTTCTAATGGAATATTTCCAAGGGATCATTGATTGTGGCTCATGGGAAGAAGGAATCAGGTTTTTATTAGAATAGAGATTCTATTTCTTGTGATGATTCTTGCGTTGTTGAGTTCAGTGTTTCATCCAAGTTGTGGAATAAGAGGCTCAATCACATCAGTGAGAAAGGTATTGGTTGTTTGTCTAATAGAAATCATCTTCCAGATTTGAAAACTATAAAATTGGACGCATGTGATCATTTCATGACTGGAAAATATAGGAGAGTGAGTTTCAGAAGTCATCCTCCACATAGGAAGTCACAAGTACTTGAATTGGTACATTATGAAATTTTTGGTCTTTTGAAATCTAAGACCATTAGTGGAAGTCTTTATTTTGTTAAATTTATTGATGAATACTCACAAAATCTCTGGGTTCAGGTTTTGAATACTAAAAGTCCGGTGCTCAGTGTGTTTAAGCAATTACATGTTTCTAATTAGAGGGAATCAGGAAAAAAATTGGAATGTATTTTCAATGACAATGGGGGAGAGTATTGTGGTCCATTTGATCAGTATTGCAGGCAGGATGGTATTTTACATCAGAAGATGCCCCCCAAGACACCTCAGCTGAATGGTGTAGCTAAGCAGATGAACATGACATTGCTGGAAAGAGTTCATTGTTTGATTTTGGAAGCAAAGTTTCATGGACATTTTTGGGGTGAGGATTTACTTACTACTACTTATATTATCAATTTATCACATGCGGTTTCTTTGTAGACATACACTCCCAAAAAATATTGGTATATAAAATAGATCAGGTATGCTCACTTGTGTGTTTTTGGTTCCAAGGCTTTGGTTCATGTGCCTAGAGATGAGAGATCCATGCTGGATTATAAGACACACCAGTATATTTTTATTTCCTATGGACATGATGAGTTTGGGTATAGGTTATATGATCCTATTTTGAGGAAACTTTTAAGAAGCCGCAATGTAGTGTTTAAGGAGGATCATACAATTGTAGACCTTGATATGGGAGAAAAATCTTCTTCTCCATATTTTGATGGTTTTGTTAATATTGATCCAAGTTCTGATTCACATTTACCTCATATTGTTGATTCTGATGTTCATATTGATGTAAAAAATGATGCTCATGGTGAACAGGTTGGAGTTGATGTTTTTGATGTCCCTTTTGTTTCTAATGATCCGGTTCTAGGGGTTATTAATGAAACTCCAGTTCCACTCCAGAGGTCATTTTGGCATCGCACCGTTTCTACTTGATATTCACCTGATCAGTATTTTCTCCTTGCTAAATGGGGAGAACTAGAATCTTTTCACGAGGCAATGAAATGTGAATAGTAAGACTGATGGGTTGCGAAAATGGATGGCGAGATGCCATCATTGCATGACAACCACACTTTTGAGCTAGTGAAGTTACCGAAAATGAAGTGAGATTTGCAAAATTAGAGGATTTATCATATTAAAAATGAAGAATCAAGTTCTTTTCCACGATAAAAGGAAAGGTTAGTTGTCAAAGGCTTTCGTCAGAAGAAAGGTTTTGATTTTGATTAGATTTTCTCACCTGTTTTCAAAATGTCTTCCATTCGGGCTGTTCTAGTTTGGCTGCTTGTTTGGATCTTCAGATTGAGCATATGGATGTAAATATAGCTTTCCTCCATGGGGATTTAGAGGAGGATATTTATATGGAGTAGCCAGAAGTTTTTGGTGAAATAGGTAAAGAAAATAATTTCAGCAGGTTGAGGAAGAATTTGTATGATTTGAAGTAAGCTTTGAGGCAGTGGTATAAGAAGTTTAAATCTGTCATTTCTCATCAGGGTTTCAGGAAGAAATCTTCTGATTAATGTGTTTCTGTTTAGAGATTTACCAATGATTATTTTATTATACTGTTACTTTATGTTGATGATATTCTCATTTTTTACCATGATACTTCTAGAATTGACAGGTTGAAGAAAGATATTTGTCAATCTTTTGTGATGAATGACTTGGGGCCTGCACGATAGATTCTTGGAATGACGATCTCCCATAATAGGAAGGCAAAAAAATTATGGTTATCTTAGGAGAGATACATTGAGAAGCTTCTTCAGATATTTTCTATGGATAGATCTAATGTGGTCAGTACTCCTGTCACTTTACATTTTAGGATCATCACCAGTCCGTCACCTTATACTGATGAAGTGAGAGAGGAGAAGCACCATAAACCTTATTAATCTGACATTGGATATTTGATGTTTGTTATGGTATGCACTAGACCCGATATATCTCTTGCAGTTGGTGTGGTCAGTTATTTTCAATCAAATATAGGTAGAGAGCATTAGAGAGTAGTGAAGTACATTTTTCATTATCTTTGTGGTACTTATGATCTGATATTATGTTTTTTCATAGGAGAACCTATGCTGTGTAGATATATAGATTTAGATATGGCAAGAGATATCGATTTGAGGAAGTCTACTTCAGGATATTTGATCACTTTTGTAGGGGAGTTAAATCTTGGCAGTCTAGATTGAAAAAATACTTTTCCTTGTCTACCATAGAGTTAGAGTTTATTGCAGCTACAGAGGTGTAGAAAGAATTTTTGTGGATGAAAATGTTTATTCCAAAGCTGAATTTAAATCATGACTGGTTTTTTTTAGTTTTTGATAGTTAGAGTTCTATTTGTTTGGGAAATAATTCGACTTTTCATGGCTGGTCAAAACATATTGATGTCCGATATCAATGGATTCACAACGATCTTGATTCCAGAAAGTTAGAGCTTGAGAATATCCACATTGATGAAAATGGGTCATACATGTTGACCAAGAGTTTACCTAGAGGGAAATTTGAGACTTTCTGACTAATTGTAGGGTTGGAAGTGATTCCCACTTAAGTCATAGGGGGAGTTTGTTGGCCACCTTCTTGTTTGGCGCACCACGTAACACCTCCTCAGTTAGAGCACCATGCAGTTTATCTTTTAATGAGGAGTTCTTAATGTGACCCAAGACTGCGTGAGTTAATTCGCTCAGTGACATGATTTTGACATAGAGAAATTAATTGACACAAATTCTTTTTCCTATATAAGGAGGCGACGACAAGGAATTTCAACACATCATCATCAATAACACATAGAGAAAATCCCATTTGGTGATCTCCTTTCTTCGATGATCATCTTTCTTGCTCTCCGCCTTTTGATCCACACTTTTATTCTTGAATATTACTTTTGAGATCCCTTCCATTTTGGGGAGTCTCTACCATGTACCTCTTGATTTTAGTATATCCCAATTTCTGGACTAGGTCCCATGTATTTTCCATTTTGGGTTTTCCACATAAAAATTTATGCTTTTAACATTATATTTCTGCACATTTAATTTTGGGTCGCTGCACATCCGTTTTATTTGGGGGGGAGATTTTAATTTCACTGCACATTTGCTTTTCAACTGTTTGTGCGTTTGTCTCTTTCCCGTCTTTCAGATCACAGAATTTAGACACATGAGGATCCATCTCATGTCCATGTGCTTATACTATTTTAGTCCCAATGAGGAATTGATGGACCATGTTTTCTTTGGGTGCGAATGGGTGGGAGACGTGTAGAAAAGCCTTGGTAATATTAGGGGTATCTCTCCTACAATGCAAAACAGAAATTCATTTTATCAGGCATGGTTCCATGGTGCAGATTCAAAGGGTCCGGAATAGATGTCAAGCACCACTCTTCTTAAGACAGGTTTCTGGTGAATCTGGAGCACCAGGAATTAGGCTTAGGTTCAGGGCATCCCCACAGTACTAGAAATCTGACTTTTCCCAACGCTTCTATACCAAAGGTTTGTAAAAACAGTTTGTATTGGTCCCCTTTCCCATTGGTTTGGCCAATCCATTAAGAAATCCCACTTTGAGGCCACCTTTCCCAATGGTTTTGGAAAACTGTTGGGAAAATTCCACATTGTGGACACCTTTCCCAAAAGTTTGGCCAAACCGTTGGGAAATGGTATACCTATCCCAACAGCTTGCCAAAACCGTTGGGAAAGGGCCACATAAATCAACCTTCCATGCAGAATTGAATCCAGAATCAAGACCTATACCAATGGTTTTGAGAACCGTTAGTATAGGTCCTTTTAATTTTTATCAGATCTTCTTACTGAGAACATTATATAAATAAAAATTTAAAATAATTATGACAATACATATATATATTTATGTAATTATGTTCACAAAAGTCATGTTAGGTTAGTGTTTAAGTCTTTCAATGATAAACCAGGGGTCCTGGGATCAAATCCCAGAATTTTTTTTGGAAATACATATACCAACGTTTCCATAAACATTGGTATAGATTATAATATTACTTATACCAATGGTTTCGAAAACTGTTGGTATAGGTCTATTCCAACAGTTTTCCCAAAACCATTGGTATAGACCTATCCCAAAGGGTTACTTGGAAAGGGTTCTCCAAACCGCTGATATAGGCTATACCAACAGTTTGGAGGCCTATACCAATGGTTCCAAACCGTTGGTATTGGTTAGTTTTCCAGTAGTTCCATCTCATGTTTGGACATTAGGATCTGATCTAGGTGTCTTGCTATCGATTTGGGCCTCTCATCAAGCACTGAGACTCATCTCCTACCTTGAGGACTATCATGAGTGGTAATAAAGTAACTCCCTCAATTAAATGAGCTTGTCTCCTAGGAAAATGGGTCTTCTGGAGACCCCCGAGTAATGGGATAAAACACAATATCAATTGCTCCTATAGTTCTCAAATCATCAAAGGGTGAGTTGTGGTATGAGACTCCAAATTCACCATCTTTAATGTCCATCGTAACTCCCTTTTAGATAAAGCTCGATCCATGCTTAATGGTCTAGAAATTTTCCATTCTTGAAATATTACAATTTCAGAAATCAAAACTGGCTCGTCCTTTATTTACAATTCTCTTCATGAAAGGTGAGACCCCCGTTGTTCCATCATTTACCATGTTTGTAGGTGTATAAGTCCCATGGTTCCATCAAAGGAGATCCATAACTAGCGTGAAATAAACTTTGTGGATGACTGTCTTTCCTCCAAGGGAAATCCGACAAAACCCAATGTTATTTTATCAAAAATGGGTTCCCTTACCCTTGAATTTATATAGTTCAATAGGGTGGATGCACTTGGCCTTAACTACTTTTGACATCCTTGAACTTTCTATCTCCATGGTGGTACTGGTGTCCCACAAGAAATAAAATTCTCCTAATTTCAGGTTAGGAAGAATAAAAAATATGTTGTCCGACTATTCCGTAAGTTGAATAAGAAGTTACATATTACATTTGTTTAGAAGTGTATAGGACTAAAATTCTTACATTTGAATTTTTTTGTTAACTGGAAGTATAAAACCTATAGTTGATGAAAATGATCATTCAGTTCATTTATATTCATCCTAATTCATAAGGGGGATCTTATATAGCAGTTCATCACAAGGACACCGATTGAAGACTAGAGGATACTTGTATAATCCAACACCATTCCAATCAATAGGTTGAATACTATAGGGATGTATTATAAAGAAATATTTACTTTCATAGTATGGTAATGTCACAGTAGGATGGTAGTATAAATATATATTTAATTCTAAAATATAGTTAATATATGGGATGTGTATGTCAACCTTACCAAACCTATAAATAAAGTCTTTATCAGTTCTAGTTAATGTGATGAAAAAACTATCATGTATGTCCCATATCGAACTAGAGGATGGTTGAATGCTTCTTTATATATGATTATGCGGCATTAGAAAACCATAATTTTTCTATGGGGATGAGCATCCATTTTCAATTTCACACACATAAATGGTTATGTACTTACCCGCACGTGCACCCCAAGCCTTATCCATTTCTATGCTCACTACAATCCTCATAATGACCTGTTTGAGAGGGGCAAAAGCCATGAATACCCCAAACCCACCTCCGATAGGCCAGTGGTTGGTGACTATCACCAAGTAGGCATATCCTACAAATGGGAGACATTTTATTATGTACCTGTACTCAAGAACACATCTACAAACCTAAAATGATGAAATATAAAAACACTAAGTAGAAAAAGCTTACATACACTAAAATACCAACCATAGAGTAAGATAGTAGGAAACTAGAAATTAAACAGGTCCAGAATACAAGCTCTTTAAAAAAAAGAGTCTCTAAAAGTTAACACACAAGTTCATGAAACTCATCCATGGAAAACCCTACCTAAAGGGTAAGTGTTAGAAATTTTTTGAAGCCGTAGGATCACACCTTGTCACTCCGAACACTCTAATCACCACCTGGTCCAGGTCTACCTAGAACTTCATTAAAGCATCGATCATCTGTACAAGATGCAACACATGCGGGAAAATCCTGTATAGGTTTGAGTAAAACAAAACATAGTGGGACACCCTGAGACCCCAAAGGAATACAACTAAGAAATACGCAAATAACATCACAAATAAATACATGAAGTATACCAAAATTAAATACATGATGTATACCACAAATAAATATATGGAATACCATGAAGGAAATATACAAAGTACAATCAGTTCATGTCGGTATAAGTCTAAACCACAAAAAGTAGGATTATTAGTCATAGCCCACAGAACACCCAGTGCTGATAACACAAAGATTTTCGATAACACACAGGGTGTTGATAACACATGGAGTGTTGATGAGTCATGCAACACCCTTGTCACATAGTCACCAAGTCACAACCGCATATAGGATTCCGCACATAGCATGCTCATTCCAGGAAATATACTAATCAGGCCATTAGGTCTTATTAAAAATTCCAAAAAAAACACACTTAAATTATCCCAATAGGTCCATCTAATTGAAAGGGTCTCAACGCTACAAATAGATCATGGAACGAGCAAACAATTTGAAAGATATGATAGTTTTTCTAAAATGGTCTGACCTGATTCTGGTTCGGGTCCGACATAACCCATCGTCCGACCCGACCCAATTCGGTCCAGAATAATGGGCCACACTAACATGGACATCTAGACCTATCGATCAAAATATTGGGGCTACCAGAGTGGTCCCACCACCCTAGTCTGGACCACTTCCTGCGGGCCTGTTTGCTCGGTTGGATGCATCCCACCCTAGTCGTGCCCCCTAGTCCACACAGTCCACCCTGACTTCATGGATCCCCCAACCAAGTGGATCCCCCAACCATATGGCTCTACCTATGTCTCATGGTCAACATGTTACCACCATGTTCAATTCGGCCGTCCACCGCAGCTCCACGCTGTCCTACCACGCCGCCTACGTGATCCGGCCATCGCCGCCTGCTCCTGTGGCCACCACCATGGGCGACCACCGTACTCCGCCCCACCCACATGCGGTCACCGCCACACCCTTACACGACCACCATCGCATTCCACTGAGCACCGTTGTGCACCTCCAGTAGTGGACCTGGTTTCGCAGGTCGCCCCCTTGCTCTATTTTTCAAAATAGAGCCACACACTACTACAAATATGGCATTTATATGCACCAGAAAAGCACATTTACAGCACTAAAAAAGATCTAATAATCAAGGCGAAGATAAAGGGGGTCCTTTTTAACAGCACGAAAACAGAACTGATAATGACCCTTTTTATCAGCACTAAAAAACATTGATAAAGTGGTCATTTATAAGTTATAAAAAAGAGTTGATAAATGGGTCTTTTATCAGCGCTGATAAAAGTTAAATAAACAGAAAAAAATAATAAATGTTTTTTGAATCTCAGGGAGGGGCTTCAACAGCACTTTAAGCCCCCTTTAACAGTGCCCCACCCTCAGCCTACATACCCTAGCCA
This sequence comes from Viscum album, assembly GCA_963277665.1. NCBI lineage: Eukaryota > Viridiplantae > Streptophyta > Magnoliopsida > Santalales > Viscaceae > Viscum > Viscum album. The sequence goes on along the minus strand of OY728121.1, from coordinate 1,671,869,087 downwards.
CCCCCTTTCCCACACACCCCACCTCCCACCCCACCACCTTTAATAGTGCTAACAATAATTCCACCCGCCAGTGTGACCTACCTCCCCCTGGATTCAAACCCCAATCCTCTGGTCTGGGCCCCTATGCCATTACCACTCCATCATATTACTTTTCTCTCAATTTAATAATATACCTATATATATATATAGTTATATTTACTCATATATTAATATATACTTATATTAGCACATTTATATTTATTTTAATATATATATATAGTTATAATATATATATATATCTGTATATTAATATATATATATATACACATACATAGTTATATTTTTTATATTTATATATTTATTCCTATATTAATATATATTTATATTTATTTATATTTATATTTTTTGTCCACATATTTATTCGTATATTAATATATATTTATAAGATCAATTTCAAAAACATTTATAAAATATGCTTTTTTGTGTGTGTTTATAAATAAATATATACATATATACAACATACACACATACACACACACATATATTATATGTGTATTTGTAATTATAGTTATACATATTTATATATATTTACAAATATTATATATTAATATGTATATACAAATGTTTAGAATATATAGATAATATATATCTGCTTCTCAATACAAATGCACACAAATATATATATACAAGTACACATTATATAGGTATATAAATAATCATATATTTGTATTTTAAATAAAACGGATATAAATTTCTTATTTATATAAGGCTTATATATTGAGAAATATATTTTAAATGTAAATATATTTAATTATTTTTTTTATAAAATTAAATTTTTATGTGCAAATATATAAAAAATTTGTATATATTGTTATATATTTGATTATAAATAATAGTACATTATTAAAAATGATGAATTTTCAAAGTCATAATATGAATATGAATGTAATCCTTGGGAATGAATCCCTTCCCCACTGAAAAATGGCAAAAAACTACCTTAAACAATGCTGAAATTCCATAGAATGTTAAAAAATTTGGGTATTTGGACTAGGAACTCAGTTTTGGAGGACTTTAGGGCCTTTTTTAGCCTCTAAGAATGTGACATAAAATTTCTTTTTGTCTCCATCATGAAGATCTCTTCACATGATTTTATTTGATATGCTGTAGATCTCAATCGGACACCCAGATCAAATGTTATGGTCGTTTGAAGTTTGAGTTAGGTTTTCAAATTATTTTAGATATTTTATTAATTTTTTTATTTTTTCTTTCTTCAAACTGTTATGAAATTATTATTAGTCGATGATAATTATCAAATTATTAATTAATAAATTTTAATGATATTTTATAATCCATTTTAAATATATATCTTATATATTAAGTGGAAATGTTTATTTATACTTATCTAAAACATATTTAAAAAATATATATTATATTTATATCAATATAAATATACTTATATATTTATATCAATATAAATAGACCTATATATTTATATAATCGTATATTTTTTTTTGATATATTTGTTTATGAAATATACCCTTTATTAGTGCTAAAAAAACACTGATAAAGGAAACCCGTTTATCAGTGCTTTTTTTAGCATTTTTAAAGTGTGACACTATAGAATCCCAGTTTTGTGGTAGTGACATCTGTGATCCTAGGGTCACAACATTCACTACCTTGGGCTTTGATCTATCTTATTATCGCATCAAGGGTCTGATCATGTTCGAAGCCTCCTGAAAAATTATGCCATGACCATAAGGGTCTAATGATGAAGAACCCCAAGAATGGGGATATGAAGAACATATAGAATTCCCAAAGAACAAATCTTGTCCTTTTTTATGTTGGTCTTGATTCATCATTGTTAGAATGTAAAAAGGGAGAGGATGATCACTAAGATCTATCACTCGATAAACTCCGGAATAAATTAACCATCCTGCAAGAACGATCGAACTATGGATGAACCTGTTCATTGGTTGGTCCGTGTTTGTTGTTGAATCTATGTTGGGAATAGGAAATCAAAAATTGATCAACATCCTACCTCATGGTGGGATTATTTGTTGAAAAATATTGGAGGACCATGTCATTATCACTCCACAATCCGCAGATGTTTGTAGTTGTTAACTATAGAGGTTTCCATCTCCTTTACACGTATATATTCTAGGGGTTATTATGATAACCTAGAATTTCTCTTAAAAAGATTATCAAAAAGGAAATCCTCCACTATGTCATCATGTAATGTTATATAAAATAAACTTGATTTTTTTCTTTTGACGTCTGAGAACTACATTTCATAGTCCGACAGGTTCCAATCATTGTTAGGCTATTCCTAATGTAAATTCTCTTCTCTAAATCCAACGGTGCCCTCATATTTTTAATTTAGGCACAAATTTAATAGTTATTCCACTTTTTTAGGAAACCAACTCATGCTCACTATTAAAAACGTAATATTTTTCAACGAATTGTTCTAGGCACACTGGACCTCAGAATTATACACTGTCTTAGTGCCTAGTCTCAATATTTTTCCAATTAATTTAAAAAAATAAAACATAAGAAAATATGAGATATTACATTCTCCAAACCTTAGTGATTTACATCCCCAAAATCCAAAATATGGGCTACTCAAAAAAAGATGAGGGTACTGATCACGAATCTAATCCTCCTGCTTCCAAGTGCTCTCTTAGAGATTCCCATGCTACTACCGAATGCGCGCCAGAGGAATCGACCTCCAAAAAAGGATCCTTTCTTGTCGATCCCAAATCTCCACCAGGTACTCCATAAAAGTAGCTCCATCATCAAAGTTCATATCTCCCTAGTCAATGACATGCAATGGATCTTGTAATTAAATCATCAGCTATGACACGTGGAAAACATCATGCACCCAGTGTAATTTCAGGGGGTTGAGTTAGGAAGAACACCTCCTTTATAACTCTACTCAAAATCTAAAAAGGTTTTATGTATCATGGAGATAAACATCCACCCCAGACAAATATCCATAATCCCTAATGAGGTGAGTCCCAAAGGAACACATGGTCTCCCTCCTCGAACTACAAGGGCCTCCATATCCTATTAGCATATGAATTCTTTCAGAGATTTGTAGTCCTCATCCTCCCCTAGATGATCTGCACCTTCTTGATGGTATCCCGCCCTAACTCTGGACCCATGAGTGTTAACTCTCCTAGGTCAATCCAGCAAAGTGGTGACCTTCATGGTCATCCGTACAAGGCCTTGAACAGTACCATACCAAAGGTGGAGTGGTAGTGTTTGTTGTACAAAAACTCCACTATAGGTACGTGATCCTACCAAATGCTGCCAAAGTCTTGGATACAGGCACAGATCATGTCCTCAAGAACATGAATTGTCCTATCTGTCTGGCCATCTGTCCAGGGATGAAACATTGTTCTCAAGCGTAACTAAGTCCCAAACACCTCTTGAAATCCCTTTCACAATCAGGATGTGAAACAAGAATCACGATCTGAAATGATTGTCGATGAAACTCCATGATGCCTAACTATCCCCTACATGTATAGGCATCCCAATATATCTAGGGAACTATTCTCACAGATCAGTAGGAAGTGGGCCGACTTGGTTAGTCAGTCAACGATCACCCAGATGGTATCGTGTCCCCTGGATGTGCGTGGTAAAATAATTATGAGGTACATTGATATCCCATAACACATCCACTCTTATAACTCAATTATATAGTTCAAACTTGCTGGAACCTGGTGCTCAGCCTTCAGTTACTCTCTAGTGAGGCATTGATAGACAAGCTCTTCCACTACCTTCTTCATCCCCGATAACAAGAACTGATGTCATAGGTCCTGGTAAATCTTCTACACACCTATATGCACTTCAAAAGGGGATGGGTGGAACTCCTTCAGACCCTAATACCACAACACCAGTTGTATAACTGTGTACCCAATGAAAAGAATGATGTGATCCCCACATATCGAAAATCCAGAAGGTGCATGCCCTATAGAAAACTGAGCACATCAGGTCTCACAATCGATATCCCCATGTTTGGCCTCCCTAACTCTCTGTATGAGTGGAAGGGTGACAACCATTGACTAGATGTAAGTTTCCCCATCTACATACATAATGTATATCTACAATGTGGACAAATTCTCTAACGCCTCACTCAAAAAATACAAGCTGGATCTCCTACTCAGATCATCTGACACTACGTTCCCCTTCCCAGGAGTATAGACAATCTCAAAGTCATAGTCCTAGTGGAACTATAACCATCGACTCAGTCTTAAGTTCACATCCTTATGAGAGAAGATATACTTGATACTCTTTTGTTTATAGAAGATAGTAAATCGCTCACCCATCAGGTAGTGTCATCACATCTTCAATGCGAAGACTACTACCACTAGCTAAAGATCATGGGTTATGTAGTTCTTCTCTTGTTGTATCAACTGGAACTAACTATAAGAAATCACTTCTTTATCCTGCATAAGGATGCAACAATGTCTGGTCCCTGATGCATTGCAGAACACTATGTACATGACACCCTCCTATAGTATTCTCAATATGGGAGTTGTCATCAACCTCTCCCTCATATTCTGAAAGCACTACTGGCACTTCTGTATCCAAATGAATAGATTCACCTACCATGTAAAATCCATCAAGGGTGATTCCACTCTGGAAAAGTCAAGTACAAACATCTAATAGTACCCAACCAAACCCAGGAATCTCTACACCACGATAACGCTCTTGGGTGGCTACCAAGAAAGAACCAATTCAATATTCACCGTATTCACTTCAACTCTACACTATGAAATGACGTGTCCCAAAAATTGGACCTCTCTAATAAAGAATTAGAACTTTGAGAGATTATTATAAGGACGGTGCTCTCGAAGTGTGTCTAGGACCACCCTAAAGTGTAGCACGTGCTCCTCCTCAGTCGTTGAGTACACCGAGATGTTATCAATGAAGACCACCATAAAATAGTCTACGTAAGACTAGAACATCTTGTTCATGAGTCCCATGAACACTATTGGGGAGTTTATCACACCAAACAACATCACCAAGTAATTATAGTGGCCGTACTACCATCTGAATGATGTCTTCAGGATGTCCTCATCCTGTACTGTAAGCTATCAATAGCCTGATCTAAGGTCTATCTTTGAGAACCACCTCACTCCATTCAGTAAATCCATGGTAGTGGATACTTATTCTTCTTGGTCACCTAGATCAGGTGTCGAAAGTCCAAACAAAATTTCAATCTCCCATCTACCTTCTTGGAAAACAAAACTGGGTCCACCTAGGGGGAAACAATGTGTCTCATGAATCCATTCTTATGAAAATCATCTTAATAAAACCTCATCTCGGATAATCCTCTATGATGACCCATCCCGAAGGGGCCCATACCATGACTATTCCAAAGTTACCTTTGATATTCCAGGGTATAGAGACTAGCACCGAGTAGGAATATCCCACAAATGGGAGGTATTTTCTTATGTACCTGTTCACACACACACGTATCCAAGCCTGAAATGCTGAAATGTAAAAACACTAAGTAGAAAAAGAAAGCACACACTAAGATACCAAATGAAGAGTATTCCAGTAGGAAACTATAATGTAAATAGGGCTAGAATAAAAGCGCACCAAAATAAAGTGTCTGAAAAAGTGAACACACAAGTTCCTTAAACTCATCCACAGAACACCCTACTTGATGTGTAGGTACAAGACAGTTGTCTGAAGCCGTAGGATCAAACCTTTTCTATCCGAACACTCTAAGAACCTCCTAGTCCTGGTCCACAAATAACTCTGTCAAAGTGCCAATCATCTGCACAATATAGGACACGTGTAGGAAAGCCCGTTCAGGGTTGAGTAAAACCATACTCAGTAGGACACCCTGATACCACAAAATAATACTATTAAGAAATACATGAATTACATTAAAAATAAATACATGAAGTATACAAAAATAAATACATGAATTATACTAGAAATAAATACATGTTATACCATGATGGAAACACATGAAGTACTGTAACCTCACACACGTATAACTCTAAAGCACAAAAGCCTGATTATCAGTCAAAGTCCACAGAACACCTAGTGTCGACAACAAAAAGAGTGTCGATAACATAGGGAGTGTCAATAACACACAGAGTTTCAATGACACATGGAGTGTCACTAACACATAGAGTGTCGATAACACAATGAGTTTCGATATCACATGGAGTATTGATAAAACATAGAGTGCTGATAACACATGAAGTGTCAATAACACACATAGTGTCCATAACACATGGAGTGTCGATGATTCATGCATCCCCCAAGTCACATAGTCACCAAGTAAAAACCAGCTGCAGGATTCCGCATATAGAATACTCATTCTGGGAGAATCTTCTCCTCAATATGTTAGGTCATATGCCAACCTCCACAAAAACCCACATAGAGTATCTCAAATTGAAAATCTCACCAGAAGGGTCCCAACACCATAAATGACTCATAAAACAGACATACTGTTTGAAATAAATGGTCATTTTTGTAAAATGGTCAAACCCGGGTCTGAACTGACCTTCCAGTTGACCCGACCCGTTTCAGCCTGGTCAGACTGGGCTGGACCAATGGGCCACTGGACCGCGGCCTGTTTGGAAGATTGGTCTAGCCTGCTGGGCTGTTAGATTGACATGACCACCCTAGTCCGACCCACTATATGCAGGCCAGTTTGCTCCGATGGAAGCGGCCCACCTTGGCGGCACCACTTGGTCAACGTGGTCCACCCCAACTGTGTGTCTCGCCATGTTACACTCAGTCAACGCGACACCACCACATTCTACATGGTATGCCACCACATCCCCATTTCCTACCACTACTTCATGTGGTCTGACCGCACCACCTGTGTGGTCTGGCCACTGCCGCCTACTCCCATAGTCTCCATCGCTGGTGACCATAATCCTCTGCTGCACCCGTATAGGGCCACCGCCACATGAAACTGGTCATTGTTAGCCTTGGTTCCATAGGACAACCCCATTTCTCTAGTTCTTCATTTTTCAAAATGGAGAAACATCCATGATTTTTGGGTCGTGACCTTCTCTACCTTGGGCTTTGATCTATCTTTCTAGCACTATGGGGGTATAATCGCATCTGGAGACTCCCAAAAAATCACGTCATAACCACAAGGGTCCACGGGTGTAGAATTATAATAACTAGGATAAGAAGAACACATAGAACACCCAAAGAACAAATCATGGCCTTGTTCATGTCAGCCTTGATTCATCCTTGTTAGAAGGGGAAAAGGGGAGGATAATCACTAAGATCTATCACTCGACAAACCCCACAATAAATTAATCACCCCACAAGAATGATCAAAGTGAAAATCAAACTATTCATTGGTTGCTCCGTATTCATTATTGAATCTAACAGGGGAAGAGGAAATCACAACGAGATCACCATCCTACTTCATGGTTTGATCAATTGTTGATGAAGAATAGAGGTCCGTGCCATTTTTAATCCCGGATTTTCTGGTGTTACTCAGAGAGGATTCCATCTCATTACCTCAGAGGAATTCTAGGTTTATGATAATAACCCTGAATTTCTCTGACAAGGCTTTTAAAAGGAAATTCATCACTGATTTGTCATGTAATGTTAATTCAAATAAACATGATTTATTTTATTGCTTTTAACATCTGAAAACTAGTTTTCCCAGTCGACCCACACTGGCCGGTGTTATGCCCCAACTAAGGTAAAGTCACTACTTTGAAATCAATGGCGCCCACATATTATGGATTCAGGCACCTATTTAGGAGTTATTCCATTTATTAGGAAACTCACTCATGCACACTATTAAAAAACCTAACATTTTCAATGAATTGTTGTGCACACACCAGGCCTTGGAATCATATGCAGTCTCAACGCCTGGTCTCATAATTTTCTCAATTAATTTAGAAAAATAAAACTGGAGAAAATACTAGTCATTATAGTCCTTGACCCACCTTCTGCTCAGTAGGCCTTTCCTATTGGGCTACCTAAATGGCTAACCCTTCAAGTTGAGGGCTAACTGATTTATTAAATTTTATATCATTAAATTATTATTCCATATATATATATATATATTGATATGTAAGAATATATTAAATAAATAAATATATATTAAATTAGTTTGTTTTTAATTTATATTTGTTTAATATTTTTTTAAAATTAATTCATTTTTAATATTTATTTATATTTATTAAATTTTTATAATTAAATTCTTATTTCATGTATAAATAAATATATATATATATATAAATGTCTTTATATATATAAAAATACACAGATATATATTAATTAATATATATTAATATATCTTTGAATATATAAGTATATATATTAAATTTGTTTGTTTTTAATTTCATTTTTGTAATGTTTTTTTTAAAATTTATTCACTTTTCATATTTATTTATATTTACTCATTTTTTTATTAAATTCTTATTTCTTATAAAAAAAATATTTATATATAATTTTTTTGATATATATATATATATATTAAATATTGATATATATGAATATACAAATAAATACATATTGGAATATATTCATAAATAGTATATTAATTATTTAATTATATATATATATACAAATTGTTAAATTTAATATATATAGTAATAAATGGTATATTAATTATTTCATTAAAAATTAATAAATTTCCCAAATTTTATATATATATATATATAATTAAATACGTAATAAACTATATATAATTAATAAAAATGAATAAATTTGTTAAATACTTAATATATGAATTATATATTTAATATACTCTTCATTACTATATATATATAAATATACATATATTAAATTTATTCATTATTATTAATAAACATTTCATTAATAGAATTTTTAATAATTTTTTTAACATTTAATTTTTTTAATATAGTTTTAATTTACATAATTAATATATATTTGTTTTCATTTAAACATATATTCATTAAGGTTCACGAGCAGGATCCGGTCAACCCCCAAATTTTTTATAATTAAATTTATCAAATTTAAAATATATATGTATAGTAATACAATGCATATTAATAATATATATATATAATTAAATAATTAATATACTGTTTATAATTAATAAACACGAATAATGTTATTAAATACTTAATATACTAATTATATAGTTATTCTTCTAGTTAAATACTTTAAAAAACAGGTCCATGTACAAATTGGCAAGCCGAACCATAGCCATAATTGTTTTTTGAAAAAAGTAAATGACAACAAAAAAGAGGAGGATTGGGACATATAAGCATTTCTTCCCTCCATCAAGGGAAAATAACTATGGATACAATGGATCTAGTTCATTCCTATAGTCATACTCAGAGTCATCAGCATCATTAGTTATTTACCACTCTGATTGTGAGTTCTTTTTATTGAAGATCATATAGTATATATCCCTGATCTTTTCCTGCTCTGGATTGATATGAATCTGAGTATCCTTGGTAGAAGAACAGGTAGACACATTTCAGCCATGCCCTTGTGTATCAGCTCAATCATCAAATCCATTCCCCCATCCATGACCTTTTGTTTGACGACCACATCTCTAGGAATTGTTTTTTTTCTAAGTCCCTTCCACTTTCTCCAAATGAGGCTTCTTCTTATCAGTGATGTAAATACCCATATAAGAATCATCAAGACTATTCAGATTTCCATTTAAAACATCATCCATCCATAGTGGATTAGCACACTCATGTCATGTCATCATATTTTTGGATTCAAACATTTAAAAGGTGATCGAGGTAGGAACCATCATGTCATCCAATATTAGCTCAGAAAGAGATTTTCATTTCCTAATAGATACACTTTTAAAACAATCACAATCCATAGGTTTCTTCACTTTAGATGACATTATGCCATAAAATTCCACTTTAAAAATCATTGGGGAATAAAAAACCAATATATTTTTACCCCTTATGTTTCTTTTAGGAAGACATTGCTTCTAAAAAAATATTCAACAACCACATATTGAGTTCCATATTCATTAAAAGATTTATTAGACAAGGAATTCCTCTCCATGCACTCATCCAAAAGACTCTGATTGTGATCATCCCAAGGGTTATCATTCCTTTTATTAGAATCTGATTCCTATGCTTCAATATCATCCCAAGATCATTTGTATTGAGGAGGAGAAAGATCATGAGCAGTCACTGATGAATCATTCAAGAGATTCATCCAGTCCAAACTAATGGACCTTTCCAACTAGTGTTTTGCAGGCTATGGAGAGGGTCCTAGCGTGGTCCTCCCTTCTAGGGTATTGTCATCGGGATTTGTACCAGTGCCCAAATCATCGGCTGGTTACATCACATGCCTTGAATTTTTATTGTAGTGGATTGAATCATGACCGCAAGATGAAAAAAGAAGAAAGAGACATTCCTTCTATAGACAGAACGATCATGACTAATTAACCTACAATCTGAGTAGAAAATTAGAACTTTTTCATAAAACAAATCCAGTTCAAACTCATTAGAGTCAATGTAGTGAATAATTTTATCCTCCATGGTGGATCTAAGATCATACTCAATAAAAAATAGAGTGTAGTGCCCAAATTGGGAAAGACCAATTTCGGTGTCCAGTTTAATTAGTACTCCAAACACAAGCATGATGACATAAAATATTTTATGATACCAATATATCCATATTAAAGTACAAATTGTCACCCAAAATTGTATGGATGAATTTCATACCTCAAACGAGTTAAAGGTCTTATCCCATTCACGAATGTGTAGGACACCGGGCTTGAGAGATAGACTAAGCCAAACCCCCATACACACCACTTCAAATAATCTATGGGAAAGAATATGTGGAAAAAGGCTCATCCCAGTGAATTGCACCTCCAATTATAGAAACCCCAAATCAAAGATAACTATGAAATAAGGTCTTCCACCATAAACGAGTTGGATCCTCTATGAAAAATTAATCGTGTTATAATTGAGTGATTACCCAGATTTTGATTCTTCGAAACTGCATCTGCATCGACTTTAATGTGTGCTACACTGTTCTTCCAATTAGTCGATAAAACCACAAACTCTTTATAGAGAGATAAGCTATTTTCAACAAAAGTGTCATCTGGGTTGGAAAATCCCAAATCAACTTTGCTATCTATTAATATAGAAACATCAAACCTGTGTGAATCAAAATGCTTATGATCTAGGATTAATTCGGATGATGTAAAGAAAAATAACGTCACTATCATTGAAGAAACCTAATAAAATCCATGAGAGAGACACTCTTTCCCTCCACCCATCTTTTCATCACTAATTCAATACTTAATATACTAATTAAATAATTAATATACTATTTATTTCAATATATATTAAATTTATTTTTAATATAATTTTATTCATTTTTATTAATTATAAACAGTATATTAATTATTTAATTAAATATATAAATAAGGTTCACTCTTTTTTAACATGAATTGATTTAATATAATTAATTCATTGATAATATTAAGTGTGTGCTTATTTGTTTTTAATAATTTATAGATTTTATATATTTATTCAATTTTTTAGTTATTCATTTTAAGTGTTTTTATACATCATTATTCATGAATATATTTAATATTTTTTTTTAAATATATTCATTTTCAAATTTTTATTTTGAAATATTTTTGTAATTTAATTCATTTTCAAATATTTATTTATACTTGTTTGTTCATAAACATTTAATGTTTTTAATATTATTGTAACTTATATGACTAATATGTATTTATTTCCATTTTAACAAATAAAAATATTCATTTTTTATTTTTAAAAATTATCTGTATAATTAAAAATAATTATTCATTTTTTTTAAATTTATTCATTATTATTATAATTTATTTAATTATTATATTTAATATATTATATGATTTCATTATTCAATTTAACATATATCAAACTTTTATTTATATAAACATTGATTTTTCACACGTAAACTTTTACCTGGTCAAAACCATGTTATTATTTCTACTTTATTTCTTGATTTATATCACATCACCTCCTCTCTATTGATGTCTTCAATTGAGGATGACCACCCATTATAAAAAATTAGCCCTCTGGTGACACCCTTTCCCCATATTCCACTCCCTCAGCCAGCTGGCCTAGAAAGCCTTCCCCCTCTCCCTTCATGACTACCTCACCTGGGAAGGGTTTAATATATATTTCTTCATCAATATAAATTTCAATATTTAATTTTTTTCAAGATGTATTTATATATTTCTTTTCATATTTTATTTGAAAAATAATTTTTATATATTTCATTATTTTTATGTGTTGGGAAAAAATCCTCAATGTATCATTGAAACATTTTTTAGGTGATTGTGTTTGTTGATAAAGCAGACCTCCATGTTGTGTTTGTTTAAAAAGAAGACCATGATGTACAAATTTGTTGACAAATGGGGTTTTCATAGTGACTTGTCGAGTTCAAGGGATGTTATTAACAATCCATGATTGATTGAAGAACCTAGACAAAGGGATGGATGATCTAGAGGTTGTATAAAAAGAGGAGATACAGGGTGGCACCATTTTTTAGTGTTTGCAAAAATTTTAGGCCTCAAAATCAACAAATGGAGAAACGTATTTTTGGAAAAGGGACATGTGAACCGGTTTCTTGGAAGCTTTGAAACTTGAGTACCCTTTTTTATTCAAGATCATAACATCAAAATATGGTAATGGAAAGAGGAGAACCTATGTTTTGGTTGGTGTATACAAGTGGCTAGGGCGACAGAGACTCAGGCATCCGGACTTGCGTCATTTTTGTTATTGGCTTGCCTAGCAGTTTCGGCTCCTCACTCTGAATGTTGTTTACCTAAAGCTGCTGTTAAAGGGTTCTTGATTCCATATTTTCCACAAAGATATCCCAAGATGAGGTTTAGAGCTTCATATTTTCACCAGAGTTATGTGATTCGGTTTTGGATGTTTGGGAGGGTATGACTTTAGCCATCGATACCATCCTGTCTTTGTATGAGACAGATTTCCATGCATCGTTTGAATGGTGGAAACTGGACTTAATGTTGTTTGTGCTAGGGAGGTTCCTTTCATTGTGATTTGATCTGGTTTTTTGAATTTGGGACCGTTGGGGCACAGTTTCAGGTTTTAAGTCTTTAATGTCATATTTCTTGGGTTTTAACTTTTTCATTAAAAGTGTTTCCTTAATAAAAAATTAATTATCAGTCTTGAATGATGGTCAACACATAGAGAAAATTAGAGCTGCAGTCACGCAGGTGTTTCAGTCATGCAAGTGGTGGTTTGGTCATGCATGTATTAAGATACTCAGAAGCTACACACCAGTTGATAGTTGCATTCAATATGGGTTTGGGAGTAAAATGGTGTGAGTCACGCAAGTTCAGAGTTTAAGAAGGGGTATCGCGCTAGTAGTTTGGTGAAACTTGCGTTCCAAGCTTGAAGAATCACACCAGGTATTAGAGAAGTGTTCCAAACATAGAGAATCATGCCATTCATTCTAGGGTTGTGTAGGAAGTTGGAAAACTGCCCATTAAATCCATGGTAATGTAATATTCATCAGTGGATGAAATCGGAACATCAATAGAGCATCTAAATATAGAGGAAGATGCATTCATTTGTGATAGTGGATGGACCTACAAGAAGTTAAATTGTGATTGGATCTTCTGAAGAAGTGGTGAGCATAAATTAGTTGAGAGAGTAGTGAGCTTTCATATTGTGTGTGCTTGTAAAAGAGGAGTGACCTTGAGTCCACTCCGAACATTGTAAACAACAATGCACTTTAAGTGAATTTGGTAAATCAGCACATTTTTTGTGTATGTTCCTTAGACATATCCCAGTGGGGGTGAACCAAGTAAAAATCATTGTGTCTTTTGCATGATTTAGTTTATATTTATAAGTTTCTACAGGAAAGTGAGAGAAGAGTGTTTTTTTAACAGCGAAACAAGATCAATAGGGGAAACAGTTTTAATATGTCATACCCTCATTCAACCCCCCTCTCAGGGTATCTAAACCATTTGACCTAATATTATTATATACAACTATGTTAATAAAAATATATTCATATTATACTTTTGTTATTTCATTTTCCATGATAAATAGACTTTTTTGGAATGTAATTATAATAATAATGAAGAATATGTTAAGAGAATAAATGTGATTCCATTAATAATTATTTATGAGTTTTTACATGAATTTTTAATATTATAAATAATTTTGTTTATATTTTTTAAATTTCATTAAACTAATAATAACATGTTGAATATTAGATATGTATTTGTACCTAAATTACTATTAATAAGTTTTAATAAATTATATATTTAAATGTGAAATTATCAAAAGAATTATAATCTGATATAAGTATAATGGATGTCAAGAATTTGGAATTTTAAATGGTAATGAAGAAGAATGAACATGTTCTTTTATCCCCCCTTTATCTATCCACTAAATGTTTAATTGTTGAATATAAGTTGCCACATTATGTTTTAATTTTTATATGGAAAATTATTTTAGGATTATAACAAGATGAAAATTGAAAGAAATAATGAATTTAAATTTTGATAATTCATGTACTGTAATTTTGGAAATTATGGTCAGTGTTATCGTAGGAATATTATTTGAGAGGATGTAGTATAAGGTTGTGTCATAGCTTTATGTGGTTGTGTTTAATTCATGAGGTGATATGAAAATAAATAATTAATCAAATAATTAAGTGGTGAGTTATAAATTAGCATGACTGTATAGTAAAATTTAGCAGTGATATCATGTATGGTGTCGTGATATTTATAATATCATGAATTGATAAGAATTATTTATCAATTATTTATTTTTTTTACATTTGATAACTCGGTATGATCATTTAACTTATTTTATTATATGTTCTTGCCCGCCTGATTGATTTCATGTGTGATTGTTTTCTTGATTGATGGACCTATCAATTCCTATGGAGGTTTGAAGGTGTTATAGATTGTTCTATTTCTTTTTTTATTATAATAGGGATCCAATGATTACAGGTGTTGTGAATTTTCCTTAGTTAATATGGATAATGATAAAATAATTTTTAATATTCATTTTCATGTCTAGTTACTATAAATAGGAGGGGGGGACAAGGAAATATTTAGTCATTTTTTAAGGTGTGTGGGTATATATAAGTTTCATCTTCTTATTTATAACATTATTAATTTTGAGTAGTCAATGTACATAATATTATTATTATTTTGATTTATTTTGTATCATTGGGAATGGTTTTAGTTTCATGAATTAATAGTTATAATTGAAAATATAATTATCTCAGACACCTGAAGGATTATAAGATACTGGAAATTTTTTATAAAGTTTATTATAATCTCTCATAACTGTACATGTGATATGGATTTTACTAAGATTGAGTATACTCCATTGGATATAACTATGATGGTTTTGACTACTAGATGTGGTAGATTTATTATTTGGTTTTGTGTCATTGTTAGAGGTGGAATCAATGAAATTAGGCACATAACAAAGAGTTTTTGGAGGGGAGATAGCTAAACCCTAATGGGGACGATGGTGTCCCCCACTCCACTGCTAGTCGGTGGTAGGGGGGAAGATCCACAGCTTCCTCATATCATCCGGTGGCACGACTTCCTCCCCTTCACAGACACTGCTTCAATTCCGAGCTTTTGGGAGATCAATCTAAGCCCGAAGGTCCCTGGCATTTGGGAAGGAGATTCCATGATTCCAATTTTGGTTTCGGAGTTCACAGAGGCGGAGATCCTCCTAAACCTAACCATGGTTGCAAGATTCATGAACAAATGACCTTCAGTGGATGCCTTTGACAAGTTTGTCTTCGAATCTTGGGGGATCCATTAACAAGCAGTTGTCGATCTTCTGGATAAAAGGCATTTGATGGTGCGATGATCTTCATCAGAGGAATTCATTCATGCATTGTCATGTTTGCCTAGGAAATGCGGCAGCTGTGGCTTCTACCTGTTTCGGTGGAGCTATGTTCTATCCCTGAATCATGACTATCCAACAATTCTAGTTTGGTTAAATCTACCTCAATTACCTCTCCCATTTGAAAATCCTTCAATATCACGTATGTTAGGGAATTTAGTGAGTCGATTTCTCTACATTGATTTTCATTCTACTTCCTTATGCCATCTGATCAACCCACCTATGTGTGTGGAGGTTGATGCATCAAGGCCACTAGTTGAGTCTGTGTGGATTAATGCCAATAAGGAAGTATGGTGTAAACAATCAGTGGTCTTTGACCACTTGGTGGAGTTCTGCTCATCTTTCCATCATCTGGGTCACTTGGTCACCAACTGTAGACGGGGTGTTCACCAGGGGAAGGATGCATCACAAGCGAGGAAAGGAGATAATGTGGAACAAGCTAATCAACTAGAGAGAAATGTGGTACAGAGTAAACCAGTGGCCAAACAGGTGGAGTAACCCTCTGAGCTGGGGGTGTTTGATCGGATCAAGGAGGGATTGAGGGGCCGAGACATGGGTAAAATAGTGGCAAAGTTAATGGAAGAACCCTCGATGTAGTTTCCTCAAGATGAAGGTTGGAGTCTCTCTATGAAGGATATTGTTGTTTGGATGGAAGGGGTGTCAAATGAACCCCATATCACTCCAAACCAGATTTCTTATACATCGGGGGTTAACACTCAACTTGAAGACAAGGGACTAGTCCAAGACGGTGTCTAGACACATAACACTTTTTCACGTTTGGACACCAATGAGATTGTACAGATGGAGGGTAAAACTAAGGCCATTAAGGCTACTTCATATGATGAGGCTGTGCTTACGGGTCTGGGTTCTTCTAGTAAAGAGCACATTCAACAGACTGAGGTTATGAACATATCAAGTTCAAGGGGAATGTCTCCGGCTATTAAGATAGATAATATCTTTGCTGGATTGGGTGTTAAAGGGTCTGATCAGAAGGATGATCTTCCCAGGGAGGATTATGATGAAGAGTCATCTGGTTAGGCTGCTAAATACAATGATCCATAATTGCATAACAATGATTTATGCGTCCAATGGATGAGGAAGGGGTGACAAGGCAGTGAAAAAGGATGAAAGGATTACTCATATTTACCTTTACATATGGAGAATCTACCTTCTAAAAAAGAAAAAGGAAAGGATAAGGGGAATGTTTCCAATTCTGTTGGAATGTTGATTCATTTGGAAGAGGGGGGTTGTGGGGAAGCCTTCCTTTGGGGGGACCAACATGTGGAAATTCATTTGAAATTGTTATGGAATTCCGAAGAAGATATAGAAGAAGAATCTATGGTGATTAATGCCTCCATAGAGGATGCCGAGAAGATGATGGGAAGGCCTATTCAGGTGGATACTAACAGTTAACAATGTGAGTGGATATACAAAAAAAATGTAATTTTAGTAAGAGGCTTCAATGAAGTGAAAATCACACAGAAGGAATACATGCAATTGTGGGACAAGATGGAATCTCACTTTGAAGACATGCTTGATGATGAACTAGCAACACCTATAGCTTCCCATTCCGGGAAACTTTTTAGGGATAAGGAGGCTAATAGGTCATGTTTTATTTTAACAACTATGTTTTTTCTTTTAATGCAAGTCCTGGAAGAACATGGTGTTTCTCACTTTTTCCATAAAAGTTTTTTTGATAATAAAAAACATAATTTTCTATCAGAGGTGGAATCAGAATTATTTGGATCACAATGATTTGAAATTAATGCTAATTGAATTTTTTAGAATTTTTATTAATGTAAAGCATTTGGGGTGTTTTTATGGAAATTAAATAGAGGTTTTGGATATTTTAGGACATTTGAAATATACCTATGATTTAAAAATCAAATATTTTTGAAATAGGGTTTCATCAGTGGGTTATAGTAAAAATATATTTATTAATTATTCTTGTAAAACATGGTCTAGAATAATTTAAAGAAAAAGAGAGTAAAATGGAATCCAAATTCACTTTGATCGTCAATAATAGTTTCATCCAGTTGTTTCATGAAATTATATGTTCTGTGATTCTATATCAAAATTTGGGTATTACAAGACCTTGTATGTTCCAAAGAAAGATATTTTTACACAAATTTATAACTCCATGTCACAATTAAATGAAAATCAATACCAATAATATTCAAGGGAAGTCTACCATCCAATAATAAATAATTTTTTTCCAATATATTAATTACCACTGTTTTGTCCCACAAAACATCAAATTGGTAACATGGACCAATTGCCACATGTTTTTCCAAGCTGTTTCTTTTCATGTCACCTTTTTGTAAAATGATAACCCGTAAGGAATCATAACCGATAACATTAAAATGCATGGTTCAACTTATTTGAATTATCTATTTATTTATCCTTTGATTATGAATATCTTATGGGTTTTTATTTATTTCTTAAACAAAATGAATATTTTATAAACCTAATAGGAAGAATATGAATCTAATATGTATGCCCACTAATCATATGAAAAATGAGAATGATTATTTATTTAAAGAGTTTATCAAATTTCCAATAGAGCATGAATATGACCCTTATCAAATCCTTTTCCCATGTTTACATTGTCATTATTCAATACAAATATTCCAAAATATTTGAAATAACATTTGATTTATCATGGAATATATCAGAGCTATAAATGTTAGAATAAACACAATACAAATTTGAACTACTGATTGGGATGATACTATGGTTTATAAATCATTTGATATGAATACCAATATAAATGATGATGGATATAGTTTGGAAGAAATGAAAATCAAAATTGAAGATGACCTTAGTGATTGTACAATGTTTTTTTGAAGGTAAATAGATATTCTAAGACACCATTGTATATCACTTATACTAAAGACACATCATTGTACGCTGTATTGAAGTTATATAATTTGAAAGGAGACAACAGATGGAGAGACACCATCTTTACAAAACTACTTGGTCTTTGAAATGATATGCTACCAATATAAAATGAGCTTCCTTGTCAAACACATGATACTACATGAATGAAACATTTAATGAGAACAATCATGAAGAAATACATACTTGTCCAAATTACTACATATTGTTTCACAAGGAAAATGAATTGTAAGAGTTGGTGTCCTAGAACAAAATCATTGCACTTTGATTACATAGACGTTTAATGTATTTAAATATTAAAAATCTTATTACATATTGTTCATTGTTCTACATGTCTATGATTTAATAATGTTCTAGAGTATTTTTTTCATTTATAAGGTCATGGAAATTCCCCACTATGATGAGAACCTTGAAATGCTATAATAATATTCTTAAATATAGTTCTACCGTTGGATGACATACTATGATTGGACACATATCATGTAGACCATTAGGCATGAGTACTCATATGTAGATGCGACTTCCTTTCATGAAGTTCTCACTTAGTAATCTCTAAGACATGAGATTATAAGAATAGACCCATCGGTAGGAATTCTGCATGTTTTGGTGTCATCAGATATTTATATATGTGGGCATGTGAAATGATCTTTAGACTTTAAGATTATCTTTAATACATTTCATGACTCACACAATTTGATTTACTGACATAAACCATCATGTAGAAAGTTGGCAGGAAGTAGGGTACATAGGGTGTGTCATGAGTGGGATATTATTAATGGATAAGTCGAGGAAGGATTCGTTCCTTCCATTTATGTAAGTTGATATCTCAACCCTTTGATTGGAATAGAATAGTCACGTGAAATTCCATGGACATGGTGTAACGATGAGTTTATTTTAGGTTGTCAAAGAACATCGTATCAAGCATAAATGTTGATGACACTATCTTGACACCTGCATGATGAGATATTGCGACAAAGGGATTATATTACAAAGTGAGTGTTCATATTTGGATGTCATTTTTGCGAATTTATGTTCTTTATCTTGGGTGCCTTGACCCATTGGTAGATAGTACTCTTGGAATTTAGGCATGCCCACCTCATGCCAATGAGAAAGAATCCAAGAGGGTCACACACTAAGTGTTTCTTGTGGTCTCAGTTAAATTATATTTCAATTTAAGTAATAAATATTATTCTCAATAAAATGTAATAATTTTAGTCACGTTAAAATGATTTCATAAATTAAATAAATATTTATTCACTGGATTGTGGGTAAAATAAATTTATTTATTTTATTGATTATTAAATAAATATTTATTCACTAGTTTGTAAAAAAAATACTTATTTAAGAGAATAAATTATTTATTAAATTATTAGAGTGTTCTTTAAAAGAAAGTGGAGTTTAATAGGACCAAGGCTAGTCTAGTAGTAAAATAAATATTTGAAAGATGATAAATTATTATTTAACTATTTGGCACAAATTAAAATAACAATGCTATTATTTTTTGATGC
Source organism: Viscum album (assembly GCA_963277665.1). Lineage (NCBI taxonomy): Eukaryota > Viridiplantae > Streptophyta > Magnoliopsida > Santalales > Viscaceae > Viscum > Viscum album. Next base: position 1,671,848,842 of record OY728121.1, on the reverse strand, counting down.
AGAATTTTATTTATAATTCAATTTTGCAGAAGTAGGTGCTCCATAAATAATGACATGGTGTTATTATTAATATCATGGGTTTTATCTAAGGTTATGAATGTATTTAATTATTTTTATGCAACTAAATTTTGTAACTGAATCCCCATGTCAATAAATAGACATATACGTCTATTGTGGCTTGTACCGAACCGCAAACCCAATGAATTGATAACTGTTGAACTAAAAAATTTCTCTCTGAAATCCTCTTCCCAACCCTCTCAAGAATAAGAGAAGTTCATAAAGGCTGAAGAACAAGTGATCAAGAATAACCAACACAGGACACTAGCTTCACTGCACTAGCACCCAGAGAACAAACAATGTCGATCAGAGGCCATCAGAGAATGTGTGGATCAGCGCTAGAGAGATTCTAGTTTGGATCATTGCATGAACCACAATATAATCTGTAAGGGTCATTCCAGAAGGTCAACATCATCAACGAAGAAAATAACGAAGATCTGAGTATTATTTTCTTTATAAAATCAATTAAATTAGTTATAAACATGATTTTGGAGATCCTCTGCAAAGATTTAGTACTAATTCCTTATTTATCTAAATATTTTATTCTATTCCATGGAGATTGGAATTTATCATCATATTGATCCAAGAATAATCATTAATCATGGTAAAAATCAATGTTGGGTGCCAGCCCAACCACTCATCTATTTCACCCAGAACCTTCAAGTGGAATAAAAGGGGTTACATCATAGTTTATAATTATCATAATATTTTTCTGATGATTTACGCAATTAATAAGTTAGTTGTTTCAATTCAAGTTAATTGTTCTTAAAATTTGAATCTCAAGATCTGTTCCTCCTCTTTCTTTTCCCGTTCACCTTACAAAAACGATATTTTCTTTAAATATTGATTAAAATAAAATAGAGGATCTCATTCGTAGATGAAAAGGGTTCCTGGACGTACATGAAGAGAACAAATGACGTGTATTCAGCAGTACACACCATACAGCAAAGGTCCAATGCACTGGGTGTGGTCTTCCAATCCAAGTTGTGTCATTGGAGTTTGTCTAAGTCTTAATGACTCCATGTGTTGACCAGGAATATGTGGCATGCGGTTTCAATATTACACACCTTGTGGCTAACTGGACACGACGTGTAGTCCCTTCAGGTTAGGGTTGAATTATGTACCTCGTACACGGCTTTCCCGGATGGAGACCTTGTAATGAAGAACTACATGGTGTGTTGCCCAATGGATACACCATGTACTCTAAATGTTTCTGAAGTACACTCACACACCGTCTCCCTAGGTGTGTATTTCAAATGGACAGTGAAAAATAGTACACGCTGTTTAATTTGAACTATACGTCATGTACTCATCCAAATTACACAGATTTATTAAAATTTATTATTATATTATACAATCCCTTGATACGTGTACCACTGTGTGGGAGTAGTGCTGAGGTACAACACATGGTAGGTGTTTTATAAATATGTGCTTAATTTGATATCTACATAATGTTCATTTCTACTCATTGGGTAGTTATGAATAGGAATTCACCATGTTACCTCTAATGTACAAGTTACATACAAAGATAATTTTAAATGAAAATATTGGTTTAAAATTATGATGGATGAGAATCTCAAAGAAATTATGAAAATGTTTTAAGATAAAAGGATTGATTAATTAAATATTATAAATAATTTATTTGAGCACGGTTTATCTAAAATAAGAATGATTAAAGAATTTAATGTCAAATTTATTTATGCATAAATATCTATGCATGTATGGATGATCATGAGCCAGACCAAGACCTTTGTATGTGGATGGTTTCATTCAATTTTTTCTTTTAAATTAAATTTTTTTCCTGTGAGATTTCTCCGCATTAATATGTAGGAACAACATTCCCAATGTTTCTTTTATATAAAATTTCTTTTTACCCCTCATCTGCATGTGAGTTAAAAAAAGGCATATGTGATGGATGCAAATCCCAAGATAGTGGAGGCGGTTCATGCTGAATCCAAGACAAAACCAGTCCCCGGAGATACAGAGGTGGATAGGTGGAATGTTATAAATCCATACCCAAAAGGTTCAAGATGATTCTTTCATAGGTTCGGGTTAGCTTATCAACCACTAGATAAACAAAACATTAGAAAATCTCATTATCATGCCATTTATTTTATTTATATCAGTTTCATTGTTTATCATTATGGATGTGTTGTCACGATCACATAATTAATGAATTAAACAAGCATGAAAGATAGAACTAAAATAAACCAGACTTATGCATAAATATTATCAAGACATGGTTAAACACTTATGTAAGTACCACTTAATATTAACAATCATGTGATAATGATAATAAGAAATTCACGCATAAGAGAAAAAAATATCTAAAATAAAATATTAAGTCAAATGAAGCCTTCTATTACCGGATTAAAGGAAAAACAAAATAAAAATATGTGTTTAACCAACCCTTGTTTGGAAACTTACTTTTAAACAAGAATCCCTTATGAAAGGTTTCAGGTTGAATTAACTGTATTACATTTGGAGGAGTAGCCCTTGCTAGACATGGTGTAATATTGGATGCAAGTGTTGAGGAAATACAAAGTCATGATTTTAGGATTGGGGAGTCCACTCAATAGATCAAGGAGTTCTAGGCCCATAGTTGGAAAAGACTTTCCTACCTAAGTACCTTTTAATAGCTTGAACAACCCTTGTTGGGGTTATGTAAAGGGGAATATGGATCCTTTCCACTAGAATGTCATGGAAACCAGACATTTCGAGTTTAAAGGTGACAGTCATTATGACATGATAAAATAGTGAGAGACTTAATAAAATTTATTATTTCTCATAAAATGTAATCATGAAAGTAATAATAATCTTCACTTTTAGTTATAGAATAAAAATTATATGATCGTTAACCACACTATCGCTATGATCAATTCTAGATAAAGACAACATCCTCAATAGTAGTAACTTTCAAAAATGGTTTAGACACCTTTGGGATATCCAACACCATAAATAGAATTATTACATGATAGAGTCAACATTATCTGATCTTCCTACCCAAGAGGCAAGTGAGGAGGATTTCCTGGTCTATGAGAAACATATAAACTACGCAGTCGATGTTCAATGTTTGATGCTATCATAAATGTCTAGTGAGCTCAATGAAGTCTCATCAAAACATGTATACTTATAGAATTCTCTAGAACCTCTATTGTCATTTACCAGGAGAGAGAAAGATAGGAAATGTTTGAGTTATCTAAGGCACTCTTTCAGATGAAGCTTGGAGAAGGTGCCCCAGTTGGGCCTCATGTAGTCAAGCTCATTGGCTACATTGAGCGCTTAGAGGTTCTTGTGTTTAAAAATATCAAAGAACATGGCACCAATCTCATTCTTGAATCACTAACTCCAATATTATCTATCATTTTTGTCAATTTCAGTATGAAAAACATTGAGAAGTCACTATCTGATCTTATTATCCTCATTCACCAAGTGGACAATGATATAATGCGTGGAAAGCCTTCAGTCCATATGGCGAATAAGAGGAAAGGGAAGGTGATGATATTTAATCCCAAATCTTCTTCATGGCCTTCCAAGAAAAGGAAGATCAAATTGGAGGCAAGGGAACATGAGGCAGTTTGTTTTGCATGTGGCAAGAAGGGCAACTGGAAGAAGAACTACACCCAGCCTAAGAAGAAAGGGGAAGCTTCGAGTGCGTTTGTTATCGAATAAAATCTATCTATTTCTACAAATTAGGTATTATATATTAATTTAGGTGATCACATATATATTCAAATACAATAAAAAAGTAGATTCAGGAAGATTGACTGAGGGGAGGTAGATCTATGAGCATCCAACATATCCAAACTTGTTGTTTTAGCTATTGGGGACTACCACCTCACATTGCCAACTGGAATGATCTTAGTGTTAAATTGTTGTTTTATGTGCCATCTGTTACTAAAAACATTATCTATATATCTAAATTAGATATAGATGTATTTTTTATTCATGTTTGGAAATGAATGTTTCTTCTTTTACAAAGATTTATTTTTTTTGTAGGGAACATTTTTTCAAAGGTCTTTACGTGTTAGATTACACATACCATGTAATAGCAATCAAAAACAAAGATACTTCACATTAATCATACCACACCAAACATTCGCATCACTGGATAGGTCATGTAAATGAGAAACTCTTGTCAAAGATACATAAAGATGTATATTTATATTCTTTCAAACTAAAACCACTTGGTATATGTCGTGCTTGTTTACAAGGAAAAATTACTGAATCCCCATTTAGTGGGATTGGTTATTGGGCTAAAGAACATCTTGAATTGGTTCATACTGATGTTTTTAGACCATTTACATTTTATGAAAAGGGAGAGTACATGTATTTCATAACATTTAATGATGATTTTAGTAGATATGGATATATCTACTTAATGAGGTATAAGTCAGATTCTTTTGATAAGTTCAAAGAATACAAGAATGATGTTTAGAACCAGCTTGGTAAGGAGATTAGAAAACTCTGCTCAGAGAAAGGTGGAGAATATCATAATCAAGAGTTCATTGATTACATACAAGAGTTTGGGATCCTATCCCAAAACACTCCTCTATACATGCCGTAGTGTAATGATGTGAGCGAAAGGAGGAACTGCACCCTATTGGACATGGTGAGATCAATGATGAGTCATGTGAGTCTTCTATTATCCTTTTGGGGATATGTGTTGCAAATAGCAGCTCACATACTAAACTGAGTACCATCTAAATCAATAAATGGTATTCCATGTTCTCTTGAGTGTAAAAGATATCCATATTATCTAATTTATATGTGTGGGGAAGCAATGAATTTTTAAGGCCTCTCCAGGTAACAAAATTTCACCTTGAGGCAAAAAGTGTACCTTTATAGGATACCCCAAGGAAACAAGAGGTATTACCTATATAACCCCATGAAAAAAGATTATAGTGGCAAGAAATTCTATATTTCTTGATAGGGAGAACATATCCAAAAGAGATGGTGGGAGCGAGATAGACTTCGATGAATTTTAGGCTCAAGGTACACAAGAGTTGCTATAGTAACATATTCCACAAATCCATGTGGAAGAAAGAACTATTCTTGAGACACAGGAGCTGCGTAAGAGTACAAGAGAGGATAAAGAACTATAATGGTATGGTTTTCTAGTTACTGAGGATGGTGAATCATTATTAGTTTATAATAATGATCCTCTATCCTACAATGAATTATTAAGTGGTGTTGATGTGGCCAAGTGGCAAGAACCATGAATTCTGAAATGGATTCCATGTACCCAAACCATGTATGGATTTTGGTAGGTCCTCTAGTTGATGTAAAGACTATTGGTTTCAAGTGGTTATTCAAGAAGAAACTGGATATGTAAGGATAAGTTATTACTTATAAGGCATGATTGGACGTAAAAGGGTTCAAACCGCACCAAGGCATTGACTATGAAGAAACTATTTCACATGTTTCAATGCTTAAATCCCTCAGAATTCTATTTGTCATTTCCTCTTACCATGACTATGAGATATGGAAAATGGATTTCAAAACAACATTTCTTAATGGGAACCTACAGAAAGATGTCTGCATGACACATCCTAAAGGGTTTATGACTATAAAGGATTCCAATAAGGTATTAAAGTAGCATAAATCCATTTATGGAGTAAAGAAAGTATCTAGGTCATGGAACATTCATTTTTATGAAGACATAAAGAAATTTGGTTTTATCAAGAATGAATGTGAGACTTCTGTCTACAAACAGATTAGTGAAAATATTTTTATTTTCCAATAGTATATGTTGATGAAATATTACTTATTGGAAACAAGATACCAGTCTTATAGTATGTTAAGGAATTGTTGAATCAATGCTTCTCTATGAAGGACTTGGGAGAGGAATCATATATTCTTTGGATAAAGATCCATCGTGATAGATCCAAGATATTTTTGGGTCTAAGTAAAAGTACATATATTGATAAGATACTGAAGAGATTCAGTATGGAATAATCCAAGATGGGATTGTTGCCAGCATCACATAACATTTATCTTTCCATGAAAATGTGTCCTCAGAAACATGAGGAAAGAAATATAATGGAAATGACTCCATACACATCGATGATTGTGTTATTCATGTATGTCATGATATGTACTAGGCTAGATGTCACCTACACATTGAGTGCGGTAGGAAGATATCAAGATGACCCCTGTGACTACCATTAGATTACATTCAAGACTATCCTAAATTATTTGAGGCGTACTAAGGAAATGTTCCTGGTTTATGGAGGAGATAAGGAACTAGTTATCAAAGGATATATAGATTCTAGTTTCCAGACTGATCAAGATGGCTTGAAGTCACAAATGGGATACAACATTACATTGAATAGAGGGGTAGTGAGATGGAAGATCTCAAAAAAGAGTGTGGTCACATATTCTATAGTAGAGTCTGAGTATATTGCAGCTTCTGAGGTATCTAAATAAGCAATTTATATGTTAAGCTTTGTCCAGTAGCTAGATGTGATTCCTTTTAATAAAGATCCCATCACACTATAGTGTGATAATTCTGCAGTGGTGGCTCTCGCAAAAGAGACAAGGTCACATCAGTGGACGAAGTACATACTTCAAAAGTACCATCTTTGGATGGATTTTCCTCAAAGAAGTGAAGTTTTAGTGATTAATATTTCCACAAAAGACTATATGAATGACCCCTTAACTAAAACCTTGACTCAGTAAAAACATGATCACCATATGAGGTCTAGTGGACTGAAAGTCGTAGGCAGTTGGATCTAGTCCAAGAGGGAGTTTTTAAGAGTTGGTGTCCTAGAACAAACTGGTTGTACTTTTATTACATAGATATTTAATGTATTTAAATATTAAACATATTATTAGATATTTTTCATTGTTCTACATTACTATGATGTGATAATGTCCTAGTGTATTTGTTGCATTGATAAGGTCATGCCAGTTCCCCACTATGATGATAACATTGAAATGCTATAAAAATATTCTTGTATATAGTTCTACGGTTGGATGAAATACAATGATGGGACACATAGCATGCAGACCATCAGGTGTGAGCACTAATAAGTAGATTAGACTTCCTCTCATGATGTTCCCCCACTTGGTAATGTCTGTGATAGAAGATTATGTGAACAGACCTACCATTATGAATTCCGCATGTTTTTGGTGTCATTAGATATTTCTATCAGTGATCATATGTAATGATACTTAGACTTAAAGATTATCATTAATACGTGTCACGACTCGCACACTTTGATTTGTGGATGAATAACATCATTGAGCCAGTTGGAGGGAAGTAGGGTACATTAGGTGTGTCACAAGTGGCATATTATTAATGGATAAGTTGAGGACGGATTTGTACATTCCATTTTTGAAAGTTGATATATCTCATCCCTTTGATTGATATAAAATAGTAATAGGAGATTCCATGGACATGGTGTAATGACAAGTTTATTTTAGGTAGTCAAATAACAAAGTATCAAGAATAATAGTTGATGAGACTATCATGAAAGCTACTTGATGAGATATTGAGAAAAATAGATTATATTACACAATGAGAATTCATATGTGGATGTTGTTATTGTGACATTATGTTCTTTCTCTTGGGTTCTTTAACCAGTTGCTAGACAACACTCTTGGAATTTTGGCAATCCCACCTAATACCAATGAGAAATAATCCTAGAGGGTCACACACTAAGTGTTTCTGGTGGTCTCATTAAAATTCTATTTGAATTTAATTAATAAATATTATTCTCAAGACAATGGTATAATTTTATTCAAGTTAAAATGACTGCATAAATTAAATAAATATTTATTCACCGGAATTTGATTCAAATATATTTATTTATTTTATTGAACATTTAATAATTATTTATTTATTATTTTGAAAATAAAATGTTTATTTAAGAGAATATATTATTTATTTATTTATTTAGGCGTTCAATAAATGGAAGTTGATTTTGAGAGGACCAATGATGTTCTGGTAGTAAAGTAATTATTTTCAAGATAATAAATAATTATTTAACTAGTTGGCGTAAATTAAAATAATGTTGCTATTATTTTTTGACACAGAATTTTATTTATAATTCCACTTTTCACAAGTTGGTGCACCATAAATAATGGTGTGGTATTATTATTAATATCCTGGGTTTTCAATAATTTTATGAATGTATTTAATTACTGTTATTCAATTAAATATTGTAACTGAAGCCCCATGTCAAAAAAATAGACACATACGTCTATTGTGCCATGTACCGAACCACACACCTGATGAATTGAGAATTGTTGAGCTAAAAAATTTCTTTCTCGAATCCTCTTCCCTACCCTCTCAAGAATGAGAGACGTTTTTCAATGTCGAAGAACAAGAGATCAAGAATGACCGACACAAGACATTCACTTCACTGCGCTAGCACCTAGAGAATGAGCTGTGTTGATCAGAGGCCATCAGAGCACATATGGATCACCATTAGAGGGCTTCTAGTTTGGATCCTTGCAAGTACAACAAAATAATCAGTAAGGGTAATTTTGAACAATAAACATAATCAATGAAGAAAATAACAATGATCCAAGAATTATTTTCTTTATGAAATAAATTAAATTAATTATAAACAGGCTGTGAAAGATACTCTCTAAAGGTTTCAGGCCTCTTCCTTCTTTATCTAAATATATGATTATATCTAATGGAGACTATAGTTTATCTTCATATAGTTAATTGAAGAATCATTGATTATGGTAAAAATAAAATGTGGTTTTTGGCCCAACCACGCTTTGGCTACTCTCGAAACCTTCATGAATCATTCATAAAATTCCCTATGTGTGGTGTGAATTGATACAATAAATATGAATAAGTTCATTATAAATTTTTCGGGTAATTTCATATAATTTCATAGTTTATAAGACTATATGGATATCAGGAAACCATGAGACAGTTTACATGGAATACATATATAAGAATTAAATATTATAAACTATGTAATCTAAGAGACTCTATTTAGTAGAAGAAAATTGATTATGAGTATCCTGAATTTGGAAATGATCAAAGAAACTATCATATTTCACTATCTATAGATAGAATAAATCCTTCTAGTGTATAGATTAGTACTCAAAGTACATGGATAGTTATGTTGGTGAATTATAACATTCAACCATGGTTATTCATGTAGAACAAATACATTATGTTATCTTTTCATATATCTGGACCAAAAACAAATTTTTAATGATATTTATGTCTTTTATGATCCATTGATCAAATATTTTAAATTGATTTTAGATATCGGTGTTACAATGTATGATTTTCATAGAAGTGAATAATTTACATCGAGGGAAATGTTTTATGGGATGATAAATGAATTTCCTGGTCATGGAAATTTTTCAGGCTATAACATTAATGGAATGTTAGGGTGTCACATTTGTTAATAATAAACACACTTAGTTTGTTAGAAACATTCCTTGAAGAATATTTTTTTAGAAAATCAAATATTTCTACATAATCGATATAAATACCAATCCTAAATGATGGAATTTTATGGGAATACCGAACAAGGTACAACACCATCTCGACTAACAAGTGATCAAATATTTGATAAGGTAAAAGATATTGTCACTATTTTCATTAAACCATTTTCTAAAAATCTTATTGTTGGGAAAAAATCCCTCATGGCATCATTAAATAATTTTTTTAGTGATTGTGATTGTTGACAAAGTGGGCCTCCATGTTGTGTTTGTTAACAAAGCATACCATGATGTATGAGTGTTTTAATAAAGGGGGTTTACAGTGTGATTTTTCAGGTTCAAGGGATGCTTCCAACAATCCATGATTGATTGAAGAACCTCAAAAAAGGAATGAATGATCTAGAGGCGATATAAAAAGAACTGATACAATGTGGTGTGGTGTGTGAAAAATAACGTGGTGCATGAAAAAATGATCATGGTGCGTGAAAAATATAGTGGCACACAAAAAATCCACGTTGTGCACGAAATGTCAGCACGGTGTGCAGAAAAATAATGCATTGCGTGAAATATTTGCATAGTGCACGAAATATGAAGGTGGTGCTGAAATATTGGTGGGTTGTGTGAAAGTGAGGGATGAATGTTTTCACGCCAGAGGTGTTTTGAGATCTGAAGCTCAAAAATTGGTAAAGGCAGGATGTACATGAAATCTTGGAGTCGTGCGCGAAAAACAGAATAGCGTAGAAGCTCTGTTTTTCACACTCAAAGTGAATTACGCACTCAAGGAGGGTTTTTCACATGGGGTAATTTTTCCTATAAATATGAAGTGATCCTCCTCTATTTTTAGCAATTCCATATTTAGATAATACCAGAGCAGTGGCGCACGAAATTGAAGTTCCCAAGGGAATTACGCATAAAAATTAAGTTTGCGCGTAAAGTCAGGTGTTTCCCACAAAGATAAGTATAAGGACCCGCACTTATTTCATACATAATCTTGAATTTAATCAAGGAAAAACATTATTTTACATTGAGGATCTTTTCAAGTTTAGAGCTTTAGAGAATTAAGACAAAATATTCATAACATTACACATTGTTACATAGTGGATACCATAAAATCAGTTTCCATTTTCCTCAGAATATAAAACATTAAAAAATAAAACAAGACTCCTTGACAATTCTTCAACATTTAACATGTCTTCCTTCTTTGTATTATTCATCCATTAACCTGTGAAAATTAATTTAAAAACTTGGGATAAGCACAATAGCTTAGTAAGGTATGAAAAAGAAGGAAAAATCACATTAGTCCATGAATACGCATGACGTATGAAAACATTTTCAAAATACATGCTTTACACCCATAAAATCTTACTTTGTGTAACATGAGATTTAAACAAGATCCACACAAACATAATTATAATCATAGAGGTATATTGGGGCATTACTTACATAATCTTGTAACCATCTTGGCTACCTTAAAATTTGTAACCCTCACGGCTACCTTACTTTGTGTAACCATCGCAGTTACACTTGGAGTAACCATACGACCGACCTCCAACTTAATCATACCCAATGCATTGGAGGGAAATATAGGTCCCACACTTCATCATAAACAATGCCCAATAACCAAAACATAATCATAAAACATAAACAATAGCATAAAAACATTGCCTTCGAATCTTATAAAACAGAATTAAAAAAAAGATTTTAGAACAAAAGTCCCTTATAAACATCATATACATGAAGTGAGACTTAACTGAGTGGATGGAATATGTATATACTCTGTAAATACAAATAATTAAACATAATATAAACAGAACCCATCACACAAACAATTTAAATAGCACATAAATTATAAAGTAGAAGGTTAACCCAAAGAATGGAAATCGGGTTAAGAATTCCCTTACATCAATGTGATCGGTTGAATCATATGACCAGAACATAATAAATATCAATTGGATCATTAAATAACATGAATATCAAGAGAATCATGCTATTATATATATATATATATATATATATATATCAAATTACAGTACACATATTCCGCATACCAGAAATAAGCGGCGAATGACTAAAATCTCACAAAAATGAAAGTTAGACGAGGAACCCCTTACAACTTTGTAATCAATTGATTTGTGTGACCCAAAATTAATTATTGTCAAATAATAAATTTAATATCCTAAAAATAAAGATATTAATGATATGAGACGATAATGGGCAGTATACATACACCATACAAAGTAAAAATAGTGATTACGGAATATCTCACAAAAATGGAAGTGAGATGAAGAAACCCTTACCTTAATCTTGTCTTACTTCAAACTTGTTAAAACCTCCTGTATAATGGTCAAAAGGGTGTTATTAGTATTTTACAGAAACATTTTCATGTTTATAACATATTATATGTTCATTTCATAACCTCATTTCATCCCTTATTTGTTAGTATTTGGTTCCTTGAATTATTTTGGGTGAGTTCTTTTGTGATTTTCACAATCGGTTCATGATGAATCGTTCTTGTTGATTGGAAGTGAAACTCCAGAATTTGAAAGGAGTAGTATTTACATCTTTCCAGTACCATAAATTTTACCATTTATCACTTTTATGCTTTATATGATGATGATTAATAAGTTAAAACATTAATTATGTTCGTTTAGATCATTTAAGTTGTTCCTTGATAATTACAACCTCATTTAGTCTAATAAATTTGAATCACGAGTACAAAAGAATTCCATAACCTTATATGAGTCATAAAACATATATTATAACCTGGTTCAACCATATAAATGGTTTCATGACCAGACTTGAAATAATTAATGGAAATTGAAAATACATCGTCCACGATATCGGTAATTCGACACAAATGGACCATGTTTTTTGATTCTTTAAATAAGTGAGAGAGGAGAGGAATAATGATTTGTAATTTTCCATAAACATGACAACATCCAGAATATACATGATTCTAGAGATTTAATGCCTCTTGGATAAGAGGGGTTGAAGAAAGAAGAGGAAGGAATCATGAAATAAAGAAAACATGAGAAATTTCTTACAAAACAATTCGCAGCCTAACGGCGCCTCTTAAAATTTCATAAATACAAGATTGATGAGAGGAATGGAATATCTCATCAATCATAAAAAATTTGGACAGTAAGGGGAAATATTTAATGAAATATCCCAACAAAAGACAAAGGGAAAGGAATAGAATAACATAAAATGGAAGGAAAGAATGAAAATGAAAGAGGATGTTTACCTCTTGATCTATTCTCCTTAAGATCTTTCTTAAGGGCTTTGATTTTGGACTTTTGGTAAGACCAGAAGCTCTAGGACGTGGGGAAGATGATTGAGGAGGGAATTTGGCAGAAATTAGGCAATGCTCAAGGCTTGAGAGGTGTGAGAGGAAGAGGGGAGTGAGGGTGGTATTTATAGTGGAGGAGGGGAGGTATTTTAGATTATTTTAATCATTATTATAATATTTTTATCAAGACTACGAATAATCTCAAATCAAGTGGCCTTAATTAGTGAAAATATCAAGTGATTTCGAAGCAAGTGGCCTTGCATCACATATGATGTCATAAATAGTGCATTTTTACTGATAAATTGATTATACGGTATTTTACCGTATTTCACTATTCACCGAAAATTCAAGAGTTTCAGAAAAAATACCAAAAATTTACCCCAACCATTTTTCGATGTGTAGAATTCAAAAATGAACTCCATTTTTCAAAAATAATTTTTTAAATATTATTAATTTAATTTTTAAATAAGGTCACAGTTAATTCGAAAAATAACAAAATTGAAGTGCAATTAGTTTTATGTGACATTGGAAAATTATTTAAGATCCCATTACCCTATTGCCATGGGAAAATAAAATAATAATATTATTTACTATTCATGAGGTCATATTACTATTCATATTACTATTCATAAGGTCATGCTACTATTCAACAAAAAAACAAGTTTGTTCCATCAGACTCTAAATAACATACTGAACACAATTGTAGATGACAGTTTCTTGAAATTCAAAACATAGAAGAAATAAAATTATGTTTAAAGGATACTTATAAATATATACCTTAAACAAAATTTCAAGCATTTTCAATTTATTTTTAGAAAACCTTGGGATGTTACATTATCCCCACCTTCTTGAAATTGCGTCCTCGCAATTTTATTTACTTATTAAACAATTGAGGGTACCTTGATCATGGTGTCCACTCGGTTTCATCATCATCTTGTTCACGTAGGTAGAAGTCCCATGCATTACAACAATGATTTATAGATCCTTCAAAATAATTTGCTTCCTCCATCCAAATACACCTCGTACAACATGGGTCATGTGGGTGTTCAAGGAAAAACAGTTTTGGAAAATAATCATGTATGACATATAATTCCAAAACAACTGATAAAACATGATTTCTATAAAATAGTCGGACCGAAATTGAGTTGAAACTTTATATTATTGGTCCTTTTAAAATACCATAAGTATGTGTTGTTAGACTATAGTTTAAAAGCAAATATAAATAGGTTTCACAAGGGTCTCCTTCCTCAGCACCATTTTTAAAATCATAATATGCTTCAAATTCTTGTGATAAGGTAAAATATTTGAAAATACCTTGATAATATTTACCTTTCTTGAAATTATGTGAATATTGTGAAAATAGTATTTGTCTAAAAACAACCCATGATCCATGATGATAAGGAGGTATAGAGGAGGTGTTTGATATCTCAAAAAACTGCTTGCAAGTGAGTTGTATTCTAGAAAAAGTTTCACAATCATCCGAAGATGACTTTGCGATAATTATTGCAAGCATGTCATCAGGAAGAGATAGGAATGTCGTTTGAGATCCTTCTCCTTCCATTTGTAACCGACATTACTTGAACTGGAAAAAAAAGTTATAAAAAAAGGATTTAACTGAAATAATAGATATAGGGACTAATCATGTGTCTCACAAGAACTCTTAATCCCTAAAGTTGTCTAAACCGACCTTTGATACCAACTATAAGGACCCGCACTTATTTCATACATAATCTTGAATTTAATCAAGGAAACAATTTATTTTCCATTGAGGATCTTTTCAAGTTTAGAGCTTTAGAGAATTAAGACAAAATATTCATAACATTACACATTGTTACATAGTGGATACCATAAAATCAGTTTCCATTTTCCTCAGAATATAAAACACTAAAACATAAAACAAGACTCCTTGAAAATTCTCCAACATTTAACATGTCTTCCTTCCTTGTATTATTCATCCATTAACCTGTGATAAATCATTTAAAAACTTGGGATGAGCACAAAATCTCAGTAAGGTATGAAAAAGAAGGAAAAATCACATTAGTCCATGAATACGCATGACGTATGAAAACATTTTCAAAATACATGCTTTACACCCATAAAATCTTACTTTGTGTAACATGAGATTTACACAAGATCCACACAAACGTAATTATAATCATAGAGGTATATTGGGGCATTACTTACATAATCTTGTAACCATCTTGGCTACCTTAAAATTTGTAACCCTCACGGCTACCTTACGTTGTGTAACCATCGCTGTTACACTTGGAGTAACCATACGGCCGACCTCTAACTTAATCATACCCAATGCATTGGAGGGAAATATAGGTCCCACCCTTCATCATAAACAATTCCCAATAACCAAAACATAATCATAAAACATAAACAATAGTATAAAAACATTGCCTTTGAATCTTATAAAACAGAATTTTAAAAAAAAGATTTTAGAAGAAAAGTCCCTTATAAACATCATATACTTGAAGTGAGACTTAATTGAGTGGATGGAATATGTATATACTCTGTAAATACACATTATTAAACATAATATAAATATAACCCATCACACAAACAATTTAAATAGCACATAAATTATAAAGTAGAAGGTTAACCCAAAGAATGGAAATCGGGTTAAGAATTCCCTTACAACAATGTGATCGGTCGAATCATATGACCAGAACATAATAAATATCAATTGGATCATTAAATAACATGAATATAAAGAGAATCATGCTATTATATATATATATATATATATCAAATGACAGTACACATATTCCGCATAAAAGAAATAAGCGGCGAATGACTAAAATCTCACAAAAATGAAAGTGAGACGAGGAACCCCTTACAACTTTGTAATCAATTGATTTGTATGACCCAAAATTAATTATTGTCAAATAATAAATTTAATATCATAAAAATAAATATATTCACGATATGAGACAATAATGGGCAGTATACATACACCATACAAAGTAAAAATAGTGATTACGGAATATCTCAGAAAAATGGAAGTGAGATGAAGAAACCCTTACCTTAATTTTTTCTTACTTCAAACTTGTTAAAACCTCCTATATAATGGTCAAAAGGGTGTTATTAGTATTTTACAGAAACATTTTCATGTTTATAACATCTTATATGTTAATTTCATAACCTCATTTCATCCCTTATTTGTTAGTATTTGGTTCCTTGCATTATTTTGGGTGAGTTCTTTTGTGATTTTCACAATCGGTTCATGATGAATCGTTCTTGTTGATTGTAAGTGAAACACCGGAATTGGAAAGGAGTAGTATTTACATATTTACAGTACCATAAATTTTACCATTTATCACTTTTATGCTTTATATGATGATGATTAATAAGTAAAAACATTAATTATGTTCGTTTAGAGCATTTAATGGTTCCTTGATAATTACAACCTCATTTAGTCTAATAAATTTGAATCATGAGTATAAAAGAATTCCAGAACCTTATATGAGTCATAAAACATATATTATAACCTGTTGAAACCATATAAATGGTTTCATGACCAGACTTGAAATAATTAATGGAAATTGAAAATACATCGTCCAAGATATCGGTAATTCGACACAAATGGACAATGTTTTTTGATTCTTTAAATAAGTGAGAGAGGAGAGGAATAATGATTTGTAATTTTCCATAAACATGACAACATCCAGAATATACATGATTATGGAGATTTCATGCCTCTTGGATATGAGGGGTTTAAGAATGAAGAGGATGGAATCATGAAATAAAGAAAACATGAGAAATTTCATACAAAAAAATTCGGCAGCCTAACGGCGCCTCTTAAAATTTCATAAAAACAAGATTGATGAGAGGAATGGAATATCTCATCAATCATACAAAATTTGGACAGTAAGGGGAAATATTTAATGAAATATCCCAACAAAAGACAAAGGTAAAAGAAGATAATAACATAAAATGGAAGGAATGAATGAAAATGAAAGAGGATGTTTACCTCTTGATCTCTTCTCCTTGAGATCCTTCTTAAGGGCTTTGATTTTGGTCTTTTGGTGAAACCAGCAGCTCTAGGACGTGGGGAAGAAGATTGAGGAGGGAATTTGGAAGAAATTAGACAATTATCAAGGCTTGAGAGGTGTGAGAGGAAGAGGGGAGTGAGGGTGGTATTTATAGTGGAGGAGGGGAGGTATTTTAGATTATTTTAATCATTATTATAATATTTTTATCAAGTCTATGAATAATCTCAAATCAAGTTGCCTTAATTAGTGAAAATATCAAGTGAGTTCGAAGAAAGTGGCCTTTCATCACTTATGACGTGATAAATAGTGCATTTTTACTGATAAATTGATTATACGATATTTTACCGTATTTCACTATTCACCGAAAATTCAAGAGTTTCAGAAAAAATACCAAAAATTTACCCCAACCATTTTTCGATGTGTAGAATTCAAAAATGAACTCCATTTTTCATAAATAATTTTCTAAATATTATTAATTTAATTTTTAAATAAGGTCACAGTTAATTCGAAAAATAACAAAATTGAAGTGAAATTAGTTTTATGTGACATTGGAAAATTATTTAAGATCCCATTACCCTATTGCCATGGGAAAATAAAATAATAATATTATTTACTATTCATGAGGTCATATTACTATTCATATTACTATTCATAAGGGCATGCTACTATTCACCAAAAAAACAAGTTTTTTCTGTCAGACTCTAAATAACATACTAAACAAAATTGTAGATGACAGTTTCTTGAAATTCAAAACATAGAAGAAATAAAATTATGTTTAAAGGATACTTATAAATATATACCTTAATCAAAATTTCAAGAATTTTCAATTTATTTTTAGAAAACCTTGGGATGTTACAATAAGGCTACTTGAAAAACTAGTGGTTACGCTTAAAAGAAGTTAGTTTCACATAAAATAGTTTTTGTGTGCAAAGGGGATTTCACGCAAAGCAGGAAAATTGCACGCAAAGAAGAGTAGAGGATGCATGTAAATTTTGGAGGTTGTGTGTTAAAGGGGTATTGCGCGAAAATTGTATTTCGCACAAGGAAAAGGAATTACGCCCAAGGTGCATTAATGGATTTGCGTAAAAATTGCAGTTGCTCGGTACACCCGGTACAAGGTGAGATTAATCTGTGGGTGAAAGTAGGACATCAACATAGCATATATCAACAATTAAGGATGTAAATTTCATTAGAGATAATGAAGCGAACTACAAGTCTATAAACTATGAGTGGATCTTCTAAAGAATTAGTGAGCACACTTCATTTTAGAGAGTAGTAAAAGTTTCATATTATGAGTGTTTGTAAACTTGGAAGGACAGTGAGTCTGCTTCGAGCTTGTAAACAATAGTGCGCTTATAGTGGAATTGGGACATCGGCACACTGTCGGTGTATGCTCCTTGTACGTTGCCCAGTGAGGGTGAACCAAGTAAAAATCAATGTGTCCTTTGTATTCTTAAATGTTTGTTCATACTCTGCCTCAGGATGGGTAGAGAAGAGGGTTTATTTCTAACATAAAAACAAGTTCAAAAGGGTAAGTTGTTTTAATCTATCATACCTTGATTCACCCCCCCTCTTAGGGTATCTAGCCAAGCGGACCTAACACTTTTGAAATCAGGTTGAAAAAAGAGTTCAATTTCATTAAATTAATATATTGGAATTTTTTTATGTCATACATTTTCTTGATTCCATGCATGTTGAAAAAATTGTATTTGATAGTTTTTTTGGAACATTACTAAATTTCTCTAGAAGAAAAATGGAATAAAGGATATATTGAACCTGACTATTATGGATATGGGCGAAGATTTTGTATCATTGAATGGTAAAAGGTACACTTTTCATCCTATAACAGCTTACACACTATCTCAACAAGGAAAATGAAATTTTTTAATTTTACTTATATAAGTACACGGTTCTTCCCTTGAGGTAAGGATATTTCCTTTTTAGGTTTTACATATTAAAATGGAGGAAAAAGAGATCATAGTCTGTCTGCAGGCATGTTAAATGATGTGACTGAGAGTTACACGTTGTGTATTTCCAAGTACACACTGTTTAAATAAGATTACATGTCGTATAATCCTAGTACACGACCATGCAATGACCTGAATAGGATTTTTATAGACATGGAGTGTAGTTTCTAGTATACACCATGTACTTTTCCCCTGTTAAATCATGATATAGCGCCATTTTTTGTTAGAAAAATAGAAACGAGCCTCTTTGACTAGCAGTGTGCCCAAAAAAATATGAACATGAATTTTCTTTCCGTTTCGTCATCCAACACCCAATTAAATCATTTTAAGATCCGTTAAAATCTTCTCAATGATGGCTCAATTAATCCTGAGCATTTTTTCCCAATTTCTTCTCTCAACCTGGTTATTAATGGGCAAGCATTTTTTCAAGTTTTATAGATCTACTTCATTCTAGGTTGAATCAAAGCCCAATTTTGGATCAGGAGATTTCTACGTGTATGTGGTATGTGGTCTCATGATTTTTTTTTATTTCAAGTTGATTTTATTTTTCGGAGTTTTGCACACCCACTTTTAAAACATCAATTTTATTTATAATTGACCTATGTTTTTTCATAACGTTGATTAGGAAATTGATGAAATGATTTAAGGAATGTTTGAGTTTTTTATCCTTGAATAAGTCCCACCCAATGGGTGTACATTCCCATGAATGACTTTTTATGGTCATTTGTCCTAGGATGTCTATGAGAATTCCTTTTATTTTCCCATAATGGGTTTTTTAAAATAGAATTGGTTAATTTAATGTTTTCCCACAAGAGGTAGTTGATGGTTAAGACTTGTGATTGTTTAATTCACATGTTAGGTGTGTTATATAAATTCAACACATCTAAGTATTTGAAAGGACAAGCCTTATGAGGTCGTTCCATGCTTGTTTACTTTTCTATGTTTGTGGGTGATGTTTTGACTATGCCTGGGGGTGGGGAATTTTTATACATATGGGAAAGGATTTGTAATACATGTGGGTGGGGTTTTTCTACACTAGTGGGTGATATTTTGAAATAAATTCTGGGATGGAATCCTTATGATATGTTTTCTCAGCCAAAACACAATCTTGGATTCAGACTTCTCTTATACTAGAATAGATGTTCCCCTGAGACATCTTCTGTGTTTATTTAAAGGGCTGTTTACTTTTGTGTGCTTCCCAGTTTACTACTTTTACTATTGTATACCTCCTATTATATATATTAACTGATTGATTGGAACAGATCTTGGGTGCTTTCCTACTGGGATTTAGTATCACACCCTATTTGGGTCATGCTTTTGGGCCCAAATAGATTATATGATTGAAGGTGTTAATTGTAGAAATCACCCTTATACTATTTCTTGATATGATGTTTAGGGGAAATAGAGCATGGGATAGAGCCGAGGCTTTTGACGATTCATAGCTTCCTTTATTTCTACGGTGATTTGTAACATATATTGTGGATTACTATAGTGTACCCATTTTGGCTATTTTCATAGGACATAAAATGTTGAATCATCTTTTGTATGGAATGTTGTTTGGTTACTTATAATATCAATCTTCCACTGTTTCCTTCAATTGTATGTTTTTTTCTACTTCTTGTATTGTATTATTTTTTATTCTGTTGTGTTACACTCTACCAATGAGGGCATTGTTTCCCCACTATCACACCAAATACCATAACTACTAGGCATAAGCCTTTGGAATTTAGGGAAATGCACTTGAGGTCATGTGGCCAACTAGGTACAGTGAACCATTTGAGTGGCATCTAGATCCAAGACGTTACTAAGTGGTATCAGAGGAGTTATTTTCTAGTTTTCCTTATTGATTGGTGAAATTAGACAAGGATAGTAAGGAAATGGATTTTGGTAATAAACTGTTCCCATGTTTATCCATCCCATGTATAAGGAAAATACAAATTTCCTCAAATTGACTTGTGATTTTTTTAGATTTTGAGTTGTTACAGTTGATTCGATTACACCATTAGGTGACACCCTTGTATTGTGCTATAATTATTGATATCGTTGTGGTTCTATTTTTTTTTGCAACCCAAAGAGATTAGGGTATTCCATCTCATGAATTTTACAGTCACTTGTTAGAAATCACATTCCATCTATTCGTATCATGTCATTTAGAGAGAATTTGTGATTGCATGTTGTTGTGTTAGATGTTTTGATTGATATTCATGTTGTTGTGATAGGTACCGTGATAAATATACATTCTATTGTGATAAGTGTGTTTGTATGTTCTATGGTTCAAATTGGATGGATACAAAACTTTGATCCCTGATATGTATGGGCCCTCTTGGATTCGAATTTGGTGGATCATAAGGCTACTTTAAATTAAATTGTGTTATAATGTGCTATATGTGGATTCCAAACATTTATTTGCGTGGAGTATATCCCCCCATAGTTTGAAATTTGGAATACCATTGGTTTTATTTTAAAAAATGGGGGTCTCATTGATGTTTAATATGTTTACTTCCTAGAAACCCAGATAACACTATGTGTGATGTTGTGAACACACACCATGTTTTCTTCTCTTCAGGAAGAATTTTTTTTTATGTACACACTGTTTACTCTAAGTACATGACAATTGGTAGCTAATCATGTGTACAAATGTGTGAGAAATAACACTGAATAATGTTATGGTAAAAGTAAATGGTTGTGTACTTTTGGTACACACCATGTAGTTTTAGCTAGACAACCCCCATTTGAACATGGTCATGTAAAAGAACATGGCCAAGATGGAAGACTTGTTTACACAACGTGTGCCATTCCTACATGTTGTGTACTTGGGGTGTTTACATTCCTAGGCTAGTGGTATTACATGACCATGTGAGAACTTTAGAATATACATTGTGTATGGTTTCTACACGCCATGCACTACTCTTTCCATAACCTTTGGTGGTCTTTTCCTATTTTACCCTCTTGATAGTTTTGGACCTATGAGTAGTCCTTTGTGAGTATTTTTATACATAGATCACAATAATGAAACCCATGGAGCATTCCGAGGAATTATAATGGGTGTTTTGATGCATTTCTATCTAAATGGAGAGGCACTTCCTCCTATTATCTTTCTAGTGGTCAACTGAGAGTGATACTAGAGGGTGAATTATCTGTTGAATGTTTGGACCAGCCTAGTTACGACCTATGATTTGAAATGAGCTATAACATATCTCTTGTGATCTATGATTTGGGGATGTTTCTATATGAGATGTTACCTTCTAGCCTATGAGGCCATGATACAGATTATTATTGAGGATCCATTATAGTATTCCTCTACTTTTGTTTTGACCTAGAGGATCCTGAGTAGGATTCCTCTATCTCTTTTCTGGATTCCAAGGATCCCCTAAGGGATTCCATATCTTACATGATGATCTATGGATTACCTAGTAGGATTTATCACTTGTGTATTGTTTAGAGGATCCCTATTATAGGATTACTCTACTTTTTATCATTTGAGGATCCATTGTAGGATTCTTTTGATAATATGTTCACGCTTCTCGTGGTTAAACAACTTCTTTTGGGTTGCCTTTTTAAGGACCTATGTTGGTTTAACGAGACCCTCATAGGTTTCCTTATTTTCTAAAAAGTAACTTACATGCTAAATTTCCATTTGTGATAGAATGTAAATGTTTTTAAATGTTTTAAAAGGATGTTGATGATGCTTTCCTATTTTACTTTGATCTAATAGATAATGTAGTTGCCAAGTTCCATGTTTTTTAGAACAGTTCTTGAGGTTTTTCTTAATATTATTTCAAAAAATTTTGGCTTTTAAGCCTAGTAAATCTGTTTCCACATGACCTAGTAATGGGGTAGGATGCTTATGCTTCTTAAGGGGATATCCTATGGTAGGTAGCACCGTTAGAGCTCGTTGTCTTTTTTACCTCTATGAGCTTCCTAATGTTGTTTCTTCCCAGGTGTAATTGTCCCTTATAAGATGTTTATTTTTTAAAGAGTATACACTTGTATAGACGAGTGACCATGGTATATTGACTCTTGATATATGAACGAGCCCTGGGGAATGTTAGGTTTAGTAGGTTAGAACTACTCGAGCAGGGTTAGCTTCTTAGGAAGTCATGTGAAACTCTCTTTCCTTAAGTGAAGGGAGACTTAGTACATCATGATCTGTGTAAATGGTTGTGTAGATAATGTGCTTTTGAGCCTGTTTCTATGTGATCCATCTGGAACTAGGATTCATTGGGTGGACAGCCTATGAATAGTATCTATAATGTGTTGTTTAATCTCGTAAAATCAGGGTAATATATGTTTAAATACATGGTACCTATCGAGTGATAAAATTTAAAACGATACATTGAGTTCCGTTTAATCATTGAGATTTGAGATATTCTGTATATTCATGGGTCATCTCTAGAGTAGAGTGACTTGAGAATTATGGAAACAATTTCATCCTACCGCTCGAGACTAATTTCTAGGACACAAGTGGTTTGACACACCAGTCAGTTTAATTTTTGCTTTCATTCCATGTGATATGATGTGGTGATCGTGGTACATAGAACGACACTCGTGCGTTTCAGTTGGTTTTGAACTAGCACATTTGAGAATAGTTGTTCCTTCTTCTTGTCATCTAGGGCATCCGTAGTTAGGGAGTGTCACGTCAATTCTATATAAACATTTATTCGAGGTAGAAGGATCATAATCAAGGACCATTCAGAAATGGTCAATTCTACTTGAATTCCTTTGATACTTGAGAGTTAAGTTTCATATTGATGATTTTTTTACAAAACAATATTGTTTCATTTTGGCAGTGTGTTTAGTCCTTGTGAGGTAATGATGATCATGAATGGACCTCTATGGTTGTGTGTGAACTATCATAGGAATCCCTTGCGACAAAGGAATTTTGGTCAGTTAAATGAAGTTGTGTTTGTAAGTGAAGCCAAGTTTATTTTAGGAGGTCGACCAGTAGTGGTTATCTATTATTTTCTAGAGATCCTTGAAATCCAATTAGTGTGCCTCGTCTTAAGAGATAATCATGTACCCTATCTTGAAATCATTCTAGATTCACTAAGAGAGTTTCATTTATATGTTGCACTATAGTTAAGTTGTGGGGCTAGTTCGTGTTTTTTTCTATATAGTTCATTGGATGTTTAATTTTGATAAGGCCTTGTTAATCCTAATCAAAACTAGGGTTTATATAT
This sequence comes from Viscum album, assembly GCA_963277665.1. Classification (NCBI taxonomy): domain Eukaryota; kingdom Viridiplantae; phylum Streptophyta; class Magnoliopsida; order Santalales; family Viscaceae; genus Viscum; species Viscum album. The sequence continues at coordinate 1,671,824,928 of OY728121.1, read as the reverse complement.
AAGAAAACCTAGGATAGACTCTGGATTCCTGCCTCTTTACTTAATGTGACCTCCAGGAAGATTCCACTCTGGGTTCAGTCAGTGTTCTTATGTGGACATTTGGACTTGTGCCAAAGTCTCACTAATAATGAGGAGTATGGGCCACCTTGGTAAGTTCCATGGACTTCAAATTTTTGAATCTGATGTTATATTAGACATACAATTGTGATCAGATGTGATTCATCTAAAGGATTTAATGATTCTAGTGGGATGGATATGAAATTATGCTTTTTCTCATTGTGGATGCGTGGTACCTTGGGAGAAGGCATTGTGTTCAGTTGAAACACACCAGGCTTCTAAGATATACATTATGGATATAGTTCATCCAGTGATGGTTTGAATTATTTTCCTTTTTTTACTCATTTATGGTTCTAGTGAACTAGTTTGAACACTTTTCCAATTTAAAGAGAATGTGATCTGAAGGTCTGCAATGTCTTTCGATGGAAGATTGTGTGACCAGTTTTGATAAGGTTTTACCTTTATTTTATATGAGGACACTGATAAGACCTTAGTTCTATTCAGGAAAAACCTAGAAAAAAGAAAACGTGCTGGTAGCATCACAAGAATGCTTAGGGGCATCCTTTGTGGGGTTTTGTTTTGATATAGGAGGTGTCTTGGTAACAATGATGTATGATCTGTTCTTGACAAAATCATGAAGGTGTCACTTTTCTTATCGATCAAGGAATCATTTAGAGTTTATGGGCTTGAGAGTTTATACATTAATGAGATTATATGACTTCTAGGGGTCTTTCATTATTACATTTTAGATAGGTACTCCCATTTTACATCTCATTTCTGAAAAGGGATAACGAGGGTGCTGGGTATGTAGGTGCCTCTGAGCACAACTTACCACCCTCAGACAAATGGCCAGTCAGAGTGCATGATTTTGGTGCTGAAAGACATGCTTTAGTAATGAATCTTGGATTTAGAGGGCTCTTTGGAGAAATATATACCCCTGGTTGAGTTTTCCTATGACAATATATTTAAGGATAATTATCAAATGGCCTAATATGAGGCTTTGTACAGAAGGCCATGCCGATCACCCCTATGTTGGATGGAGGTAGGAGAGGTAGCTATACAGGGAACTCATCTTGTATAAGGTTCCATTGAGGAGGTTTAGTTGATTCGAAGGTATATGTATACTTCAAAATCTCTTCATCAATCATATACCAATCTCCGTAGATAAACCTTGGAGTTTGAGGTCGGGGATTGAGATTTCCTACGTGTCGCATCAAGGTTGTGGCACAAGAGGATAAAGAGATAGGGTATGATATCACCGAGATACATCTGTCTGAGATTCTAGAGAGGGTAAGGGAATTTTCCAATTTATTTTAGTTACCGTAGAGGTATAGGTATATACATGACATCTTCCACGTTTCTCATCTATGAAGTTACTTTTCAGACATGTCTCACACTTTTCTACCTCAGGAAGTGGTGTTACAGGAAGATGTATCCTGTGAGGAGAATACAATTTGTATTGTGGATTTTAGAATGAATGTTCTTCATGGATGATATATTACTCTTGTATGTGAGCTATGGAAGCATGACCAAGTACAGGATCAGACCTGGGATAGGTAGGGCGATGTACGATCACAATGGCTAGAGTTATTATCTAATCCTTTTTCACTTCCCTTAGAAGGGAAATTCGAGGAAGAATTGATTTATGGGTAGAATTTTGTAAGAAACCGGTTCTTACCTTGAGGTATGGATCTTTCATTTTTAGTTCTTAATAGATAAAATGGTGGAAAAAGAGATAAAATGTTTTCGATAGGCCTATTACGTAACGTGGCTAGGAGTTACACACTATGTATTTCTAGGTACACGATATGTAATTATGATTACATGGCATATAATCTGAGTACAAGGCCACGAAATCCTAGCCAAGGGCCACATCACCTACTTAGTACTATAAAATATCATCCATAAAAGGGATTGAATACCCTACCAAAAACCATAAAATACCACACACTAAGGGGTTTCATCCCACACTAGAATATTTATTTGGTCATCATCACCAAGGGGCTATATCGAACCCCGATTCCAGAAAACTCATATACCCATGGGACTCGTCTCTCCCTAAGAAACAATAAAGAATTTACCTGGGGACCATGTTCCACCCTAGAACCGGTCATGAACAAACCATTACATGGGGTTAACAACAAAAAATAACACAGGATTACACATACACATCGGGTCATCTCTTCTCCTTGAAACATCATATAGCACACCCCATATGTGTTGGCCACATACCCAAATCCTATAAAAAGTTCCTAGTTTTCCTCTCCTACGAAAAACATATATCTAATACAACATGCATACTAGGATATCAATGATTTTTACATATATTATACTAACTATAGATAGAAAAAACTTGGGAATTGTTAATGATCCTATAAGAAAAATCACTTCCAAGACACCTATAATGGCTTCAAGGATTACCCAATATCAACCCCTTGTCCAGAGTCAAGTAACATCAATAAAAATTAACACTTTTTTTAATATAGTTATTCTCACATAATTTCATAATCATTCATAGATTAATTTTATTATAAATATACAATAAATCAGTGTCATACCATCAAGCACCATGCCCATGTTAGACTAGGTCTCTTCTATCACTGATAATAAAATTAAATCCCTTTTACAAAATCCCCACTATGATATAATCATTAATACAGAGGAGTAAAAACTACCACTCACACTAATTAACTGGTCAAGAGTATTTAGTGGCTACTTAAACCACTTTTTATTTTGATAATTATAAATAATTTGTTGTATTTGCTTTAAAATTCATAATTATTTTAATTTGTAATGTATTATTAATAATTATCATTTCATTTTGTTTAATGTCATTAATTTTTTTTGGTTTTTATAAATTAAAACATTTTCACCAAGCTTCATGATATTTTTACATACTGAATAAGTCATTTAAGACATTATAATATCATATAAATATTCTGGAATTTAAATTTAAAAAGATTGTAAATGGAACATTTATTAATGCATAGAACCTAATTTATAGAGGTAAACTAACCAAGATATCCTACTATAAGAAAAATATATTACTATCACATGTAATTCATTGGACTCTGTCACATAATCATTCCACCTGAATGCATGAACAAAATTCACTTATCGTATGGGAGTCAACTAACCATGTCACATGATGGTGTCACCTGAAAACTTGAAAAAAACGATTATACTGATTTGGATTCAATTGAACATATAACCCAAACATATCATATTACTAGATGAATAGATTGTTCATACTATATGGGTGTCACCATACTATGTCAACCTATAATGGAACCTCCCATGGATCCTACTATGAGTATATTGTTCTTCTACATTATATCTATAATATGGAATGAGAAACTCTAAATTATGTTTTTATTGTTGAATTTTAAAGTTACATATATATATATATATATATATATTTTATTAGAAGAAAAACTTCTTATAAGTCTCTATAAATACATAAATTATATTGAAGTCACAATGTGTTTTTAGTTACAATTCTAAAATTTTCTAGAATAATGTTTCAAAGGTATTTTGATGATAACATGATTTGTTGAATTCATATTAAGGTTATTCTAGAATATATTGAAATATAATGAGATTATATTAATATAATTCTAGATTATATAATTATTATTCAACTTTCTTGAAGTTATTTTTTTTCCAAAACATAATAAGTTATGTTGTCGACAAATTTTTAGAATAGCCTCTGTGAAATCATGTATGTGAGTTTCCTCACATAGTTTCTTCTATGTAGATTAAACTATGTGAATTCTCTATATAAATATATTAATTAAAATCTATTTGGGTATTTTTCTATTTAGATTTATGATTTTCTATAAGATATTATTAATTCAAGAAATATTATATGTCTTATATAACATTTCACATTTCCATATGATGTATGTTTATTATGAATATAACTAATGTTTTATTTATTATATAATTAAATAATAATTATTTATAATTAATGAGAATATATTTTAAATTATTTTATTAAATTATCATCACATGGGTTGAATCCTACTGTTGATTTATTAATAAAACACGAGTTCCACAATAAATATGGTTAGATTGTGAACAGTTTACCTCAAATGATTTATTGGAATTATTCCTATGGAAATTAATGTTGATTATAATTATTTGGTAATACTGTATTAATTATTCTAACATATTATCACTATAAATCATGAATTTAATTTTATATATTAAAGATGTTCCTAAGTGATCATTCTTTTATTTAACATATAATGAAAATATTTTATATGTTATTGGAAAAGAGTAACTACAAAAAGATTATATTGTTGAATCATTTGTGCATAGATTAACATAAAATATTGATCTATATAGAGAAAGATGCAGAAGATGAATGTGTTTAGTATTTTATTGAACAATATAAGGGGAAGAAAAAATTGATGACCACCTACTGCTCTCAACTACACATTAACTATATGATCATTTTCCACTAGAGAGTTGACTACTGTTTCGACATTCATAAAATGAATTTGTTCATTTATTTTTTAGATCTATATCGTTATATTATAATTATATGTTTTTAAGTGTAATAGGATACACTACCCATTATAGTTTATTATTTTGGGTGGTAAATCCCATGTAAAAGTCTGGCATTGAGTTGTGCCTCCAAGGGAAAATGGGAGGTTGTTTATGTTGTGCCTCTACAAAGAAAAAGGAAGTTTTTTTGGGTTCATGTATAGATATCCTAATTTTTTTACATTACTATTTACATCATTTTAATGATAAAAAACATAAAATTATAACATGTCCAGGTTCCAAATGTTTAGTGTCTTGGAAAAATTAGGACCATACATAACATTTACATAATAAAACATAAATATTTATTTAATTACTTCCTCTCTGGCTTCTTTATGGAATTTACATACTCCTTAGAAAAAAAGTCACATAAGGATATACATCAAAGTAAGGGGTGATATAAAATCCTAGTAAGAGGATATATAATAGCACAAAACAATACAACATGTGGTGAGCATAATCATAACATCATCATCATAATAATTAGGGGAAGAATTATATAAAGGCATGGAATGTGTAAATACATAAACATGAAACTTTATGTTTTATTGGTAAACTACCTCATATAGTTTTGAACAAAGCTATCATAATGTTCACAAATATTTCACTTATCTCATGAGATATATCACTTTTCCCAATAAATTGGATAACTATATAATTTCGGGTGAACTCATCACATAATAAGATTTATATTGAGTTATATAATTCCAGGCACACCCATTACATCATAACATTTACATTATCTTGCATGCCACATAGAACGTATATAAATATTGGACATAAAATAACCATTGTACAATAATTGGTTTCATTTCAGAAAGAATGAATTCATAAAAAATGGATTCCAAAATTAAGGTGGTAATAACATACATGAAATAAGAATCATAATCCTTAAGTAAAGAAGAAAAAATATCAAGAAGTAAAACTTGTGTTTTTTTGAAAGAATTGTTCTATTGGAAAACAATGTGATTGTCATTAAATCAATTATAAAACATTTGTACTCAATAAAAAGGTAAGATAATGATGAATAAATTATATATAAGTAATTTCCATACTAAAAATGAGGTGGAACTTGTAAACCCCAAAGAATGAGAGTTGGGTTCAAGAATTCTCCATACCTTATGTCTGAATGCTTTGTTCACTTTAATATCCTTTATAATCACAATAGATTAATTAATTAAAAAATAACGAAAATTTTATACATGAAATTTTTTAATTAAGGTTTTATTATATTCATTTATTTTATTTATTATGAGTTATAGAGTTTAATTTCATCGTTTAGGAGTGTTCGTTTCCTTAGTTCTCATGATCAGTTCACTTGTATTCATGAATGAAAGTTTGAGTAAAATACAGATAAATATCCAGATTATTTATTATATTTTATTAATTATGTTCCATAAGTTTAAATGATATATTAATGAAATTGCTTATACGGTATGAGGATTAGTCAATAGATAAAAGTTAATTATTATCATTTTAGGTTAATTTTGGCGGTTTTTTTTATTACAATGAATTTGTTTTATTTTATAATTTAGTATTATGTGTATATGATAGTTCCAGAACATAAGGAGGGTTGTAACATGAATTTTATAATATTATACAACCATTATAATGGTTTCATTAACATACATTAAGGCATTAAATGAAAATGAAAGTGCATTTACCACAATGTCGGTAAATTGACACATCACAGACAACAATTTCATTTTTAGAATAACATGGAGAGAGAGAGAGAAAAGTTTCAAGATGGATCTTCCATTAAAATGATATAATTCAATTATATCATACATACTATAGTTATTGTTCCATTTGTATAAGATAAGGAGATTAGATGAAAAGAATAGAAATTAAATTAAAAGAAAAAGGAAGTGGATTTTTTCCTCTTGGATTTCTCATCCTTGAGAAACTCTTTAGGGAAAAGGTTTCAATATTTTGATGAGACAAAGATTTCATAGAAATGGATAAGAGGATAGGGAAAAGTATTGGTCATAATTTGGGAAAGGCACAAAAATTTATAGGTGTGAGGAGAAGAGAGGATGAGGGGTGGTATTTATAGTGGAGGAGAGGCATGTTTTCTCATTATATTATTCATTATTTTATTATTTTAGCTCAAGACATTGAATACATTGAAAATAATATATAATATTTTCAAATAATGAATAAAGGTTCTAGATTATGGTGATTATATCAATGAAGACTCAATTAATAGTTTATTTATCTTATAATGTATATATACATTAAATTTCCATATTTTACATTTCACAAAAAATTGAAGTATTTGACAAAAATTACAAAATTCACCATATCAATTTTTTGAAATGTATAATTCAAAATAGAACTCTATTTTATGAAGATAATTTTATAAATATGAGTACTCTAATTTTTAATTAAAATCATAATTTACTTGGGAAATATATATTTTAAAATTATAACTCATTTTATGAAACCTTAAGAAATTACTCAACGTCTCAAAAAATTATCATAAAATCATAAAACATCAAAATATTATTTTATGAATACATTTTATAAAAATAAACCTTATTTTAAATTATTAAAGTAATCATAAAATTGTAATTAAATATTTATGACTTAAAAAAATGCCAACACTTGATTAATAATTTTAAAAACATTTATTTAAATAGATTTTGGTAGAATTATTCCTTACATTCATTTATAATATTCCAAAATTTCATTTATAAATTAACATGAAAGGTAACTATTCATTCGGTAAGTTAAAAATTCATATGGTTCATATTACTATTCATAAGATGAAGTTACTATTTCATCAGTATTGGTTCATTAACTTCTAGAAATACTAATTTTTTCATTAATTATTCATTTAGTTTTTATGTGATTTATACAGAATGACATTGCTATAAGAAGGGAGAAATTACATTGATAAAATTTTAGTTCATTACATTCTTCCCCCATCTTGAAAATTTTGCCTCAAAATTTTGTTTTACATAAACAAGTGAGGGTACATATCATTAATTGCCTCAAATGGTTCCCAAGTTACTTCTTCATACATATTTTTCCTCTAAAAACTTTGACAAGGTGGGTTGTCTTTTTGTGTAGAGATGTATCTCTCTAGTCCATAATCTTTATTTTCTACTCCTCATAAGAGAGATCATCTTCCAGCTATACCACTTTTGAGTTCAGTACATATGAGGGATTTTCTATGTAATTACTCATAAGTGATACGTTGAACACATCATGAATTTGATCCATATTTGGTGAAAGTAAAATTTGATAGGCCAAGACTCCTATGTGATAAAGTATCTCAAAGGGGACAATGTACCTTGGTTATAGATTCCCTTTCCTTCCAAAAATCACAACTCTCTTCCATGGTGATATTCGAAGGAAAAAAAAATCTCCAATGTCGAACTCAAATTCTATTTGATGGTTATCTGCATAGCTCTTTTTCCAAATCTGAGAAACTTTAATATGTTTCTAGATAGATTGACCCTTCTCTATCATCTCTTACGCAAGATCTGTTCTATGTTTCTTTCTGTCAAAAACTTCATCCCAACTGGTTGGAGTTATTCATCAGTTTCCTTACAGAGCTTCATATGGATCCATCTGAATACTCTAGTCCAAGATATTGTTGAATGGGAACTCATCCAATGGGAGATTATGATCCCATACACATTTGAATTCTAAATAGTTTGATCCTAGAATATATTCAATAATATGAATTTACTATTCATATTGGCTAATAGTTTGGTGGTGATAAGCTATAAAAAATTTAATTCAATACTCAAGGATCATTGAAGACTCCTCCAACATTTAGGTGTGAACACGATCAGAGACTATCGACACTGGAACAACATATAGTCTCTCCACCTCATTCACATATATCATGGAAAGTTGTTCAAGTGAGAGATCTTCCCAAATAGAGGTGAAGTGGGTAGTGTTAGTGAGTTAGTCCACCATAACCTATATCACATTATTTCATTTAGATGTCTTTAGGAGAATCGTGAACAATTCCACAGTGAAATTCTCCCATTTCTACATGGTTATAGGCAATGGTTGTATTATACATTTGGACTTATGTCACTCTACATTAAAATTCTGAAATATCATGAACCTTGAGATATTCTCAATAATATCCTTCATCATTTTGTCCCAACATATGTGTTCTCGGAGATCACAATATATCATGGTACTCATGGGTTATATAGAGAATGTTGAACTATGTCCATTTTCTAATAGCTCCTTATTTATCCCAGGTGATGAAGGCACACAGATCCTTGTTCAAAACTGAATCTGTAACGAACCGTCCCGGGTTACTGTTAAACCCAACACCTGACCCGATCCGTCACATACCCAAAGGGCATTCTCGATCGCCATGGACTAGTGACAAGCACCCGAGCATCAAATGAAAAAACCAAGGGAACAATTTCAAAAAACTTGAACAACCACAAGGCATACATATAAAAGGAATTAAAGGAACAATAGAAGACTAACAAAATATATATACCATAATTTTAATAAAACAGTGAAAAAAAACAACTATAACAATAGCTAAAAACTGCAAAAGACAAGTATGACTGCAAGGGACTCAAAACCAATGACTAGTACAACAAATGGCATGGACTAAATCCAACCATTTCACCCTCATATACCCATACCAACTGACATGAAACTCACCAACTCACTGTAATGCCTTGCCTTTCCCAGCACTGGAAGACAAATAAAGGTATATGAACCACTGATGCAGTGCATAGGGTATGAGCTAACATGCTTAGTAGGATCCCACCTAGGTGTTCCATAACAAGACTCGGTATAATAAATCATGTATGATCATTTTTAAATAAAACATGGCATGATAAGTAGTAGAGATGTTTTATAGAAATCTTGGTAAACATTCCATTTTCCACAGTTCCAAACAAAAGTAGGTACATCATTTTGCAAAGCATATTTCCATGTCAATTTTCACAAGAATCAACTTGAATATAAAGGAGAAATCATAAATCCATGTAGTGTAAACCAGAAGCACATGTATGACAACACCAAGGAATACTATTGGTCTAGGAAGTAGACTACTCGTACCTAAATAATCAAGTGCACAAAAATGATCCTAGAACAATGGGCCTAAAAAGTAGAGGATTATCCCATGAGTAACCCCCCCTCCAAATGTCAATATCAGTCCCCTTGAAGAATAATCCTAGGAAATAGAGGAAATCCCCAAGAAAAAACTCCTTTATAATAAAAAAGTAATGGATGATGGCCTCCATCTAAACTATCCACCTAAGTACCCAAGGTAACCAATGTGTTCTTTTCCACAAACCCATTTCATTGTCATTAAAACCAATCGACACCATTTATAATCCATTTATCGAAATATAAGGAAAACCATTTTTCTATCAATACCCATATTTATCACACAAAACAATCATACCAATTTCATAAATCAATTTAAAATGTAATTTACAAAGATAAACAACCAGGTTAATTATCATAGGATAGATACGGAACCACCTACCTAAATTTTTGGGTTACACATGCCCGCAACAGATTCCAAAACCAAGATAAAAAACCAAAAACACCTGTGAAGACTCTAGGATATAATCCAAGAAAAGATTTATTCAAATATAAACACAATTGTTCGACCAAAGAGAGTAAAACCACATACCTTGAAGAAGGAAGCCCACCACACGATAACCAATGAAGGGAAAAAGACTTCAAAACAAGATATCACAATAGATCTAGAATAAGATGACCGGAAACATCCAACATGGAATAGTGGATTTGATAACACAAGGATATGGCACTATCATGATCAATCACAAAGAGGAATTGGAGAGAACACTTACCAAGAGAGACACACTATAGAAATAACAATGAACCAAAGATGATACAATCGATTCAGAAGTTGAGACACCTCTGAGAAAAAATTAGTGAGAGTCTAGGGTTTAAAGCCATGAAGTTTGGAGAGGAAAGGACTGGCCAAAAATCTTGAATGTGTGACATTAATCTAGGTGCGGTCCGAGTCATGACCTGTACCCCATGATCACGGCGTAAAGGCCATACTAGATAAGTTATGCCAAATAACCCATCACCACGGATTAAAAACTAAAATTTTCACCCTAAATGATGTGTACCCATCATTCAATATGTTTACAAGATCACAACGTGACCTCCCACTTCACGAAATGGTATCCTAGTCCATGACATGTTACCAACACCAAGTGCATTACGTTTAGTTAAGGTACACAACATGTACTACTTCTGCAGTCTACAGTAAACCCAGAAAAATCACATAAAATGATTTTAAAATTGTATGGGAGCATAGAATGAGGGAAAACCATCCGGATCATGGTAATGGGATGTTACGAAATCCCCACTATAAATACGTTCTATCCTTGTAAAGCCATGTGAAATATGTATCCTTTGGAAAGAGATGAGGCCACTGATCCCTCATCAACGACTCACATTCCCAGGTCTCATGAGAATCAGATCCTTGTTTCCATAGTACTATGACCAACATAATAAAATTCCAATGCATTAATTTTTTCTTAGATTCAACTATCTCAACTAGTTTCTCCAATATAGAACTATCTAGATCTAACAAAATTTCTTCCCAACATAGAACATGAGCGGGTTCAAGGTGATACTTCTTAAGCTGAGATATATGGAAAACATCATGAAATTTTTTCAGATGAACTAGAAGTGCTAACCTATAAGCAACTTTCCCATGTTGTTCAGTGATCTCATATGTTCTAACATATCTTGGAGCCAACTTTCCCTATTTTCTAAGTCGACGGTGATCCAACCGAGGAGGAAATTTCAAGAAAACCCAATCACCAACGAAAAACTATAAAGGCTGATACCACCAATATGTATATGATTCTATCAACTTTGGGATATAACCAGATGTCATAGAACCTTTTGAATCGTTATCAGTGTATCCTGAACCATACATGGTCCAACCAAAGCTACCTATCCCACTTCTACCTAATAAATAGGTGATCTGCCTGGGTGACCTAACAATACTTTAAAAGGATCCATTCTGATCAATAATTGGTAATTGTTATTGTAAAAGAACATAACTATCCTGATATGGATATCCCAAAATCCACCAAAATCCACGATTTAGGCATAAAGCATATCTTCTAGGATTAAAATTACAGACTCTCTCTGACCATCTATATGTTAATGGTAAGTTGTGATCAACTTGAACAAATTCCCCATTTCATCTTAAAGACTCCTCTATAACATTGAGGTAAACCTATGATCCCAATATGAAACAATAGTAAAAGGAATCCCTTTTAACCTCATGATCTCCTACACATGAAACTTTCATAGATCGTCAACTTTAGTGGTGTATTTGATCAGAAGGATGTGAGAATACTTCGTCAACTGATCAAAAACCACCTATATAGCATTTTTCACGTGGGGAGTCTGTGTGAACCCAAAAAAAATTCATACAGACCTCATTCCACTTCCAAACCATCACTGGAAGACCGAAAGGTTTCAAGTGCTCTTCCATTATTTGTTGGCAGGTGTAACAGTCAGACACAAAATTTGCGATGTCTCGCTTCATACCCTGCCACTAGAACCATATTCTCATTTCATAATGCATATTTGTAGTGCATGGGTGAATAAACCATGAATAGATATGAAAAATAAACAACATAGAACCTCTCAAATGATTTGGGATAAAAACTAGATTTTTGAAGTTAAGTTTTCCATCTGAAGAAAGATACCAACTAGAAACTATCTCGGGTCGGTCCTGCATGACCTGATCTCGGGTCCCACTCTCCCTAAAACACATGAGAGCTCCCCTTATTAGTATTTAATGAAACACGGTGATGATAAAAGTCATCCTCAGATCAATGAGCAACATTCCAATCCATACTGATCATGACATCAAAAAAAATCCATATCACGAATGAGAAAATATGAGACCAACTCTATGTTAGTTATTGTGAACAAAAACGATGGACACATGAACCCCTTCTCTTAACTCTCACCAAGAGGTGTTTCTAACTCCATTTTAAATTGAATAAGTTCCATTGGAAGGTTAAGAATATCAAAAAAATGTACTAATAAAAATGAGTGGGAGGAACTAGTGTAAAATAAGGTAGTTTCTACTGATGCTGAAATAAGAAGTGTACCTCTCACTGTTGCTGGGACTCCATCAACTTCTATTTGAAACTCCTCTACTGCGGGTAAATAATTCACTCATGAGGCCTATGGATGTAGCCCTGTAGTATTTTAAGCTTCTAACTACACCGTAGTAGCCTTTGGATCTAACAAACCATGACCATAACGAGGCATATCTATAGCCTGTCATAAACACTATATATGAAAAATAAATCCACAACTATTGCATGTATTTGTAGGAATAGGACAAGAACATCTGGTGTGAACCCCTTACAATACTGGTAGCAAGTTAGAGGCTTACTTCCAGCTATAATAGAGGGTGTGGAGGAGGCTCCCTACTGAGACCCACCTCCATCCCTTCTGCGATAGTCCTAAAACATTCTATTCTTCCCATGCACACCACTAAAGCTGTCACCAGTTGGAAGAGAAGTGACAGTAGCGCTGACCTTGCCTACCATGTCCATCTCTGCCATCATTTCTCTGTCCACTATCTCCGCATAGGTAGAAATATTCATCATGAACACCTTTGATCTAAATTCTAGTCGCAAACCCTGTAAGTACTTCTTTTCATTCATCTGGTCATTCCTTGCCATGTCTAGAGAAAAACAGAATATCATAGAAAATTGGTTGGTGTATGTCGATACCGAATGCTCTCCCAACTACTATGATAGTAACTCCATAGATTTTTCCATCATCTGAGACTCTGGACAAAACTGTTGAAAGAATATTGTTTTGAAACCCTTCCAATTCAAGCCCACATGTCTGTCTTCATGGACCATAGAGTCCCACCAATACTTTCCAGAACCCTCAAGTCTGAATTCTATGTACTTCACCCTAATATTCTCAAGTGTCTCTAAGAAGATGAATATTTAATCGATCCTATCGAGCCAATCCTCCACTTCTTGAGGTTCAGTCATCCATTTATAGGATAGTGGATTCTCGTGCATGAACTCCCACGATCAATCACTTTCTCATCCAACTCCTGGTTATACTTCAAATGCTGCATTCTAAACTCATGGAACATCCTGATCGATATCACAAACATCCCATATGATAGTCTTGATGATATTCCGATCCATATGTGGACTTCCTTGAGGAGCATCTGTTGCACATTCCTAAGGAACCTCTGGATTATTTCTCAGAGACATAATACTTCATATCGAATCATAAGAATAATCTGAAACAGAAAAAAATATCAGTTCAATGTAGAAAACCCATAAGCATAAACTGACATTTCAAAAGAAAAAACCAACACTAGAGACACAATCCTGACATCCCATGGTAACTTGAGTCTCTTTATGAAAAGAGATGTGCATGAACTCATCGCAACATACCTGTCATGTCCCAAAAAACATATCCCCAGTATGATAGAAATCCTATGAAAATATTCTTGATGATAGACCTCCTATGATACCAAACTATAACAAACTAACCCGGGTTACTCTCAAACCCAGCACCCGACCAATCAGTAACATACTCAAAGGGAGTTCCCGATCCCAAGGGGTTAGCGACATGTACCTAAGAATCGAATGAAAAAACTGAGAGAATAATTTCACCCAACCTGAAAAACCATATTTAATATATATACAAGGAATGAAAATAACAATGGAAGATTAAAAAAAATTCTATAACTATAAGAAAACAATAGAAACAAAAAACTATAACAACATGTAAAAACTCTAAATGACAAGTTTGACTGAAAGGGACTCAAAAACTAAAACTACTCCAATGATGGAATGAATGAACTCCAACCATCACACATCAGCTAACCAACCCAGCTAACACAAACCTCACCACCTAACTATGGATTCTTGACTTTCCATATATTATAAGGCAAATAAAGGTCTATGCACCACCGAAGCAGTGAAAAGGGTGTGAGCTAACAAGCTTAGTAGGATCCCACCTAGGTTTTCTTTAAAAAGACTCTATATAAAAAAAATCCTATATGCTCATTTTTAAATAAAACCAGACATGATAAGTAGTAGAGCAGTTTTATAGAAAACACGGTAAAAATTCCCTTTTCCATAGTTCTAAAAAAAGTTGGTATATCATTTTACAAAGCATAATTCCCTTTCATTTTTCAAAAGCATCAACATGCATATCAAGGCTAACATAGAAATACATGCACTGTAAACCAGAAGCACAAGTATCAGTACACCAAGGAGTACTATAGGTCTTGGTAGTAGACTACTCAACCAAAATAATAAAGTGTAAAAAACAGATCCTAAAACAACAAGCCTAGGAAGAAGTGGAATACCCAATGATTAAACTCCCAAAAATGTCAATATTGGTCCCATATAAAAATAGTCTTAGGAAATTTTGTAAAACACCAAGAAATACCTACTTGATAATAATAAAGTGATGGATGATGGACTCAAGCTAAACATTCCACTTAAATACCCAAGGTAACCCAAGTGCTCTTTTTTCAAAAATCCATTTTATTGTTTTGAAAACCATTCAAAACCATTTATAATCCATTTATCAAAATCTAGGGAAAACCTTTTTTCCTTCAAAACCTTTTTTCAACACACACAAAAATCATGCCAATTTCCAAAATCAATTTATAATGAAATTTCCAAAGCAAAACAAGAAGGTTCATTATCACAGACTTGAGACGGAACCACCTACCACAATGTTTGGGTCACACATTCCCTAAATGGAATCCAAAACAAAGAACAAAGATCAATAGAACCAACATAGACCCTAGCATCAAATCTATGAAAATATTGATGAAACATAAACACAAAAGGTTAGTGGAAGAGGGGAAAACCACATACCTCAAATAAAGATGCCCACAACACCACAACCAATGAAAGAAATAGGCCTCCAGAATGATATATTGGAATGAATCTAGAAGAAGATGAAAAGAAACATCCAACATGGATTAGTGGATCCAATCATGCATGTATAGGGCATTATCGTGTTAAATCTCAAGGAAGAATTGTAGATAAAACTTACCTAGAGAGACATGTCATAGAAACAACGATGAACTAGACCCAATCAGATCAATCCAGAAGGTGATATGCCTCTAAAAAACACATAGGGAGAGTCTAGGGTTGAGAGACATGACGTTTGGAGGGAAAATAACCTACCAAAACTCCTGAAAAAGTGACATTAAACTTGGTATGGTCCAAGTCATGTTGTGTAACCCATGGTCACAATGTGAAGGAAATGATGGATAAGATACACTGAAAAACCAATCACCTTAGATTAAAAACCAACATTTTTACCCTACATGATGTGCACCAATCATTTGAGGCGTATAAAATCTCTAAACATGAGATCCCCCTTCATGAAATGGTATCACATGCCACGAAATTCAACCAAAACCAAGTACATGATTGGTACTTAAGGTACACGACGTGTACCTATTCTGTAGGTTGTATTTAACCTAGAAAAATCTCATAAAAGGATTTTAAAACCAGAAGGGAACTTAAAATAAGGGAAAACTAACCTGATTATGGTATCATGATGTTACATAATCACACCATCATCATCAATATGGAACTCTTTCAATTTCCCTTCCTTTACTGAATTCACATTCTTTTGTAACTCTAGATCATCACTCTGCGACTCCTTTATATTCTCTTAGATTGATTGTTGGGCAGTAATTTTTTAAAGGTAGGATTTATTCTGTGCCATTATTATTTCCAAATCTATCCTTTTCATTTCCAATATGATAGGTACTTTCTAAATCCACAACATGGATAGATTAGTAGGTTATTTTCTACTAAGATCCTCTACCTATTTTCCGTTCCAAGATGTTAGTGAATATAGAAATCACTGTCCATGATTATCTCTAACTATCTCCTTTGACGCATGATGAGATAATTTTCTATTTATATATACATTAGGAACTTTTTATCAATATATATGTCAAAATTTTTTCCATAAAGTTCATGACGCCAGATTTTCAAGTGAAAAATCACAGTTTCTAGCTCAATATAATGCATTGGTTAGTACTGCTCATGGATCTTCAATTTTCCTAAAGCATTGGATATCACATTATCATTTTTCATGAGCACACAACCCATTAATTTATTTTAATAATCAATGTATTTCACAAAATATTCTCCACCTTTTTAATGTGAGTATAAGTGTAGTGATCAGACTTTTCATTAGCTCCATGAATATTTCCTCACATTCATCCATAAAAACATATATAACCCCTTTTCTTATTATCATAGATAATAGGCTTGGGAATCATGATAAATTTATAAAAAAACATCAGTAGTACCAAACTATGCCAAAAAAACTATGGATTTGTTTGACACTAGAGGGTCTAGGCATTACCACAATTTTCTTTGTTTTTGAAGGGTCTACCGTAATTCCCTCACTTGTGATCACATGCCCCAGGAATTTGTCTTGTTGCATCCAAAAGTCACACGTTTTGAAAATGGCATACAAATCATAATTAATTTCACCAAAAAAGCCTTATATTTTCTTTATATTCTTCAATTCTTTTGTATTAGATGAATATATCATTGATAAAAACTACCAAAAATTTGTCAAGGTAATGTCTAAAGACTTTATTCATCAAATAAATTATGATTTAAGGGGAATTATTAAGTCCAAAGGGCATCACTAGAATTAATAGTTCCCATACCGTGTACAGAAGGTAGTGTTATGAATATATTCCTTCTTCACCTTTAACTGATGATTTCCAAAACAAAAATCCACCATTGATAATTATTGAGCTCCCCATAGCCGAATGAACAATAAATCAATCCTTGTAAGAGGATACTTATTCTTTATGATTATATGTTTGGGTTCTCGATAATGAACACACTACCACATTAATCCATTCTTCTTCTTGAAAAAGAGCAATGGCACACCCCATGGTATGCTCTAGGGCGTATTATTAATTATTCTAAATTCTCTTGAAGTTGTTTCTTTAACTACCCCAATTCGATAGGAGATATCCTATAGGGACACATTGAGATAGGAGTAGCTCAGGGTATGAGTTCTATTGAGAACTCCACCTCATGATCTGATGGAAGACAGGGTAACTCTTCAAGAAATACATCATTACATTCCATCATAATGTGAATTTCCCCTCAGTTGATACCTTCCTTTGAATCAACCATTTAAATGAGGAATTCTATTTTATAGGGAATCAATACTCATTCCATTGAAGGATTTTAAAAAGGATATTCCTAATCATCCTTTCATTATTAATGAATCATGGGATAGTCCTGAAAATGAATAGATATTTCCTTTTCCATGAAAGTTGATGTGTACTCTATATAAAGTGGTCCAATCAATCCCCATTATAGAATCAAATTACACCACGGTAAGTATCATGATATTGTTTTGGAAGAATCTTCCCACATACGCCTATTAGAGAGGATTCCAACACCTAGGTTGTAATGATTGTACCACATGGTGTTTTTATAGATATCTATACTTCATGGTTTCAGGGCCTCGATTAAATAGTTCTGGAAAAAATTAAGGATATAAATGAATGTGTAGAACTATAATTAAATAAAAATACTTCCATTATTAAGGGAATAAGAAGTGTACCCTCTATGGCATAATTTTCATTCTCCACTTCAACAGTGGTGATGGAATAAGAATTGCATTGACTCATTGTCTTTGGTGGATAATAACACTGATTATCCTTGAGGACTCAAGATTTACTACACTTTCTTTCATAGTTCCCTTCCCCCCTACAACTTTTTTATTAGAACATGGGTGGATTTCTCATTTACTTTTCCACATTTTCCAACTTCCTCATGTATTTTCGACATTCATGATTTTAATTTCCTTCTCTCGCACACTTCAAGAATTTCCCCATCACTTTGAGATAGTTCCTATGATTCATCATCCAAATTTTTTGAAATGTGGGTGGTTGAGTTTTATTTTTACCTTTATCATTAGATGATCCATCTTGAAACTCTATATTTTTTTTCTCATCACCACATCCATGGGAGCATTATCTAAACTCCATCCCAAATTTGAGAGAACATCAACAGAATTCTGCGCAACTCTTAAATTCTATAATAGTAAGAGACATTAAATGTTGTGGTTCTAAATCAATAACTAATCAATCAATTTCTCTATCATTATTGATAACAAAACCCAATGAATACCTTGAAATCCTTGTGAACTTTTCTTCATAGGTCATGATAGATTCACCTTCATTTTTTTCATCTTTATGAATTCTCTCTCAAACTTTTTATGAAGAATTTGAGGGAAATACCTTTTAATAAACATTTTATTAAAGTCTTCCCACTCCATCTCTTCAATTTATTCCTCTAGATTGGTTTTCTTAATCAACGACCACCATTGGGAAGCCACTCCATGTAGACGATAAATGGAAAGAGTGACCTTCCCTATATCAGAATAGTAAAGTACAGTAAAGATATAATCCATTGAGTTGACCCATTACTCTTTGACTAGTGGATCAGAAGATCCACTAAACCTTGGTGGTTATTTACAAATAAAAGACTTGATATCTAGTTGGTCCCGCTTATGTGAAGGAGGATGTTCCACATTATTCAAGTTATTGTTCATAACCTGAGACATCTAGGTATGTATCCCCATGAAATTTTGAACTCCACCACCATGGAATTGGGTATGTAATTCCGAAAATTGTTGAATCTTACCTCACAAACATTATTGGCCTAGTTTCTCCTTGTTCCCACCATTTATAAAATGAAAATAGTTAGAAAAAAACATAAGTCAACACGTAATGAATAAATGATTTTTTCCTTTGTAAAATTAAGTCTAAAGAAATATATTTGGGATCTATAATTTTATAATTTTCTAAAACAAAACATCATAGGTGCTAACATCTACTTATTATCATACTTATAGGATTTCACTAAGGTTTTATAATCCTAATTCCAAAATTTTCTAAACTGTGCTCTAATACCGACTCTAGAGACAGTAATTTTTTTACCTTACAACTATTTTAATGATAAAAAATATAAAATCATTACTTGACATGAATCCAAAGGATTAGTGTCTAGGTAAAATTATGACCATAGATAACATTTACAAAATAAAACATAAACATTTATTTAATTATTTTTTATCTATCCTCTTAGTGGCCTTTACATATTTCTTAGTAAAAAAAGTCACAAAAGAATATGAATAAAAGGAAAGGGTGATCTAAAATCCTAGTAAGAGGATATATAAGATAATTAAACAATACAACATGGGGTGATAATAATCATAACATAATCATCATAATCATGTAAGGAATAATTAGATAAAGTCATGGAATGTGACTGTGAAAATATAATGAAACATCATGTATTAGTGGTAAAATACCACACATAGTTGCGAACAAAGATATCATCATGTTCATTCATATTTAAATTTTATAATGAGATATATCTCATCACCAAATTCATTAGATCACTATATAATTCTAGGTGTACCCATCACAACATAACATTTATATTTTCATGCATGACACATAGAACACATATCATTCTTGTATACAAAATAACCCATTGAAGGGAATGGGTTAAATTTAAAAAATCATAAATTCATAAACATTGGGTTCCTAAATTAAATAGTGAATGACATACATTATAAAAGAATTATATACCTTGAGTGAAGAAGAAATAATCTCGAGATGTAAAAGGTGTGTTATTTTGAAAGAAGAATTCTTTTGGAATTTTTTTTCCTACACTAAAATAGAAAAATTTATATCCATGAAAATATATGATAATGATGATCAAATTATATTTAATTAATATCCATACTAAAAATGAGTTAAATGAGGGAAAATCTAAGAAATATTGTTGGGTTTGAGAATTCCTATTACCTTATGTCTGAATGATTTATTCAGAATAATATCATATATAACAACATTATATTGATTGATTAAAAAATCAATAACCTTTAATACAATAATTTTATTAATTAAGGTTTATTATGTTCACTTATGGGGTTTTTTATGAGTTATAAAGTTTACTTTCATCATTTGGGAGTGTTCATTTTCTCAGTTATCATGATCGGTTCACTTGTATACATGAATAGAAGTTCGAGTAAAATGAAGATAAATATCCAGAATTGTTATTATATGTTATTAATGATCTTAGATAATTTGAAATGATATTATAAAAAAATAGGTTATATGTTATTAGGATGAATCATTAGATAAATTCTAATGATGAACCTTTAGGTTAATTTTGGTGGTGTCTAGATCACAACAAATTTGTTATGTTTTATCATTTAGTATTATGTATATATCTTAGTTAATGAATATAAAGACGGTTGTAAAAAAGACTTTTAAAAATTTTCAACCATTTTAATTTTTTAATTAACATCCTTGAAGTAATTAAATGGAAATGAATGTTCATCACCCACAATGTCGGTAAATTGACACCTTACATACGACTATTTCATTTTTAGAAAAACCTAGAGAGAGAGAGAAATGATTTTCATGATGGACCATCCATTAACTTGATATTATTAAATTATATAAAAAATACTAGATGTATCATTCCATTTTGATAATACAATGTGATGATAAGAGAAGAATATAAATTAAATTGAAATGTAATAAAAAGAAAAAAAGAAGATGATTTTACCTCTTGGATTTATCATCAGTGAGAACCTCATTAGCGAAAATGTTTTGTTATTTTTATGAGACCAAGAGATATTGGACTTGGGTAAGGGAATAAGTAAGATTTTTTGGCATTATTTGTCCATGGCTCAAATATTGAGAGGTGGGAGGAGAATAGGGGGTGAGGCGTGGTATTTATTTTGGTGGATATAGTTGTTTTCTCATTACTATATCCATTAGTTTATTATTTTGGCTCATGGGGATGAATAATTTGAGAATTATATATAAATATATTAAAATAATTAAGGGAGGATAAATATTATAGTATTTAAATCAAATATAACTCAATGAATAGTGTATTGAACTTATAATATATATATATATATATATATATTAAATTACTCTATTTTACTATTCACAAAAAACAAGTATTTAATAAAAATTACCAAAATTAACCTTAAACATTTTATGATTTGTAGAATTCAAAAATGAACTCTATTTTGTGAAAATTAATTTCTATATTAGGGTAATTTATTTTTCATTTAAATACATAATTTACATGGAAAATAAGGATTTTAAAATTATAACTTATTTTATAACACTTTGAAAATTACTTATGGTCTCATAAAATTATCATAAAATCACACAACATTAAAATATTAATATATGAAAATAAATTTTCTTTTAAATTATTAAATTAATCATTTTATTAAATATTTATGACTAACAAAAATTCCAATACATAATTAACAGTATTTATAACATTTATTTACTTAGACTATGATATAATTATACCATACATTCATTTATAAGATTCATAAATTTTATTTATACATTAATAGGTGAGGTTACTCTTCATTTGTCCAGTTTACTATTCATTAGGTTCATATTACTATTTCTAAAGTCAAGTTACTATTTCATCGATATTGGTTCCTTAACATCTATAAATACTTCTTATTTCCTTAATTATTCATTTATGAAGTTTTTATTATGGACTTTATGTGTTTTTATGTGATTTATACTATATGAAAATACTATAAGAGGGAAGAAATTCCATTTATAAAATTATTGGTTGTTACATTATTCCTCCAAGGGAAAAATAGATTTTTAATCGGGAAGTGGACCTAGGTGGTTAAAATACATTATAAGAGTACATTTCATTGGTCATAGTGGGTTATATTACTCTCTATTTTTGGGAGTGGTGAAGTGTAAAAATAGGATAATTTTGATAAGAACTACTATAAAAATATTTTGTTTTATTTTTCATTTTTTCCACTGTATCAACATTTTATATCTAATATATATCATTAATAACATTAATTAATTTTAAAATTCCAATTTACATACCTCTTGGATATATTCCCATCTTATCTTCGAAACGAAAATTAGTACTACTAGAGGAACCCCAATCTTGTATATATATATATTTTATGATCTAACCATTTTTTGACTTGATTGTCAAGGGGTAAAGGTAATGTTTAAGTTGTAATGAACAAGTTAAAATTATTGATAAATACTTAAATCCAACCCAATTTTCGTATAAAAAATATGGATTACGGAATTCTTAGGTTGAATCATTTTTGATGAAATATAGCATTTATCATTATATAATCATAGAAAATGCATGTAAGATTCCCAAAGGTGAACATGAATCTTTGGTTAGAAATGATGTGGTAAAGTGTGTTTTGAATTATATAGTGATGAATATATTATAATTTGAAATAAATAGGAATAATTATAATCATTTTTCTTAATGTTGACCGTCTCATGAAATTTAGAAAAAAATTTATGTTACACATCTTGGTTATGATAAACTTGTTAGAACTGTGTTGGGTATGATGATAGATGAATATCAATTATTTTAAATAGATGATGATAAAATTCTTTAAAAAATGTTTCATTTATTTAATAGAATTATAAATTGTATGAGTTATTTTGGAGAGACAATTTAAAATCATGTTCTTTTTAAAAGACTTATTATATAACGTCCTATGAAATTTCATGATAAGAAGGGAGATATATATGAAATTAATAACTTTAAGGAATATACTTTTGATGAGATTATTGGATTATTATTACAATATGAGTTTGAAATGGAGATATTGATGAAGAATATAATTCAAAGAAGTTAATTGATTTTAAATCAAATATATGAACTTAATCATATAATTATGATTTATGGGGAAGTGATATTAATGATACAAACTATGTTTAAAATGGTGGATATATAAAGAATAATGGTTACCCTAGGAGATCTCAGAAATACTATCCTAATGATGATAAAAATGAAAAAATAAAGGTTATTTCATTTCTAATGATTCTAAAGATGTAACAAGTTTTGAGTATAGAAAAGGGGGATACATAATGACATATTTCCCATGAAAAAATAAGGACATGAATATGAGGATGAAATAGATTAATGAAAGGAAATGGCTATAGGATAAAATTTTATAAAGTGTTAATTTCCTATAATAGAATATGGTTCAAAAAATGATCAAGTAAAATTATGATTGATGGATTCTTAAAATCAAGTAAGTGATACTACTTATTATTCATCTTCTGAATATGAATATATAAAACCTACTTTTGGGGAAGTAAAAATACTTGAACATAAAGATGAAAAAGATACCTGTTTATACAATAATCTTAAAAGACTAGATAAGGATCTTATAAAAGAAAATTAAAATCTAAAATCCATCTAGGATGATAAAAAATGATCACATATAGATAAATAAAATGATTAAGAAAATGTGAAAATTGGAATTTTTAAATATGATAAATTAGAAAGAGTTATTTATTTCATAATAAATTCTCATGAATTTGTAATAAATAATTATTCTAGCAGTTTAAAGGAGAAATTATAGTTCAAAAATAAAGTTTAATGTTTAAAATCAAATCAGACAATTTTTCTTTAAGGTAGAGAAAAATTGAAAAAATTAAGAATTTTAATAAAATGAAAAATAGGAGATAATGTCTTGGTTATGGTAATATTTTACTTAAAATTTAAAAGATATTTATTTTTTGAATAACAAATGGAATTAAATCTTCTATAACCTATTTATATGTTATATAAAAGGTTATTTTAGAAATAAATATTCCTTGGGATTTCAATAATATCTTGGAAATACTAATGATTTTATTTCTAAATCATTATCTTTGAAATTTTAGACGTAAAAATTCTTGAAATTTATTTGGGATCCTAAAAATTCATACTCTAATCCCATTTGCCCCAATTTCTAAAGGGTACCTAACATTTCGTAAATATGATTTTGTAGAAAATATGTATTTAAATAATCATAAAGGATGATTTGTATGTTGAATATTGTTGTTCAAGGGAAATTTCTATTTATTTATCAAATTTTCTTTCATTAAATCAATTTGATAGAGGTAATGTAACCATTATTAACAATTGAATGGGAAATGAGAAAGGATTTTATGAGATTGGATTTTTTAATTATGTTATTATTTGAAAATAATTATTTACTGAGAGATTAAAATATAATTTAATAATAATTTCATATATATGTGATGATGTAATGTTTATTTAATTTCAAAATGATAAATAATTTTTTTAAAGATTAATAAATTTTTATGAAAATCCAAAAGGTAACATTTATTCAATTAATTTTTCTACATTAAATGTTCAAAATGTGAAATGTTTAAATTCTAAAGAATCTCACATCATTTTTCGTTATTTAAGGTTGGTACATTCTAATTATAGGTTGATTCAAAATATTTACAAAAACATACCTGTTTTATAGTTTCAACAACTGAAGGAGGACAAAACCATTGTTTGTTACTATTATATTGAAGGTAGACCCAAAAAAGTGGATTCAATTGAGATAAATTAATAAAAAGTGTAATTACTCTTGATATAATTTATTTCTAAATATTTTTCCCCTATTAAAAATTCTCGTTTAGGGGTAAAATAGATTGTTTCTTATAGATGATTTTATAATATATACATGGGTTTATTTTTATACACATAAATCTGAAACATTATCAATGTTTACAAATTTTTTTATGTTTCATCAGTATGATAATGTTCATTTAATTAATTCAAATAGAAGTGATCATGGTGGAGAATTCAATAATCCAAAACATACACATTTTTTTAAGAAAATGGGAATGTTCACAATTTTTTTGCTCTTAGGACACTAGAAAAAATGGTGTCATAGATTGGAAAAATAGAAACAATCATGAAATTTATTGGGCCATGATAAATGAGTATAATATACCAATATATTTTTTATAACAAGATGTGAATAAATATTTTCTGGTTTCAAATAGAATCATTTTCGGACCCTTATTGAAAAAGTCACTCAAAGAACTTTGGAAGGAAATAAAACCTAAAATTTCTTATTCTATAGTATTTGGATGTAATTTTTTCTAAATACTAAGGATAATTTAGATAAATTTGATTCAAATTATTAATAAGTTATTTTCTTATGAGATTCAAATATTATTGAGGAATATATATTATACAATAAAAAACAATGGTTGTTGTATAATTGATTCATGTTATGTTTGATCAAAAGGATAAAAAAAGAGATGATGATATTGAACAACTTGAGGAATAATTTAGAGACATTAAGATTTAATAATAAATAAATCAAGATAAAAATTCCCATATTGAGTGGTAGAATTTTACTTATCAATCGAAATATTTTAATGAGAAATCATGGAATAATCATAGAGATCATACCATAGATAATGTTATTGGTGATGTTGAATCAAATGTTCAAACTAGAAAATCTGTTATGAATGTTTTTTATCAAGATTTTATTTCTAATTTGGTATGATAGAATATAGATGTTGATTTATGGGATTCTAATTGAATAATTTCAATACCAGATGAAATAAAATCATTATACTAGTAATAGTGTGCATACTTTATCTGTTCCACTAGATGATTCTCATATTTTCAGAGTAAATTGGATTTTTAGATATAAATAATGATTGGTTTTTCAAGGTTATTAGTATGTGGATATCACTGATTTTGGTTAATATTTTTCACATGTTTCACGATTTTTATAAATTAGGATATTATTATACTATATTGTTGTTCACTATTTCAAATTATTTCAAATGGTTGTCAGAACCACTTCTCTAAATGGATGTATTTATGAAGAAGTGTATGTTATACATCACCCAAGTTTGGAAAATGAGAAGCATGTTAGTCACATTTTCGATGTATCTAATTAATTATATAGTTTTAAAGAAATACTCAATCTTTGTGTGAAAGGATATCATGTTTTATTTTGAAAAATAATTTTTAGAATGGAAAGGTTGATCCACCAATGATTTTTAGAAATGTTTTAATTAATATTTTATTGTAAAAATATATGTTGATGAGATTATATTTGGATCTGTATATGAAATTTAATATAATGAACATTAAAATGTTATTAATTCTAAATTTGATATGTTTATAATGGGGGAATTGAAATTTTCTATTTGTTTACAAATGTTTTAAATCAATGTTGGTATTTTTCTAATTCAATCCAAATATTCTATATAATTAATTAATATATTTGGTTTTCAATCTTCTAAATGTTAAAATACATCAATGAGTACTATATTCATTTTATATACAGATAAATCTTGAAAATATATTTATGTTAAAACCTATATAGGAATGATTTTATATTAATTATATTTAACATCATTAAGGCATTATTTAATGTTTTCAGTTTGTATGTCTTTTGGAAATCAAAGTGATCCTATGGAATGTAATATTAAATCTTTAGAAAGGGTCATTATATTTTTTATAGTATCTTCTAAAATTGTTTTATTTTATCCTTCTAGAATAATAATTGATTTCACATGTTATTCTGATTCAGATTTTGGTTGATGCAAGATAGATAGAAATATCACTTAAGGTATGTTCCATTTACTTGGAAAATCATTGGTTTCATGGGCTTCAAAGAAACAAAATAATATTTTTCTTTCAACTATTGAATTTAAATATATATCTATAATATATTTTAGTGACATTTTTTATGAACAAAAAACACTATCAGTTTTTTTATTTTGGTAATATTCATATATATTTTTATAATAATTATGGTATATCAATCTCTAAAAATCCCTTATAACATTATATGACTCAGTACATTGATGTTAAATTTAAATTTCCCAAATATCACGTTGAAAATGGAAATATATGTCTGCAATTTATTTTTATAGAAAACATAGTAGATGATACACTTACTAATCCTGTATAATTTTCTATGTTTAAGAAAATAATTATTTAACATGGTATGATATAGATTTAAATTTACATCGCATTAATTTAGGGATATTTTTTATGTGTTTATGTTATGAAATATTAAGAATTATTTGAAATATGTGAAATATGAAATCAAATTTTCAGATTAATTTTTCCTATTTTCTGTAAGTATTTGTGCATTGCATTGCTATTTTCATACTTCTAATGTGTACTAGATAATGTTAACATAATTTCAATAAATTTATTTATTATTAAAGGGTATTTTTATGAATGGTATCTAAATAATGTTTGAACACCACTTTAGAAATTCCTCTCACTTAATAGTGGGTTCTTGATACTAGTTTTGAATATAGAACATTTTTTGTTTTATAGATATATGTTTTCAAATAAATATTTATAACAATTTCTGCAATACACTATGTTTTTCAACTACATTTTTATTTAAAGGGAATAAATATTTAATTTTATTTTAAATTGAAAGATATATTCCTTATAATACTACTTTATCATTTTAATAACTTCAAAAAGTCGGAGATGTTTTTAAAATTATAAATTGTTTTTTAAATTTGAAAAATGGGAATATGATCAGTGCCTCCTTGAAAAACTTTTTATTTTAACAATTAAAAATATTTATTTTTTCCCTTCAAAATTATTAATAATTTTAATTATGTAATTTATTATGAATCATAATAATATAATCATATTTATTTTATTAAAATGTCTTTATTTTTTATAGATCCTAACATATTCTACAAGTTTAATGAAGTTGTCATAGGAAAAATAAGTCATCTGAGACCTTCTAATATCATTTTACTTGTAATAAAACAAAAATTTGAAAATTATGGAAATTGAAAATTTGGGAAATTATATGACCTACTATACGGTTTTCAACTCTATGTGTCAACCTTCCACATGAACAAAATGTACCAGCAATGCGGGATTCCCCTGACCATGTCTCCTAACCGTGTGAAAAAAATACACCTACCATGCGGGAGTCAGATAAATGTGTTATCTAACCATGCCAACCTACAACATGAGAAAAATGTGCCTATTGTATGGGTTTCACCTAATCATGTCACCAAATCATGTCACCTGACTATGTCAATATACCATGAAACCTTCCATGTGTAAATCTTTACTCATTAGTTTGACTATAACATGGTCTAAAGAATCCAAATTAAATGATTATTATTGAATTGTAAGTCTGAAAAAAACATCTAAATTTAATTATAAGAATTAAAAATCATAATCAGTCTGAATAAATACATATATTATATTTAATTCAATCCATATTTTTAGTTAAAAATCTATTGTTTCCAAAAATACTATTTGTACTATATTTGGATGATAAAATTATCATTAAAACTATGATTAAGGTGAGTATTGATTATATCAAAAGATAATGATATTATCTAAATATAATTAAAATGAATTTAAAACTGATTCTTCAATATTTAAGGTTTGTTTTAAGTATAATAAATTATAAGATAAGTTGCCTACAAATTTCCCAAATTGCCTATGTGAAATTAGGTAAGTGAATTTTCCTACATAGTTTCTACTATATAGATTCACCTATGTGAATCCCCTATACAAATATCCTACTTGAAATCCATATTCATATTTTCCCTATGTGGATTTATTATTTTCTATATGATATTTTAAAATTAATATATTTTCTATTTTTTGTAACATTTCAGTTTTCCATTTTATGCATGTTTTTTATGATTATAATTAATTTTTTCCTTGTTCTATTTTTTTTGTAATTATATAAGATCCATGACAATAGATTTCATTTTTTTATTAAATTCACATCACATGGGTTCAAGTTCAATGTTAATTTCCTGCGAAAATGTGGGTTGCACATTAAATGTTGTTGGAATGTGAACAGCTTCCCTCGCTTTCATTATGGGAGTTTTTCCAATGGACTTTAATATTGATTGAATTTATTCATTAGTATTGTATTAGTTATAATGATGTGTTATCTCTATATATGATGAGTTTAATTTATACATTAATGATGTGATCCATGTGAGTTTTCTTTTCATTCACATTTGTGGAAGAAAATATATGATGTATTGGAAAAGGTGAATTACAACAAGCTTTGGGTGTTGAATCATTATCTCTTAGATGAATTAGATATATATAGTTCAATATTTGAAAATATTGAAAATTAAGGTGTTGAGGTTTATCTTGATTAATACAAGGGCCAACAAACATTGATGATCACCTACTATTATCTAATGGACTTTAACTGTTGGTAATTTTATTTTAGAGAGTCGACTACTACCTTGGATTTCAACAACTAAATCAATTAATCTATCCATGTAGATCTACTTCCCATATTATCTGTCTTTATGCATAATTTTAATGAGTTATAATACCCACTAAAATGATATTTTTTGGTTTTTGACTCCAAAATATGTTCCATGCATCGGGTTGTCCCTATAGGGGGAAAATGTAGGATCTTTGGGTTGTGCCTATAGGTTGAAAAGGTAGGTTTGTTTTGGTTTTAGCCAAAATGAGGAAAATTAATTATAAATGAGTTGTGAATCCTAGTGGAAAAAAGTCATTGTAATATTCCATTATATTTTTTATGATAGGTTCTAACACTCTCAGTTGTTGAGTGGGAAGAATTGTAGACATAGGATCATTTAGATCTGAACTGCTATGGGACCTTTTTATTTTATTTTCCACTACATACAGAAAATAAATCTGACATATTATCCTTAAATTCAAATATTATTTTTTTAATGCCAATTTACCCTCTCGTGGATATATTTTTGTCTTAACTACAAACCCACAAAGAGGATCTAGTTACACCATGTACTATTGGGATTATCCCTATAGCCACCATTCTCAATCCATCCAACTCAGCTTCCTAAAGGGGTCTTAGGGAACCTATCACTTGGACCAATTTTTTTTATTCATTTAATTTATACCATTCTAGACTTTATATTTCACATGGAATATATGTAGGATCAAAATGACAATGTAGATGCTCAATATACAAGAGGGTGGGGGGGGGGGTTGAATTGTATACATTAAAAATTCCTTTGGAACTTTTAATGTTGGATAAACTATTATATTGTTTAACATGTTTAAACAAGGTAAATTCATAAGACCTCTTAGTTCTACAAACTATTTATATTCTGGAAATATAGTTACGGAAATGAAACTTGAAGAAAGTTTACAAGGAAAAAGATACTACCTTAAATCGTATAGAATCTTGCTAATCATAGTACAAGTACAAGAAAGTATAAGAGAGTTATACTTTCCTTATTAATAAAAATTCAGTAGAAAATATACTTGAAACAATACAAATAATCTGTATGAAATCATTTAACCCAAAGAGTAGGTTATCCAACATCCTTGTATGAAGATCCCTTGATTTATACTTTCAAGAAAGACTGTCTTACCCACACCATGGTAAGCCTTCGATAAGAATATCAGAGTCTGTGTTGCTATCCCCGCTAGCCCTCAAACTTCAAGGTAGTTGGAACATCAAACTTCATATCCCCGGAATCCCTTGATCTTCAAGGTATTCGGCACATCTGTCTTCCTATTCCTTGAAGCCCTCGAACATTAAGGTAGTCAGCACCTCTGTCTTCCTATACCCAAAATCCCTTGATTGAACAAAACAACCATCGGAGTCGCACGAAGCAATCTGAACAATATGTTCAGTATGCACAAAGAATGAGAGTCTCTCTCTAGAAATCACTTCAGCATGTAATATCCAGATTTTTAGAATAGTATTGAGCTAGTTCAAATGTGCTCTTATTTATAGGTGAATTTCCAACAGTCAGCTCCCTCCTCCAATGGTCATATTTTTCCAAGAATTTCGGAGGGACATGTACACGTGTCACTCAAACAACGGTTGGATAGAAAACAAATGAACAACACCATTTTATAACTATAACAATGGTATGAAAAATAAGGTTTCTCAACCAAAATCATTTTTCAGAGTTTAAGGAAAAAATAATGTTCGGAGTCTAAGTAAGTTAACCTTCAGAGTCTATATTACAATGATATTCGAATTATGTTTTGCAAGGAATTCAAAATCAGATGTATATTGACGTTTAAGTCTAAAAACTAAGGAATTATGAACCTAAATTTTCAGAAATTCGGAGTCTGAATTCTGAGGAATTTAGCGTTTGAATTTCATAGAATTCAGAGTCTGAATTTTGGAGAATTCGGTGTCTAAATTTCTGAGAATTTGGAAGCTAAATTCTGTGGTATTCGGAACCTATATTCTACGGAATTCTGAGTTGGAATTAAAAGGAATTAGGGGTATTAATTCTAAGGAATTCGGAGTCTAAATTATAAGGAATTCAGAGTCTAATTTTCAGATAATTTGGAGTATGAATGTTAGAGAAATTAGAGCATGAATTTCAGAAAATTCAGAGACTGAATTTTTGAGAATTTGGAGTCTAAATTTCTGAGGGTTCAGAACCTATATTATAAAGAATTCAAATTCTGAATTTCATAGAATTCAGAATCAGAATTTAGATCCTAAAAACAGAATACTCTATATCTAAGTATTTATAGAATTATGAGGTTTTAGATGTGAAACTGAATTTTTCACTTAGTAATAAAAAGAGTTAGATTTAGAGAGACAAAAATAGAAATAGTGAAAAATAGGTAAGGTTAAATTTCATTGGGGAGGAAATATTATCCTTATTAAGATAAAACATTTGGAAAATGAAATTTTCCTTAAGATAGGGTGTTTGTTATTTTCAAAACATTATGGAATGGAAAATTTATAAGGAAACCTTATTGACTCAACAATCTACCCCCTTTTGGAAAGCACACACATCCTTACGAAAAAGAATATGGGGACATATAAATTTTATTGTATTGTAAATAAAAACTTATCTCCCATTACATATGATTCACAATGAATATGACTATCTCCTCATTAGTCATTGGAAATACTACAGATCATATTTTGAATTTCCTGAATGTGTTCATTTCATTTTCTGGCATACGAAAATCTTCATAATGAAAACTCCCCCTTAGATGAACTCCCCCTTACTTAGGGAAATATTCTATTTAATAAATATTCTTTTTTGACATTCCTTTCTCCCCCTTAGTGATTTCCAAAAAGAAATACAGGGAATGGAAAGGAAAATATGGTACCTAAAAGATTAGTACTAAACAACCAAAAATATGAAGTGCAATAAAAATTTCATTATGATTGGACGAATTTGTATAGTAAGAAAATACAAAAAAAGATCAGATTTGGAAAATATTATCCTAACATTCCCTTTGACATCAGCTTCTTCACAATAGTCTTCATCTTCTTGAGCTCCATGTGATCCTCTTATGGATGCTTGAGCAACTGTTCCTGATCTTCTGTTTTCTTCTCTAAGGAATTAATTTTTTTTTCCCGATCCTTAATAGATTCTCCCTGGACTTTCAAGACTTTTTATTGATTAGCAAGCTTCTCTTTTATCTCAATTTTGAGATTCCTTTCTCTCTTTCAAATCTGAGAAACTTAATTCAATTTCCTATTAAGTTCTTTCACTTCTTGCTTCTGAGGAGTCTATTCAAGAGATTGATTTTCCACAAAACTATTAGTGAGATCCTTGATCTTCACAACTTTTTTGTAAAAAGCACCCTTGACTCTATCTTGAAATTCATCAAGGATTATCATCTATTCTATTATGTTCCCTGAACAACTTGTCATTTTCTTGCAAGATGTTTTATAAGCGTCGTAACAATTGAGAAAGGTCTTGAAGTCTACCTCGAGACTGGTACATTTATCCATCACCATGGATACTAAACCTTATTTTTGATTTAATGTATGTTGAAGCATATGAAATCTTGAGTCTATACTAGGAAATTTTGGAATAGTCCCACCAAGATTTTTCAAAGACTGAACAAAAAATTCATGTCAAGTGAGGATGATTCTGAATCTGAGACTTTGGTTGGTAAGGATTCTATTTCTATTTCAATAGCCTTCCTATTTGATGAAGCAATAAATTCTTTCCTTTTTACCACGGTTTTTTCTAGGTGTATCAACTATCACCTATTTTCCCTTATCATCTTTCAAAATGAATTCTTCTTGATTAGGTGATTCATGTTCACTATCTGATAGCTGAAAAATTTTATCTTCATCATCTACTTCCTTGTTGGATCATGCCTCATCTTTCCCTGTTTGATTGAAATCATGATTGCTACATTCATTTTCTGACAACATATTAACTTCTTCCTTAGCATTCTCATCATTACCACAGGTATCATGTTTTAAAGACTCGGCTTCATAAGTTTGGTTTGATAACTTCTCAGAAGGACTCTCCATCTCATGTAGTCTTATACTTGCTTTATTATAACTTCGGTATCACCACTCCCTTCTTCCTCTTCTTCTTCCACTTCTTCTACTTACACTATTTCTTCTTCTTGATGTCATTCTGGAATAACTCTCTTATTTTACAGAGTCTCCAGTAGTGATTCTATAAAAAATAATTCAGGTACCAGAATTTGTTTTGAGACATTTTCAGTAGCCTTAAGAAGGGATTGTAATATCTCATTATCCGACATCTTCTTCTTTTTCTTCTTCTCTTTTTGTTCTCTTTCAAAATTATCAACAACATTTTCTTTAAACTCATTTTCCTCAGTAGGGTCCAAGCCAAACTTAGGCCCCCTTCCTTCATGTTCTTCTTATCTTCTCTCCACTTTTCCACTACCTCATCAGGATATGATTTTTTCTTCTTTGGATTTAGAGGTGCTGACTGTGTTTCCTTAGCCACTAGATATTTTTACATTCTCTTCTGGTTCCTTGACCTTCCTCTTCCTTCCACCCTTTTTAGAGGCTTCATCCACTTCCGGATTTTCTGATAAAGTTTATCTTCTGCTTCTGAAAAATCATGAAATTCTTCGGATTAACAATTAAATCCAATCATCATCCTCCTTAGAGTATCATCACTCAAAAGAATCACCTTACAGTTTTTTGTCTTAGAAGTGAAAGGAATCTTGAATGACTGAAGACAAAGAACAATTATCTTTGAAAGAATGGCCAGATACATGATAATCAAAGACTTCATATTTTAACTCATTATATTCTCAATCATAACCAAGATATGCATAAATAGGTTTAACTTTAATTGGTTCACTACGAAATATAGAACATACATATCACTTTTTTTCAGAGTATACTTGTCTCCTTTTCTTGGAATGAGAAAACCATGAACCCATAGCTGAAGAATCTGAAGATTTATAGAGAGATGAATAATTTTTGGAGTCTTTACCTCTGAAATACCATGACATGATAGAGACTTTTCCTTGTAAAAATATCATATTACATCAGGTTGCTTGTGTGGGAAAAACTTTTCTTCTCCGTTATAAGGAATTCCTATTAGATTTTCTGCCATGTTATAAAAAAGAGAATATGCCTTCCCATAGCTCTTGAAGGAAAATTTTTCTCTTCCACCTTCATTAAAAAACTAACTATCTCATAAAATTCAACCAGCAATTCCGGATACACTGGATCATGTGCTCTTGGTTTTGATATACATGAACTCACCCAACTATTCAGCTTGATATTCTTAGAAACAATGGAATTATACTTGGCATAAGTTTCAGATAGACTAACCTTTCTCAGTAGATCTTCCACTCTGAGATTTCCTTAACAGATGACATATATTTCTGAGAAGAGGCTTCAACAGACATTCCGAATTAATGACACTTTACAAATCTGGAATGGCTTTAAAAAAAGGCAGAGCATTAGCACACAAATGCTTGAAATTTGACGTGGGATGACTATTGGGGGCCCTTTATATTAGAAATTGAGGTGATGGTTCAGCTTCCCCAATTGATCCAATGGTTGAAACTTATTGAGAAGATCTAACAGTCGAGATGATATCTGAAGAAGGATTTTGATATATTTTGATCTTTTGAGGTTTTTAAGATGAATCATTCAGATTTGAGGAATGGTGAATCAGAAAATTAAAAAAAAGAGAATTCCAACAAGTAAAATATGTCTATGATAAATTAGAAAAGGAAACATAACATTCATATTTCTAGAATAGTTATTCGTAATGAGGAAAAATTCTTTTTGAATAACTTTATATTCCAAAATTCTAATTATGAAAAATTTTACATTATGAAAATTTTGACTATGAAAATATTATTTACGAAAATTTTAACTACAAAAATTTGAACTATAAAAATTTTGATTACAAAAATTTTGACTAAAAAAATTTTAACTACACAAATTTTAACTACGAAAATTTTGATTACGAAAATTTTTGTTAATAAGAAAATTTACACCCCCTATGAAAAGGAGTTTCTTAATGTAAGGAGATAGGTTTCAAAAAGAAATCAATATGGAAGATTACCTTATGTTATTCATTCCTATCATCTATTTAATGTATTAAAATCTATATAAGGATAAATATTTTGTGAAAATACTAGCATGTTGATCTGGCGCTCTGACAAATTGAAGAATGATATCTCCTTTTTGTGTCTGATCCCTAAGAAAGTGATGCCTAATATCTATGTGTTTTGCACAAGTGTGATGTGAAGGGGTTTTACATAAGGTAATGACACCAATACTTCTATGATACAAACAAGAATGATCTTCCATTTCACTAAGACAAGGTAGATCTTGGATCCAAAGGTCTTCTATATTTAGTTTGTAAACATTTTTTTGCCTATGGGTAGAAAGAATAAACTCTTTTTTGAAATTGTGTACTAAACACTAATCATTCCTAAAATTTACAAGGTAACCTTCATAACATAATTGAATTATTCTAATAAGGTTTTTCTTAATGCCCATAACATATAAAACATTTGAAATTAAAGTTATTCTAAGAAGAACAATATTACCTATACCAATAATTTCGCACTATGCATTATCTCCAAAAGTTACTTTCCTCCTTTCATCTTGATAATCTTTTCAAAGATGTTTTTGTTACAAGTCATGTTCCAAGAACATCCAATATCCATGTACCATGTATTGATATTGGTTCTATCTTTAATTTCCTAAAAAAAAGTGTTAGACATTCGGAACCCAAACGTTATTGAATCCAGAAACATCAGAAAGAAAATTTTTTGGAATCCTCATTTCATTGAAAAATAAGCTTTATGAAAACCTAAAGACTGAGTTTTTTAAGGAACAATTTTTTCCCCATGCTCACCACACTGAAACTTAGTGCAAAATGGAGCACATTGAGGAAACAAATAATTGTTACTAAAAAATGGTTTTGAATGAGTATAACCAAATCCATAATTATTTATTAGAGGTCGAATTTGGGAATACATCTTATCAAAATTTTCTTTACCTAATGTAAAGATTGAAAAACACTTCCTCAAGGAAAATATTTATGACTTTATCTTAATAACTATGTTTTTATCCCAAAACATGTTCGTTTTAGCACTAGAGTTATTCTCAAAAAAAATTTCTTATAAATTAACTTTTCTAGATCATTAGAAAGTTTATCCTTTTCAAAATTAACTTCTTCAATATTTTTTGAAATTATTTCATAATAAAGGGGTTTCTTATCAAGATCTTTAGAATGATCTGATATTTCTTCATAAGAATAGAAATCCTAGAATTTTCCTTATCAATCTTTTTATTGTCTTTAGAATTTTTATTCTCAAGGAGCATAGAAAACCTAGAAACTTCTTCATAAGTAGGTAAAGTATTATCTTTATCAGATGAAGAATCTTCATCCAGTGATCCATAATATTTAATATCACTATAATTAGAATTCAAGGATACATTTTTTATTGATTCAGAATTGTGTACCTTGTCTATTAAACAAGAATTCTCAATAGGTAGCTTGGATAATAGACCAAGATTCTTTTGTCTAGAATATTCATACTTTGAGGATTCTTTAGAAGAGTCACCACTACTGGAACTCCAGGTGTCACTGTATTTCAAAAACATTTTTAGATTTATCCTTATAGTACTTCCTTCTATTCCTTTTAGAATGATTTTCTTTTCTGTCTTTTTTATAAAGCATAGGAAAATCTGTCCTTATATGCCCTGCTCATTTGCATTCATATCAAGTGACTTCTGAGTCTTTCTGGTCCTTTCATTCTTCTTGTATCTATATTGAATGTTTTTCTTCCCAAATATCTTGTTCATTCTTTGAGAAAAATTAGTGTGTTCATTCTCATAATGTTCACTTTCACTTGATTAAAGTTGTATAAAAGTCATCATAGATTATGATCTTTTAACTCTCTCAGGAGTCCTGGATTTCATATGATTTGAAGTTGTTGTAAAAGAATCACTTCCATTTCCATTTTTCTTCTTATTTAGATCGGCATATCTTTTCATTCTTGTCTCATGTTGAAGAAGAGTTCCCAAAATCACATCAAGAGTAATCTTTGAGACTTTCATATTCTCATCAATTGTTTTTCTCTTAGATTCCCACTCATTAGGCATGATATATATAATCTTGTCCACAAGTGCCTCATCATCTAAAACCTTTTCACCCATGGAATGTAAACTATTAACAATAGTCATAAAACTCTCTTGTACCATACACATTTGTTCTCCATAAGGAAAGAAAAAACCATGATATTCTGCTCTAAGGTTAGGTCTTCTAGTTTATATAAATTTGGAAGTTACAAAGTGAGTTATTTAAAGATTATTCCAAATAAAATTTTCAGCTTTTCAAGAAGAAATATGTATATATATATTCTTGGTCATGGAACACAACAAAGTATTGAGTACCTTGTAGTTTATTTGATATTCTGACTTTTATTGATTATTAAAAGTTTTGACATCC
Source organism: Viscum album (assembly GCA_963277665.1). NCBI lineage: Eukaryota > Viridiplantae > Streptophyta > Magnoliopsida > Santalales > Viscaceae > Viscum > Viscum album. The sequence continues at coordinate 1,671,786,719 of OY728121.1, read as the reverse complement.
TTATTAGGAATCTTGTTATCTCCAGTAAGCATAACAATGTCATCCACTCTAGTGTTAATGACAAAGTGTTCATACGATCTCTCCAATATTCATAATAATTCCCATCAAATATAGGAGGTCTAGTAGGATTAAGAATGTCAATCAAACCAACATTCATTCCTGCCATCTGAAGAAAGATCATTCCACACATAATTTTTTAGTAATAAAAGTTTGTAAACAAGTATAAAAATATCCTAAGCAAGGAAAATATAGAACAAAAAAAACTGAGCAAGAAAACTTATATTTTAATATAAGTATTTATGAGACCTACTCTGATACCAATTGTAGGATCAAAATGATGATGTAGATTCTCAATATACAAGAGGGGGGGGGGAATTGTATACTTTAAAAATTCCATTGGAACCTTTAATGTTGTCTAAACATTTCTATTGTTTAACAAGGATAAACAAGGTAAATTCACAAGACCTATTAGTTCTAAAAACTTGCTACATTCTAGAAATACGGTTCTGGAAATGAAAATTAAAAAAAGTTTACAAGGACAAAGATTCTACCTTAAAGCGTATATAATCATACTAATTATAGTACAAGTACAAGAATGTATAAGATAGTCATAATTTAATTATTAATCAAAATGAAGCAGAAAACAAACTTTAAACAATACAAGTAATAAGTATGAAATCTTTTAACCCAAAGAGTAGGGTATACAACAACCTTGGATAAAGGATCCTTGATTTATACTTTTATGAAAGTCTGTCTTACCCACACTGGGGTATGTCTTCAATAAGAATATCAGATTTTGTCTTTCTATACTTGCAAGCCCTCATACTTCAAGGTAGTCGACACCTCTATCATCGTATCCCCAGAAGTCCTTGAAAGTCAAGGTAGTCGGCACCTCTGTCTTCCTATCCCCATAATCCATATAACTTTAAGGTATTCATCACCTCTATCTTCCTATACCTAGAAGCCCTCGATTGTACACAACAATAATTAGAGTCGCAAGAAGCAGTCTGAATAAGATGTTCAACACACACATAGAATGAGAGTCTCTCTATAAATCAATTCCATATATAATCTCTAGAGTTGTATAATAGTATTAATCTTATTCAAATGAGCTCCTATTTATAGGAGTATTTCCACCAGTCGGCTTCCTACTCCAATGATCATATTTTTCCTTGAATTTTAGAGGGATAGGTACACGTGTCACTCAAAAAAATTTTTCTTAGAAACAGAATTCACAACATCATTTTATAACTATAACAAGTGTAAGAAAAATAAGTTTTCTCAAATAAATTAATTTTCGGAGTCTATGGAAAAAATAAATTTTGGAGTGTAAGCATGTTAACCTTCAGAGTCTATATTACAAGGATATTTAGATTATATTTTTTATGTAATTCAAAATCAGAATTCAATAGACTTCGTAGTCTGAATTATGAGGAATTCAGAACCTAAATTCTATGGAATTCAAAGTCTGAATTCTAAATAATTAAGAGTCGTAATTTTAGAGAATTTAGAGTTGGAATTTAAGAGAATTTGGAGTCTGAATTTCAGAGAATTTGGTACCTAAATTATGAGGAATTAAATACATAAATTCTAAGGAATTAGTAGTCTAACTTCTAAGGAACTCAGAGTCTGAATTCTAATGATTTCAGAGTCTAAATTCAAATGAACTCAGAACCTAAATTATAAGTAATTAGAAACATGATTGATTAGGAATTCAGAGTCTGAATTTTAGACAATTAGGAGTCTTAATTTTAAGGAAATCTAAGTCTAAATTTCAGAGAATTTGAAGTCTAAATTTCAGAGAATTCAGAGTCTAAATTTTAGAGAATTCAGAACCCGAATTCTGATAAATTTTGAGTCTGAATATCATAGAATTCAAGATCTGAATTTGGATCCTGAAAACATAATACACTATATCTAAGTATTTATATAATTCCGAGGTTTTAGATGTGAAACAAATTTTTTCACTTTGGAATAAAAACATTTAGATTTATAGATACTAAAATATGAACAACGAAAAATAGGTAAGGATAAATTTCATTGGGGAGGGAAAATTTTCCTTATTAAGATAAAACATATGGAAAATTAAATATTCATTAAGATAGGGTGTTTGTGATTTTCAAAACATGAAGGAATAGAAAAGTCATAAGGAAACCTTATTGACTCAAAAATATATTTTTGTTTAAGCACTCGACCATCAGTATGCACGACATAAAACTAGTACTCAAGGCTCCATCCTAGCCAAAAGGAACATTATATACATCATTGGGGTTCAAAGAAATATTTTATTTAGTTATAAGTTATTGATTATAAAAATGTGGGAACCATATATTACATATTACATGAAAAATGGATACACATTGAAAGGTCTTCAAGGACCACATGCCTTATTTAGAGTTTTCGTCCTTATTATGAAATCACTACAACCATAACCTAATCTTTAATTATACCAACATGGAATCTTCTAATAATACGAGGTCCTGGGTATATCAAAAATCCATCCAAATTAAAAAAAATAAATTATAATTAGATTATATATTATTACAATATTAATTCTATTATTAATTATTATGTACTTATAAATTAAATACACACTAATGACTTAATATGGCCCAATTCTTATGAAAAGGGTTGTGTACCTTCCCCAATATCTATCTAGATCACTAACACCCAAAGGAACTAAAATAGAATTTCAATATATATTTTAATTTAAACCAAATAAATCAAAATCACTAAAAAAATTACAATAGTGACATACCTCATTGAATCTATAAAAAATCAATTGTGACCATTCTCAAAGGAACCTGTATAGACCTTCTATGAAAACACCACTCCCATATCTTGGTGATTGAACTATTCCTTAATAGAATAATCTCTAAAACCCCATCCATATTTCTAAAAATTAAAAATAAGAATGGTGGGGGGAGATAAATAGAGAAATAATCAATGGAATTGTAGATTATCCACAAAATGTCTATTATATTAAATGAATCTCAAATCTAATGATAATTTAGGGAGAAATAACATTTTATGTTGGAGGTTTAAGGGGATATAAGTTTAACGGAAAACAAAATTACTATATAAGGGTAAATAAAACCCACTCAAGATTAAAATAATCCACAAAAATTACATTTTTAATTATTTTACAATTATTACTTTTAAAAATAAACAGCACCTATGTTTTTTAAAATTAAATATATATGGGTTTTATAGATTCAAATATTCCCACTCAAAGTATAATATTTATCCATCATGAATGACATATATATCTTCTGTATGATTTTTTTACCTTTGGGAAAACTGATTATGTAATATATATATTTATATATAATATATACTTAAAATACATTTGGTTTTTAACTAATTAAAATCCATATATAATACATACCCCCTAATAAATAATATTATTATCTTATACATAATTTTTTCCCTTATGAAAAAACATACATAATATTTTACCCCTAGCGTAATTATAGAATAAGAGAGTGAACATTAATCTCAAATTCCAACCTTGAAATTAGCTTCCTATGTTAGTCCTTTATTGAAATAGGTGGGAGATCACTAATATATGATTGAAGAGAAAATCACATATCATATTAGATAGGTGGAAGAAATTTTGAATAGAAAATAAGAAGGAATTCATAATGTAATAGGGTGGATGAAGAGAGTGAACATTTTATAATGATACAAAATAAGGTAAGAAACCAAATTATACGTAGATAAGGAATTCAAACTATCCTTCCTCTTTTTATACCTCTCTCTAAAATAAGGGATGACCACCTTATCTATCATCTTCTGCATTAATTTCTAAGCATAAAAAATAAGCATCATTTCCCCAATTACATTGTATTTATATGTATAGGATTATCAAATAATTATGATGAAATCCATGTTGTAGGGTTCTAGGTTCTTTTTTTATCATGGAATCATCCATGATATTCCTACTCATATTTTGAGAAGCTATTATTGGTATTCATTTCTTTTAATGTTTTATGGATAAGTGGTGTGAGTTTATTTTATTATATGATAAAAGGGGATTGAAATAATTAAACTTTTAAAATTACCATCACATATTTGGATGACTATCCTATACCATTTGTTTGTCCTCTTGATACTTTTACAAGACTTCTCAGTGATTTCAAAAAAACAGTGATTTTTTTGAATGTGTTCCCCTAAATCATAGTAATTGAGGAGTTTCACTCATACAAAATTTCTAGTATAGTGGGTTCCTTTAAAAATTATTCATATATAGTAGTGAATCCCAATTAAATAAGATATAACCAATTTAATCATTTATTTCATATTTTAGAGGTCAAATTTAATCTTATTTGGGATTCATAATTTCAAGTTTAATCGTACATAACATGATCTCCCTATAAGTTAATATTATGTGAGGTTCTATGTGTGGATTGTTAATTTTACCTGGTGAGAAGAATAATTACGTACCAAACACTCCCACCTAGATTTAATCACACAAAACTAGCCACTATGGTTTTTAAGAAAATATGATCCTTTCTAGAGCTACATATTCATTTGTGGTAAGCTCTATATCCCAATTTTAATCTCATCAATCAGGATAATGGATCATATATATTTATTTTATAATTGAGTTAACCAAAAGTGTCATGGATAAATGTCAGTTTAATCATAACCAGTCTCGACGACTAAGGGTTCAATCTTATAAAATGGTATTTTATTCTTCTCATACCCTAGAACATTAACTACACAAACCTTTCAGTTTCATATCAAATAAAAAATCTTGTTTTAATTAAGGTATAGTAGTAAATATTTATAAAAAACAAATCAATAATGAAATTCAAATAAATCATAATTTATCATTTGATATTTTTTATTTTCAAATATCAAATTTTTTCATTAATTTACATTTTATCAATTATCTTGATGGGTAAATATAATAATAAAAAATGATTAATATTATGAATATTATGGATCTCTCCAACAATCTATTTTTTAACATTTATTTCTAATATGAATGCAATAAAAAAATATTGATTATTTAGTTGTGTTGAAATATTTCATGTTGAAACTATTTTCTTATTTCTTTCATATCCCATTAACCAAATTTTCGCCAAGTAGTTGATCTACACAATTTAAGGTGATGAAATTAATTATAAACCACTATATATATTATATATTGTAGTATATATTTAGGTATCTCATAATTCCAGAGTTAAGATATATACTCTCAATAACAATGATGATGTTTTAATAGTCAAACAAGCTATTGTAACATTTTTAGCATGACCATGAACTCTTATTAATACACCTAATACAAAATATAATTTCATTTAAATATTATATTATACTGAATATGTTTATGACCAATTAAAAAAATTAAATAATGGTATGTAATAAAAAATGTGAGAAAATAAATTTTTAGCATAGATGTAAAATGGGGTAGCTATAACAAAATGAATGCATATAATAAACCATAATTTTTATTGATTTCATCAATTGAATAGGTATAAATTTCAATTAACTTTAGAATTCATATTTCAAAAAGTATAATTATAATTAATTTGATTTTAGAGTTGAGTTGTTGCGTATATAGTTTATTAAAATCATTGATCATTTAAAAATTAGATAAAATTTCATTGCATGATTGGTTAGGGAAATCAATTAAATATTTATATTTGAGGATCATTAACAAAGTTTTTATTCATAATGATTAATGTAATATTTATATTACAATTTTAATAATTTTTATTTCATTACTAATATTTTTATGAAAAAAATTATTTTGATTGATAACTAAGGATTTTTTTTAATTTGTAAGGAAATATTTTAATTAATTAGAATCTTTGTAAATTTTTTGAAGAATGAATTATAAGTATAGAAAGAATTATTTAATGCGTATTCGAATAAATGTCAATATATGATAAGATATTATAAATTTATACCGTATAAGGTTAAAACTATATACACATGTTACTTTTATGATAATATATCATTTTTAATATGCATTACTCATTAATGTTTAAATTTTTTCTAGGAACAACATGATTGTAATTTTGATAGATCCAATTAATTTGTTGTTAAATTTTTTTAAAACAACATTGGGTTTTCTAAAAAAATGGCATAACATTATGTCCCACTTTATCTATTAAATATTTTATTTTCAATATTTTCTAGTGTTTAAATTATATTTCATACAATATATATTATCATTTATGTTCTTCGGTGGGGTGATGTTAATGTATCAATTAGAAAGGGGTTTAAGTAATATGAAGCACAAGAAAAAACTAATAGACTAATATAAATGGAAAAGTCCTATGGTATATATACTAACAATTTAGTAATATATAACTTATTAAATATAGTTTTAAATGTTCTTAAAATTCCCAAAACATCTAAATTGAAATTATTGTAGTTACTCCATCTATATATTTTTAAAATAAAACATAGAAAAAAGAATCACTCAAAAATACATATGTGTATCTATTAAATTCATTAAATTTTTAATATATACAATTTTAGATGACATATTAGATAATCATAACTTTATTTATATGTTTTCAATACTATGAATATTGTTTTTATATATTATTTGAATATGAACAAATAAAATAATTTATGGATTAATTTATGTAATATTGTGAAAATATATAATGAAAATCCATGAAATATATTTTAAAATAAATTTTTATTTAATTTTTTTATCTAAAAACATGCATAAACATTTAGTAATGAACAACCCATCATTTAGATGCATGATTTCTCAATATAACCAATAATAACTATGATTTTATATAAATCCGTAATTTATTTTAAAACATTTATCACAATCTCAAAACTCAGAAACTAATATTAAATTATAAATAAACATTTAAATAATGACTTTTGACTTATTTTTTAACATTTTGGAATGAACCACATGTCATGTTGACATGATGAGTGGTTGGTTTGATTGAAAGTTAATTTTTTCCAAAATAAGTTTCAAACAATATAAAATATCCATAAAATGATTAAAATTGATAAAAAATAATAAGGATAATATGAATCTATATGAAAATGATCTATAACTAATTTTTCCCATGTTTGAAGGAAAACAACAGCATTCCCACAAGTAGTGTTCAGAAAATGATAGTACATATGTTTATTCAATTTAAAAGTAAAATTTTAGATTAGAATATGTGTATCATGTTTCGTTTTATGAAAAAGAAATTAAAATATGATGAAACCTCAAAAAATATTATAGGTTATTATTTTTAGATATAAATATTCCAATGATAATTTAGTGAAATTGTTTGATTAGTATGAGTAAATGTGTTTTTTAATTTTGAATTGATATTTTAGTTAAAATCATCTACCACATTCTCAAAAATAAGCTTATGAGATATTATGGTCACAAAACTATTAAAAATGGTCAATGAATTATTTTTTAGTAAAATGGATGAACTTTACATAACATAGACATATGGTGTGGAAAAAACGTTTGAGAATCAATGTTTCCATTTTAACCATTTAAGAAGTAAAATAAAATTATCACATGATTAAAACTGAGAATATGAAGTAGGATATCAATAAACTATAAAAAATTATCAATGATTTATTTTTACATATATAACGGAACAGTCGATCATTTTAATGTAATGTTTTTGTGGAAGGATTAAAAGTTTTTATTTATACTTTGGCAGTTATATTTGACTTCAGAATATGTGTGTTGTTTATAATTTTATAAAAATGATCATGGATTTAAAAGAAACCAATGAAAAATAACTTTTATTTAATTATTGGCATATTTTAATGTCAATTAATTTTTTCAATGGAAATTGATGTACCATGACTGTAGTATCCCAAATTCAGTGGTTACCTTATTATAATTTCATAAGATACAAGGAATAACATCCTAAAGTACTGATTAGTTTAGTAGTTTTAGAAAACAAGAAACATACATTATTCCTATATTACATTTGAAAACAATAATTACAACATTATTTTTTTTATCCAGAATAATATTATTCCCTAGAGTATATCAATTCATAAAAATCATAGTATACTTATTGGATTTATGGTTAAAGGAAACAAAATAAGGATGATCCAAAATTCTTAATAAAAGTTAAGTACAACAGAAGTTATTATGAATCAATTAGTATAATCAACATAGAAATGTAAATAACTAAATTTTTGGAAAATCCGTTATGTATACATTATAGTGTATTTATGTTGATTGTGTTTGTTGAAAAGGTGGTATTCAAATGTATTTTATGGAGTTATAGAGATATTTTTGACATAGTATATTGGATAAGATCAAATTCAATGGAATTGATTCACTACATGTAGTATAGAAAATTGTGAACACAATATGATGTTGTTTTCTTATGTTTTCCAATTTTTTGGAATCCAAATTTTGGAGGATGGGAACATCATCAAAAAATTTGGATATCCTTTATGGACTTATGAAAATATTGTAATGGAATAAATTTTTCTTAGGCTAGGGTTCGTGAAGGGTGTTTTGTGAAGGTTTGGATCATTGTGAAGGGAATATCAAGAATAATGAAAGGATTGATGGTAATATCCATGACTAAGTGAAGATTCATAAATGGGAAATTACCTATACTATTTTGTGTGATATGGATCATCATGAACATAATGAGATAGATTCTTGAAATGAAGATGAAATTGGTGGAAGATTCTATAATAGGAGGAAAAGCCTATAAATAGGCCTCTACCCCCTTTAGAAATGTAGTGAGACATAATTATGATTCTAAAGCTCTAGATTCGTAAAGGTGGTTCAAAAAGCTAGTTCATGCGTAAATGTTTGTGAAGAAATGTGATTGGTGAAGGCTATAAATACCAACCAAAAATTATGTGCATTGTAAAAGTCAATAATTTAATGAAGGATATAAAAATCTGATTGAAATTTGTGAGCTTTGTGAAGGCTTAGTGATATTTGAAAATGGAAGGAGATTTCTAATGGATGTTTATGGTTCATGAATGATTTGAGACTCATTAATGTAGTGAGCATCATGAAAGAGCTTCGTGAAGGTAGCGGGCATTGAAAAAAGTGTTAAGAAGGTATTTACCAAAAAGTCTGTGATAAATTCATATTCCTTAAGTGGATTAAAAGAGAGTCTTTAATAAATAATCTAAATAATATTTAGGATGTATTCATTATTTATAATCAAGGTAACTACATGTTCATAAATTGTGTGTGAATCCATTTTAAGAGAAGTTGGAAAAGGAAGAGGTTGAAGGTGATCCTTTCCACTGGTAGTGAGATAGAGAAGAAGAATTGAGGAGTGACCCATGGGAAAGTCATGAACAGACCCTAAACATTGTAAATGTAGTGATCCTGGGAATATAATTTATCTAGCACAATCAGAATTTTGGTAGAAATCTTTAGGGGATTTTCTACGTTGGAATATTATTGTTTTATAATCCTTTTATGTATCCCATTGAGGGTGAGCCAATTAAAATATTTGTGTCCATTTTATTGAATTATTATTTTACTTTAAGTACACCATCATTAGATAAATAAGAAAATAATAAGAAACTCATAAATACTTAAATGAAAATGAAGTGACCCACATAATAAAAAGGTTGAGATCCAATGGGGCATGAATAATTTTTAAAATAATATACATCCCATGATTCCCCCTGTGGTTATCTATGCCCCTTTTGGACCTAACCCTAAAACACATTCCACTAAAATAACATGACAATCAGGATTAGGTAAGTCATAATTAATACAAAATCATAAATAATTGAACACAAATTACTTTTAAATAATTTAAACATGTTGATATGATAAGGCATAATCAATACGGTAAGGTAATATACTAAAACAGATTCCATTTAATTAGTAACTAAGAATAAAATGAATCTATATATAATATCATAGTGAAAATATAAATCATCATAATAATAACTATATAATAAAATAGTAAAATTATTAATTGCTGGATTCCATGTCTCTGGCACATGATACCTATACCATCAAGAACCTTCACAGGATGATTTAAAACTATCGGGTACCAACTGATCTAGACTAGAAAACATTACTTATAATATCAAGACTTTTCCAAAGTAAATTTAAAATTATTGGTTAGAAACTAATAAGGGTTTTCCAACTGATTTGTCTCATGTAATAGATTTATCAATATTTCCAAGTTAATCAAATAAATTTCAAATAAAACACCATATGTAAACATAGTATACACTTTATGAAATAGTCAAATCCATGATACAAGAATATTGATATTTAAGAGAAATGAAATATATAATGATCATAAGTAAATAAATGATTGAAGGGTAGAAATCATAAAAAAATATACCGAGTGATGAAAAAGTAAAATAATTTTTTTTTTCAATAATGAATAAAATTACTTTAAAATGATTACTCAATACGTTTTTTAGAAAAATAAACATTTTAGTTTAAAATTATCTTTTGAAAATATATTGTTAAAATATGAAGGAAATGATTTTCATTAGATTTTTTTTGTAAATTGGTAAAGGAGGATTAAAATCATTACAGATTCATAACAGTGTGAAATTTTAATCATTATATTTACTTGTAAAAACATTCCTTCATGGAATTCTTAAGAAAACACATAAAGAACCTTTTTTGTAAAATGACAAGAAGATTCCTTTTAAAATATTTTTGAAAAATTCAAAAATGGTATAAAATGAATTTAAAAAATTATAGGATAATAGGAATTTTGTAAAATAAAATTTAGAAAACATGGACATTGAATATAAATACTCCAAATTGGGGACCTGAATAAAAAAATCCTGAATTATGAAGAGATTGTTAAATAAACCCTTTCCATAAGGGTGTCATTTGAATCATAATACCCACGAAAGAAACAACATAAAATTACACATTAAATAAATTGAATACAAATATATTAATGGTATAATAAATTAATGTGGCATATATACACCACACAAAATAAATAAGTGTTGAATATGACATATGTATCACAAAAGTAAAAGTGAGATGTGAAACCCTTACCACTTTGTAATCAGTTGAATCATATACCCCATGAATGAATTGAATTAATAAAAAATTAAATATAATTTTGATAATTAAATTAATTATACCACATGTCAAATGTGAATTAAATACACCTCATAAAGGACTATAGGTGCATAAAATCAGAATATTCCTCAATGAAAGAAAATTAACACGAAGTCCCTTACCTTGTTCTTTTCCTTAGTTGAACATCATTTACCTCATGTATAATAAATATTGATTTTTTATAAATATATTTAAGATAGAAACTCAAATATATCATACCATAAATTATTTAAACATAATATTTTATAAAATTTTTCTAATCAAGTCATTGTTAAAATCACTGTTTCAGATTGTAACTGGTTCGTTTTTCATGTATGTTTTGATTCGATAGTTTCAAACCCTTGAATTTTATCATATTTAAACCATCTTTAGAATATTATTTATGGTTTAAATATCATATCATATTATATATATATATATATATTGAGTCATCTATAATGTTGGATGTAGATAGTTTAATTACATCATTCATGGAGATTGTAGGTCACACATACAAATGAATGTTGTTTTCATTTTTTTATGGATAGAATTAAAGGATATTATTGAAAAATAATTTTTTTAGAATAATTATTATTTCAAATATATAATATATATCAATCTTAGTATGCTTGTGATGAAAAATTAATTACACAACTACTTTGATATGGTAATATATATGCACACACGAGCTATGTTTTTACTTCTTAAAGGATGGAAATGATATGGAAAATAGTTGTCTTATAATCCTTATAACATATCATTATATTTATTAAACCAGTGTTATTATTATACGATGTTTAAAACAAATTTATATAAATTATAAGATTAAATTAACATCAAATAGTTGGAAATGATGATTACCTCTTCTTTGTTAAACATCCTTTAGAATTCTTCTTAAGGGATATAGGGTTGGAAATTCAAAAGGAATATAAACACTAGAACAAGGGTAATTCGGTTGAGGATATTAATGGTTATGGTTTTTTCAAGAATAAGACATAATGTGATGTGAATAAATTATATAGTAGGTTCCCTTTTGTAATTGATATGCGGGACACTTTTGGAATTTCTCAAAATATTAAAATATATTAAGACTATTCTATAGCCAAATAAATCTAAACCGCACAAAAAAAATGAATAGGGGATGACATGTTCAACCATTTATTATACTATTTGTGATTATTTAATATTTTTATGATTTTTAAATAGTTTTAAAAAATATTATTCTCATAAAATATCATTATTGTCAATATTTATACAACACATTACATTGACTTTAAAAATACCAAGAGAATATGTAATATTTTGAACAAAAAAATTATTATATCTTAATCCTCTCATTATCATAGATACAATTCTTTACCAAAAAGAATAGGATTTTACTAAATCTTATCCCCAATATATTAAATAATAATTGAATACTGTTCAAGAATTAAAAGGGTATTTACAAATACGTGAGTGAATTAGTACCTGAATATCTACTTCTACCAATCGAGTACAATAATTAGGTGCCATTAATTATCACAAAATGAAAATTTCTACAACACACTTCTTGAACAAGGAATCCATCACCTAGTTGGATTCTATATAGACATGAGAAACAATCCAGTTGAGATGCCTCACCTAATTCATACACTAGACCCAATGAGGTATTATCTTCCAAGGAACATCCCTGGTTCTTAGCTTTAAATCCATCATTGCAATTTGAGAGTCCAATTACAAACATATATAATTCTAGTCATGTGGGAAATCATAATTAATATCATAGATTATAGCCAATAATTCATATTCATATGAAACCCCAATCCTAATGAAATGATTAACGAATACTTTAACAAACCTACAGTTATCATAGAAGACACCTTCGTAACCTGGAAGTCCTGACATTCCCAATGAAGAACCATCATCTTTGATTTTGATACACAAGTTAATAGTAGGTATCTAATGAATATATTTCACCATTAGGGTCTCTTGGGATATTCTAATAATACCAAGGTATATCAAGATGTTCAGATCATCAAAGGTGTTATGCATAGCCCCAGTATGGATCCTTGATGCTTAAAAAATGTACCTTTGAATGAAATTCATGGAATAAGGTATTGAAGGTTAAATATTATCTATTGCCTATGAATTTTAGGACATTAAAATAGCATCAAAAAGAGATAAACATTATTGGAGAATCATGTTATACACCCACTCATTGATTCCAAGAGAGATAATGTTTAGCAACTATTAATCCACATATAGATTAAAGAAATATTGCATCTGAAAAATACCCCCCCAAAAAACCTGCACATAGAATTTGTAAAGATAAATTCAATAAATAGGTGATGTAAATTTTCAACATTATTTAGACATAATTTTCATTCTAAGACCAAATACTATTAATACTGCCTTAATTGATCATGTTTATGTAACATTTTCTTATATATCCTCCAATGAATAAGATATCTAGAATGGTGAATAAAATGTACCTTAAAAATTGAGATCTAGGTTGGTTTATGAGTAGAGTTCTCACAATTTACCCAATAAAAGTATTTCACATTGAAGTTTCCATGTCTATTGGGCTTCTATAACAAGGTGTACACATCCGTGAAAGAGTAATTTAGAATTTCCATTAAAATTTGAGGAGATACAAAATAGTCTAAAGTATTAATAAAAGGGATGATATCAGTAATATGCATCAAATCCTTGTTTTTTGAAATAGAAAAAATGTCACTAATGGGTCTCCTTAGCCAACGGGTAGTCCAATAGTTAAGGTTGGATTATTTAGCCACTATAGAGACAGTTTTCTGCATTATATGATTAAAGGACTACTTAAGAGATGGAAAAACATAAAAGGTGAGGTGATGAGAATAACCATTTAACAGACTCATCTTAAACCTACTTGATATCATGTTACATGGATATTCATTAGAACTAATAAGACTCCATGTGAATTTCCTAGTCATCCCATCATTAAATATCCTTATGTATTTAATTCAATGTATCCCCAATTCAAGTGGATCGATACACACTTTACATGAAAACTTTATCCGATTCCTTTCATATAATGATTCCATACAAATGAAATTTCTTATCAAACCTTTTAATTACTTGATAATACGTCTAAGACATATATTAATAGAAATGGAGTAGAAATATTTATATGTAACCACAGAATTGACATGGAATATTATTTTATCCTAAGATATTGATTTTACATTCTAATAGGACAACTATATAGTTATTATAGATCTAATATTCAATATATATTTTCTCTTCACCTTATAAAACAATAGTGGTCTACTAGTATAGTTAAAAGGGAAGGATACCATCCTCACTCTAACACTTATAATAGTTTTATTTTTTCTTCCCACAGTAACTCCCTCACCAAACATAACAAAATATTTATTCAAGTTATTAGATTGCCCTACCACATCCACATAACGTGAAAAGATAGATTTAATCATTATAATTGAGTTTTTGGAGGCCCTACCAAAGAGGAGGATATGATAATCCTAGAAAAGAGGTGTTGGGGTTAAATCATCCATTCCTACCATAATTATCATATACAAGACAAAGTTTGTAAGATTATTAATGCATATTCTCATATAGTATTTAGAAATATCAAAAAAGAACCTTGAGATAAGATCCCTATATCAAAAACATCTTATGAATAGAAATAAAACACTGGGTGATCCATTAATAAGAATATATAATCTTCCAGTTTTTTTGGATGTTGTTGAGAAACCTAATAAAAGGTTCAAAGAATCCATACTTCCTGATAACTATAACATGAAAACTCAACTTCAAGGTGTCGAATGATTTGGAAATATCAATTTTGAGGGAATATTCCCTTATTTTTTCATTTTTATCAAATTTACACTCTTAGAGGTTGTGAAAAAACATTTTTGTATACTTATGTCAAGGGAAAACCAACATTGATTTGGGGTGATTTGATGCTTAACAATTCAACCCAATCGATTCTTAGTAATTTTTATAACAATATTATGAATATTTTTTTCAATAGAAATTGGTTTGAAGTCACTAATACTAATTTCACAATATTTCATTCGAAATAAGGAAATAAAGTGTGAGTTTATTCTAAAAATCATAGTATAATTTTGGAGGAAATCTCTCACTACACAAACCATATCATCATGATGAACTAACCAAATGATCATAATTTTTCGTAAAACCATTCGGGCTACCTGTGTTTTTCGTATTCAGAGAGAAGAGTTCCACTTTAACTTCATCCTTTAAAGGGGATACAATTATCTATTTATTTTGATGATCTTCAATACAAAGAGTTATATTTTCAATCATTCTAGATATCTTTTCCATTCAATCATCATTGAAGAACCTTTGATTAAAATATTACACAACGAAATTAGAGATTCAATCCTCAGAGGTTTATATACACCCATCAATGATCATGGTATTTGCCTTTGTAATTATTATATTTTCTTTGTGTAACCGATAAGAAAACATCAATTTTTTATCACCCTCTCTCTAATTTTTTGAATTCAACCCATTACGTTCCAACCATTTTTTTGTATTCAAGAGGTCATCAATCCTGGATTGAGATTGGATATCCTATATAGATGGAGAATATAATTTTGATTCATAATTTGATAATGTGATAATCTATCCTCAACATCTATAATATGAGAATCAAGATTAGAATATTTTCTCCTTCTCCAATATCATATAATTCCTATAGTTAGCATTAAATTTCTAGAAAAAAAGGAATGGGTTTCCAATAATAAAAGAATTCTAGGGATCCCAAATGACCTCCATATATCCAGGAAGGACAAACTAGATATTATTATATCGAAAAGGTAAACTTCCCTTGTGATCTCATTGGAGATTTCCACAATCATGGGATTATGATCTAAATGATTTTTTAGCAGAGGAAAACCTGAGACCACATTTAACTATAAATCTAAAAAATAAATATCATAAATGATACATAATGTTAAATATACATGTTGATAATGTACTTATCTCATCCCAATTATTATTTTTAGTATTCTAAATTTTATTTTTTTAGTGTTTCACAGGCTCTACGTCAGCACAGAAAATGAATTTAATATTTATTATGGAATAATTTATACAATTTATTTATTCAATTAAATTGGAATGATAATTATATTATTTTTCAACATATGATTTATTACACAGGTTTCACAAACGGTAATATTATTTCAATATCTGGTGATATTATAAAAGATAATGTATTTAAAAAATATTATATATTTACTATTCACTTAAAATTTAACTTCTTCAGAAAATGTCAAACAATACTCATCTTATGAAAAATTTGGAAATATGAATAAAAAATTCAAATTCATGAAATTATATTCTTATAAGAGATATAAATTTATTTTAAAACAACTTCACAAAGCGTAATTAAATCTACTTTTTATAAAAAAAATTTATTTATAAAAATGTGTATTTATGTGTAAGAAAAAATTATACGAAATTAAATTATAAAATTTATTCTAATGAAACTAATTTAATTGTTAATATTATAACAGATTTTTTTATTGGAATTCATTTTATGTAAAATAAATCTTTACTAATCATTGAATTTTATTAATAAAATTGATATTTTTCACAATTCATTAGAAAATAAATACTTACAAAAAATTCTGAAAATTTCACCATAATATAATTTTGATTTGATGATTTAAAAAATGACGTTCATATTATTATATAAATTTTATAAAAGATATTAAAGTTAATTATTTTATTTTCTCATAAAAATTAATTAAAATTAATTTGATGAATACTTTTCAAATGACAATACTAAAATTTGTGTATTTATTTCCTAATAATTAACCAACAAATTTTTATTGATTAAAACCATTATATATTTTTTATTAAACATTTAATCCTATTCAAACCATTCAATTAAGGGATATCTTTTAATGATTACATTTAAATAATAATATTTTGGGGTTCGTTTAAACTCAGTGTTTCATGTTGCATACTCTATCAAACAAAGAGTTATTTTAAAAATATTTCGGTGTTATATTACTCAAAATTTAAATAAATATCTTCCTTAAAATTTTGATATAAGGTTCGATATACATGTTTAATCTATTCAAAATACCATTGATGAAATCCAACAGTGTAAAAACTGTCAATAAAGCATCCACTTAAAAATAAATAAAGGGAATTACAAATGTTATATGGAATAACACAAAGATGGTTTCTATGTTATGGAACATAAATGGGAAGTGAAAAAAAGGTTACGGATTATAAAAATAAATCCCAAATACTGATGGAGATTCATAGAGAATATGTTCATTATAAATTTAATCATTACAAATCCCTAAATCTATAATGGGTTAAAAGGATAATGATTCATTGGTAAGAGAAGTAAAATAATTTTTTAATTCAAAATTCACTTTCTTAGTGATAAGAATTATTTCACTACATAGAGTAAGAACATAAGGAAATATAATTGAACATTATAGCTTCATAATTTTACTAATTTCATCCCCAAACTCATCTTTTCCTATGAATTATAAGTTTGATTTTTTTTCACTTCTAATGATGTTTAATAAACTTAAATGTATCTAAAAATATGAAAAATGAAAAAAAATACATTCCTCCTACCATTAGAAACTATACAAACCAATATGGTGAGTATATTTTAAGATAATTCCCAAAATTAATAAACATTCATATGAAGAAAACTACTTTAATTTCCAAACAATCAACTGTAATACGAATGTTTAACTTATATCATTAGAAATATTAGTATTATAAAATGTCCTAAAAGATATTCTTTTCTAATATTGAAACCTAAGAAAATAGGACTATTTAATGACATAGTATTCCAATATAAAATTAATATTTATCTCCAAAAATGTGCATGCTCTAAACATATAATCTCTAAGATACACCATGTATTTCCATAAATAAATTGAATCACCATAATATAATTATAAAATTATATATTGTTTCAAAATAAAGTTCATCATTTTTTAAAGAAATAAAATTCCACAATATTTTGTTAACATTAATCATTTAGGGTTTCTGAAATAGTGAGCATCTTCTAAAATAAAATATTCCACATGCCACAAAAACAAATTCCATTTCCATTGTTATTTATAAGATAAAACATATATTTCTAAAATGAACATATTCTTTATCTAAAATATAATTTAAGAAAATAAAAACTATTTTATACTACCATGGACATCATGTAGGTCAGTGGTAGCTGATGCACCATTATCACCTGGTGGTTGTGTGTTCATTTCTAATGGGCTTTCCAGATGTGATGGTTTATATCCCAACCAATGATTTGAACTTTTTATAAATATATATTAATATAGTCTGTAAAAAAATAACAAAAATGAATGTAATGTATTCAAAATTAGATAGATGATTTGTCCTAAAAGTCTATATCATACATTTCATTTGTCCTTCCCAAAAATTTAATAACCCATAACTAATATAAAATAAAATGTCACATAAACCCTAAAGGATGTCCTTACCTTTAAATTTATATCTATAAAGTTTAAATGAATTATTCTTTAAAAAAATCAATCCCATCTTAATCTAGTAGTATAAATTGCCACAAATTTCTCTCAAAATATTCTTACTCTTGATTAACTATATTAACATAAAACCTCAAAAGAGTTTTTAGGAAATTAATCCTAGTATCAATATTTAAAACATTAACCCGTGATCGTTTTTATAAAACATATGTTAATTAAAAAATATATTCTTCAAAAACCAATATAATTCCTTGTAAATTTCATGATTATTCTAATCACAATACCATTGGTGAAATACCCCCTTAACAAAGTTATTGAATCCCAATACATAATAGCTGTATCATTAAATTTAATTGAATGAAAAATAAAAATATAGACCCATCCTTGGTCTAGGATTTTACCATTATAAGTATTAACTAACTCTAATAACTACTAGTTTACAAAAATTTAATACAATGATATATTATTGAATCCATAGGATGAAATTTTTTTCCCTCCATCGTACTCTACATTTTTCCTCAATAATTTTTTGCATTATTTCCTTCTTTAAAAAACATAAAACATTTTCCCAATTAATTGATACGTTCACCAAGGTTTATAATTTTTCATTTCATACATTAATTAAATTGATAATTCTATACCCCATGGACTATACTAACTAATATCTCAAAAAACATCATCCTTCTATTCTTTGGCGAGTCTACGAGTTGGTTAAAGTGAAGGTTATTAATCATATATCATGATAACTAATTAGGAATTATCACTATATATTTAAATAACATTATAATTCAATTTATTTTCTTAGTATCACCACATTTTCCATCACATTTTATGCTAATATAGTTCCTTATGGTTCTATCCATTAACTAAAACCGAAAAATCATTGTATAAGAATCAAACTAGAAAAATCAGTGTGAGCTATTAAAGAATCTTAAAATATTATTCAAATTATTTCTGAATCATGAAACTTTATTTTAAATATATGATTACTTATATTTAATATAGGTTATAGATGTTAATTACAAAATATATAGTATTTTATCCTATACTATTAATTATCCTCAATTCCACTCATAGGATTACGTTCCCTAATCTTTGTTGTCTTAAATCTTATTCCTAAGGTTTCAACTAAACTTCCTCTGGTACCAACTATAATCACCCTAAACCCACTAGCCCATAGTTGGTGGTTACATTATTATATTGGAATAAGATACAAGTAATTTCATCTCAAAGGATCAAATGGGGTATTATTCTTGTAAAACATGACACATATATGATTCCCATATCACATTTGAAAAAAAAATAATAAAATATAATTTTTGAGAATAACATTATAACCTCTCGAATACACTATTATAAAAATTATTGTAATCTTCATTGATTATTTTGGAATGGAAAAAAAATAAGGGTGAGCTTAAATGGTTATTAATGGTTAAATGATGTGGAAGATATTAGGAATCAATAAGAATAATGTACATGGAAAGGTAATTAATGGAACACACATTCTATTTAAATAACTAGTTTATCAAGATAAGATAATGAATAGTCAATATAGAATGGTAAATTACTAAACATGAATGCCATTTTAATAACTTTACCATCGTGATAAGAGATCTCATAATCAATATGTCAATGTAAATAATAGAAAACACATTCCATTTAATAAATAATTGAGAATCAAATGCATCCAGGGATAATTTCACAGTAAAAATATAATGGATAAAAATAATAACTAAATTATAGAAATTGGAAACACATAAATATTTCATATCTTGTGTAAGGCACATGATACCTCTACCATAAATACATTTCACAATATGCTTTAAACTACAGCGTACAAACCGA
Organism: Viscum album; assembly: GCA_963277665.1. Classification (NCBI taxonomy): domain Eukaryota; kingdom Viridiplantae; phylum Streptophyta; class Magnoliopsida; order Santalales; family Viscaceae; genus Viscum; species Viscum album. The sequence goes on along the minus strand of OY728121.1, from coordinate 1,671,766,358 downwards.
TCTAGTTCTAAAAACCTTACTAATACTATTAAGACTTTTTGTAATACAATTTAAAAAAAGTTGTCACAGACTAATCATGTTTGGCCAAATGATTTGTCTCATGAGTCTTGTTGATATAGTATGAGGATTTTTATGAATGGTACCCAATAATACTTTCATGTCAAAATCATTCCTAATATATCAACTAATAGATTTAATTCATAAATCAGTATTTCTTATTAAAAAATATCATTATTGAATAAAGGATATGGATTTAACAATATTTCCTTGTTAATAAAATAACATTTAATGTAATCATTGTATATTAATATGGTATATATTTTATGAAATAATCTTATTTATGATACAAGAATATTGATATTTCAAAGAAATGGAATATTGAATGATCAGTATTAAGGGAATTATTCAAATTATTTTATCATTAAAACATATACCCAATGGGGAATAACTATAATAAATGGTTTTCTCATGGATGAATAAATTTAGTATAAAAATATCAATAAAAAAATTTAAAAGAAAAGATTAATTTTCACTTTTAAATTCACTTTTATAAACAAACTACAAAAATATGAAATCAATCATTTTCTTTCAAATTCGCCTTGTAAACATGTAAAGGAAGCTTCCAATCATTAAGGAATCTTCATAGTGGGAAATGTTGTTTTTTATATCAGTTAAAAATCATTCCATTCAAGGTTTTTTTATGAAAAATAATAAATAAACCTTTTTGAAATTTAATAAGAATATTCTTTTTAATATTTTTTTTAAAAGTCAAAAAAGGTTAAAAATTAATTTTAAAATTTTTAGAGGAATAATAAAACCTTTTTTCATAACATTTTATAAAACATGGATATCAAAGAGAAATATTCCCTAGTAGGGACATGAATATAAAAAATCATGAATAATTATTATATTGTGAAATAAACCCTTACCAATTGGGTATTTTTGGAATCATAATACACCATGAAAGAAGAAACATCAAATTAAACATTAAATATCATAATGAAAAATAAATTCATGATATAAAAAATTAAAGGGGATGTATATACACCCCACGAAATAAATAAGTGTTACATATAACATATGTATCATAGAATTAAATGTGACATTAAAAACTCTTACCACTTTCTAATGAGTTGAATAATATGTACAATGAATGAATAACATTTTTCAAAACATTAAATATCATCAGAATAAATAAATTCATGATCATAACATTCAAAGTGGAATTATATACACCTCATAAAGTAATATAGGTGCATAAAATCAAAATATTCTAGAATAATAATCATGTATATATTATACCATATATGATTTACTTATAATATTTTATCAAATTTTTATAAATAATTCATAATTAAAACCACTTTTTCGAGTGGTAACTACTTCATTCATCAGGTATATTTTGATTCAGTAGTTCCCATCCCTTACACTTTTATCATAGATTCATCATCACCAGAATATTATTTATGGGTTAAATATCATATCTGTTAAATATATATAGTTATATATAATGATAGAGTTAAAAAATGAATTACACCATTCATGGAGATGGTAAGTCGTAGCTACATATAAAATTTGTTTTCATTTTTTTTAGATTGAATGATAGAATGGTAAAAAATAAATAATCATTAAGAAAGAAATAATATTTAATTTAGATCTTATATAAAAATTAGTTCCATATATATACTCATCCAAGTAAAGTGGGAATGAAAATGAATTAAACTGCTTCATGGAGACGGTAAGTCGTACATATACTGCAGAGATGTTTTCACTTTTTTGGATGTAAAAGAGATGGAAAATGGTTTTAAAATGATCATAATAATATCTGATAAAATTTAGGATACTAGGATGATTGTTTTATTATGGTTACAATACAATAATAGGCAGTGGAACAAGAAATAAAGTTGTATGAGTTGGTTAAGTCGATTACATCTTCTTTAGCAGACTTACTCTAGATCTCTTCTTAAGGGTTATGAGGATGGTCTTTTGGAAGGAACAAAGCATATAGAAAATGGATGGGTATTTTTAGAATAGTAATTTTCCAGGTATTTTCACACTATAAAACATAGTGTACTGTGGAGAGGTGAGGGTGGAGGTTCACTTTTATAATTGAGGTGGGGGAAACTTTTGCAATTTATCAAAAGATGGAAACATAATTTGAATACTCTATATCCAAATACGTAAAAATGGATAATAAATTCATAGAGGATGATATTTTTGATTATATAATATTCACTTTGTTCTTATTTATGATTTTTTATATTGAAATAATTTAATAAATTATTAATCCCTAAAAATATCATTATTGTTAATTTTGATAGTATCCATTATTTTTAATTAAAAAACATAAATACAATAATTGAAATTTGGAAGAACTATTTTATTATATCCTTGGAATTTAAAGATAAGATATATAATTCTTAGATTACATTAAATATCACCAATTATAATACATTAAATATTTTTTATATCATTTATTTGATTATTCCATCAATTAAATAATTATTACATCAATGTTGTGTATGAATTTAAGTTAATAATTTATTCACTAAAAATTAAAAAAAATTACATGACATAGATATATATTATATATTTTTAAATCTTATTTATAGTCATGATATACTCTAGATAACAACATATTAAAAATATTACACTTATTAAAATCAATAGTGTGATATGGTTGACGTTTCTTCAAATAAAATACTATAAAAACCATTATCTCATCAAAGTTTCCCCAAAAGGTCACAAATAAATTTATTTCATTAATATAAGTGTATTATGACAAAAATATTCATTTATAATAATTCAATATTTATTTTAACTTAAATTAATTTCATGACAACAAGTTTAATGTATTATTTTGATGTTAATGGCTATACGCAAGCATTTCACAAGAATTTGGATAAATCACTTGTTATATAACTCTAAAATTATATTATGGCCATACAATAATTACTAATACTTATTGTGTAACAAAAAATGTGAAATAACTTATATAATCCCAAATATATATTTTTAGGATACCAAATTCGACTTCTCTAATGATGTGTAGGCTATCCGTCAATAATGAATTTGATTTTAATATTTAATATGGAATAAATTATTCTCTATATGATTTAAATTATTTGTACATGATATTTATATTACATTGTAATACAATATTCAACTCCTTTTTTTCATAAATTTTAATATCATTTCAATCCCTCAGTGATATCATAAATGATACCGTATTTCATAAAAATGATAGAAATTAATTTTAAAACAAGTTCACAAAATGTGATCAAAACCATTATTTAGAAAAAATATTTTTTTTCATAAAAATGTATATTTATGTATAAAAATGAATTTATTCCAAATTGAATTATATAATTTATTCCAATAAACACAATGAAATTATTTGTAATATAATATCACTAATTTTTCTTTTAACCCATTTTAAAATTAAATGAAACTTCACAAATGGATGAAACAAAATATAGTTATAAATAAAAATTTTTATTTTCATATATTAATTAGAAAATAAATATTTTTAGAAGAATCCAAAATTTTAACCCTTTTATAAATCTAATATTTTTATTAAAAAAATTGAGTTAATTTTACTAAATACATTTTCCAAAAAAGTTAAAATTAAATAATATGAATTTCTCATAAAAATTAATAAACATCATTTGGAAGAAAACATTTAAATTAACACAACAAAAATTAGAGTTTTTTTCATAATAATTAATAAATAAATTTTTATTTATTAATAAATTAATATATATATATATATATATATATTATATGGTTAATATTGTTCAAAAATTCTATTTTAATGTTTATGTTTTAAGAAACATATTTAAATAATAATTTTCTGTCATTTGTTTAAGCTCAGTATTGCATATTATATAAGTTATGAAGCATATTATTATTTAAAAAAACATGTGGTGTTCTAGGAATATTCTACATAGTATTACTAAATTTCATGATTTTAATTTATAAATATCATATTTTTTCAATTCATGCATCACATGATCAAAACCCTAAAATTTTAATTTGAATAATATGAAATGATAAGACAATGACCATTGATTGATTTTTCACCCTTAAGAATGAATCATGTTTCCTTTCAGATTTTGGTGTTTATGGTATGATTAAAAATTTATTTTTCTATTTTATGGATTTAGGAAGTGAAAAACAAATGTCACATGCTCAAAACTAACAAATCCAATTAAGATTCTCTTGAAAATCTCTTATAATAATAAATGATTTATTTTCTATGTATAGGAATGATCAATGAATCATTATAATTTTTGGTGTTATTGGAATGAAAAATGGGGATCTTATAAGTTTAAATGACATATTTGAGTTAAAAAAATTCACATGCACTATTATAAGAAAATGACCTATGAATATGATGAACTGCTGGGGAAAAAATCCATGATTGATTCTAGGTATGATGACAATGGACCATACATCATTGTTAAAATCATTGTTTCAGATTGTAACTGGTTCGTTTTTCATGTATGTTTTGATTCGATAGTTTCAAACCCTTGAATTTTATCATATTTAAGCCATCTTTAGAATATTATTTATGGTTTAAATATCATATCATATTATATATATATATATATTGAGTCATCTATAATGTTGGATGTAGATAGTTTAATTACATCATTCATGGAGATTGTAGGTCACACATACAAATGAATGTTGTTTTCATTTTTTTAAGGATGGAATTAAAGGATATTATTGAAAAATAATTTTTTTAGAATAATTATTATTTCATATATATAATATATATCAATCTTAGTATGCTTGTGATGAAAAATTAATTACACAACTACTTTGATATGGTAATATATATGCACACACGAGCTATGTTTTTACTTCTTAAAGGATGGAAATGATATGGAAAATAGTTGTCTTATAATCCTTATAACATATCATTATATTTATTAAACCAGTGTTATTATTATAGGTTGTTTAAAACAAATTTATATAAATTATAAGATTAAATTAACATTAAATAGTTGGAAATGATGATTACCTCTTCTTTGGTAAACATCCTTTAGAATTATTCTTAAGGGATGTAGGGTTGGAAATTCAAAAGGAATATAAACACTAGAACAAGGGTAATTCTGTTGAGGATAGTAATGGTTATGGTTTTTTCAAGAATAAGACATAATGTGATGTGAATAAATTATAGAGTAGGTTCCCTTTTGTAATTGATATGCGGGACACTTTTGGAATTTCTCAAAATATTAAAATATATTAAGACTATTCTATAGCCAAATAAATCTAAACCGCACAAAAAGATGAATAGGGGATGACATGTTCAACCATTTATTATACTATTTGTGATTATTTAATAATTTTATGATTTTTAAATAGTTTTAAAAAATATTATTCTCATAAAATATCATTATTGTCAATATTTATACAACACATTACATTGACTTTAAAAATACCAAGAGAATATGTAATATTTTGAACAAAAAAATTATTATATCTTAATCCTCTCATTATCATAGATACAATTCTTTACCAAAAAGAATAGGATTTTACTAAATCTTATCCCCAATATATTAAATAATAATTGAATACTGTTCAAGAATTAAAAGGGTATTTACAAATACGTGAGTGAATTAGTACCTGAATATCTACTTCTACCAATCGAGTACAATAATTAGGTGCCATTAATTATCACAAAATGAAAATTTCTACAACACACTACTTGAACAAGGAATCCATCACCTAGTTGGATTCTATATAGACATGAGAAACAATCCAGTTGAGATGCCTCACCTAATTCATACACTAGACCCAATGAGGTATTATCTTCCAAGGAACATCCCTGGTTCTTAGCTTTAAATCCATCATTGCAATTTGAGAGTCCAATTACAAACATATATAATTCTAGTCATGTGGGAAATCATAATTAATATCATATATTATAGCCAATAATTCATATTCATATGAAAACCCAATCCTAATGAAATGATTAATGAATACTTTAACAAACCTACAGTTATCATAGAAGACACCTTCGTAACCTGGAAGTCCTGACATTCCCAATGAAGAACCATCATCTTTGATTTTGATCCACAAGTTAATAGTAGGTATCTAATGAATATATTTCACCATTAGGGTCTCTTGGGATATTCTAATAATACCAAGGTATATCAAGATGTTCAGATCATCAAAGGTGTTATGCATAGCCCCAGTATGGATCCTTGATGCTTAAAAAATGTACCTTTGAATGAAATTCATGGAATAAGGTATTGAAGGTTAAATATTATCTATTGCCTATGAATTTTAGGTCATTAAAATAGCATCAAAAAGAGATAAAAATTATTGGAGAATCATGTTATACACCCACTCATTGATTCCAAGAGAGATAATGTTTAGCAACTATTAATCCACATATAGATTAAAGAAATATTGCATCTCAAAAATACCCCCCCAAAAAACCTGCACATAGAATTTGTAAAGATAAATTCAATAAATAGGTGATGCAAATTTTCAACATTCTTTAGACATAATTTTCATTCTAAGACCAAATACTATTAATACTGCCTTAATTGATCATGTTTATGTAACATTTTCTTATATATCCTCCAATGAATAAGATATCTAGAATGGTGAATAAAATATACCTTAAAAATTGAGATCTAGGTTGGTTTACGAGTAGAGTTCTCACAATTTACCCAATAAAAGTATTTCACATTGATGTTTCCATGTCTATTGGGCTTCTATAACAAGGTGTACACATCCGTGAAAGAGTAATTTAGAATTTCCATTAAAATTTGAGGAGATACAAAATAGTCTAAAGTATTAATAAAAGGTATGATATCAGTAATATGCATCAAATCCTTGTTTTTTGAAATAGAAAAAATGTCACTAATGGGTCTCCTTAGCCAAAGGGTAGTCCAATAGTTAAGGTTGGATTATTTAGCCATTATAGAGACAGTTTTCTGCATTATATGATTAAAGGACTACTTAAGAGATGGAAAAACATAAAAGGTGAGGTGATGAGAATAACCATTTAACAGACTCATCTTAAACCTACTTGATATCATGTTACATGGATATTCATTAGAACTAATAAGACTCCATGTGAATTTCCTAGTCATCCCATCATTAAATATCCTTATGTATTTAATTCAATGTATCCCCAATTCAAGTGGATCGATACACACTTTACATGAAAACTTTATCCGATTCCTTTCATATAATGATTCAATACAAATGAAATTTCTTATCAAACCTTTTAATTACTTGATAATACGTCTAAGACATATATTAATAGAAATGGAGTAGAAAGATTTATATGTAACCACAGAATTGACATGGAATATTATTTTATCCTAAGATATTGATTTTACATTCTAATAGGACAACTATATAGTTATTATAGATCTAATATTCAATATATATTTTCTCTTCACCTTATAAAACAATAGTGGTCTACTAGTATAGTAAAAAGGGAAGGATACCATCCTCACTCTAACACTTATAATAGTTTTATTTTTTCTTCCCACAGTAACTCCCTCACCAAACATAACAAAATATTTATTCAAGTTATTAGATTGCCCTACCACATCCACATAACGTGAAAAGATAGATTTAATCATTATAATTGAGTTTTTGGAGGCCCTACCAAAGAGGAGGATATGATAATCCTAGAAAAGAGGTGTTGGGGTTAAATCATCCATTACTACCATAATTATCATATACAAGACAAAGTTTGTAAGATTATTAATGCATATTCTCATATAGTATTTAGAAATATCAAAAAAGAACCTTGAGATAAGATCCCTATATCAAAAACATCTTATGAATAGAAATAAAACACTGGGTGATCCATTAATAAGAATATATAATCTTCCAGTTTTTTTGGATGTTGTTGAGAAACCTAATAAAAGGTTCAAAGAATCCATACTTCCTGATAACCATAACATGAAAACTCAACTTCAAGGTGTCGAATGATTTGGAAATATCAATTTTGAGGGAATATTCCCTTATTTTTTCATTTTTATCAAATTTACACTCATAGAGGTTGTGAAAAAACATTTTTTTATACTTATGTCAAGGGAAAACCAACATTGATTTGGGGTGATTTGATGCTTAACAATTCAACCCAATCGATTCTTAGTAATTTTTATAACAATATTATGAATATTTTTTTCAATAGAAATTGGTTTGAAGTCACTAATACTAATTTCACAATATTTCATTCGAAATAAGGAAATAAAGTGTGAGTTTATTCTAAAAATCATAGTATAATTTTGGAGGAAATCTCTCACTACACAAACCATATCATCATGATGAACTAACCAAATGATCATAATTTTTCGTAAAACCATTCGGGCTACCTGTGTTTTTCGTATTCAGAGAGAAGAGTTCCACTTTAACTTCATCCTTTAAAGGGGATACAATTATCTATTTATTTTGATGATCTTCAATACAATGAGTTATATTTTCAATCATTCTAGATATCTTTTCCATTCAATCATCATTGAAGAACCTTTGATGAAAATATTACACAACGAAATTAGAGATTCAATCCTCAGAGGTTTATATACACCCATCAATGATCATGGTATTTGTCTTTGTAATTATTATATTTTCTTTGTGTAACTGATAAGAAAACATCAATTTTTTATCACCCTCTCTCTAATTTTTTGAATTCAACCCATTACGTTCCAACCATTTTTTTGTATTCAAGAGGTCATCAATCCTGGATTGAGATTGGATATCCTATATAGATGGAGAATATAATTTTGATTCATAATTTGATAATGTGATAATCTATCCTCAACATCTATAATATGAGAATCAAGATTAGAATATTATCTCCTTCTCCAATATCATATAATTCCTATAGTTAGCATTAAATTTCTAGAAAAAAAAGGAATGGGTTTCCAATAATAAAAGAATTCTAGGGATCCCAAATGACCTCCATATATCCAAGAAGGACAAACTAGATATTATTATATCGAAAAGGTAAACTTCCCTTGTGATCTCATTGGAGATTTCCACAATCATGGGATTATGATCTAAATGATTTTTCAGCAGAGGAAAACCTGAGACCACATTTAACTATAAATCTAAAAAATAAATATCATAAATGATACATAATGTTAAATATACATGTTGATAAAGTACTTATCTCATCCCAATTATTATTTTTAGTATTCTAAATTTTATTTTTCTAGTGTTTCACAGGCTCTACGTCAGCACAGAAAATGAATTTAATATTTATTATGGAATAATTTATACAATTTATTTATTCAATTAAATTGGAATGATAATTATATTATTTTTCAACATATGATTTATTACACAGGTTTCACCAACGGTAATATTATTTCAATATCTGGTGATATTATAAAAGATAATGTATTTAAAAAATATTATATATTTACTATTCACTTAAAATTTAACTTCTTCAGAAAATGTCAAAAAATACTCATCTTATGAAAAATTCGGAAATATGAATAAAAAATTCAAATTCATGAAATTATATTCTTATAAGAGATATAAATTTATTTTAAAACAACTTCACAAAGCGTAATTAAATCTACTTTTTATAAAAAAAAATATTTATAAAAATGTGTATTTATGTGTAAGAAAAAATTATACGAAATTAAATTATAAAATTTATTCTAATGAAACTAATTTAATTGTTAATATTATAACAGATTTTTTTATTAGAATTCATTTTATGTAAAATAAATCTTTACTGATCATTGAATTTTATTAATAAAATTGATATTTTTCACAATTCATTAGAAAATAAATACTTACAAAAAATTCTGAAAATTTCACCATAATATAATTTTGATTTGATGATTTAAAAAATGACGTTCATATTATTATATAAATTTTATAAAAGATATTAAAGTTAATTATTTTATTTTCTCATAAAAATTAATTAAAATTAATTTGATGAATACTTTTCAAATGACAATACTAAAATTTGTGTATTTATTTCCTAATAATTAACCAACAAATTTTTATTGATTAAAACCATTATATATTTTTTATTAAACATTTAATCCTATTCAAACCATTAAATTAAGGGATATCTTTCAATGATTACATTTAAATAATAATATTTTGGGTTTCGTTTAAACTCAGTGTTTCATGTTGCATACTCTATCAAACAAAGAGTTATTTTAAAAATATTGCGGTGTTATATTACTCAAAATTTAAATAAATATCTTCCTTAAAATTTTGATATAAGGTTCGATATACATGTTTAATCTATTCAAAATACCATTGATGAAATCCAACAGTGTAAAAACTGTCAATAAAGCATCCACTTAAAAATAAATAAAGGGAATTACAAATGTTATATGGAATAACACAAAGATGGTTTCTATATTATGGAACATAAATAGGAAGTGAAAAAAAGGTTACGGATTATAAAAATAAATCCCAAATACTGATGGAGATTCATAGAGAATATGTTCATTATAAATTTAATCATTACAAATCCCTAAATCTATAATGGGTTAAAAGGATAATGATTCATTGGTAAGAGAAGTAAAATAATTTTTTAATTCAAAATTCACTTTCTTAGTGATAAGAATTATTTCACTACATAGAGTAAGAACATAAGGAAATATAATTGAACATTATAGCTTCATAATTTTCCTAATTTCATCCCCAAACTCATCTTTTCCTATGAATTATAAGTTTGATTTTTTTTCACTTCTAATGATGTTTAATAAACTTAAATGTATCTAAAAATATGAAAAATGAAAAAATACATTCCTCCTACCATTAGAAACTATACAAACCAATATGGTGAGTATATGTTAGGATAATTCCCAAAATTAATAAACATTCATATGAAGAAAACTACTTTAATTTCCAAACAATCAACTGTAATACGAATGATTAACTTATATCATTAGAAATATTAGTATTATAAAAAGTCCTAAAAGATATTCTTTTCTAATATTGAAACCTAAGAAAATAGGACTATTTAATGACATAGTATTCCAATATAAAATTAATATTTATCTCCAAAAATGTGCATGATCTAAACATATAATCTCTAAGATACACCATGTATTTCCATAAATAAATTGAATCACCATAATATAATTATAAAATTATATATTGTTTCAAAATAAAGTTCATCATTTTTTAAAGAAATAAAATTCCACAATATTTTGTTAACATTAATCATTTAGGGTTTCTGAAATAGTGAGCATCTTCTAAAATAAAATATTCCACATGCCACAAAAACAAATTCCATTTCCATTGTTATTTATAAGATAAAACATATATTTCTAAAATGAACATATTCTTTATCTAAAATATAATTTAAGAAAATAAAAACTATTTTATACTACCATGGACATCATGTAGGTCAGTGGTAGCTGATGCACCATTATCACCCGGTGGTTGTGTGTTCATTTCTAATGGGCTTTCCAGATGTGATGGTTTATATCCCAACCAATGATTTGAACTTTTTATAAATATATATTAATATAGTCTGTAAAAAAATAACAAAAATGAATGTAATGTATTCAACTTTAGATAGATGATTTGTCCTAAAAGTCTATATCATACATTTCATTTGTCCTTCCCAAAAATTTAATAACCCATAACTAATATAAAATAAAATATCACATAAACCCTAAAGGATGTCCTTACCTTTAAATTTATATCTATAAAATTTAAATGAATTATTCTTTAAAAAAATCAATCCCATATTAATCTAGAAGTATAAATTGCCACAAATTTCTCTCAAAATATTATTACTCTTGATTAACTATATTAACATAAAACCTCAAAAGAGTTTTTAGGAAATTAATCCTAGTATAAATATTTAAAACATTAACCCGTGATGGTTTTTATAAAACATATGTTAATTAAAAAATATATTCTTCAAAAACCAATATAATTCCTTGGAAATTTCATGATTATTATAATCACAATACCATTGGTGAAATACCCCCTTAACAAAGTTATTGAATCCCAATACATAATAGCTGTATCATTAAATTTAATTGAATGAAAAATAAAAATATAGACCCATCCTTGGTCTAGGATTTTACCATTATAAGTATTAACTAACTCTAATAACTACTAGTTTACCAAAATTTAATACAATGATATATTAATGAATCCATAGGATGAAATTTATATCCCTCCATCGTACTCTACATTTTTCCTCAATAATTTGTTGCATTATTTCCTTCTTTAAAAAACATAAAACATTTTCCCAATTAATTGATATGTTCACCAAGGTTTATAATTTTTCATTTCATACATTAATTAAATTGATAATTCTATACCCCATGGACTATACTAACTAATATCTCAAAAAACATGATCCTTCTATTCTTTGGCGAGTCTACGAGTTGGTTAAAGTGAAGGTTATTAATCATATATCATGATAACTAATTAGGAATTATAACTATATATTTAAATAACATTATAATTCAATTTATTTTCTTAGTATCACCACATTTTCCATCACATTTTATGCTAATATAGTTCCTTATGGTTCTATCCATTAACTAAAACCGAAAAATCATTGTATAAGAATCAAACTAGAAAAATCAGTGTGAGCTATTAAAGAATCATAAAATATTATTCAAATTATTTCTGAATCATGAAACTTTATTTTAAATATATGATTACTTATATTTAATATAGGTTATAGATGTTAATTAAAAAATATATAGTATTTTATCCTATACTATGAATTATCCTCAATTCCACTCATAGGATTACGTTCCCTAATCTTTGTTGTCTTAAATCTTATTCCTAAGGTTTCAACTAAACTTCCTCTGGTACCAACTATAATCACCCTAAACCCAATAGCCCATAGTTGGTGGTTACATTATTATATTGGAATATAATACAAGTAATTTCATCTCAAAGGATCAAATGGGGTATTATTCTTGTAAAACATGACACATATATGATTCCCATATCACATTTGAAAAAAAATAATAAAATATAATTTTTGAGAATAACATTATAACCTCTCGAATACACTATTATAAAAATTATTGTAATCTTCATTGATTCTTTTGGAATGGAAAAAAATAAGGGTGAGCTTAAATGGTTAGTAATGGTTAAATGATGTGGAAGATATTAGGAATCAATAAGAATAATGTACATGGAAAGGTAATTAATGGAACACACATTCTATTTAAATAACTAGTTTATCAAGATAAGATAATTAATAGTCAATATAGAATGGTAAATTACTAAACATGAATGCCATTTTAATAACTTTACCATCGTGATAAGAGAACTCATAATCAATATGTCAATGTAAATAATAGAAAACACATTCCATTTAATAAATAATTGAGAATCAAATGCATCCAGGGATAATTTCACAGTAAAAATATAATGGATAAAAATAATAACTAAATTATAGAAATTGGAAACACATAAATATTTCATATCTTGTGTAAGGCACATGATACCTCTACCATAAATACATTTCACAATATGCTTTAAACTACAGTGTACAAACCGATCTAGTTCTAAAAACCTTACTAATACTATTAAGACTTTTTGTAATACAATTTAAAAAAAGTTGTCACAGACTAATCATGTTTGGCCAAATGATTTGTCTCATGAGTCTTGTTGATATATTATGAGGATTTTTATGAATGGTACCCAATAATACATTCATGTCAAAATCATTCCTAATATATCAACTAATAGATTTAATTCATAAATCAGTATTTCTTATTAACAAATATCATTATTGAATAAAGGATATGGATTTATCAATATTTCATTGTTAATAAAATAACATTTAATGTAATCATTGTATATTAATATGGTATATATTTTATGAAATAATCTTATTTATGATACAAGAATATTGATATTTCAAAGAAATGGAATATTGAACGATCAGGATTAAGGGAATTATTCAAATTATTTTATCATTAAAACATATACCCAATGTGGAATAACTATAATTAATGGTTTTCTCATGGATGAATAAATTTAGTATAAAAATATCAATAAAAAATTTTAAATGAAAAGATTAATTTTCACTTTTAAATTCACTTTTATAAACAAACTACAAAAATATGAAATCAATCATTTTCTTTCAAATTCGCCTTGTAAACATGTAAAGGAAGCTTCCAATCATTAAGGAATCTTCATAGTGGTAAATGTTGTTTTTTATATCAGTTAAAAATCATTCCATTCAAGGTTTTTTTATGAAAAATAATAAATAAACCTTTTTGAAATTTGATAAGAATATTCTTTTTAATATTTTTTTTAAAAGTCAAAAAAGGTTAAAAATTAATTTTAAAATTTTTAGAGGAATAATAAAACCTTTTTTCATAACATTTTATAAAACATGGATATCAAAGAGAAATATTCCCTAGTAGGGACATGAATATAAAAAATCATGAATAATTATTATATTGTGAAATAAACCCTTACCAATTGGGTATTTTTGGAATCATAATACACCATGAAAGAAGAAACATCAAATTAAACATTAAATATCATAATGAAAAATAAATTCATGATATAAAAAATTAAAGGGGATGTATATACACCCCACGAAATAAATAAGTGTTACATATAACATATGTATCATAGAATTAAATGTGACATTAAAAACTCTTACCACTTTCTAATGAGTTGAATAATATGTACAATGAATGAATAACATTTTTCAAAACATTAAATATCATCAGAATAAATAAATTCATGATCATAACATTCAAAGTGGAATTATATACACCTCATAAAGTAATATAGGTGCATAAAATCAAAATATTCTAGAATAATAATCATGTATATATTATACCATATATGATTTACTTATAATATTTTATCAAATTTTTATAAATAATTCATAATTAAAACCACTTTTTCGAGTGGTAACTACTTCATTCATCAGGTATATTTTGATTCAGTAGTTCCCATCCCTTACACTTTTATCATAGATTCATCATCACCAGAATATTATTTATGGGTTAAATATCATATCTGTTAAATATATATAGTTATATATAATGATAGAGTTAAAAAATGAATTACACCATTCATGGAGATGGTAAGTCGTAGCTACATATAAAATTTGTTTTCATTTTTTTTAGATTGAATGATAGAATGGTAAAAAATAAATAATCATTAAGAAAGAAATAATATTTAATTTAGATCTTATATAAAAATTAGTTCCATATATATACTCATCCAAGTAAAGTGGGAATGAAAAATGAATTAAACTGCTTCATGGAGACGGTAAGTCGTACATATACTGGAGAGATGTTTTCACTTTTTTGGATGTAAAAGAGATGGAAAATGGTTTTAAAATGATCATAATAATATCTGATAAAATTTAGGTTACTAGGATGATTGTTTTATTATGGTTACAATACAATAATAGGCAGTGGAACAAGAAATAAAGTTGTATGAGTTGGTTAAGTCGATTACCTCTTCTTTAGCAGACTTACTCTAGATCTCTTCTTAAGGGTTATGAGGATGGTCTTTTGGAAGGAACAAAGCATATAGAAAATGGATGGGTATTTTTAGAATAGTAATTTTCCAGGTATTTTCACACTATAAAACATAGTGTACTGTGGAGAGGTGAGGGTGGAGGTTCACTTTTATAATTGAGGTGGGGGAAACTTTTGCAATTTATCAAAAGATGGAAACATAATTTGAATACTCTATATCCAAATACGTAAAAATGGATAATAAATTCATAGAGGATGATATTTTTGATTATATAATATTCACTTTGTTCTTATTTATGATTTTTTATATTGAAATAATTTAATAAAATATTAATCCCTAAAAATATCATTATTGTTAATTTTGATAGTATCCATTATTTTTAATTAAAAAACATAAATACAATAATTGAAATTTGGAAGAACTATTTTATTATATCCTTGGAATTTAAAGATAAGATATATAATTCTTAGATTACATTAAATATCACCAATTATAATACATTAAATATTTTTTATATCATTTATTTGATTATTCCATCAATTAAATAATTATTACATCAATGTTGTGTATGAATTTAAGTTAATAATTTATTCACTAAAAATTTAAAAAAAATCCATGACATACATATATATTATATATTTTTAAATCTTATTTATAGTCATGATATACTCTAGATAACAACATATTAAAAATATTACACTTATTAAAATCAATAGTGTGATATGGTTGACGTTTCTTCAAATAAAATACTATAAAAGCCATTATCTCATCAAAGTTTCCCCAAAAGGTCACAAATAAATTTATTTCATTAATATAAGTGTATTATGACAAAAATATTCATTTATAATAATTAAATATTTATTTTAACTTAAATTAATTTCATGACAACAAGTTTAATGTATTATTTTGATGTTAATGGCTATACGCAAGCATTTCACAAGAATTTGGATAAATCACTTGTTATATAACTCTAAAATTATATTATGGCCATACAATAATTACTAATACTTATTGTGTAACAAAAAATGTGAAATAACTTATATAATCCCAAATATATATTTTTAGGATACCAAATTCGACTACTCTAATGATGTGTAGGCTATCCGTCAATAATGAATTTGATTTTAATATTTAATATGGAATAAATTATTCTCTATATGATTTAAATTATTTGTACATGATATTTATATTACATTGTAATACAATATTCAACTCCTTTTTTTCATAAATTTTAATATTATTTCAATCCCTCAGTGATATCTTAAATGATACCGTATTTCATAAAAATGATAGAAATTAATTTTAAAACAAGTTCACAAAATGTGATCAAAACCATTATTTAGAAAAAATATTTTTTTTCATAAAAATGTATATTTATGTATAAAAATGAATTTATTCCAAATTGAATTATATAATTTATTCCAATAAACACAATGAAATTATTTGTAATATAATATCACTAATTTTTCTTTTAACCCATTTTAAAATTAAATGAAACTTCACAAATGGATGAAACAAAAATATAGTTATAAATAAAAATTTTTATTTTCATATATTAATTAGAAAATAAATATTTTTAGAAGAATCCAAAATTTTAACCCTTTTATAAATCTAATATTTTTATTAAAAAAATTGAGTTAATTTTACTAAATACATTTTCCAAAAAAGTTAAAATTAAATAAGATGAATTTCTCATAAAAATTAATAAACATCATTTGGAAGAAAACATTTAAATTAACACAACAAAAATTAGAGTTTTTTTCATAATAATTAATAAATAAATTTTTATTTATTAATAAATTAATATATATATATATATATATTATATGGTTAATATTGTTCAAAAATTCTATTTTAATGTTTATGTTTTAAGAAACATATTTAAATAATAATTTTCTGTCATTTGTTTAAGCTCAGTATTGCATATTATATAAGTTATGAAGCATATTATTATTTAAAAAAACATGTGGTGTTCTAGGAATATTCTACATAGTATTACTAAATTTCATGATTTTAATTTATAAATATCATATTTTTTCAATTCATGCATCACATGATCAAAACCCTGAAATTTTAATTTGAATAATATGAAATGATAAGACAATGACCATTGATTGATTTTTCAACCTTAAGAATGAATCATGTTTCATTTCAGATTTTGGTGTTTATGGTATGATTAAAAATTTATTTTTCTATTTTATGGATTTAGGAAGTGAAAAACAAATGTCACATGCTCAAAACTAACAAATCCAATTAAGATTCTCTTGAAAATCTCTTATAATAATAAATGATTTATTTTATATGTATAGGAATGATCAATGAATCATTATAATTTTTGGTGTTATTGGAATGAAAAATGGGGATCTTATAAGTTTAAATGACATATTTGAGTTAAAAAAATTCACATGCACTATTATAAGAAAATGACCTTTGAATATGATGAACTGCTGGGGAAAAAATCCATGATTGATTCTAGGTATGATGAAAATGGACCATACATTATTCAAAGGCATGATTTCATTAGTATGAATAATTTTTTTAAATATTGAATCCATATTTTAGATCAAATTTTACATCACATGATAATAACTAATAAACATATATTTTTCTAGCCTAAATCTATAGTAAAATCATCCTTGATTCATTTATTACATATAAGAATAAACTGCACATCATTCCAACCCATTGTTCATCCAATATTATTGGAAATTTATTTTTCAATTTTATAAATATAGGAAATCCAAAATATATTTCAAATACTCAAAACTAAGAAAGCACATTCATATTCTCAGGAAACACTATATATAAAATTAACAATTTATGAAAAACATTTATAAATTTATTGTGCATCCTTTTATTTAGCAGTGTGGTCAAAATATCCAAATTTCTATCATATCATTTATATTTTTAAAAAAACTTATTAAACGTTGTTAATATATAATATATTATTTATTATTATTTATATATTATTTGTTTCAATTATATATATATTTCTTATGTTCATTAGAATTCATATGATAGTTGAGTTCTTATGAAAAATTTCTTATTATATAAATGAACCATTTGTTAATGTAGTAACAATAAAAAAATTAAATATATGTTATAGAATAGTGACAATTTTTTATTTTTTATTTTCTATCATCTTGAGTATAATTAAATTTATTCTTATTCTTATTATATCAATTTTTTATTTACTTATTTGTGTTTTTTGGTGGTTTTTATGCTCAACAATAGCTCTTTTATTCTCCTCATGCCTTCATAAATTCTAAAAATGATGTTGGAGTGGACACACATTGTCATAAATATTTTTATCAATGATTTATATCTCTTTTAAATCCATGTTTTATCACTAATAAATGGGGATTATATTAAAGCTGTTCTGTATGAGGATTTAGTTCGGCTAAGCATTTTTTCCCAAGAAAGGTCACATTGAGTGATGGATGTTCTATTATTTAAGAACCCTGTGTGAGGGAATATCATGTTACACCTCCATGCGATGGATTTTAGTATCATTATTGTCAACTAGAAATTTATTATTATGTAAAACCAATGTGAGGGGAAAGAAAAGGTGTTATCATCATCATCATCTAGGAACCTTCATGATAGGATAATGAAGAATGAAAACAATATTTTGGGAACTTCCATGGTATGTCATTTAAGTATCATCCTCATCTAGAAATACATTTTATAAGAAAACCTATATTTAATTTTCTAGGAAACCTGTATAAGGAGGAAAATGTGGGAATAAGGTTTTAAATTTTTGTTTTTCTATTGTCCACTTTTAATTTTTGAAAAAATTTGTTCGTCAAGCATATAACCATCTAATGCTTGTAATCAAGGGAAATAGAATAAAATTCTTTGATAGTCTCAATCCTTATTTAAAAATAATAATGTTATTTATTTATAATTATATATATATATATAAATATTTAAAATACTACTATTTAATTTTAAATTACTAGTATTAAACTATATCTAAAACCCCAACAATGAATCCCTTTTATAAGAGACGAAAAATTGACATTCAATATAGATTTTCTATATGGGATTCCTTTTTTAATTTTCATAATGCAACAAACCTTATTTAACACATATCTTAATTTTTATATAATAAATAAATTTCTTAAATTCAAAAAGATCATATTAGGATTTGGGTATTAGATAATTAGTTAATAAGTCGTATGTAACAAACACATAAATAACAATATAGATGCTACCTATTTGTATCCATTTTCCACACAATAAAAAAATGAATTTTTTTTGTTTTCATGAAAATTAATTATAATTTTCAATTTTACTTCATCATTTATCCTACTAATCCATATTCCATATGAGAAACATTTGACAATATTGGATGAGAAAAAAAACATAGTAAGGGACATAAAAAATGGACTGAATAAACCTGTTAGTCTATTTAAAAATCATTATATCATTTAAAGATGTATTGTTTTAATAAAATAAACATTGAGCTTAAATAATTGCGGATATAAACATGATATCATCTTTACTACTCAATGTTTTTCATAAAATACATTATAATAAAACCTAATGGAAAAATCATAATAATGAGGGCTTCTTAAAAAACATAATAACCCATGAAAAAACATTTTATTAAAAACATAAATCATTACCCTTAATTTTAAAAATAATTTCTTTAAAAAAAATTTATTTTTGTGATAGCTCATTATTTATATTGAACACAATGTTAAATAGAGTATAAAAAACACAACAATTTGTTTAATGGAACCACGAAATATTATTATTTAAATATAATCATTACAATATAGATATTTTATTTTTAGGTATGAGTAGGATTATCCACATAATGATATATATATATATATATATATGACCTACTGAGTACAAATATATTTATTTATTCATAGTAAATAAGAACTCTGTTTTTAGTAAATGTTTTTATTCATCGAAATTCATTTTATTCAAATAAGATTTTTTAAATTTTATTATAATTATTTTTTAGAAATTTAGAAATTTTAATTTATAAAATCAATTACATTTTTTAAATTATTATATAAAAATTATCAACGGGTTAAATATTTGGATTTTTTTCAAATATTTATTTTCTAATTAATAGTGAAAAATACTATTTTTATTGGAAACTAAATTCTTGTTTCAAGAATTTACAAAGTTCCTTTTAGTAATAAAATAGTTTCAATGTAAAATAATTTTTATTATATAATAAATAATCCAATTGTGTTCATTGAAATAATTATAATGATTTAATTTAGCATAATTTTTTTTACTTGAGAAGAAATTTTTTAAAAAAAAAATTCATAAAATTTTCTATTTTAATACTAAATTAATTTCTCAGTCTTATAGAAATATAATTGGAAAAAATTTATTCTATATTTTATACATTTAATTAAAAATTTAGTTTATAGGAACCTTTTAGTTTTTATCATTATGAACTCTGACCATATTAAATAATTGTCATAATGGTAAGGATAAAGCAGATAAATAAGGTTAAAATAAAATGATAAGGACAAACAATGACCCTAACAAATTACTTTATCTTATTATAAGACTATATTTCATCCACTTACATCTATTTTCTTAAAATATATAACTTCATGCTTTGTTTATTTGCTTTTTACATTTATAATATTTATATAAAATAAAAATAACAAAATGTAACCCTCTTTCGTTTTATATTTATAATATTTTTTGATGGGGATAAATATATATTTTTTTAAATTATAAATTATTATTTTAAAAAGTAAATATTTTTTATCTTATAAATTTATTTTTAATTTTATGTGATTGTATAATTAGCTTTAAAATTTACCCAACACCATCACATTATTTATTCGGTTGATTGAAATAGAAAATAAATGATTAAAAAAAGTAAAAAAGTAATAAATATTTGATGAGATATTATGGTCTAGGAATTTTATAGATACATATGACATGTTAGGGAATTTTTAAAGGATTATATTCGAATTAGATATTTTTATTGGTGTATTTAAATTCATTTTAAATGAATACTGTAAAAAATGATATTAAGTATGTTTTAAAATAAATACTAATTTTTGAAATTATTTAATAAATAATTAATAACCAATAAAAAGAAATATGAATTTAATATGGATGAAAATATCTATCGTGGTCCAATTAAGGGTGTTTTTCCTTTTATGGTAACATTTATGACCCTCAAATAGTAGAAAACATTAATATTGCGGTATTTATCAAATGTTTAACGGGGGTTAAAACTAAAATATATGGGTGAAAACATAACTAAAAATAGTCAAAATTTTATTTTATGATATTATATCCACCCATACTCATCCAAAATTTTATTTATTTCGGTTTTTTGGTATTTTAGTATGAAAATTAATTTTTATTAATTTAGTACATTATGAAATTTCATGAGTGTCCCTCCCCTCTTAAAAAATGGCACCTCCACTCCTCTTCCATTAAAACATAAAAAACCATTTTTTGTCCAACACCTGCCAAAATACATTTCTAACATGGATTAACACATTATATAAGTGTTATTTAATACATAATATCAACCTTATTGGGCTTAATGTGCAATGAAAAGGAGGTTATATAAAGAAGAGGTATAACATTTAATTGAATATTTTAGTTTTAATTCTACTTCTACATCACTAATATATCCATGAAACAAAATTAAATAAAAAATAGTATCTTATTTATAAAAATATAATTTTTTATTAATTTCATACCCATTATTCCTCTCGTCTTTGATCATATGGGAAATGAAATAGTTGTTCGTGTGGACGATGTACTACTGCCTCACGATCCAATATAATTGGTTTTCCATAAAAACCTCTCATATAAAGATATAATTAGGGATTTAAGATTATATATGATATAGTTGAAATATTTATAATTCATAAAAGATAATATGTCATCTACATAATTTCATTTCTATTAATTAAAAATGATAAATTCATTCGTGTGTACTGGTGGACTACCACCTCCATGAAGCGTTGTGATCTATTATTCATTTACACCTTACATGGATGATAATAAGGATAGATTTAGTGAATATATATGATATATATGATATATATATCATCATTAAAATTATAGAGATAATGGAACTCTGATCAATTTATAAGAACCAAAACTACCAAACCAAAATATATATGAAAAATGACGATGTTATCACCCTGAACATTGATTTTAACAAAGAATTTTCAATAAATGGGTGATAAAATGTTATAATTTAATCATATATGGGTTGATATATATTAATAAGGATATGGGAAACATATAAATATATATATAATAAATCTAAATTTATGATAATGTATGTTCAAACACATATGAAACAAGTCAGACTTCAGGTAATGGTTATTCATCTAAATATTGTATTATTGACACATGTTTGATGTTATGCACCATTTTATGTTTATTAGGAGTATATAATACCCAATTTACATGTTATACGATGATTAATTGTTAATATAAGGCATGAGAATTAACAATTCAAATTAATTCATCAAAGGGGTTTTGATTGGAATATTACTAATGTGGTAAGGGTTTATTTCACAATCTCATCAGTATTCGGGTTTTTCTAGGTTAAATTATCCTATGGGGGAATTATTTTATTATTTTATATTAAAATAAATATTTTTTCAGATACCATGTTAATTTATTGAAAAGTAATATTTTACATTCTTTTTCTACTCTTTATGTACTAAAGATACCGAAATCATGTTTTTAAGGAAAACCAAACTTGTTTTTCCACTGGACTGGGAATATTATCATCACTATACGTATTATCCATATAATGTTTTAAGTAATATATTTAGTGTTATAAAATGATATATTAATGATTTTTTTACCTCAGTTTGAATTTTAAATTTTTTTAAAGGGAATCATTCTTTATTATTTTGAACAATGTTCTTGTTGTGTTTTCTAACAGTGATTTGAAAGAAGTTTTTTAAATTTAAAAAGAATTAAATTAATTTTTTACATCATAAATTCTAATTTTTTTGAATATTACATTACAGGTTTCAATTATTGTATTCAATTAATTTTTTCCTTCAATATTATAGAAATTTTTAGTATTCAAAATTGAATATCAAAGTGGAAAAGGGATTTTCCTCAAGAATGTTTTAATGATTTTTATGGTATTTTTATGCATCATTTAACATAGTACATTCATAAAATTTTTTTGGATATATTATATTTTTAAAATCTATATTATTTCTCTAAATGTTTTGTAATCAATTGGACTAAGGAAATTATTAACATTATGTATTGTAGTTCTCCAAATACTATGAAATTTTGAATTAAATATTTTAATTATGTTTTATTGTTTTTTAATATGACGAATCAATTGGAATTATTATGTGATGTGTTTGACATGGAATTAAATATACCATCGATTCATTAGTTGGTATCTAGAGAAAAACTAGTTGGATATCCTTATTAAATTGGTTTTTGGTGTATACCTACTAATTGATTAAACTATCTTGAAAAAAGGTCATAAAAA
This sequence comes from Viscum album, assembly GCA_963277665.1. Taxonomy (NCBI): domain Eukaryota; kingdom Viridiplantae; phylum Streptophyta; class Magnoliopsida; order Santalales; family Viscaceae; genus Viscum; species Viscum album. Next base: position 1,671,742,414 of record OY728121.1, on the reverse strand, counting down.
TGATTTTCATATGTCCATCATTATACATTACATCATTTTTAATTTATCAATTAATTTACATTTTTTTATTTTTAATAATTTCAATGTATATTTTTTAATTTAATTTTATAATATATATAGAATTAATTAATATTCATTAACTCGTACCATATTATTTTTAATTATCAAGTTAGTGATTAAATAGAATTTATTTTTAGTTCATTTCATTTATTGTTGATTATAAAATATTTACTCATGGTTTGTTAAACAATGCATAACCCTTACTGATCATCACAACTCACACATATTTTGTTTCCTCTCCTCTGGATAAGAAGAAGGAATTTTTTAGTGAGTTCTAGGATGTATATTATTTACTTTCATAATGTTTTTTATTTTATGTTATTAAATTTATTGTGAAATTAAAGTATGTATCATGTTTTCCAATAATAACAAAAAATTTCTCTTTTCATTGTTTAAGTGATTTTACATTTTTCTAATTTAATCAAATAGCCACTTGCTTAGGGTGACTTGGGTCCGAGTCTTTATAGATGGTATTATAGGATGTATAGTAGAAACCATGGGAACTAGATTTATTAAAACATATATTATCGAATATAACCCTATAAAGGATGTTTAGAATAATTCTATGTATAGGATAATATCATAAAAATATAAAAAATTAGATATTATTTGGATATCCTTGAAATACATCAACATTTGGGTAATATAAGTTGATTTTGTTTTATTACAAATTCCTTTAGGGGTAAAAACCCTGTAAAGTATTTTTTAAAATATATAATGTCAATCATTTAGGTGTGAAATGACTATTACCTTACTTTATACATATTTTTACAATCCAAGGGTATATGCATGTGGTAATTTGCATTTTATTTTTTAACCATTTTACTGAATGAGAGAGTACAACTTATAGAAACCTATGATATGATATAGTGATATGGGTTAAAAATAAATTTCCTAGAATGATAAATTTATATTTTATCATATATTTAAAATTATATACAACCATTTTTAGGTTTTATATGTTGGGATTTTAATACGATTAAGGATATTTTGGGAGAAATTTGTAGGCATACATACCTTAGGTTTATTATATCTTTTCATGATAAAGTTCATTAAGGAATAATTATTCCCTATTTATTTAGACATAAGTTTATAGTTATTTATAACTCATAGTGTTAATATTATCATTTTTAATAATAAAATAATTTTTAATTATAAATATTTGATTTGGTTAAAAATTAGGTTTTATAGGAAAACATAGAGGATAAATTGAGTGGATGACTACTGTTATTTTTTAGGATATTCTTCATATTTTTTGGGAATGGTATAGGGATTATATTGATATAGCTTTATAAAGTGGATAACCCAAATGCTGGGGAAAACCCTATTATATTTGGTAAGGATATGGGGTTTGATCCCACAACTGAAGAGAGATAAGGGTGAAATGCCCAAGAATGGCCTATATGATGTCTAGGTAAGTATGATTTTTTTACTTAAATTATTTTATAGAGAAATATTATTTTTATTTTGGGAAGTATATTATAGGATAAAATATTTTTTTAATATTTTGATTTTTTGGTGATTAATGAGATTATAGGATATATTTTCTTGGTTTAAGTTATATATAAACTTTAAGATTAACATAAAGTACTATTTGTGACAAATGATGTTATATTTTAGATGGTGTAAGATAAATGGAATGAGATAACCTTTGAGGTTAAAAATTTATTCAATGTTGAGGTTAGGGTAATTTGAGATATATGGTTATATATTTATGGAATAATCTAAGATGAAACTTTTGATTTATTTTGTATATTTTGATGTAAAATGTATTATTTACTCATATAAAGGATCATAAATTTTTGTTATTATCTTAACATGGTGTTAAGATTTTAGTTTTAGTTAAAATTTAATGACCGGAAGATGATATTACTGTTTTTTAAGTATTAGTTGGTCTATTATATGTTCATTTTAGTTCTTCAATCACAAAAGATTCTTCTTGGATGAAGGATGATACTATAGTGGTAATTTAATAAATGGTAAAATTTTACATGTCACATATATATATTTCCTTATGTATATACTCAATATGGTAAATTTGTTCCTCAATTCAAGTAAAGGGATCTTGAAAAAAATTATCCTATTATGATCATTTCAGATGAAATGATGGTATTTTTACTCATCGTAGATTTATGATTTTGTGTCCATTAAAATTCTTTTTAAAATGTTATATATGACTATATATTTTTATTTGGGTGTTATATTTCTATAATATTTATATATTTCACTTCACACTAATGTTATCCTATTTGGAAACCTATTTTTTGTTACACCATGTGACTATTGTATTCACATTGCCTTTTTTAATAAGAGGTTTTATTAATCCTATTTATGATGTTGATTTTGAGAAATGATATTTTCAAATGTTAATCACTTTATTATGAAACTCAATATCAAATTGGGAAGGTGAAATTAAATGAGGGGTGGGGAATGTCACACATAGATATTTTAAAATAACAATGTGTTTGATTGCATATAAAACATTTAACACTAAACCAAACAATCCATGAAATATTACTATTTAAATATAACCCTTATAACCTTTCTATTGAGTTTAATGGTATGAATAGGATTAAAAAAAGTATGATATATATATATATAATAGCTAATCAAAATAATTAGAAGAACCATATTTGAAAAATATGACCATTTTATTTTTTTCATTATGATTAGAAACCATAGTAGATAATTGTCACTACAGTATAGAAAAATCAGTTAAGTAAGGTTAAAAATAATATTATAAAGATTAAAAATGACCATAAAACTTGAATTTATCTTACTTTATGATTGTGTATTAGACATATCAATACAAATTTCAAAATTATTACAACACAGTGCCATATTTATTTTCTTATGAACATTATAATACTAAATTAAGTGATAATTCCAAGAATGTTAGTTTTTATATTTTAATATCTAAAATATTTTATGATATGGATGAATGAATTTTTTTGTTTTATTATAAAATATTATTATAAATATGAATGAATTATTAGTCCATAATATTTAACATATAGGGATTAATATTTAATAAAAATGATATTTCATAATGAAAAGTTATAGATTTTAGTTTTATGTTAATTTCATACCCTGTATCCATTTCCTCTTCCATAAAATGGGAAATGAAAATTTCATTCAAGTGTACACTGAACTATCACCTCATAAACCGATGTAATTAATTTTCCTTCACCACCTCTCCTAGATGGTTATAATGTTGGTTTAAATGTTTATATATTTCATAAAATGACATATACATATAAATGACACAATATAATTTTTTAGATTATGGAACCATGATCAATGTAAAGGAGTAAAACTACTGAACCAGAACATACATGAAAAATGAAGCTGTTATCCCTAGGAATAGTGATTTTAATAAATAATTGTTAACAAAAGGGTGATTAAGGTTATAAGAAATTATATATGGTATAATATATATGATTATTAGTCTTTACTAGATCTATTATATATTATATTTATTATAATACTGGTTCAAGACATATGAAGGAAGTCATACATGAGTAAAGGGTTCTTCATCTCAATATTGTTTTGTTGAAACATGTTTCCTTTTATTCACTTATCTATGTTTACGAGGTGAATATAAGACCAATTTATTTACATAATAGATGATTATTAATTCATATTATATTATATTTCAGTGAAAATTATTTCATCCAAAGATTTGGGATTTTAATGTTTCAAAATTAGTGATGGTTTATTTCACAATCACTTCATTATTCAAATTTTTTATGTTAAAGTCTAATAAGGGGAATTACTTTGTCTTTCTATCTTAAAACAAAAATATTTTCTTCCCCATTGGTTATTTATAGAAATTACATTTTTTCCTTTCATTTTCCACTCTGTGTGTACTTAGGAATATGAAATCATTTTTTTGAGGAAATCAAACATTTTTTCTACTCAGTCTTGATTCTTTTCTTCCATATCCATAGCATCCTCAAAATGGCATGATGAATAATTTTTACTCGTATATTTTAATGAGTTTGATGAAACATATAAAATATTTAATATCCATCATCAAACTCATTAAAATATACTTTTGATCCTACAAACAAAACATTTTTAGATAGTGATATATTTTATTCCATTGAAACAAAATTTCAGAACTAAAATACGCATAACAGAGGGAAGGAATATTTTTATTTGAATAAAAAAATCATCTTATTAAGGAATATAAATATGTAATTATAGTTTTAGGAGGGTTAAAATAAATCATGATCATATAAAATAAAAAATTACATTACAATATCCATTTATCAAAATATTACATATAAAATATGTAAAATACATATTTTCAAAATATTTGAAATAAATTAAAAATATAAAATTAATTCTATTATTAAATAATTTATATTCATAAAAATATATTAAAAAAATAAATTATATACCATGATGAAAAATATATAGAAAATAAATATTTTAAATATTTTAAACCATTTTTAAAGGTAATGTGTCCCTTACTTCATTTCAGACATGTTAAGTAATTTTTTTATCTTGTTAGGTAATAAACATATTTTAATGAGTTTGATGAATAATTTTAACTCTTTTATTTTAATGAGTTTGAAGAAACATCTAAAATATTTAATATCCATCATAAAACTCATTAAAATATACAATTGATCCTATAAACAAAACATTTTTAGATAGTGATATATTTTATTCCATTGAAACAAAATTTCATAACTAATATACGCGTAACAGAGGGAAGGAATATTTTTATTTGAATAAAAAAATCATCTTATTAAGGAATCTAAATATGAAATTATAGTTGTACGAGGGTGAAAATAAATCATGATCATATAAAATAAAATATTACATTACATTTTCCATTTATCAAAATATTACATATAAAATATGTAAAATAGATATTTTCAAAATATTTTAAATAAATTAAAAATATTAAATTAAATTTATTATTAAATAATTTATGTTCATAAAAATATATTAAAAAAATAAATTATGTACAATGAAGCAAAATATATAGAAAATAAATATTTTAAATATTTTAAACCCTATTTAAAGGTAATGTGTCCCTTACTTCATTTCAGACATGTCAAGTAATTTCTTTATCTTCTTAGGTAATAAACATATTTTTAATATTTATTTTCTTAATAAACATTTCATTATTATATTTTTCACTTTATTCTTTTTTATGAATAATTGCTTCATCGATATAGCTTTGGTCGAATGTTTTATGTTTGTTTGATACAAAAGTCCAAAATGACTTCAGTTGGTTGAATATGATCAAATTGATCAAGATTATAAAACTTCAAGAATAAAATACTGTAATAATTATCATTTTTATACACCAAATAGACTTTTATAAAAAAAAATTAAATGTGGTTATGATTAATGAATTACATTACAACATGTAGACAGTTGACGGTACATACATATGAGTAAAATTTAAATTTTTCAATTAAAATTATTGAAATAAATAAATTACTATTTTATAATAAAAAATTGAAATTATATCATAAATATCATATTATGTTATTAAATCAACTTATATATACAATCTATGTGAGGTGGTATGAAAAATAAAATACATCGGTTCATGATGCCAATCTGTATGTACACCCGGGCTATATTTTTATTTTTTATTGGATGGTAATTAAATAAGTATAATATTAATTTACAATTATAAAAAAAAATATCGTATATAACATATTTTTCATTTGGATCAATTGTTACTACCAACCATAAAATTTGGTGATGAAAAAATTAAATACATCATCTCACGAGGTGGTAGTCTTCACTTACACAGGTGTAATGTTTTTATTTTTTTCGATGGATAAATATAGGGAAGGGTTTTTAACATAATAATAATTATATTATATTATATGTAATATATTGATGATATTATTTCAAAATTGTTGAATATGATATTATGGAGGAAAAAGAAGAAATAAAATGAAATCACTATGTAATGAAGTATAACTTTTCTTTGGAAAACCTCCATTGGTTTATTTCATAATACTTACTTAGAAGGTATTATGATCGAAATAAAAAATCTACTACATTATTAGGTATGCTAGATAAGTATGTTTTAAAGGATTTTATGTGATAAGAGTCCCTTGATGTGTAGAGAAATGTGGATATGAGGTTCTCTTTTATATATGTGTAACATCCCGGTTCCAGAAGCCACCCAGAGTCACCCCATACCCAGTTGGTCACATGGCCCCAAGAGCATTTCCCAAAACACCAAAGGCTACTGACTAGTAGTAAGGGCCTTGGGTGTGATAGTGGGGAAACTATTCCCTTATTGGAAGAGTAAGCAGTGGAAGAGAAAAAAATATACAATAGAGGAAGTAGTAAATTTCAAGCAACAGAAAACAGTAGAAGACTGAGATAATAAGCAACTGGAGCACACATATATATTAGATGATGCATGATACATATGTATAGGAAAATATCCAAACATGTCAAAATGCTAGAATACAATAGTGATAAACCAAGGTGAAAAATAATGCCAAATAAATCCTCAGTATTACTAGCCATAGCTTGGTCCAATGCTCCCCAGCTCCACAGCAAGTCAAGTACCTGAGTAGAAGGGAACATTTCTCTTATCTATACCTACAACAATATAATTTGTTTGGGCCCAAAATCATGACACAAATAGGGTTTGAGAATAAATCTCAGTAGGAAACCACTCGAAGATCTGTGCCTAACAGTCAGTGAGTATATTTCAGGTAAAAGTACCGAAAGTAGTATACATGAAAGAACTAAGTAGTAAACAATCCACATTTTTAAGAATTTAAAACACCACACAACATGCAACTACAAAACATATAACACCATAGGTAAACCTCTAGGAAGTACCCACAGCCTATCCCCTATGGTCTTACCTATCAAGTACAAGCAACCCTCTGGGAAGCACACACAGTCTCACCCCTCTGGTTCAGCTAATGTATAGACTCTCTGAAGAATCACTCACCGTCAATTCCCCCTATAGTCTTGTATCTTACTAAAGGCGATCTAGGGAAGCACTCAATGTCAATTCCCCATGTGGCCTGAATCAAGGAACTAAAGACACTCTGGCAAAAAAATCAACATCAATTACCATTGTGGTGTCACATCGTTTAATTATAATGACACTCCAGAGAAGCCCTCAACGTCAATTCTCCCTATGGTCTATACCCCATGTTATCATGGACCTGTGTAAGTCAAGAAAGTATAGTAGCATGTAACATCCAAGGTAAGCCTCATGAACTACTTGGATATAATTCTACAATACAATAGCATAATAGAACAACAGTCACACCATCCTACCATACTAGGCATGAGAATGTAACTGTAGAATAACATGGAAAAACATGCAAGGAAATACATCCAAATCACAATAATTCACCCTATTCACAATCAATAATCATCTACATAGGCATACCAACATATTAGAGAATCAATAGGGCTAAAAAAGTAAACACACAATACACCATTCATGGGTATTGGAAAAAATTACACATATAACTCAAAGACTTACTAAAGAAAAGAAGAAAAGACCTACCTTAGGGTTAGGAGATTGCTATATGTGAACATCAAAGCATGACTCTCCTTATAACATTGAAGATCTACAAAAATTTCTAAAACATTCATCCCATGATAACTTGGAAAAGAATAGAAATCATGAAGCATGGTTCCAGAAGAAGAGATAACTCAACGATGCGATTCCAACGCAAACGACAGTGTTCAATTTGGAGAACGGACGGAGGCTTGGGTGTTTGTCAAAGATCTATGGCTGTACAGACTCCTTTGGATGAACAAGACCTAAGCGAAGGTTGTTTTGTCCATCAAATGCATCGCCAGTGTGTTTAATGAAAAGAATACACATCATGTACTTTTGGAGTACACGACATGTACTTGTTGTTTCTGTACTCTGCATTAGGTGACCTCCAGGTCATCACACATGGTCTTGTGCAAGGCCGCTACATGGCCAGCACACGGCTACCCGCGATAACCGAGTACACGATGTGTAATCATAATGTACATGTTGTGTACTTAAACAATTGACAAAAACACCACTTTTCTCCAAAACTACAGGGAAAAAGAAAAACATACCTAAAAAAGAAGATCTGGGTTCGTAAAAATTTCTCCCTTTAAATAGATTTCTCCCTGAATTTCCTAGAGAAGTGTAGAAAAAGAAACCCCAAATAGTTCTGGCCACTGAGTTCCTACATCGGACTCCCTCTCCCAAGTATCGTCAGTACTCGCCCATGATGCCATAACACCCATACCAGAGGAACATACCGGCCTCGAGGAACCTTTTTAATAAGATCCACAATCTGGATAGGATTCTCATCAAACGATGCATCCACTTTGAGCTCAAACTCATTGGGTTGAAAGACATGAGACGGTTCTGAGAAGTAATGTCGAAGCTGATAAATGTGGAAGACGTTGTGCATAGCTCGATACTTCTAAGGTAACTGCAACTAGTAGTAAAACGGCCCATCTCACTCTAACACATCAAATGGCCCGACGTACCTTGGTGAAATATTATCCTATCTCCAAATCCTCTTGTGTCCCAACCTCAGTGTGACTCATAGGAAAACCTGATCCCTAACCTCAAACTCCAGAGGTCTTCTCCACTGATCATCATAAAACTTCTGTCACAACTATGAAGTAGAGATCCTCTTTCGAATAAACTCTATCTGCTGTATGGTCTACAAAACAAGATGAGGTCCCAGAAAAGCTACCTCTCTTACCTCCAACCATCATATGGGAGATCAACTTGGCCTACCGTACAAGGCCTCATAAGGTTCCAGCTGAATAGTTGATTGAAAACTATTGTTGTAGGAAAATTCTACAATATGTATGTGCATATCCCAAGATCCTCCCAAATCCAGAATGCATGCTCGGAGCATGTCCTCAAGAACCTCAATCATATGCTTAGACTGGAAATATGTCTAGCGATGGTAAGTTGTACGCAAAAGTACCTGTGTACACAAAACCACCTGAAGCCCCTACCATACTCGAGAAGTAAAACAGGCATCCCTCTCTGAAACAATGGATTGTGGAACTCCATGCAGACATACAATCTCTTGGGTATAAAACATACCTGACACATCGACCTTGAAGGTCTCCTTGATCGGTAAGAAGTTAGGAACATTTCTAAGTCTGTCAATGATAACCCCTTCTGCTTCATTCTCACAAGGCGACCTCGACAACCTTGTCATGAAATCCATCACAACTTCATTCTACTTCCACTTGGGAATGAGTAACTGCTGTAAAAGCCCTTCTGGTCACTGAGCCTCTACCTTCACCTACTGACAGGTGGAACACCTAATGAAAAAACCAGAAACATCTCTCTTCATACATGGCCACCAATACTAATGGTGCAGATCACGATACATCTTGGTGACACCAGGATGAATTACCCAAAATGAGGAGTGGAAGTCCCATATAATCTCCTCACATATGTCTACCGACACCCATATACACCCATGAAAACGCATGATATCATACATTCCTATCGTCCATCTAGAAATATGGTCCTCTCCTAACACACTTTCCCATTGGACTAGGCGTTCAGAATCTGATAGCTGCCTCATTCGTACTCAATCAAGAAGAGTAGAAGTAACAACTATAGAAGAATGAAACGTCAGCTCCTATCTATATTGCATCTCCAAATTCATCTTATAGAATAGATCCATAAGCTTCCACTAACTACTGGCCTCCTGAACTGGATGTATCCGCGTCCTCCTGCTTAACGCATCAGCCACATCATTTCCCTTCCCAGGCGTATAGGCAATCTCAAGTCAACGGACTGTAGGTACTCAACCCACACTATCTCAAATTTAGAACATGCTGAGTGAAGATGTACTATAGAATCCTGTGGTCAGTGAAAAACACAAAGTTCTCTCTGAGAAGATAATGTCTCCAATAGCGTAGGGCATGAACAACAACTGCCAACTCCAGATCGTGCATCGGGTAATTCCTCTCATGTGGCCTCAACTACTGAGACCCGAACGTAATGACCCCATCACCGTGAATAAGAATAGATCTCATCCTGATACTTGAAGCATCCCTATAAATAGTATATCTCTTTCCCAGCTCTGGAAGGACTAGTATCAGTGATGAAGTCTGCCTCCCTTTCAGCTCCTGAAAGGTTGACTCACAAGAATCTGACCATAAGAAATTCACACCCTTCTTAGTCTTGCTCATCAGTGGTACTTCTAATCATGAAAAGTCATGAATGAAATGTCTGTAGTATCCAGACATCCCTAGAAAACTCCACACCTCAAAGACATTGTTTGGCTGCTCCTATGAAACTACAAATCTCACTTTCTCTGGGTCCACCGATACTCCTGTCTCTCAAATAACATTACCCAAGATGTGAATCTGATCCATCCAAAAGTGGAACTTTGAGAGAATAATATATAACTGATGGTCCCCCAGTATGCTCAAAATGATCTCAATATGGGTATCATTGTCGTGTCGGGAGAGAGAGTACACCAAGATATCATCCATGAAGACCACTATGAAAGAGTACAATTATGGATGGAACACTCGGTTCATTAGTGATATGAAAACTATAGGCACGTTCATGAGACTGAATGACATAACCATATATTCGTATAGACCATACCAGCTCCGGTAGGATGTAAGAGGTATATCAGATGGTCTAACACACAACTGATGATAACCGGATCTCAGGTAAATCTTTGAGAACACCCCAGCTCCTTAAAGCTAATCAAAGAGATAATCAATCATAGGAAAAAGATATCAGTTCTTGACCATCAACTGGTTCAGCTTCCGATAATCCACACAAATCCTGGGGGTACTATCTACCTTCTTCGCAAACTTGACAGGAAAACCCCAATGAGAAGTACAGGGTTGGATGAAACCCTTTGCCTACAACTCCTCCAACTACTTCTTGAGCTCCTGCAACTCAGGTGTGGCAATACAATATGGAGGAATAGACACCAGTGCTGATCTTGGAACAAGATCAATAGAAAAGTGAACCTCATGATTCATAGGAAAACCTAAAAAGTCATTTGTAAAGACATCTCTAAAACAATATGCCACTAGAGGAAAGTTTAACTATGAAGTCCCCTGGTAATCTAGATAAAGAATAGCAATCTGGGATATAACTACTCCCAACCCATGATCCCCTGGACCCGCTCTACTTTCCTGGACATCCCACTCACCCTTATGAAGAAACGATCAACCCTCTCGTGATAAGAAACTCACCATGTGGTGATAGCAGTCAACAACTGCCTGGAAGGGAACTAGCCAGTCCATTCTGAGAATGACATCATAACCTGTCATCCCTATGACATAGAGATCCCAAAGGAAGTGACACCCAACAACCTTAATATGGAACTCCTTGCATTGATGTACAACTGATGTTCTTGTCCCCAATGGAGTGTCTAGTGTCAAAAAATCAGCAGAAGAAAAGATACAGAGCCCATGTCTCTCCACAACAGTGACAGATATAAAGCTATGCATAGCACCGGTATCGAAAAGGGTTTAAGATAAAACTGAGGAAACTAGGATCATACCTCAAACTATAGAGGGGCCAGGATCCTTCTCTTGAATGGTCTGATCCACTACAAAAGCCTGGCTAGCTCTGCGACACTGTGAGGCTGTATAACTACTCTGAGCTGATCCCCCCATGTTGTCGCTAGTAGCCAGGTGACTGACCACAACGACCACTACCTCCACCTCGACATGAACGGCCCGAAGAACTCCAATTCCTAGACTGGTGAGAAACTGGTGGAGCTGCTTCAATACAAGGGGTCATAGATGAACCCTACTCACTGGCTACTGGGGAGAAGACATGATAGAAACACGGAAGGTGTCCCAACTTGCTACAATATTGGCACTCCACCGGGTCTCTCTGGCACTGTAACCTCATATTACCACTTCTCCCACATTGGTAGCACACCACCTGGCTACCAAATTATACATCCTTCCTACTCGGATCTCCCCATATAGTATCCCTGTGGCACTTTCGACTTTCAGCTAGTGAAGCACTACCTTTGGATGTCGAGCCTCCCTGGCTCACAACTCTGGATTACCTCATATTCCTCTCCGTGATTAGTGCCTAGTTGACGATGGAAGCGTTGGAATTAAACATGAAGATATTCACTTAATATTGGATTTCCTTTCTGAGGCCATCCTCGAAATTCCTCTCCATTAATAATCCATCTCCTCCCAGGAAGGGTGTGAAATGATAAAGCTCAGTGAAACGAGAGGAATACACCAAAAATGATTGGGGACCCTACTCAAAGTTCATAATCTCTTGGGCTCGGTCAGCCCTCATGTTCTCCGAATAGAATTAGTCATAGAAGATGTATTGGGACTCCTCCCAATCCATAACCTGCTGATGACTCGCCTATGAGATCACATCCCACCATCTATTGGAAAAATCTCGTAGAATATAGGTAGCGAGTGTAAAATCCCAGATAAATAAGTATTACAAAACTTTTCATATTTATTAATATTTTTGAATTAAATATTAATTTTACATAAAAGGGCATGCTATATTCGATGGCGTACCTGATACACAACAATGGGTTTCATTGAAATCTTACATTGCACACTAATAATATAATATTATTATTTTAAATGATAGTTAATGCCTAGCTATTGTACTAGTAGGAATGAATATAACTAACTAAAATATGATAATATATGTTTTTTAAATGTATTTACATCTATCCAATAAAATTTAGAGGCTTAAAATATGAATGAATCCAATTTTAAGCATAATTTACATTAAAAGGTCAATTTACCGCCTTTAGAATGGGGACATCAAAATTTACTTTGTGTAATTCTTTGGAATTTTTTTGATAATGTTCATTTTTTAATGAATAGTGACAAATATTGTATTTTAATTCAAAACTACATTTTAATATAATTTATTTTTATGGTTAGATTATAATTTTTTTGGTTTTAAAGTGTAATTAGAATATATTTTTATCATTTAATCAAATTTTGGTCATTGTAATTAATTTCACTTTGAATTTGGACAAAAACATGTGTCAATATTTTGAAAGTTATTGTTTCTTAAAAACAAGATAATTGTTTTAACAATGGGAATTAATTTTAAATTAATTAATTCCACTTATATATTTTGAATTGGAAAAAATAGACATCATTTTTGAATTATAAATATCAAATAATTCTTCGGCTGACGTTTTGGTATTTTTCTGAAAAACATCAATTTTTGATGAATAGTGAAACCACTAAGTAGTAGTTAAAAAAACTGTCTTTTACAATTAAATGAAATTTTACCACTTATATGAATTGAATTTCAAAAATCAAACATACGTGGTTGTTACTTTAAAGTAAAATGTGGTTCAATATGATGAAAACAATTTTTGGTGAAAATCAACTTTTGACTTTTATTTACCGTATTTAAAGGTAAATAGGGTAATTCAAGGTAAAAAGAATATTGTAATAATTCAAAATTACCTAAAAACATGTCCTACCCTTATTTTATGAGTAATGTCCGGCCATGTGAATCATTGGGTCTATTTTGGGACCCCATGGATCCACTTATGAAAGAAAATTACACTTTAGATTAATTCATTTAATTTAAAGGAAAAAATGACAAAAACATATATCCTTTAGTAAATTAACATTTATATGGTGTTATATAAGTCATAATTTTGATTATAAATATTTATTGGAAATATAAAAAGATTTACTACATCATGATAATATTTTTTATAATTTTTAGACATCAAATAATTTAAATTATTTATGACAAAATAATGATGCATTATTTACCTCATCAATAAATTATTTAAATAAATAAGATTATAATGATTAAAATATTATACAAAAAATGTCAAAATCTGATTGGATGATTCTATATCGAATATTAGTCATCTTATCTTCAAATTTAATGATTTTTGGATTTTTTGAAACCGACGATATGTTTATAATAAAATAATGTTTTCACACTTTCCTAAAGAGCCCCTCCTCTCCCTTATAAATGGAGACCACTTCTAACCAATTCCTCACACATATCAAGCCTTTTGGTTCATAAAAACTCTGCCCAATTAATCTCCCTACATCCCTATCCTCCTTCTAGAAGACTTAACTTAGGCAAAAGGGAATTCAAGAAGTCTTTTTGGTTCAAACCAACAGAAGTTACCGAAATTAAAGGTAATGGTTCCTCTTAACTTCTTTTATTTTATGTTACTTCTCCAACCCATAAACTCTTTTTATTACTATATATTATAAAAATAACATTATCCTTAATATACAATGATTTTTTATGAGAAGTATTCTAACTACACTTACACACACCTCCATATAATGGGTTAATAACATAATGATTCTGTGGATGAGAAACTAAGGCCTCGCGAAACGATGATTGTTTAATTATCTCATACCGCCTCTCATGCTGGAAATTAAAATGGAACTGTATTTATATATGATATATATAATGATTATATTTTCTTTATGCTTCTGTATTTTATATTTATATCTTACCTTTATGGTTTCCACTATGGGTAAACATGATAATTTCATTTGAGGAAGTGCAGACTACTGCCCCCTCAAAGTGATATGACTCATTAATGCCATATGTGGGACATATAAAGGATGAAGTTAATAATATTATATATTATATTATACTGGAATTATAATATTCCTTTGTATGATTATTTTTTAATTTCATTTAAATAAGAAATCGAAATGAAAGCAGCGTTCATGCTTACGTACGACTTACCGTCTCCATGAACGGTGCATTTCATTTTTTACATCCAAATGTTTTGTAATATTATAAATACATGTATATAATGTGTATATATGATATATATGATATCTTAATCAGGAATATAATTCTGGATATAATGAACTTTTGACTATGGGAACAACATGTAATTATAAGAATTCTATTTTTGACTCAAGTACCAAATATTGACAAAACAAACATTATTAACTTAAATGATTGCATAATATCTATAACATGATAATAAGTGATATAAAAAGAATAATAAACTTGATAAAGGTTCTTAATCAAGTATAAATTATCTTTATTTTATTATTCAGGATGAAAAAGGAACAAAAAAGTCATGTCGGACACTAGGTAAGGGATTTTCTTATCTCACTTTTAATTCCGTGAGATTTTCATTATTGGACACTTATTCATTGCATGTGGTGTATTTTGTACTTACATTTGATATATATTATCATGATTCTTATTATATTCATGTTATTCGGTGGATATTAACTTTTGGTCATACGACTCTGTTGATTACAATGTGGTAAAGGGTTTCATCCCACTTTTTATTCCCATGAGATTCATGCTATATTTACCACTACTTCATTTTGTATGGTTTATGTAATTACCATGATTGTACTATTTGTGTAATACAATTTCATTTATGAGTTTTTACATATTCATTGTATGGTCCTTCTTTCATATGGCGTGTGTTTTGTAAGTTACCAATTCGGTAAGGGAACCCTTCACCCTCCTCTTTTTAAAATACTTATTTTTGTTATGTCTTTTAATTTACATCTTATTATGTTGGAATATTTTATTCAATATCCTTATTGATGTAAACTTTATTTATAAGTGATGAGATTCCCTTTTATTCTCATCAACTCATTTTATGAATTTTAATGTGACGTCGTTAGGCTATCAAACTTTTACAAGGGAACTTCTTAACCCAATTTCAATTCCTTGGGTTCAACTTGTACTTCTTGATTATGTCATCATATGAATATGTGTGAATAACCTATGATTGTCTTAAACATAATATACACTCATACTGGGTGTATTTATATTTGTCACAGATAATTATGTGATTGATATATCCTTAATTTAAGGATACTATCTTTATAAGGGATTTCATCTCAATTTACATTTCCACTGAGACTTCATTGTTATTATGCACCAATTCACTCTTATATGGTGTATATACTGTCCATTGAAATATTATATCCTAAATCCCTTTATTCTCATGATATTATTAAGTTATGAATAAATTTTATTTTTCAATTATTTGTATTCAAGCATCTCTCTTTTTGTTAAAAAAAACACTTTAACTAAAACATCATTTTAAATGTTTTAAAGATTTATTGTTCTGAATATTTCTCATTAATTTCAAAGTTTCCAAAATGGGTTTTAGGATTTATTTACATTGACAATAATGTTTTTAAATGATAATTCATTTAAAATCTTCAAATTGGTATGGGACACTTTGATTCAAAAATCTCTTTCTAAATGGTTTTGAAAATGATTTGATAAAGGATTGTTTATTTCAATATTTTTATTTCATATATTAGAATGTGGAAATTTTATCTTTCATTTATACTTGTGTTATGTGTCATGATTATGTTATGCTTATTGAGCATTGTTTACATATATGAGTGGTTCCCTGATAATACTATGGCAGGTGAGCCCGAGATAGCTCTCCAATGCATTGGGTAACATGATAGAGTTAAAAATGATGATTCTACTAAGAGATTTAGGGAATATACCGTGATGGGTATTCCTAGTGTAACTCACAATGTAGCTGTGATATCTAAAATGTAAGTTTGATATGGATGTCATAAGTAACCTTTTTGATTTATGATTTGTTTGGGTTATTCATAAATATTATGATTTCATAAGGTATGTTATGATTGAAAAGTATAGTTTTATTTAGTTGTATTTATCGATGGGCTAATGTTTTACTTCCTTATTTTATAACCGTTACTGAGCTTTTTATGCTCATCCCATGTTCTTGAAATGTTTTCCAATGGACATAAAGATGAATAGGGTCTAGGATGGGATCAGGGAAAATTAATGCTATCTAAAATATAGAACTAGACATGTTTATTTTTAGGAGTTTATTTTATGAAAAAATAGATACTGAGTAATAGTGCCTACATGTAATATTGAAGTTGTTATGTAATAGTTATGGCCTAATTCTCTAAAAATCTAAACCTAAAAAGATCCTCAATGTGAATTATTCATTTAATTCAATATTATGTAATGTTTAAGGTCAGGTCCTTAGAGTGAGCTTGACTCTCCTCTCTAGAGGCATCTCTAGATGCTCAAATATCATCAGCATGGCTTCTATCCATGACTCTGTAGCCTGAGGTCCTCCTTCCACTAACAAGGTGAGAGGATGCTGCTATTGGAAGCCCCACGTCAAATCAACCATCGACGGTGCATGAGGCAGAGCTCCCTGAAAGGTCTGCATCAGCCTCATGAAGCCTTCCCTAAACTGTTCATCTCCACGGGTAATGGGTGTAACTGCTGGTACCAATACTGGAACAACATGAGGATCTACTAGAGGTCCCTGATCAGCCGAATTTGTATTTTGATCACTTCCCTGTAACTAGTGGACAACCGAAGGATGTCTCGGTGGCATGACTCTGCTAGGTCAAGCGCACACCTTAGATCAAGATTAATGGGGAATGAAACAAGGAAGTGTATGAAAATAAGGAGAGAAAGAAACATTAAAGTTTTACAAAACATGACTACATAGCGTGTACACTTCCTACATGGTATGTTCCATGAAGTAATTCACATGGGTGTGTACTCCTGCCTAAACTGGTCGTGTAACACCCCAAACACAAGGCATGTTGTCTTAACACATGGAGTGTACTTGAATCCTCTTTCCCTGCCCGAGTTCTTCTACACGGTTAAGCCACACGGCCTTCCTAAAACAAGACTACATGGTGTGTTCAAGATTGAAACGGTGTGTACTAGATAAGATTCACCTGGCCCGTGTGTTAGTGACAAGACCTAACACACGACCTGACACTACACGACATGTTCTGAATGGACATGGCATGTTTGTGGATGGATAACACCGACTTGTGTTTTTCGTGACACAACTGGGTACATGGGTCAGAGTACACGGCGTGTTCAACATAGACACAACATGTATAACTTAAGGTCTTATCTGTCTGTTTTGTTGGCTACATGGGTGGACACTATGTCAATACTACACAACTTGTTTGACAGGGACACAACGGGTTCCCATCAGACTTTCCCCATCCCGTGTCTCTACCCACGTGGAATATAACATAGTCATAGAGTACACAGCGTGTACATAGTGTACAAGGCGTTTAGTTAGGAAAAACTATTTCTTTTTTAACAGAAGAACACATGGAATGTACTTAACATTAAACGATGTGTATTCTGAGTTTTTCCCGATAGTATGCCTCAGAAAGTACTCCGGAACCTAGAAAAATACTTAAATGATTATTAAAAGTGCCAAATTCGGATCTGTGAGGGCCCATACTCTCCGTGAATCAATGTTTTGCATATTATACATGTTATAAATAGAATAATAGTGAAATGATCCAGAAAATTATGGTCCATGAGGGCCCATAATACCTCAAGAACCAATGTTTTGTGTTCATTAAAAAAACCTTACACCCGATTCCCTATCAAACAACATGTATGTCTATCAAGGCATCTATCACAACAGTAAACATATTCTACAAAACATCTATCAGAATAACATGGAATCGCTAATGCATCCTAGATGGCATGGAATGAATGCATGGCATGTGATTTATAACAAGTTCCTATATAATGCATGAGATGGAATACCCTCGTCTCATTAGGTTGAAATAGAAATAGAACCTCAATAAAATCAATGGTAACCACATAAAACATGTGAATCACCCAACGGTGGATCAAATCAACTGTAAAATTAAAAACCTGAAAATTGCAATAACGAGGTAGATTGGATTTTACCTGTACCTAGGTTATCTACTCCTAGGCACAAATTATTACCAAGTATCGATACATTCCTATCCCTGGATAAAGGATTAAAATAGTATGTCAAGAGAAATGAATGCCTCTGATGCCACTTTGTAATGTCACGGTTCTGGAAGCCACCCAGAGGCGCCCCATACTCGGTTTTTCACATGGCATCAAGTGAATTTCCCCGAATACCAGAGGCTGTCGACTATAGCGAGGTCCATGGGCATGATAGTGTGGAAACTATGCCCTCATTGGCAGCGTATGTGACTGAGGAGAAACAAATATACAATAGCAGAAGTAATAAATACATGACAATAATAAACTAAAGAAGACTGAGATAATAAGAAACTAGATCACATATATAAATAAAATGATGCATGATACATATGTCTAGGAAAACAGCAAAACAAGTCACAATGTGGGAATACAACAGTACTAAAACAAGGTGCAAAAGAAAGCAGAATAACTCTTCAGCATCGCAAGCCATAGATTAGTCCCATGCTCCCCAACTCCAAAACAAGTCAAGTACCTAATGTAGAAGGGCGCTTTCCCTTATCTATACCTGCAATAATATAATCTGTTTGGGCCCAAAAGCATGACCCAAATAGAGTAAGAGACTAAATCTTAGTAGGCAACCAACCTAAGATATGTTCATAACAATCAATGAGTATATGGAAGGTAAAAGTACAAAAAGTAGTAAATAAGACAGCATTAATCAATAAACAACCCACAATTTTAAGCATTCAAAACACCGCACAACTTGCAACAGTAAGATAGATAACACAACAGGTAACCCTCTAGGAAGTACCCACAACCTATACCCTATATTCCTACCTATCAACTACAAGCAACCATCTGGGAAGCACACAAAGTCTCACACCTCTATTTCATCTAAAGTATAGACTCTCTAGTGAAGCACTCACCGTCAAATCCCCCTATATTTTTGTATCATACTAAAGGCGCTCTAGGGAAGCACTCAACGTCAATTCCCCCTATGGCCCACGTCGAGGAACAACAGAAACTCTGGGGAAGCACTTAGCATCAATTCACCCTGTTGCATCGCATTGTATAATTATAAAGACACTCTGTAGAAGCCCTCGAAATCAATGCTCCCTATGGTCTATACACCAGGTTCTCAAGGCCCTATGTAAGTCAAGTAAGTGTAGCTGTGTGTAACAGGAATGGTAAACCTCATGAACTACTTGGCTAGAATTATACAACATAATAGCTTAAGAGAACAATTTCCACACCATCCTACCATACTAGGCATGAGAATGTAACAGTATCCTACTAGGTAATGAAGACCCAAAGGTCAAAACATGCAAAAAAATGCATGGAAATGCATTCAAAGAACAAAAATTCACCCTATTCACAATATATAATCATCTACTCACGCATTCCAGCTTAGTAGGGAAACAATATGGCTAAAATGGTAAACACGCATGACCCTATTCACGGGTATTAGTAAAACTTGAACATATAACTCAAATACTTCCTACAGAAAGGATCAATCCACCTACCTCAGGGTTATGAGATCGCTATACGTGAACCTCGAAGCTCGAATATCTTTAAAACATTAAGGATCTATAAAAACATCTAAAATGTTCAAACCACGATAAATTGGAAAAGAAGAGAAATCCTGAAATGAGTTCCATAAAAAGAGAGAACTCACTGATTCGATTCCAATTCACCCGATGGTGTTCGATTCAAAGGACGGACAGAGGCTCGAGGGTTCGTCAAATATTTGTGGTTGTATGGACTCTTTCGGAGGAATGAGACCTAATTGAAGGTTGTTCAGTTCGTAAGATGTGACCCCAGTGCGTTTAATGAAAAAAAAATACACAATGCGTACTTTTGGAGTACACGGTGTGTACTTACAGTTTCTATACTCCACATCAGGCGGCCTCCAGGTCATCACACATGGTCTCATGCAAGGCCACTACAAGGCCAGCACCCGACTACCTGCGGTAACTGAGTACACGTTATGTACTCAAAAAGTACGCGGCAAGTACTTCAAGAATTTCCAAAAAAACATTTTTTCTCAAAAACTTCACGAAAAATAAAAACATACATGAAAAAAAGTACCCGGTTCTTATAAAGTGGGAGACGGTACACACATTGAATTTTTTAAAATATCAATATATATCAATTTATTAATAAATAAAAATGTATTAAAAAATAATCATATTAAAATATGATATTTTATATGGTTGAAATATTTAGAGAAAATATAATTTAGACAATTTTTTATGTCACATTAACACTTATATTTCCATATTTAACCCATTTAACCTCTCATAACTATTCTTGTGGAAATTGGATTTTTATCTAAGATACTTGTCTTAATTAAAAAAATAAAATTTGTATCAACAATTTTTTTTATAATAATTATTTTTAAAATGGATTTTATTTTATCAAATTCATTTCCAATAAAATTATAAAATTACTTGTAAAATAATCCTTCAACAGTTGATAAAAAATTATTTTCAAAAAAAAATTTTTAAGTATAAAAATTATTTTATACTAAATTACATTATAATTTTTATTAAAATTACATTTATTGATTTATTTCAAATAAAAATAAACTAATTTTATTATAAAACCAATCCAATACAAAATTTAATTATGTTAATATTTAGTTTTTGTAACACCCCATGTTTTTATGGAAAATCTCTTTTTAAATTTCATATCTTATTTATATTACACTCTATGAAACACTCATATTAAATGAAAAAATGATGTATTATTATTTAATCATTATGACCTAGCCATTAAATTGTTGATAATGAAGAGTATTAGCCACACTATGAAATATATAATTATTCAACACATTGTTAATTCAGTAATTAATCACTATTAATGAATTATATAAATTTAATTTTTATGTTATATATCAAATAAAATATATTTAAATTCCTCTAATAGATTTTATAAGCATATGAAAATAGCAAATCCAATTTTATTCATAAAATGTTTTATTTTTCAAAAAGCATTTTTGCTAACTTTTAGTGGTGTAATTATATTAAAACTATATTTTGATAATATTATAAATTTTATTTGACAAAATAAAATTAATTTTTTAAATTGTAATTTTAAAATTATGTTTGGGTGAATTTTTGGTACTTTTCCGCGAAGTTTCATTTTTTGAGGAATAATGAAAAATAAATCATTTTAAATGAAAATTTAATTTTTTATCTAAATAATTTATAATATAAAATTAAATTTAAAAATAAATATAAAGTAAAATTAGATTAATTATAAATATATTAATCCAATATAGTTCATTGTAATCATTTTTATTTTTAATTTAGATATAAAATCTATGTCAGCCATTTAACATTTTCAGTTTAAAAAACAATTTTCTCACCCCTTCTATGAGATTAATTTTAATTATATTTTATCCAATTATGTGTTTTGAATTTTGAAAATTTATTTCATATATTATATCATAAGGTCAATATTATGTTAATAGATCATTTTGTTTTTGGAAAATATGAATAGTAGACATTGTAATTTTTAATACCCCAGTTATGGGTAAATCTCGTAATTAAGGGTAAAAGTAATTTTGATAAAAATAGTTGAATTACTATAAAAATTGTCATGATTTTATATTATGAGTTATTTTCAAACAAAATAATCCTTGGGAATATTTTATGACCTCTTAGAGACACTTGGATGTCTTCAATCCCATTAGAGTATTATATTTTCTGAAAAGTTAATCTTATCCCCCTACTATTATTAATAAGTATATAATTTTTAATAAGGGTTCATCCAGAAGATATATTAAAACATAAATATTATTTTGAAATATAAATACATTTTTTTTCTAAAATTAAATTATTTTTAATTTTTAGGGTGGAAATAAAAACCTTATATAAGTACATAGCGATTATGCATTAATTATTCTATTAAGGGAAATATAAAATAATGGATGTTAAAAATGTTAAAATAAATTTAGTTTTTTATTATTAATATCACAAATGAATTTTATTGATGATATTTTCTATTTAGGGATGTATTGAAATATTTGTTTTCAATGTTTCCATGTGGCAATGATAATTTTAAAAAGTCAATGTAATGAATAGTGTCAAAATTGACATTAATGATATTTTATAATAAAAAATATTTTATTAATTATTAAAAACTCATAAAAAACTTATATTCGGATAAATAATTAATATAAGGTTTAAAATATCATAAATGACACACTTATGGGTCCTTTTGCATTTTATAATAACTATATTAACCCCCAAGGTGTGAAAATCCATGTTGTCACACAAATAATTAAAGATATTAAATAAGACATAGAAACCAAAGATAAGGGTATAATCATGAAAGAAAACTATATAAAATTATTTTATGAATATAATTATAACATTAATAACTTATGATATAAATTTTGTTGTTTAATGGACACGTTTAAATGAAATACAATTTGTATATTATTTAAAAAATAATATAGTTACAAAATGTCACTCTTTCTATATTTGATATCATTTATGTGTCCAAATATAGAAAAAGAAAATATATTAATAATCCTAAATTTATATACTAATCTTAAGGAAATTATTTTCATTATTTTAATTTATTTTTTTTATTTTTATAATTTATATAATTGCCTTAAATTCTTGTGAAATGCTAATACAATATTTATTTAATAAAGAGAAAAATAAAATAAGTGCCTCTAAAAATAGTAATTTTTATATAAACTATTTGTTTAAATTCAATAAATGGATTTTATAGATCAATAAAACATATTAGATAGGTTTTAATAAATTTTATTTTAATCCCCACATTGTCATTATGTAATTGAAGTCAAATTAAGTGAATAGTAGCAAATTTAACTATAATAACATTTTATTGGATTAACATTTTATTATATTATTTAAAAATAATAAAAATCATAAATATGACCAAATGGGATAATATATGGTCGAAAATATCATACCCTATTCATATATAGTCCATTTTATGTCTTTTTATCTAGAATAAACTTATTATATTGTACTATTTTGTGGATTTCTAAAAGTCCCCCTCAGCTAAATTATAAAAGGTCACATCTTCATTCATATGTTTACACCACATTGATAAATAAAGCTCAACCAAAACCTAAATATTTATTCTATGAAAATTTTTATTTATGATATTGAGATTCTGGTCCTTCCAAAAGTCCTACCATTGGTCCAATAATAATTATTATAAAGGAAGTCTTCTGAAGAAGAGATAATCATCTTTACTAACTATTTCAATTTTATTTCTTCTTCTAATTACTATTCATGTGTTGTTTACAAGAAAATTTAATTAATAATTTATCATATATAGTATTATATTTAATTATGATTATTTTACAACTATATTATACATTTTATCCATCCTATGAAAAATGAAAGCATTACACGTGTGTACATACGACTTACCGTCTCAACATCATGGTGTGATTAGTTAACCAATTTACATGGACGAGAATAATTATGGAAATAATAGATTAATATAATAATTATGAAATATAAATGATTCTTTCAAAATTAATATAGCATCCACTTATTTACCCTTTCATCGTTAAGGGAATGATATTGTCGCTCGTGTGTAGGTACAAACTAGCGTATCCACGATGAAATGCGATTCATTTTAAATGTTCTCTACTAAACAATGATTATAAAAATGTACATAATAAATAAGTATTATATATATTACTTAAATACTAGTATTTATATTTCTAACTATTTCCTATTCAAAAGAAATATGACTTACATTATAAAACATGCATAGGATAATGAAGCAATATGCACCTGAAAAAAGGAAATAATGAAATATTATTAACCAATAAGTTATAATTTTACATAATAAGATAATTTATGATATCATTAATATTATTATATTAATTAATATTATAATGTATACAATTTCACATGGGGTTAAATAACGTTCAACAAAAAATAGTGAAAGGTAATGGTTTCTCATCTCACTTTTATTTCATCGAGATATATGCCTTATTCAACACTTATTTGTTTTGTAGGGTGTACTCCCCATCTGATATATCATATCATGAATTTATTTATCTTCAGGGTGTTAAATATTTCATTTTATGAATATAACGTTTTTAGGGAATACTGTTTCACTAATTAGAATGTGGTATGGTATTTTTTAACTCAATTTCCATTCTATATGTAAAAAATTCTACATTGATGATTATTTAATGATAAGATTATGTAGAAAATGAATTTTTATTATATTATGTTTTATTTTCACTTGTTTTATTCATATTTATAGTGAATACAGAAAATTTATTTATTTGATTATTTCAAAAATCATATACTATTTTATCATATGATGTTTATTATGAAAGTTATTTAATTAAATTGGAAAATATTTATAAATATGAATTAATTTCTCAAAACAAATATTTTATGACAAGGAATTTTTTTTAATAATTTAATAAAGTATTTGATATATGAGGAATGATTTTTAATGGTGGACATGGGTGTGGCCAGATTATAGAAATCCCCTCGAAGCATCAATAGTATCATGCGGAGAATCAATTAAGCTAGCATTAAGTGGGTTTTTACATGTGGATTCAACTATCTGGTGAAAGGAATTGATAGTAGTGGTTCATGTTAGATATACATGATGTCCAATAATTAATCATTTCATCCCATTAGCATTCTTCTATGATTATCCATGATATATTCACTATTAAAAAATTTATGGATGGATTTCAATCTCACTTTATTAATTAAATTGAATGGGTGTTCAGTTATATACATTTACATGTAGATTATGCTCATTGATAAATTATAGTTTACATTATACATATCCCACACGAAGTATTTTTTGTCTCCATAATTATGTTTCCTTTCCCCATGATATGAAGGTAAATTCATGGAATGGAGTTTTGGGATGATGATATGTTTATTTTCTTTTGTATTAGGTTTCATTTTATATTCTAAATGTAAATTGGATTTTATGTGTATGTCTAGTTTAATAGGACTTCTATACAATTACGATCTTTAAGATTTCATTCCTTGTATCTTATGTCAATGTAATAAATAAGGCATCAACTTTTGGCTTATAGATTTGGAGTTATTACACTCATTATTAGGGGGAATTATGTATAACCCTTCAGAACTAGATTTAGGAAAATGTAGAATATTGAACAAAAAATTATGATAGAATTATAGTGTATGTATATAATAACCTCTCAAAGAAACCATGTTTATAATTATTGGATTAGATTCATCCCATAATGTTTTCAATTTTTAAGTATATCAATAGTTTTGGGATTATAAAATATGTTTCATAATGGTATGATCTAATCTTGTTTATGTCGTCATTTAAAAATAAAACCTACTAGAAAGAATGTAAACATCACCAATACATGTGATTCAAATAGTAATAATGAAAACGAATTTTATGGGATTATGTAAAAAAATTTAATGGAATTAGTCTCCCAAACATTCTAATCATATGAGAACATAATATAATGTTATAATAAGACATATATAGAATTATCTAAGTCTTATAGCTTAAAAGGGAGGTAAGTGAAAAAAGGACAAATGAAAAAAAGTTGGATAATGGGAATAAGGGAAAGAAGTATTCTCCAAAATGTGATAGTTTAAATAAGAAACACCCATGAGGATAAATTATAGAATGATAAGATGCTTTGAGTGTGAAGGAAATGATTCATGTAATTGAAAAGAAAAAAAATGAAATATTTAGTAAATGATATAGGGTGATATCCCTGAGGTATCATCAATTATGAATGTTTTAAATGTGCAAATTTTATTGATGTTTAATGGGGAAAAGATAATAAATTTTATAAAAAAGGTGGAATAAGTAATGGTTATACAAGTGATTAAGAAGATAATACAAATGATATATGAAATGAATAAGGTATTAACAAAATATAATGGTTTAAGAATGAAGTTGGATTATTAATGTGTATATGTATTTGGAATTAAAAAATATGATGTAAAATTATTTTATGGTTATAAGAATCATGAGATGTACATGGATTGTATTATAGTACTTATTCTTTAAGGATTTAGAAGCATGTGATGAATAGTACTATTAACAAACAAAAGTGGTTCTATTTAAATTTGATCTTTTGTAAAAGACATGATTTGGGGAAGATTACCCTAAATATTTTCCCAATGATATAGAAATTATTATTCGATAGTATGGGTGACATTGGAATTGGTCCTTAATTTTATCGTATATAGAGTTTATTATATGTTTGTACATTAAGGAATATATTCAAAAAATGAGATATTTCTTTTGAAAGACTACTTGTTTTCATTATGGTTTCATATCGATTCAACTTATTACCCTATTATGGGAGAATATGTTTTTAATGTATTCACATGATTGGAATGTGATATTATGAACATATTTATATTGTTTAGGGATAAATTTTTATTCAAATTTTTTGATTTTGAATATAGCCCGAAATATTTAGGAAGATACATAATGATAAATAATTTTATAATGTATTATGTTACATTTTGGAAACAATTGTTTGATGTTAAATTTTGATTTATCATATTGGATAACGCATGCTAAATATTTTCATTTCCATAAATATTTAGATGTTGAATGAATGAATTGTGGATATTTTGATTCATTAATGTTCTTTTGTAATGAAAAATTCATCATCAATATACATTTCATGGTGTAAGAGATGAAGTGAATATTGATCAATGAATAACCAAAGGATTATATTATTCTTGTGATATAGAAATAAATCAAGTAAGTTTGTTTTATTAAGTGCTTATATGTATTGTAAATGATTCCCTCAACTCTAGAAAAATTATTTTAGAACAAAAACATAATCTTTTTTACTTTTATTACTGAGAAATAAATAGACTTTTAACTCATCATTAATTTATAGTTTAGTGCTTGTTAAATTTATAATTATCATGTTTTATATCACTCTCCATTAGAAAATAATAGTTAGATTTCTTTTCCATGTCCTCGTTTTCACTTCCCATTCATGTTAACCTATTAGAAAGCATAATTTTTTTGGTGACCTTTACATTTACCTTTTCATATTATTATGAGTATATTTTATTAACCCTACTATTTACATTTTT
Organism: Viscum album; assembly: GCA_963277665.1. Lineage (NCBI taxonomy): Eukaryota > Viridiplantae > Streptophyta > Magnoliopsida > Santalales > Viscaceae > Viscum > Viscum album. Next base: position 1,671,714,577 of record OY728121.1, on the reverse strand, counting down.
TTCCTATAAAATAATTTTTAGGGACCAACATTTTATTCTCAATGTGAAATTTCAAATTATGATAACCCAATTAGTTGAAGGAGATGGGAATGTAACACCCCAATGATTTCTGGAATATCTCTATTTAAATTTAATATCATCAATATATTACATTTAATGAAATGCCCTTTTTAAATGAAAAATGAAATATTATAATGGGATCATTATATCCTAGCTGCTAAATTGAAAGGAATTAATATTATAAAATACATTATGAAATATAAAATTATCCAAATCCATTTTAATATAGTAATTAGTTACTATTAGTAATTGATACTAATTATGTATAAATATATTATCCATTCAAAAAAATGTTTTTATCTTTATCCAACATATTTCATTGGCATAAGATTATAAAAATCCCAATTTTATGCATAAAAGCTATTTTTTTATATAGGTAGTTTTGGTGCATTATAAGGGAGAAATTAATTTAAAAATAAATTTTGACAATTTTTTAACTTTTATTTTAAGAAATAAATTTCATTTTTTAAATAGAAATTTTAAAATTATCTTATGGTGATTTTTTTCTTATATGTTTCATTTTTTAATAAACATTAAAAAATATGGAATTTTAATTCAAAACAGACATCTCATATAAATAATAAATAATGTTAACTGATATTTTAAATTGAATCTAAATTAAAATTATTAAAATTATACATCAATTAATACAATTTAGGACATTGTAATTAATTTCATATTTAATTTAGATATAATGACATATTAAACCTCTGAACATTTTAACTTTAAAAACCTATTTTCTCACCCCGTCTATGAGATTAATTTTAAATTAATTTATAAAATTATTTTGTTTAATATTAATAAATTTATATCATATTTTAAATAATAATTTAAAATTTATATTAATAGGTCATTTTTAATTTAAGTCAATGTGAATAGTAATCTTTGTCATTTTTTTTACCATAGTTATCTGTAAACTTTGTAGTTTTTATCATCATTGTAAACTTTGTATATTTTATTATCATGGTTAACCGTAAATGAGAGTGATTTATTTTTAATTTTTTGAAAATTAATAATTATCTCAAATAATTACACAACAATGATGTAGTAAGTATTTTTTTAAAATAAAAAATCAAATAAATGCTGTTAAAAATATTAAAATAAATATAATTTCAAATAATCCATGTTATAAATTAATTTTATGGATTAACTCGAAATATTAAGAATTTATTAAAATTGATACATCAAATATATATATTTTTAGTTATATTTTTATATGTTAAAGTAGTGAATAGTGTCTATCTTGGAATTAATGTAAATTTAAAGAATTATTATTTTATTACATGTTATTTAATTCGTAGAAATATTAAATTTGAAAAAAAAAATTATATGTATAAGGTTTAAAATGTCTTAATTTATCCATTTATGGGTCTTTTATCATTTTATAGTAATAAATTTAACTCTTAAAAGGTAAAAATTTATGTATTTGGAGTAAAAGTTAAAAAGATTAAATAGGGTTTAAAACTAAAAGATATGGGAATAACTATGACCTAAACAGGTCCAAAAAATATTGGATTAATATTATTAGACCCTTATCACTATAATACCTAATTTTATTTATTTATTGACAACTTTTCAATTAAAATTACATATATATAATTTAATTCAAAGATAGTTAATAAATGTCAGTCTCTCTTTTTATATCATTTATGTGTCCAAATATGAACTATATAAAGATTTTAATGGACCAAAATTTCTATATTAATATAAATGAAATTATTTTAATTATAAAAATTTATATTTTATTGTTGTGAATCATATAATTACCTTAAAATATTGTGAAATTCTAATACAATACTTATTTAATAAGCCAAAAAATAATATAAACGATTTAAAGAAAATTAATTTAGAAATAATTTGAATGTTTAAAATTGTGAAGCTAATTTTAAATATCCATATAAAATATTAGATAGGTTTTAAATAATTTTATTTCAATTACCACCTTTTCTTGAAATAGATAAAGTCAATTTAAATGAATAGAATCAAATTTGAAAATATTAATATTTTATTGAATTAATATTTTATTAAATTATTTAAAAAACTAGAAATATTAAAAATGAAAAAAGGGGATAATATATGGTCTAAAATATCATACACTATTAATTTAAATTACATTTTTATGTATTTGACTCTAGTATAGCCTTACTACATTTTATTATTTTGAGGATTTTCGAAAGTACCCCTCACCACAATTATAAAAGGACACCTCTTTCTTAAGTTCCTTACACCACATTGAGTTATCTATCTCAGAAAAACCCTACCAATTTCTCTTTTCAAAATCTTTATTTAATTTATTTTGGTTCCTGTGCTTCCAAAATACATAACCTATGTGGCTTAAGAAAAGTTATAATGGAAGTCTACTGAATAAGACAAAATCATCTTTAGAGACTCTTTCAAGTTTATTTTTTCTTCTACATCATCTTCATATGTTGTTTAATTGATAAAGTAACAACACTAGCATCATAAATATTATAATATAGTATTATTATTATGGTAAAAATAATATTCCCACTTTTATTGATCCAATGAAAAAAGAAAGTCTTGTGTGTGCATAAGTTTGTGTTACTATCTCCATGTTGGGGTGTAATTTGGTCACCACATTTCTTGGATGTGTATAATGATGTAAATAATAAGTATATATTACAATTATGAAACTATAGTTATTATAAAAAAATTAATATATCATAAACTTCCTTACCCTTTCACAATTAAGGGAATGATATCGTCACCTGTGCATACATATAACCTATTGTCTTCATAACACGATGTGATTCATTTTCCATGTTTATCACTGATGTTTGATTAAAAAATGAAAAAATTAATAAATAATATATATATATATATGAACTCAATATTATTCTTCATATAAGGGAAAAATACCCTATTCACAAGAATTGTGACTTACATGATAAAACATGCTTAAGAAAATGATGTTATTAACACCTAAAACAAGGGTAATAATTAAATATTATTAACAAATGGGTGATAAGATGATATAATAGTATAATATATGATATATTAATTGTTTTTATATATACTAATAACAATAATTAAACCATTATAAATGAGTTTAAAAAATTTTGACAAAAAATATGTAAAATATAAGGGATTCTTGTTTCACATTTATTTCTTTCGCTATGTGACTTATTCACTACTCATTCATTTTTTATGGAGCAATAACCATTTGATATATCATATCATTCCCATAATTATTATCATGGTATTAAATGATTCATTTTAGTATCAATAATTTTATGGGTCATAGGATTCAATTGATTACAAAGTTGTAAGAGGTTTCTTAACTCGATTTTCATTCAATGGGTTAAAATATCTACATTATTGATAATGTAATGACATTATTATATAAAAAATAAACTTTTATTATATTATGTTTTATTACAACTTTTTTTATGTGTATTTACATTTAATAGAAAAAATTTATTGATTTTATTATTTCCAAAATCATATACTATTTGTACATACGGTGTTTAATTTGAAAGTTATTTTTTTAACTAGGTAAATAGTGTTAAATATGTATCAATTAATCAAAATGGAAATTTAATGAAAAGGAAATTTTTTATTAATTAAGTAAAATTTTTTATATATGAGTAATGCTTTGGAAAAAAAACTTGGGTGGGGACCATATATAGATATCCCCATGACGCATCAGTTTTCTTATGGGGAGAATCGATTAATCTAGATTTAAAATAGTTTTTACCTGTAGATTAGTCAATATTATGAAATGTATTGACGTTATTGGTTCATTATATATATAAAATATTGATAAGGGTATTGAAGTTAGTGGTTCATTTTCTATATACATGAATGTAAATAATTAGTCATTTCCTTTATTTATCATTTTAATTGATATCTATGTGATTTTTACATTGAAAAAATCTATAGCTGCAACTAATTCTCAGTTTATTAATTTAAAAGAATGTGTGTTCATATTATACCTTTCCATGATTATTATCCCCATTAATTCATGATATTTTACACTATACATAACTATTACATATAATTTTATGTCACACTTATTATGTTTCCATTCCCTATGATATGAAGAAAAATTATTGTATGCATTTCAAGGTTTATGAGCAGTTTATATTTCAATGTATTATGTTTCTTTTTATATTCCCAATGTAAAATAGGTTTTACATATGTATCTAGTTTACCAATAATACTAAAATATTCTTCCTTTCAGGTTTTGATTAATTATATCATATTCGAATGTAAAAATGTAAGATATTGGCTCTAAGCTTATAAATTCGGGCTCATTACGATTAAAAAACATTTATTTTATATTTTTCACACAAAAATAAAAATTTCCATAAAAATCCCATCAAATCACTCAATGCTAATTTTTATCCAAGGATATCAAAAATAAATTCAATTTTTTAATACTAGAATTTTAAAATTTTGAAATTTTGAAATCAAGATTTTAAATAAAACCATATATTACATGAAAAAAATATGTAAGAATAAAACTATTTCATTTTTTATTGAAAATTTAATTAATATTCATGTAATTAACAAAAATCTATATAATATTATTAATTAATATTAATATAGCTTGAAATTCATTTAATATTATAATTATCATATTTTTTATATCCTCCCTCATTTTATACTTTTTTTATTCATAATTATATTAATTAATTTAATAAGTGAGGATTTTTTTCTTTGAAATCATTTTTTATTCCCATGTTACTTTTTCAAAAATATTGTTTTTTATAAAAAAACATAAAATTGAAAATAATATTATTTTGAAGCACCGACTTTATATGGTCAATAATCAAAAAAATTTATTCCTCAAATTCAATATTCTCTAATAACTATACTTGTTTAGGGCTCAAAACCTAAGATGCAGCTGGATCATATTTCCTTAATAACAAAATGTGAAATACATCATATATTGTGGATAAAATTATAGGCAAGGCCACTCGGTATGAAATCAATCCAATATATTCCATGATTTCAAATACTCCAATGAACTAAGGAATAAAAATTATATTTTCAAAAAAATACATAACACTTTTTCCTTGAGATAATTCAAGAAAACCATAACCACATACCTCCAATGAAAGATAATTCCATTGATTATCTACATATCTTTTTTTTCCTACTATGATTCATCCTCATATGTTTCCAATTGCTCTTTACTTTCTCAACCATATCTTCTTCCAATTATATTACCAAAATCTATCATTAACATACATCATCCAAAAAAGTTACAATTTGCCATCATTTTAAATATAATTCCTTAGAAGTTTACATCCATATATTGGAATGAAAACAATTATTATATGAAATTTAATTTAATTTATTATGATTATAACAAATTCCTGGGTAATCCAATGAACATTCCAACAGTATATCAATAAATTTTTTGAATTTTCAATCTAATTATCCATCATATTGTGGATGAGAAGCTTCATAGAAATTTCGACTAATACCAAGTTACATTTAGATGATTTTCCAAAAATTAGAAGTAATAAAGATATTACTATCAAATAAAATGGATTGTAGAACTCTATATAATCTCAGTATCTCTAATATACATATACAAGAATGTTGAAAAAAAAAATCTTATCATGGATAAGAAGTAAATGGGAGAATTTTTTATGTCGAGCAATAATAAGATAAATTTCATTATTACGTTGAGAGGGATTTGAAAATACCACCATGAAATACATGGATATATTCAACACATTCCATTTTTTCATTACAATGGCTGAAACATTCCCTTCTATAATTTTGATTTAATTTTAACTAATTTATATGGGAAGCATTTCATGTTAAATTCAAAAATATATATTTTTATTTTTTCACACAATAATTGTTTTACATGGTATCCTTATATATTAATTTTTATCAAGAAGAATATAAAAATGATAACATTGTTCTTCACTCTTTCATGAACATGTAATCATGAGGAACCCACAAAATATTTCCAAATATCAAAAAATAATCATTAAAAACATTAAACTCTAGAAGCATACCATTCTTAACCAATTTATTCATTTTTTAAAGCCAATGTCATTCTTATGATCTTGTGTAATTCGGTCTGGCAATGATAACTCAATGGAAAGCAGACAAAAATCCATGGAATTTCCTACATAGAATGTTTCTATAATAATAATCATCAAATAATTTTCCAAAGGATCATGTTCTAATTGAAGCATAGTTAATTAAAAATTATATATTTGAATAAAAGCATCAATTACTCTTTTTTATTTTAATAGATGGTATAAAATAAATAATTCAAAAACATTGATTAGTTTCATCCATGATATCAACCCTACATTTAACACTTTCCAAATGAATGCATACTTAATAATTTTATGATCATTATAAATTTAAGACTTCATTACATATAGCCTACATATCACTATATCCTATAGATCAAGGTCAAATGTAAGATAATTAAATTCAAGTGGCCTCGATTGACATGAATAATACGTAGTTAAATGAAAATTAAATATTATAATAAAACCATTTCCCTTCAAATAATTACAACCATATATAGAAAATTCTCTTTTTTAGATTGGAGGGAAAAATCTATAGAATTAACTAATCTTCATATCAGTTCCTATATATATTCACCACTTTATTTCATCTATATTATTTTAACTATTTTTAGACCAAACAATGTCATTGGTCTAGATAAACAAGAAAATATTTAAACAAACCATTCCAAGTAACCCACTAATATAATAAAACTAAAAATCTATACCAAATATTTTTGTTTTTGTTCACTCATGAACCAATTTAGTTTTAGCTGGATCAATATTTATTCAATATTTATTTACAATATGTTCATGGAAAAATCTATCTCAACTAGAATTCAAAATTGATATATTTTTCATATAACATATTTTAATTTAATAACAACCATAAATATATTCGAATGGTAATCATAACATTTATAATAAAGAATGATTTTATTAATAAAAACATCCCCAAAATGTTTCAACAACTCATAGAAAACCGTATTACAAAGGTCTATAAATCTCGATGAAGCATTTGGTAACCCAATGTGAATAACCAAATATTCATAATTAATATATCTAGTCATAAGTGTAATATTCCTAATTTAGTCATCCATAGCATTCAAATGATGGTTCCAAGACAAGATATCAACGTTCTAAAAATATTTATCCCCCTCGATCTAATAAAAAAATTAATCTATTAGTGGAAACAAAATATTAGTCTTAATTTTGGTCTTATTAAATGTGCTATAATAAAGGAAAAGACTAATGACTCTATATTTATATTTAAAATAAAAAATAGGATCACCCCATGATAATGTTATGGTGATATTTAATCCTTTATCAATAAAATATTGTAACTGATTTTTAAATTAAAAAAGTTCTACATGAACCATTAAATAAAGAGTTTTTGTTATTGTATAAGAATCTATTAAATATTCATTAAAATATTAATTATTATTCATAAAGAAAATTATTATGCATAAAAACAAAATTTCCAACTCTAAAATATATCATAGTTTGTTTAGTAGAAGGACAATCTATATCCAGAATAACCACAAAATCCATAAGGATAAATGCAATAAGATTTCTAGGTAAACCATTTCCACAAACAATAATAGGAAGATTCATAGAATTTCATTTTACATTAATACTTCACCAGAGTGTTTTTACCAAAATTTAAAGGCTCAATTTTTGAGGTGAAATATCCAATTTATTAAAAAAATGATATGAAATGAATGAATTTGAGGAACCCAAGTCAAAAAAGATATTGGAATAATCGGAATAAATAAGTAATTTACTTGATACCACAATGTTGAATGGTCCAACATCTGCTGAAGTAGATGAAAATGATTTATCTTCACAATTATTCATGACATCATGATGACTTATTTGAGGAATTACTATATTTGAACATAGAAACTCAAAATTTCCCATATAATTAAAATAAATAATTTTAATCGTATCTTTTTATTAATTTTCTTATCATTATTATGATACCTTTAATTGTAGTCCTGACCAAGATGTCCAAAATTACGACATCGGAACCACTACCAAGATTTTATAATACATTAAAATAATTTACGTTTTCTACACTCATCAAAAGTTGGAAACTCTATTTTCATACCTTTGTATTTCCACATTGGAAGCATTCCATTTTTCAGCCACCTAGAAATCATTTTCACCTTATTTTCATAGGAATCATGATCATTTGAAGTCTCTAATTATACATTTTTATCATATTGAACATGTTTCTTATAACTCTTAAATTCAAAAGAATCTAGTTAAATTTTTAATCATGGTTTCAATCCTAAATAAAACTATTAAATTTTATTATTAATATCTCAAAATAAAACTTGGAGCATACCTTTCCAATTAGGTGATGTTTTCTTTATACAAGGTGTAATGATGCAAAAATTTATCAATGAAATTTCTTCCCTCTTATAGTAATATCATATTTTATAAATATAAAAAATCACTTATAGGCTATAATAAATGATTTATAAATGAGAATTAATGAAGAAATAAGTATTTCTAGAAGCTAAGGAAACAATACTGATGAAATAGTTACTTGACCATAAGGATAGTAATATGAACCTAAAGATTTGTAAACCAACCAAATAAAAAGTAACATTATCCATGAAATTTTAAATAAAATTTAGGATCCTTATAAATGAATCTATGATATAATTATATCGTATACTAAGTTAATAAATGTTTTAAAAATTATTAATTAAGTGTTGGTGTTTATTGTAAGTCATAAACATTTAATTAAAATTGTATGATTAATTTAATAATTTAAATGAATTTGTTTATCATAAAATATATTCATAAATTAATATTTTATGTATTATTATTTGAATATAATTTTATGATACCTTAAGTAATTTTCAAAGTGTTATAAAATGAGTTTTAATTTATAAATCTGTGTTTTCCAAGTAAATGATGAATTTAATTAAAAATAAAATTAATCATTTTTATATAATTATTTGCATAAAATGAAGTTCATGTTTTTAATTTTACACATTAAAAAATGGTTAGGGTTTTTTTGGGATATTCTAAAGTACATATATTATCAATTAAAAAATACAATAATTTTCAATAAATGCGAAATAAATGAATTTTTTAGTCCTTGTGGATTCTAGGATTATCCATGCACCTTAATCTGGAATCATACTTAATTATCTTAATATATTTATTGTAAATTATCAAAAAATTCATTGTATTGAGAAAAAATAATAATCAATGAATATAATAATGAGAAAATACCCCCTCTCCTCTGCTATAAATACTAGCCCTCACACCCTCTTCTCCTCACACATTTAAAGCTTTTATCCTTTTGAAAATTATTCCCAAACCACTCCCCAAGATCCTATACAACCTCTAGGATCAATAGGTTTCATAAAAATCCCACAACCATTTCCATAAGGAGGTTCTCAAGGTGGAGTGATTGAAGAGGTAAAATCATCTTCTTTTCTCTTTTATTTTCTTTTCAATTTCATTTATTTTCTTCTCATATACTTACATAATCATATGAAAAATGAATTAAAACTCCAATATGTTTGATATAATATAATTACAATATTTTAATGGAATATTTTTCATAACTGTTTTATCTCTATATTTTATTCTAAAAATAAAATTGTCCCCCCGTGATATGTCTATTTACCAACATCATGGGAGATGCACTTTAATTTTCATTTAACACCTTCAAGGATGTTAATAAAACCATTAAATGGTAATAAAAAAGTTCTAAATTTTACATTTTAACCCTTCTTATATTTTGAATGTAACATTTGTTATAATAAAAAATGATAAAACAAAATGAATTCACTATGAACAAAAAACTGACAAAATTATCCTAAAACAACCATCATTAACATTTATCTAATGATTCATCCCAATTAAATATAACCAATTTATTTATAAGATCATTTAAAATTATTTATGATCATTACTAACATATAATAACAAATCTGGATATTTATCAACATTTTACATGAACTTCCATTCATGTATACAAGTGAACCTATCATGAAAACCATGAATGAAAATTCTATCAAATGATTAAATTAAGATATATAACTCAAGAAAAAGAGAATAAATGAACGTAATACATCCTTAATGAATAAAATTCATGCTTAAAATGTTTTTTATTTTCAAATTAATTGATATAATGTGATCATACAAGATAAAAAAGTGGATAAAGCATTCAGAAATAATTTAAGTGGAACTCTCAAACCCAACTCTCTTTCTTCGGGGTTTCCCTCTTTCACTCTATTTTCTATATATATATTCCTAAAGTATAATTTCCTGGTTATCATATTACCTTTTTTGAGATATACATTTGTTCTACCTGAGTTTATGACAAACACTATGTTTCCCAAATGAACTCTTCTTTTAAAAAAACACACCTTTTACTTCTGGAGATTGTTTCTTCTTCATTCAAGGTTGATGATTCTTATATAAAGTTTGTTATTACCTTATTCATTTGGGAACCCATTTTTTATGAATTTATTATTTATAAAATGAAACCCGTTACATTCCTTGGGTTATTTTATTTCCATAATTTACACAGTTTTTATGTGTAATGCATGATAATGTAAATGTTATGACGTGACGGGTGCGCCTGGAATTATATATCACAAAGTAAATGTTATGTTGTGATGGGTGAACCTAAAATTATATAGTTCTACAATTAATTGGGTAAAGTGATGAATTTCATGATAAAAATTGAAATATGTGTGAAAAATATGCTATCTTTTTCAACCACTATGTGTGGTAGTTGACCAGTAGGAGATAATGTTTCATTTTATGCATTGCCACATTTTATGCCTTTACCTAATGCATCCTCTCATGATTATGATTTTTATTTCATGATTATAATCACCTCATTTTATATTTTTTCATGTTCTTATCTATCCTATTACTAGGATTATATCTCACCCTTTACTTTGATTTATATCCTCAAGTAACTACTTATACTAATATGAAATCAAGGGAAAATAAGAAGCTAGAGAAGAAGGAATAAAATAAATGTTTATGTTATCATTTTTAAATTTTATGTATGGTCCTAATTTTCCCAAGACACTAGACTTGTGTATCCTAGACATGTTTAATTTTTTATATTTTTTTATCTTTTAAATGATGTAATAAAAATTTAAGGATATTAATGGTAGTTATATTTGGTATTGGAGCACAGTTTAGTTAATTTGGGAATTATGATTATAAAACCATAGTGAAAACCCATAACATGAGGCTACATATAAGAAATAACCCAAGAAAATTTGTTTTTTAATATGATAAAAATTGGGATCCCATAATATATTCCATTATGGTTAATTTTTCAAAGGGATAAATTATTGATGACTTGTTGAATTATGTTTTGTTCTAACGTCGTTTATTTTAAAAAATGTTGGGATCCATGAGAAACTGTGAAAAAAAATAATATGTGGTACAATGTAGTGATTTATTTAATGACATCCCTAATGATTTGGGATGTGTAATTTAAAATTGCATGGTGATTATTACATATGTATCTTAGGTTATGAATAATAACCTGAATAACTTGGTACTTTTGCCTTATCCTAACAGGGAGAAACTGTCTATCGAGTTATTTATGAAGTAATGATCCTTGATGTTTATTAGATATTCTGATCTTGTATTCATGGAATAGAGGGTGAAATCAATGGAGAATTACATTTATGTACATTACTATTCAATGAAGAATAATTCTACTTATTACATTTATTTTCAATATGGATATGAAGACCAATGGTGAGACTTTATTAAGAACACGAAGAAAAAGGATGAAATTGAGGCGATGGAGTGGGAAGACTATAAGATAATGTTTCTTGAGATTTATTTCCCTCTAATTATTCAAACAAATATGGAGAAAGAATTCATTGAGTTGTTGAAAAAATGAAAATCTTTTATGGCCTAAGAAGAAAATTTCACAAGGATTTCAATGTACAGTTTGGATTTTGTTATCAATAATAATAACAAAACAAATAGATTCTTATATTGTTTAAAACCATACCTTCTATAGGATCTAAAAATTTGAGACATTGGGAGTTATGAAGATATTTTTGAATCCAATGTCAATGTGGATATATAGTTTAGAGAATGGTCTAATGGATCTGGTGATAAGAATAAATATGGAGCTTCAAGATGGAGGATCTCATGAAAATGGTGGAAAGAAAACTGAACCAACCACACTTCAAAAATGTGGGACGAAGAATCATTTATTCCTTCTCAAAAGATATGGAAATTATTCATGCCTTGGAGAGAAGTCCACCAAGATCATGAATATCAACAAGACTTGGGTGAGAAGGATAATGTGGCAGAGAGAAGGAGAAAACCACCCATGGTCCAATTCTACAAATATAGGGAGCAAGGAAACTATTCAAACCAGAGCACTAATCCATGAGTCTTCAATGTTAATCAACATCAGTAGCCACAAAATCCTAATGACAAAGGCAAGAATTATTTCATCACTACTACAAATGTGGAGCAAGAAAACAGAGTCATACGAGGTACACTTCCTATTCTCTTAGGAATGGAAAAAGTCTTATTTGATTTTGGTTATTTTCATTATTTTATATATTGAATGTTTTCTATAAATATTTAATCAGATCTCTAGAACATTGATGTTGAGATATCTATAAAAATACACAATGGTTAAATCACTGCAACCCACGTGTCGTCCTCTTCCCCTATTAGTGTGTGTGGGAAGATTCTTCCAGCGAATCTCAAAATACATCCATTGGTGGAATTCAATCCAATAATGGTGACGGATTTGATCTCATTATATAGAGAATATATCAACTTTGAGAAAAGTTAATATATTTTCAAACTCCAATCATCACATTATCCTCAAAAAATGCAAGGTTACCATGAATCTCTTTTTTAAAATAATTCAATGGTGTGGGTGTTGATTCCATGTGAAGAATCATACCTCACCCAAATGGCTATGTCAAAGGATGTTATCGACCTATAAGAAATTCTCATCATCAGGGAATAAAGTGATGTATTTCTGGAAGAGTTACCCAGTCTTCCCCCAGACTATGAGGTAGATTTATCAATTGAACTCATAACTAGAACTAATCTTATCTCAAAGTGTCCCTATATGATGGATCCTATCTAATTGGAGGAGTTAAAGAAGAATATTCAATAGAATTTATATAAAATGTTCATACTCCATTGTACATCGCCTTGGGTTGATCCAGTTCTCTTTGTCAAGAATGATGGATCAATGAATCATTTTATCAACTATCGAGAACTCAACAATATCGCCATAAAGAAAAATTATCCTCTTCCAAGGATTGATGATTTGTTTCATCAGTTGTGAGGTGATGAGTACTTATCAAAGGTGTATCTTCGTTTTGGATATCATTAGATAAATTTGATGAAGGAATATATTCAAAAGACTAAATTATATACAAGGTATGGGCACTATGAGTTTCTGGTGATTCCCATTATACTAAATTATTCTCCTAACATTTTCATAGATTTTTTGAATAATTTATTTAGACATTACCTCAACAAATTTTTGTAAGTGTTTATAAATTATATTCTCATATACTCTAAGAGAAAGGAGGAACATAAAGAATATCTGAGTCTTGTGTAAGATACATTAAAGAAGGATAAGTTTTATGAAATGTTTATAAAGAGTGAATTTTGAATATATAAAGATACATTATTGGGGCATGTGATCACAAGTGAGGTAATTACATTGGACCTTTAAAAAACAAAGGTAATTTAGGAATGGACTAGAGCATCTAGTGTCACATAAATCCATAGTTTTCAAGGATTATATGGGTATTACTGATGTTTAGTGAGAAATTTAACATGATTTTATAGATTTCTAACTATGTTAACAAGGAAATGGGTAAAGTATGTATAAACAGATTAATGTGAGGAAATCATCAAAGAGCTAAATAAAAGGCTAATCACAGCACCTGTATTCCCATTACTAAAAATTAGAGAATATTATGTGGCATATAGTATAACAACCCATACTTTACATACATTGTTATTACTTCAAAATTGAAGCACACTTATTACAACATATAAAAAAAACCAAGAAATGACCGTATAGGTATAGTGTCATTAGAAACGGGGAAACATAAACAACTGGTTCATAAAGCATCTACTTTGCCTCCCATTTATTTCATCATATCTAAAGTTCCTTTTTGGCATATTCTACTTAATAACCTTCTTCCTGACCTGGTGAAATAAAACATACAAAAGGGTGAGCTCAAATTCTCAGTAAGGGTAAACAAAAGAAATATCAATCACATCATTTTCATAAGAAAATAAAATTTTGAAAATCTTAACTTGCAAAAGAGAGCATAATTTCATAACATGGGATAAATCATAGTAGTGAAATGAAATCCCAATAATCATAACATAAAACATGAAACATTGTGGAATACACAAATAATCATAGAGAATCATATCTTATTATCCAAGACTCATTGCCACGACTATCTTAGTGGAAAAAGTCCATTTCTGAACCGAGTCACCCTCGTTTCAATCCTGTTTCTCTGAACCGGTATAACCTATAATTCCAGCCATGTCTAGCTCATGAGATATAAAATCCTTACCCAATGCATTGGAGGGAGATATAGGTCCCACCCATCTCATAACGATACCATTCTTATGTGTGCCACAAAATCATAAACCATACATCATAGCATAACCCATGAAATAAAAATCGGAATCTTAAACATCGTGACATCATAAAACAAATCATATAAGATAAATGAATTCATAAAAATATTTCCATAACAACATAATCAAATCCATGTAATAATAGGGATAGAAACAGAACCCTATATTATCTTAGATGGAAAATAATATTGATAAAACTCTTGAACTCCATTCTTGAGGAAAATATCCTTTCTACTTCAAAAAAACATTTTTTTTCCTTTCATAACATTTCATACAATTTTAAACTAAAAGAAGTTGATTAAAAATAAACTTGAAAATTTTTAAAGGAATATTCTTGGAAATTTTGTTTTAAAAATCCATTCATGGCATATAAATTAAAAAAACATTCTTCTTGTCCTTTTGACGGAAAAGTCAAAAAGTACCTCGTACGAAAAACGACAAAAGATTAATTTCATATCTTTTACTAAAAACTCACTGAAGGGTAAAATTGGATTTAAACAATTGTAGGTGGATAGAAATAATATTACATATTGAGGAAACATGGATGTGGATGATAAAATACACCCTAGTAAATGCCAAAGTATAAACAATCTCAGATAAAAATGAGATTGTGATATTTTCCTTACCTTAGGTCCGATTTGCCCCGTAAGTGTCCAAACCTCCTGTATAATGATTTAAATAATGTTATTGACTTATTACATAATAATAATTATTGTTATGATATCATATATGGTTATATTCTTAGCTTCTTATTAGTAATATTTCATTGCTACTTGCTATTCAGGTGTTTATAACTTTTTGTTCTTATGCGTGTTTTGTCGAATAAATTCTTATTATTCTATTTAGGTTATATATACCTCATTTCCAGAATGTTATTAGTTTAATATATATAATATTCATTCATTCAATTCATTTATATAATCATTATGAAATGAAGATCATTTAGAACGGGTCGCATCACATCGTGGAGACGGTATTCCGTACGTACGCACGAGTGATGATATCATTCCTATGATCGTGGAATTGTATTGGAGTTTATGTATACTATTGAAGGATTATTATCACTTTATAATAGTCATATATAGTCATTATTTACACCATTATAACCATCCAAGTAAGGTGGTGGTGGAAAATAGATTACACCACGGTGTGGAGGCAGTATTTCGTACGTACGCACGCGTAGTGATTTCTTTTTCCTTAGGATGGATAGATGGTGAAATATGGTGGTTTCATACATATAATAACATATCAGTATATGAGTGATACTGATGTCATTACTACATAATGAAACAACTAAAGAAGAATAATTGGAAGAAGAAATAAGATGAAAGAATCGGTAACAGACATTACCTCTTCATTGAAGTGCTTCTTTGAGACCTCCTTTTAGGGCACTAAAATATGTCTTTGAAGAAGACCAGAACCTCTAGGATGTCTTTAGGTAAGTGGATAGGAGAAAGTGGCAGGGGTTGGCCGAGCTTGAAGGCTCAAAGTGGTGTGAGGAAGAGAGGGAGGAGGTGCCCTTTTATAAGGGAGGACAGGGGCACCGTTGGAATAACTAAAAATCTTATTTTATTATAAAGTCAAGATCGGTTTTAAATAGCTCCAAATTTCTTTATTTCGAAGCTAAGGTGGGGATGGGTCGAAATCCTCTCATAAAATAGATTTTAGACATGTTTAGGTTCCTATTTTAACCTTATCATTTATATTTAACATTAAGTTAAATAATTTTACTTTTACCGTGTCTTCTTGTGTTCTTATACTATAAGGTTAATAAACTTACCATAAGCACCCAAACGAACCCCAAGTTGTTTATTATTAATATATATAACCTTATCTAAGTCATTGGGCAGATCCTTATATTTTTAGGAATAAAATAACAATTACTAATATAATATTTGTTTTAAAAACTATTTTATGTCAATTTTAACACTATTTAGTAATTAATTTTTGTGAAAATCATAATAGAATGATTAGTTCGAAAAAGTTAATTAAATCAATAATAAAATGTCATATTAATCTAAAAAATTAGTTTAAATCATAAAAAGTGTCAAATTACATTTATTTTGGTGTTTATAACATCAATTATGTCAATATTTCATTAATAAGATAATTACTGCATCATCTTTGTGTCATAAAGAAATTAAATTATATAATGTCTAAAAATTAAAAATAAAATACCATTATTTATGAAATCTTTTTAGATTTCTAATGAATATTTATAGTCGTATTTATCTTATGTATAACCCCATATTAAAAATTATTTACTTATTCAACTTTGATTTTAACTATTTTAACCCTTCTTTAAATTAATTAATAATAAATGTCCTAATCTAATCCAAGTGGGCCTAAATGGTCATATTTTATTCCTAAGTTTGTTTTTGGTCGAATTACACTTATCCAATATAATTAGGACATTGTTAGGGTAATAATAATATCATCTTTACCCTTAATTACCTATTTACTTTTAACAGTGGTAAAAAAAAGTAAAAAGTTACTATTCACCAAAAATTATTTTCATCTCATTGAACCACATTTTACTTACTAACATCAACTGTGTCTCTCGGATTTTCGAAATTCCACTCACAGAAGCGGTAAAATTATGTTTTATGAAAAATTATGTTTTTTAACTACCACTTAGTGGTTTCACTATTCATCAAAAATTGATAGTTTTTAGAAAAATACCAAAATTTCACCCTAGGATAATTTCAATATTACGAATCCAAAAATTAAGTCCATTTTGAAAATTAAAATTTATAAAATTTCAAAAAGTGGTTATTACTATTCATAACGGCTAGTTTTAATAATATTTTATTAGCATATCATTGTTTAGTGAAACTCGGTATTGCGTACGATGCAAGCTATCGAGGAAGGTCGCGATTTCATGTAAAGATAGCCAAGCAAGTGTTGTGTTTAGAAAAAGAATCCTTTGATGATTTATATAACATAAAAGTCTCGGGTGTTACATTCTACCCCCCTTAAAATGAATTTCGCCCTCGAAATTCGTCACTTTGTAACAAACACATGAGGATACCTCTCCCTCATCATATCCTCAAGCTCCCAGGTATCTTCTTCTAATTGGTGGTTCCTCCATAAAACTTTCACCAATCAAGTGGTTTTGTTTTTTAGGACTTTTTCTCTACGATCCAGAATCTATATCGGATGTTCTTCATAAGAAAGATCTTTCTCCAGTAGTACAACTTCTGAGCTGAGTACATGTGAAGGATCAGGTATGTACTTTCTCATTAGAGATACATGGAACACATCATGAACTTGAGAGAGATTTGGTGGAAGCGCCAATCGATAAGCTACCTTCCCAACACGATCCAGTATTTCGAAAGGACCGATATATCTAGGTCTCAATTTCCCCTTCTTTCCAAATCTCATAACCATCTTCCAGGGAGATATTCGTAAGAACACTTTATCACCCACTTCAAACTCTAGGTATTTTCTTCGGTTGTCGGCATAACTTTTCTGTCAACTCTGAGCTGCTCTTATGTGTTGTTGAATAGATCTGACCTTTTCTGCCATTTCATCAACGAGATCAGGTCCTAATAGCTTTCATTCCCCAACTTCATCCCAGCATGATGGAGTCCTGCATTTCTTTCCATATAGAGATTCATAAGGAGACATCTGAATATTGGAGTGAAAGCTATTATTATAAGAAAATTCCACTAAAGGTAGGTGTTTATCCCAACCACCTTTGAAATCCATAGAGCAAGCTCTCAACATATCTTCTAGAGTTTGAATTGTTCTCTCAGACTGACCATCTATCTGAGGATGATAAGCAGTGCTAAAACTCAACTATGTATCCAGAGTATACTGAAGACTTCACCAGAACTTCGAGGTAAATCTCGGATCCCGATCAGATATAATAGAGAGTGGTACTCCATGCAATCTTACCACTTCCTTTACATATATCCTGGAAAGCTGATCCAGAGTGAAATCCTCTCTAATAGCAATGAAGTGTGCAGATTTTGTAAGACGACCAGCTATGACCCATATTGCATTATTGCCTTTGGATGTTTTAGGAAGTCCTGTGATAATGTCCATAGTGATGTTTTCCCATTTCCAATCGGGTATGGGTAATGGTTGTAACATCCCCTTAGACTTCTGTCTCTTTGCATTAACTTGTTGAAAAACCAAGCACCGAGAGACATATTCAACAACATCTCTTTTCATACCATCCCACCAGAAGTACTCTTTCAGGTCCCTATACAACTTCGTGCTTCCAGGATGAATAGAGAATGAAGAACTATGAGGCTCATCCAGCAGCTCCTTCTTTAATTCCGGGATGGGAGGAACACAAACCCGATTCCTGAACTTTATTATCCCTTCACAATCAAGGTTGAATTCCGGAACATTTCTAACCTTCTTTTGTAACTCGACATCTTCTTTCTGTGCCTCTTTAATCTTCACATGTATAGATGGTTGAACATTCATTTGAGAAAGATACGATTTTTCCCCTTTCATTATAATTCCAAGATCCATCCTTTGTAAATCCATAAATTTTGGATCTTTTGTGATCCTCATCATGGATAAACTAGCATTGTCTTGTCGACTTAATGCATCTGCCACCTTGTTTGCTTTCCCAGCGTGGTAATGGATTGAGCAGTCGTAATCCTTAATCAGCTCCAACCATCTTCTTTGGCCCATATTCTGATCCTTTTGTGTGAAAATATATTTTAAACTTTTATGATCAGTATAAATATCACACCTTTCACCATAGAGGTAATGCCTCCAAATCTTTAAGGCAAAGATTACCGCAGCTAACTCCAAATCATGAGTTGGGTAATTTTGCTCATTTATTTTCAACTGTCGTGAGGCATAAGCTATCACCATATCATTTTTCATAAGAACACACCCCAATCCCTTCTTGGATGCATCACTGTAGATCAAAAACCTTTCTCCCCTACAAGGCAGTGTGAGCACATGTGCACTGGATAACCATCTTTTCAACTCCTTGAAATTCTCTTCACATTCCTCTTGTCCAAACAAACTTATCTCCCTTCTGAGTCAACTTGGTGAGTGGATTAGATAATCGTGAAAAATCATTCACAAAACGTCGATAATATCCATCCAAACCAAGAAAACATCAGATCTCAGTCACTGTTGTTGGTCTCGACCATATTTCGATAACCTCTGTTTTTGTTGGATCCACAGATATCCCCTCTTTTGAGATTATGTTACCCAAAAATGCAACTTTTTGAAGCCAAAATTCACACTTGGTAAATTTGGCATAAAGTTTATTCTTTCTCAGGGTCTTCAATATAATTCTCAAGTGATCTTCTTGTTTTTCCTTGATCTTTCAATAGACAAGAATATCATCTATAAAGACTACCAAAAACTGATCAAGATAGTCTCTAAAGACTCTATTCATTAGATTCATGAAGATAGAAGGGGCATTAGTAAGACCAAACGGCATCACTATAAATTCATAGTGTCCATACCTTGTACGGAAAGACGTCATTGGTATATCCTCCCTTTTGACCCTTAATTGATGATACCCTGAACGAAGATCAATCTTGGAAAAGTATTGATCTCCACGTAGTTGGTCAAATAGGTCATCAATTCGCGGGAGAGGATATTTTTTCTTGATAGTGATATTGTTATGTTCTCGATAATCAATGCAGAGTCTCATTGATCCATCTTTCTTCTTAACAAACAGAACAGGTACTCCCCAAGGTGATGCACTAGGGCGTATGAACCCCTTATCAAGATTCTCTTGGAATTTCTTCTTCAATTCCTGCAACTCAATTGGGGCCATTCTATAAGGTGTCATTGAAATAGGAAAATCACCCGGTACAAGTTCTATTGAAAACTCAACTTCACGATTCGGTGGAATACCCGTTAATTCATCCGGAAAGTCATCATCAAACTCCTGTAAAATGGGAATATTCTTTATTGTGAGTTTCTCACCAACCATTTGAGATAAATAACCTTCATTTAGTGGAATCAAGACCCATATGATGGAAGGAATTTCCACTGGAAGGTTATGTTCATCCTTGCATTGATAGAAGATCATAGATTGATCTGGAATATGAAATGTAACTTCCCTTCTTTGGAAATTGATATGAGCTCCATGTTGAGAAAGCCAATCCATGCCAAGAATCACATAAAATTCCACTATAGGAAGGATCACAATATTTGCAGGAAGCACTTTCCCACAAACTTCAATCGGAGAAGAATTATAAACATTTGATGCGACTGTTGTGCCATTAGGTGTTGTCACAACTAACTCAACATCTAACTGTTGAGGTAATACAATGACATCCTTAGAAAATTCTTCATAAATAAAGGAGCGGGTGGATACAGAATCAAATAAAACATTTTCTACTTTAGAGTGTATGGTAAGTGTATCTTTCACCACATCATTATCGTACTCCACATCGCTGATAGAAATTGCATGTGACTTTCCTTTGACTTTAGCCTTAAGAGTTTGTTGATGTCGACCATCATCATCAACCCTTGGATTAGGGAATTTATTGGCATAATGTCCCATCTCCTTGCACTTGAAGCATTGAAGTGTAGTAGGTTCATTCTATGTATCCCTTCTTTTGTTTGCATCATTAGACATCTTCTTCCCATCATCGCGACATTCAAATGCCCGATGACCTTCCTTTCCCCTTTTGAAACATTTACTTGTCCCTTTAAGACAACTCCCTCCATGTTTCATTCCACACTTTGTGCATAACGGAAAGCTCATCTTCTTTTTAGTGTGCTCTTTATATTTTCCTTTGAATTCCATTTTCCTCTTCTTATCAAACCCATATGACTGAATGGATACTCCAATCTCCATCTCAACTTTGAGAGAACATCAAACAATTTCCTCGTAGCTATTGAAGTCTCTTATGGCTAAGGCCCTTAGAAGACTTGGCTTTAAGCCACTAAAGAATCGATTGATCTTACTCTCAGGTTGGATAATAATACCAGAAGCGTACCTTGCAAGTCTTGTAAAATTTGCTTCATAGATACCAACAGATTCATCATCCTTTTGCTTCAGTTCAAGAAACTCTTTCTCCATATTTGTTCAGAGAATACGAGGGAAGCACTTATTGAAAAATAAGTTCTTGAACTTGTCCTATTCCATGGACTCAATTTCACCCCTTTTCCTCGAATTCTTAATAAGATTCCACCATTGATCAGCATCACCCTCCAAACGATACACTGATAAGATGGCATTATCATGCTCAGAACATTGAAGAACTGAAAATATCTTTTCAGTAGTACTAATCCATTGTTAAGAATCTAATGGATCAGTAGACCCGCTGAATTAAGGTGGACGCTATCTCATGAAGGATTCATCATAATGTTGCTCCATCCTTTTCTCGTTTGGAAGTCCTGCATGATTCATAGCTTGAGAATGTTGTGGGAGTATGGCTACAAGATTTTGCATTCCAGCTCCCATATCGTTTGGTTGCTCAGTGGGACAATCATTTCATTGCCCGTCGCATTCCGCATTAACACGGTTCCTTCAGGTTCCAGCCATTGACTAAAACCAAGAAGATTAGTGTGAGCAACACTAATTATAATAGGAAAACCACATAATCAAGAATAAAATTTCACACATAAGGTATTATCCTAGGTTATTCATGGCCATTTCTAAAACACTATGATTGTGTTCTATGATTAGATATATAATTAGGGTTCTTACTAAGGATTTCACATCCTAGTTTCCAAAGGTTGACTATACCTTTCCTCTGATACCAACTATAACGACCCATACATTACATACATTGTTATTACTTCAGAATTGAAGCACACTTATTACAGCATATAACAAAACCAATAAAGGACCGTATAGGTATAGTGTTATTAGAAACGGGGAAACATAAACAACTGGTTCATAAAGCATCTACATTGCCTCCCATTTATTTCATCATATCTAGAGTAGATTTTTGGAATATTCTACTTAATAACATTCTTCCTGACCTGGGGAAATAAAACATATAAAAGGGTGAGCTCAAATTCTCAGTAAGGGTAAACAAAATAAATATCAATCACATCATTTTCATAAGAACATAACATTTTGAAAATCTTAACCTGCAAAAGAGAGCATAATTTCATTACATGGGATAAATCATAATAGTGAAATGAAATACCAATAATCATAAAATAAAACATGAAACATTGTGGCATACACACATAATCATAGAGAATCATATCTTATTAGTCAAGACTCATTTCCAAGACTATCTTAGTGGACAAAGTCCATTTCTGAACCTAGTCACCCTCGTTTCAGTCCTGTTTCACTGAACCAGTATGACCTTCTGTTCCAGCCATGTCTATCTCATGAGATATAAAATCTTTACCCAATGCATTGGAGGGAGATATAAGTCCCACCCATATCATAATGATACCATTCTTATGTGTGCCACAAAATCATAAACCATACATCATAGCATAACCCATGAAATAAAAATTGGAATCTTAAACATCGTGACATCATAAAACAATTCACATAAGATAAAGGAATTCATAAAAATATTTCCATTACAACATAATCAAATACATGTAATAATAGGGATAGAAATAGAACCCTATATTATCTTAGATGGAATATAATTTTGATAAAACTCTTGAACTTCATTTTTGAGGAAAATATCCTTTCTACTTCAACAAAAATTTTTTTTTCCTTTCTTAACATGTCGTACAATTTTAAACTAAAAGAAGTTGATT
Organism: Viscum album; assembly: GCA_963277665.1. Classification (NCBI taxonomy): domain Eukaryota; kingdom Viridiplantae; phylum Streptophyta; class Magnoliopsida; order Santalales; family Viscaceae; genus Viscum; species Viscum album. Next base: position 1,671,691,175 of record OY728121.1, on the reverse strand, counting down.
AAAAATAAACTTGAAAATTTTTAAAGGAAAATTCTTGTAAATTTTGTTTTAAAAATCCATTCATGACATATAAGTTAAAAAAACATTCTTCTTGTCCTTTTCTCAGAAAAGTCAAAAAGTACCTCGTAAGAAAAACGACAAAAGATTCCTTTCATATCTTTTACTAAAAACACACCGAAGGGTAAAATTGGATTTAAACAATTTTAGGTGGATGGAAATAATATTACATATTGTGGAAACATGGATGTGCATGATAAAATACACCCCAGTAAATGCCAATGTATAAACAATCTCGGATAAAAATGAGATTGTGATATTTCCCTTACCTTAGGTCTGATTTGCCCTGTAAGTGTCCGAACCTCCAGTATAATGATTTAAATAATGTTACTGACTTATTAAAGAATCATAATTATTGTTATGATATCAAATATGGTCATATTCTTAGCTTCTTATTAGTAATATTTCATTGCTACTTGCTATTCGGGTGTTTATAACTTTTTGTTCTTATGTGTGTTTTGTTGAATAAATTCTTATTATTCTCTTTAGGTTATAGATACCTAATTTACAGATTGTTATTAGTGTAATATGTATCATATTAATTCATTCAATTCATTTATATAATCATTATGAAATGATTACCATGTAGAACGAGTCACATCACATCGTGGAGACGGTATTCCGTACGTATGCACGAGTGATGAAATCGTTCCTATGATCGTGGAATTGTATTGGAGTGTATGTATACTATTTCAGAATCAGCATCACTTTATAATAGTCATATATAGTCATTATTTACACCATTATACCCATCCAAGTATGGTGGTGGTGGAAAATAGATTACACCACGGCGTGGAGACGGTATTCCGTACGTACGCACGCGTGGTGATTTCTTTTTCCATAGAATGGATAGATGGTGAAATAGGGTTGTTTCATACATATAATAACATATCCGTATATGAGTGATACTGATGTTATTACTACATAATTAAACAACTATATAAGAAGAATTGGAAGAAGAAATATGATGAAAAAATCGGTAACGGACATTACCTCTTCTTTGAAGTGCTTCTTTGAGACCTCCTTTTAGGGCACTAAAATTGGTCTTTGAAGAAGACCATAAACTGTAGGATATCTCCAGGGAAGTGGATAGGAGAAATTAGCAGGGGTTGGCCGAGCTTGAAGGCTCAAAGTGGTGTGAGGAAGAGAGGGAGGAGGTTCCCTTTTATAAGGGAGGAGAGGGGCACCTTTAGAATAACTAAAAATATTATTTTATTATAAAGTCAAGTTCGGTATTAAATAGCTCCAAATTTATTTATTTTGAGGATAAGGTGGTTATGGGTCGAAATCCTCTCATCCAATAGAATTTAGACATGTTTAGGTTCCTATTTTAACCTTATAATTTAGATTTAACATTAAGTTAAATAATTTTACTTTTACCGTGTCTTCTTGTGTTCTTATACTATAAGGTTAATAAACTTACCATAAGCAGCCAAACGAACCCCAAGTTGTTTATTATTAATATATATAACTTTATCTAAGTCATTTGTCTGATCCTTATATTTTTAGGAATAAAATAACAATTACTAATATAATATTTGTTTTAAAAACTATTTTATGTCAATTTTGACACTATTTAGTAATTAATTTTTGTGAAAATCATAACAGAATGATTAGTTAGAAAAGGTTAATTAAATCAATACTAACATGTCATATTAATCTAAAAAATTAGTGTAATTCATAAAAAGTGTCAAATTACATTTATTTTTGTGTTTATAACATTAATTATGTCAATATTTCATTAATAAGATAATTACTGCATCATCATTGTGTCATAAATAAATTAAATTATATAATGTCTAAAAATTACAAATAAAATACTATTATGTAGGAAATATTTTTAGCTTTCTAATTAATATTTATAGTCGAATTTATCTTATGTATAACCCCATATTAAAAATTATTTACTTATTCAACTTTGATTTTAACTATTTTAACCCTTCTTTAAATAAATTAATAATAAATGTCCAAATCTAATCCAAGTGGGCCTAAATGGTCATATTTTATTCCTAAGTTTGTTTTTGGTTGAATTAAACTTATCCAATAGAATTAGGACATGTGTTATGGTAATAATAATATCATCTTTACCCTTAATTACCCTATTTACTTTTAACCGTGGAAAAAAAGTATAATGTTACTATTCACCAAAAAATTATTTTCATCTCATTGAACCACATTTTACTTACTGACATCAACCGAGTCTCTCAGATTTTCGAAATTCCACTCACAGAAGAGGTAAAATTATGTTTTATGAAAAATTATGTTTTTTAACTACCACTTAGTGGTTTCACTATTCATCAAAAATTGAAAGTTTTCAGAAAAATACCAAAAATTACACCCTAGGATAATTTCGATATTACGAATCCAAAAATGAAGTCCATTTTGAAAATTAAAATTTATAAAATTTCAAAAAGTGGTTATTACTATTCATAATGGCTAGTTTTAATAATATTTTATTAGCATATCATTGTTTAGTGAAACTCGGTATTGCGTACGATGAAAGCTATCGAGGAAGGTCGCGATTTCATGTAAAGCAAGACAAGAAAGTGTTGTGTATAGAAAAAGATTCATTTGATGATTTATATAACATAAAAGTCTCAGGTGATACATATGGTGGTGCTTTCAAGAATGGAATAGGTTTCGTACTCATGAAAAATGATAAAATGATAGCCTACGCCTTATGGCAGTAGATGATCCCTGAGAAGAACTACATGAAACATAATCTAGATCTAGCTCTAGTAATTTTTACCTTGAAAATACAGTGGAACTACCTCTATGTTGAGAAGTGGGGAATATATACCTATAAAAAGAACCTAAATAATATATTCACACAAATGGAGATCAAAACGTGTAAAATAATATGGCTATTGAAAATAAAATACCATGAATGATCTATTCACTATCATCCCGGTAACGTAAACAAGGTAGCTGATGCTTTTAGAATAAAATATCCTTCTACTATATACATAATATGGATTGATAATGACCCTATCTTCTTTGACATGTAGAGGATAGATTTTGAAATCATAATGGTAAATAATAAATTATACCTTTCTTAAATTATTTCCAAACCATCTATTTAATATAATATTAAAGAGGCGAGAAGGGATGATTACGGGTTACAAAAGATGGTGAATGCGGTAAAGGAAGGGAAACAACAAGAATTTAATAATGATGAGGATGGCATGATTTGGTTTGGACTGAGGAAATGTGTTCCGTTATCACCTGAGAAAAAGAATGAGTATTTAGATATTTCACATGGATCAACATTATCTATCCATCATGGTAGTAAAAAGATGTATTGTGATCACTAATAACACTTCTTGTGGGACAACATGAAGAATGATATTACTAAGTATTTCTCAAAGTGATTGATATGTCTTCATGTTAAAGTTGAGCAACACAATTCCAACGAGATGATGCAATAGTGATCTATACCTATGTGGAAATGAGATAATGTCACTAAATACCTTTTCATGGGTCTCACCAATATATCTAAATGAATTAATGTGATATGGGTTTTGGTGGACCGACTCACCATGATTTTCCACTTTATCACAATTTTTGGGATATCTCTCACTTGAACAACATGATATGATATATCTGAAGGGAGTGGTGATACTAAATGGAGTTCAACTCTAAAATGTATTTGAGCATGATCCCATGTTTCACATATATATTCTATAAGAGTCTTCAACATTATTTGAGTATTGAATTAAATTTCAGCATGGCATATCACCCCAAAGATGATGGCCAGTCTAAAAGGAATATTTACATGATCAAATATATTCTACAAGCTAGATATTTAGAGATCAATGTTGGATGGGATTTTCACCTCCCATTTGTTGATTTCTCAAAAAAATAGCTTTCACTCACGTATTTATATTTCTGCACAAGAATCTTTTCCTGAAAAGTGATGTAGAACTCCAACCTTTTGGGATAAAGTTGGTGAAAGAAAGATACTTGGACCTGATCTTATATAGGAGATGAGAGAGAGGGTTAATGACATCCAAAAATATATCCAAGATGCTAAGAGTTGATAAAATAGATATTCTAACAACTATCTAAGGGACATGGAATTAAACATTGGAGATAAATTGATCCTCCAAATATCACCATGGAAAAGAGTAACATGGTTTGGAAAGAATTGGAAGCTAATCCCAAGGTGCATTGGCCCCATTAAGATCTTTGATCTCATAGGATCAGTGGCCTATAAGATTTTATTTCCATGAAATATGGATCTTGTCCATGATATGTTCCACATATAACTCATGAGGAAGTACATACTCGATCCCTCATATGTACTAAATTCAGAGGTGGTATAGCTGGAAGATGATATCACAATTCAGGTGTAGCCGATAATGATTCAGGATGAGATAGATAATATTCTACACAAAAAATACAACCTACCTTACCAATGTGTCATAGAGTAACCATAAGTACGAATGATCATCTTTGCAATTAGAGGATGCAATGAAAGAGAAGTACCCTCACCTATTTATGTAAAATTTAAATTTGAGGTAAAAATTACAAAAGTAGGGGACAACATAACTACCCAAACATTTATCAATGTAAATAATTCTTATTATAGTAATTTCAAATAGAATAAATCTCATAAAATCACTTATATACCGTAATAAATTCTTTATAAATGAAGAATTAAGAAAAAACAAGTATTTCTACAAGATGAGAGACCAATACCAATGAAATAGTAACTTGACCTTAGGAATAGTAATATGACCCTTGGGAATAGTAAATAAGTCAAATGAGTAGTAAACTCACCCATAAAATTATAAATAAAACTTAGGCAACTTATAAATGAAATTATTGTATAATTATATCTTATTATAACTAAATTAATGTATTAAAAATTAAAAATTAAATGTTTTCAATTTTGTAAGTCATAAATATTTAATTAAAATTTTATGATTAATTTAATAATTTAATTTATTTTCATAAAATGTATTCATAAATTAATATTTTGATGTCTTATAATTTTAAGATAATTTTGTGAGACCATAATTAAAATTTTAATGCATTATAATAACATTTATAATTTCAAAATATGCATTTTCAAGTAAATGATGATTTTAATTGAAAACTAAATTACCCATATTGTAAAAACTATTTTTCAAAAATTGATTTCATTTTTCAATAATGAAAATTGAAAAATTTTCAGGTTTAATTTTTGGGATTTTTTTGAAATACTTGAATTTTTATGAATAGTAAAATATGATAATTTTTTATAAAAGATAAATAAATGAAATTTTGAGTCATTGTTGATGTAAGGTTGATGAAATCAACCTAATTTGTAGAAATACATTATTATTTTAATATATTTAGAGATAATTCTAAAACTATTCATTGTATTGTCCCAAAATAAGAAACTAAAGAATATAAAATTGAGAAAACACCCATCTCTACTATAAATACCACCGCCACACCATCTTCTCTAAACACCATTAAATATTTTAGACTTGAAGAAATTATACCCACACCATTAAAAAATCTCCTTTACCACATCAAAGAGCTCTTGGTATCATCAAAAGGCCAAAAACCTTTTCACTAAGGAGGTTCTCTAGGAGGCGAGATTTAAGAGGTAAAATCCTCTTCTTTTTTATTTTATTTTATTTTCAATTTCATTTATTTTCTACTATTATAGTAACCTTATATTATATAAATGACATGATAACTATTTTATGTTGGATATACTATAATTATACCATGTTAATGGAAGATCCACCAGGAATCTATTTTCTTTGTCTCTCTTTTATTCTAAAAATGAAATTATCGACTCTGATATATCCATTTACTGACATCGTAGGCGATGCACTTTAATTTTCCATAAAATCCTTAATGGATATAAATAGAACCATTAAATTTATGAAAAAATGTTATAAATTTTACTTTTTAACATTTTGTATGTTCTAGAAGTAATACTTATAAATTATATTAAATGATAAAATAAAACAAATTCATTGTGATCGAAAATACACCAAAATTAACCTAAACCAATCACCACTGACTTTTATCAAATGATTTATCTTAATACCATATGAAACCTTTATTTACAAGTTAATTTAAACATATGGAAGATCATTACTAACATAAACTAACAATTTTGTGATATTTATCTTTATTTTACACGAAATTCCATTCATGTATACAAGTGAACTGATCATGAAACCCATGAAAACGAATGCCCCCAAACGATGAAATTAAACTCTATAACTCATTGAAAATCCGAAAAATGAACTTAATGAATCATTAAGGAATTAAATAAATGTATAAAAGTTTCATTATTGGTTAATTAATTTATCTAATGTGATTATATATGATATTAAAGTGAATAAATCATTTGAGCATAAGGTAAGGGGAATTCTTGAACCAAACTCTCTTTATTTGGATTCTCTCACTTTCACCCCATTTTTAGTTTTTAGTTTCCTTATATATAATTTCTTCATAATTATATACCTTTTATGAGATTTAAATATTTTTCTAATTGAGTTTATGGAAAAAATAATGCTTCCAAAAGAACTCCTCTTCCAAAAAAACACACCTTTTACATCTAGATATTGTTTCTTCTTTAGTCATGGATGATGATTCTTATATCAAGTGTGTTATTCACTATTAAATTTGTTACCCAATGTTTATGAATGTATGATTTATTAAATGAAACAAATTACATTCAATGTGTTATTTTATGTTAATGTGTCATATGAGTTCTCTGTGGCATGCACGATAATGTAAATGTTATGATGTCCTTGGTGTGCTTGGAATTATATAGGGAAAATTAAATGTTATGATATGATGGGTGTAACCAAAATTATATATCACTCAAATTTATTGGGTAATATATTGAATATCATTAAAAAAAGTTAAATATGTGTGAAAATGATGCTATCATTGTTTACAACTATGTGTGGTAGTAGACCACTGGGACATGATGGTTCATTTTTTTATATATTTCCACATTCCATGGATTTACCTAATGATTACTATCATGATTATGATTATGATTTTATCATTATTATAACCCCATGTTATATTTTTTCATGTTCTTATTTATCCTTTTGATGGTATTTTATCTCACCCCTTTCATTGATTTTTTTCCTCAAGTGACTACTTTTACTAAGGATAATTCAATGGCTAATAAAAAGCTACAAAATAAGGAATTAAATAAATTTTTATGTTTTTTTCAATGTTATGTATGGAACTAATTTTACAAAGACAACAAACCTTTTTATTCTGGTAATTTAATTTTTTACGCAGTTGGTCATTAAAATGATTTAATAGTTATATAAGAAAAAGTTGGGTCATTTTCCATTCCTAGTTGAATAACCTTAGTAAAATATATGTCAAGGAAAATATTATTAAATTAACCCCCTTACAAGGAATCATTTTCTTATGTATTAGGGGATTATATTAGTGGTAAGAACCCCTTAATTATACATTAAAAATGGGGGTTCAACACCCATTGGGAATAGGGAACTGTAGCGTACTGTAGCAGCGGCAACACTATAGCAATGGCAGGCACTGTAGCAGTAGCAGCTCACAGTTGTGGTGGCAAAGTGCTGTAGCAGTGTGGGTACTGTAGTAGTACTATTCACAGAATGGGCTTTGGGAAAAAATTGGCCTATGGGGCATGTAATGGGAAAATGCCCATTGGACCTTTAGACTATGTAATGGGTCTCCATGTACATAATTAAAGAGGTCTTTGCATTGCTTTAATAATAAATGATGCTTCAACCCCAACCTGTTAAAAAAATAAAGGAATTATTCTCTTGTATTTCCCCTTTAATCATCATAATTGACCATAAATTCTCGAATATACCTTTAAAAAGACAAATAACTAGAATTGTATGTTGATCCTCCAAACAACACATGACATATAATATCTTATCCAATGATTTAACGCACGAATTAGAATTCATACAATTACATGATCCACTAAATGATATTGGGAGATGTTTCATGAAATGGTCCACAATGGTAATTTTTCATAATGGTGAATATATACTCTCTTTCACATTGATGTCATCACAATTTATATATTATTTCAACTCAGCCATCATAGAATGAAAATTATGTTGTCTAATTCCATAAATTCTATGTTCTTTATTTGTAAGGATAATATCTTCTTGGTACATTCCTACTTTATCTTCTTTGTTTTAACTATGTAAAATCATTCAGAACAGAAAAAAATTTGACGATACTATATGGCAATATTAACATTCTATATCATTATAACTATAAATTATAATATCTTATGGAAACATACTTACATTATCCTAGCCTCTAAAATTATATAATACCTTCTCTAATAATACTTATAAATACATGATCCTTAATCAACCAAAATTTTAATTTTTAAATAAGAATTCATTTTCTTGGATTCCCGATGACCTTTTTGGGTTATTGTTTTTCAAAATAAAAACAAAAAATCTCATTCAACAAAATCATACATTTAAAAGTGTACATTTCATCTGAGTATTTATTTTTTCCACAATAATAACATTAAAAATTAAATATGTTTTATTTTCATTAATACTCTTCATTATTTTCTACTAGAATTCTACATTATTCCTACTCATCGTTAAACCATATGAAATACATTAGAAAACATGGGGTGAACAAAAAAATCAAAATAATCAACATTTATAAAGGATAAAATTAACTCAGCTGAACATTTCAAAACCAAATGATCATATAAAATAGGATTACATCAATATAGTAAACATTAATATTAAATAAAATTTTTCTTGAACATGAAATAAAATTTTCCTTCAATTTTTTTTCATAAAATAATTTTTATAAAAATAGAAAATCATACTCAAAATCATGATGGTTTGTTAAAATACATGGGAAACCATGGAAAACAATTTTGTAAAAACATACCATTTTACCCTTAAAGGGAATAATCATTACATAAAATAAATGTTTATTTCATTACCTTATAAAAATCAAATATTTCCTTGAAAACTCATTTGCATGTATTAAAAGAACATATATGTTCCTTAGGACATAATATTTAAATTACTATTACAGTAACCCATATAAGAATCATTACAAATGGAATAACCTACTCAATTAAGTATAATCTAATTATCTAGAGGAAATAATTAAAAAAGAATGCATTGGGGAGTTATATCAGGAACACCCATCATCATAAAAAATGTACAAGGACAATAACATTCATGAAATACCTAAAATAATGTATCTCTATCATAAAATTAATAAAATTATACTTTTGAAACCCTAACCAAGAAATTTTTAGATATTGTTGTATCTCATTCCTTTAAAAATAAATATTGAATACTAAAATTCATTGAATAATGGGAAGGGTGTTTTTTCAATAAAGAAATCATGGATACATATAAATGAATCCAAACATCGAATAACTGTTATGGTGGTGGGAATTTCATTATTGTTCAATAGGTTAAAATAGAACATTCATTTCTCCATTGATTAAAACAGTTTATATAAAATAAATTAAAAATATTCATTTGAAAACCCATTGAATGAATTCTAAGAAAGTCATAAATTGTATTTTATAATTATATTATTTCCATAAAAATAAATAAAATAAATATATTAATAATATTTACATTGATAATAAAATATTTTAAAAATAAATCTTCAAAATAATTAAAATGTTATTTATGGTAAATTGTAAGTTACCTAGAGTATGAATTATTCTGTATATTATTTACCCTCATCAATAACTAACTTATTTAAATTATTTACATTCATGATAAACTTTTTCATTTTTATTAATCCTTTTAATTTATTATATCTATTTTATACTTAATTTGTTTATCGATTTATTTCACATTGGAAATTTAATGATGTTTGGTTCATAAGTCCAAAATGACTTTAGTTAGTTGACAGTGGTAAATTGAATCATGATTATATCATTTATAAAATCCAAATAATGTTATTATTATCAAATTTACAGAATACTATTTCGATTAAAATGAACCATATAAGATGGTTAGAAAAAAGGAAATAATTTGCAATATATAGAACATGGTTTTTATGTATAGAAGAGTAATGATTCCATTTTTCAATGAACATGAGGAAAAGAAGGTAAGTATTATATTTTATTATAAATTTTTTATTATATCATAAAATTCAGATTGTTTTTTTAAATACACACATATATATATTAAACATATGAGGTGGTGAAATAAATAAAACACATCGATTCATAATGTAATAATTTACATTTCCCATGAGTGCTGTTTTTATTTTTTTCATTCAACAATAATGAAATAATTAAAATATTCATTTTCATTATATAATAAAATTTATATAATATATATTATATTTTCAATTAGATCCATTTTTTGGAAAAACCATTTAAGTCATTTATGAATAAATGAAATTTGTTGTCCTGCAAGGCCATAGTCTGTGAGCACACACTAACGATGTTTTAATTTTTTGTTTCATGATTTAGTATATAAAAAAGGATTATAAAATATAAATTATAAAATTAAACTATATGGAATATATTTATGTTTTTATTTTTGAAATTTTCATGATTAATTTAAGTATGTGGAAGAATAAATAAACAAAAAATGCACGGTTAAAAACTATACCTCTTATACAGACAACCTATTAGGGTTTATACAGAAAGGATTTTTAGGACGTTTTTCTGATCAAAATAAAAAATCTTGAAGAATAATAGTGTTTTTTGGAAGTCATTTTTTCATGGATTATGTGAGCTAATATTCTCTTAATGTTTTGAAGAAATAGGGTAGGGAGTTCCCTTTTATATGTAAGAGAGAGGACACACTTGAAAATTTTCAAAAGTATAAAATGTATCAATATATTAATCATTCTAAATGGCTTCCAAATGACTCATATTTAAAAAATAGATAATATATGGTTTCAATATTAAAAAATAGGATTTATACAAGTATTTATGTCATTTAAACCATTATCTTTTTAGCTATAACATGTTTTAACTCTTTCCATTGTAACTGATATTTTTAGCAAAGTTATTATTCATAATGATACAAAAATTAATGTGAGATCAATACCTAAGTTAGAAAAAATTATTAAAAATACGATTTTTTTTATAAAACTCATATTTTATAACTGGAAGAAATTACTTTTAAAATAAATATACAACACTCGAAGGAAAATGTGTTCGGGGAAATATGATTTTTTTAGTAAAATAATTTTTTAATACCAAATTAAAGAATAATATTTATTCCAATGTAATTGTTAATATTATTTTATATCAAAAGGAACAATTTTATTTTTAAAACCAATTCAAAAAAAATATACTTTATAAATACTTGAAAACAAAAGGAAGTTTTCTGTAAAACTAGGAATTTTTAATTATTCTCCCAAAAACAAGCTTTTCCAAAATTTCCACAAAATAACTATATTCAAATTTTTACTCACTAATATCAAAAACTAAATTTATTTTTCCATATTAAAATTATGAAATTTTGAAATTAATATTTTAAATAAAACCATATAATACATGTGAATAAAATTTGAAATAATAAAACTATTTCCATTTATATTGAAAAATAAATTAATATTATTATAATGAATTCACCTTAATAAATTTTAACCCATGTTTATAAATAAGGTTGGAAATTGATTCAATATTTAAATTACCTGGTTTGTTAAACCATTCATGGATTAAAATAATAACATATTAATAACATTAACAATTAAATAAAAATATATTATTAAAAATGTTTCTATTAAAAATAAAATTACATTGACATAAACTGTAATTAATATTATAAATAATTAAAGTTGTCATATAATTAATATTATTATGATAACTAAAAATTAGTAATGTAATTATTTTATTAAAAATATTATTAATAATTAATAATATAATTAACAATTAACAATAACTTTTATAAATTAAAATAAAAATTAAAAAATTAATTAATATTATTATTAATGACGAAATATTTTTGTTTTAATTAATGATTAAAAATTAATAAAATAACTAATAATTAAATTCATAATTATTAATATAAATCATAATATGTTATAATATAATAATATGATTAATAATTAAAATATTAATTTTAAAAAATAATCAATAATTCAATAATTTATTTTTTTATTGAAAAGGATTAGGTGAAATGCCTTTTTATTAAAAAAAAAGAAAATAAGACACATTTTAATGACAATGAATAAGAAGATGAACGAGGCCACACAAAGTATTCCTAGCCTCATCAAAAAACCAATGAGCTACAAAAGGTATAATAAAGACAAACACACGAAATCATAGTCAACATTAGAAAAAAAACATACACACACTCAAGGAACTACAAGGACTGATCACACTCCCCTCTAAGGGTTGACCCACTCCATATCCAGCTCGTTGAAATTTTCAATGCTCAAAGGCCTACCATTTGATGGATCAAATGCCTCTTCAAGGAAGCCCAAAATCCCCTTGAATACACACTAATATTTTCTAATGTGTACATGTGCCTTTATCCCTACCCACATAATAACCTACGTTATTATAAATAAATCATCTGTAAATCCCCCCCTATGTGAGGCTTCTAGGATTTGATTTTGGGACATATGAAGAATGACGTGGTGACATTACCATCTATGTTATCCCATATGTTCATAATGTCGAGCCATATGATGTGATGATTGGTTTTTCATTTTGTAGTTCATGTCATCTCTTTCAGGGTCCATTAATCCATATTCGACTACGATTTCATGAATCAAGAACAAGGATCCTTGGGCCATGAATATGTTGTAAAATATATTTGTTTGTTCTTGTAATTATTTATTAGGGGGAGTGATGCTTGACCCACTATGGTGACTTTTTGTGTCTGTTCTTTTTAATTTTTAATCCCCTCTTCCTTATATAGTTTATTTATGTAATTAAAAAATATAATTCCTTAAATAATTTATAAAATAATTTAAAATATAATTAAAATGTACTTATAATTAATTAATATTATTAATAATATAACCAAAAATATATATTATATTACTAGTTATTAATCAAAATAATAATTATAAGAAAAATTATTAGAGATTATTAATTATCATAATTGAAAAGGGATAGGGTCACAAAATTTTTATTAAGTAATGAATCCACTTTTTAAAGGGGTTGAATGGGAACCCTTAATAGTTATATTAATAATAATATTATTTATTAATTTTTTTTTTATTTTATAAAAAATAATTATATTCTTAACTATTTTATTAATTATTGAGAATGTTCGATCATGGAATATGGATGCATGCATTACTACCATTATCATTAAATAAAATAAATATAGGTTCAAGGTGGTGGTGATTTACAATGCCATATCCACCACCCATGACAAAGAAAAGAAATCCAGATCAGAACACAGAAAATGATGATGTATTCCTATAAGGTAACACAGTATAAGATAACCCAAAAAGTCAAAACTAGAATTTGATATGAAACCATCACTGATCTTCCACAATTTCACTTGATTTATATCAAGATTACAACACCTGAGAGATTATTTACTATAAGTAATGCAACATGTTTCACACTGGAAAGCAGTTTCAAAAGAGCCTCTCCATTCATGATCTGTAAAGAGAAAAACCAGACTCAATGAGAACCAAATTAAAAACACACAATTTTATCAAATAGATTCTTGAAAATATATAAAATAATACATTAATATTCCTCCAACAAAATCATCCAAAAGATCAATATGAAAGCCTAATTAAATAAAAATTAACAATGGGGATAACAAAACAATAGTCATTCTACTAGCTAGGAAAGGGAAAGTGAATAAAAACTAAAACAAAATTTTTATTGCTATATGTTAAACATATTTGATTGAGAGAAATTCCCCCTACCAAGAGAGTTTCTCCCCCTTCTCCAATTTTTTACTTGATTCAATAAATTACACTAATCAGTGTCCTCATCTAACATATTAATACAATTAGTACATATTACAATAATTATTTTATTTTTATATTCAACTATTCTAAAATTATCAAGGTTAATAAATTAAAAAGGGTTATCATCTTTAGAATATTTGAGTAATTAAACCCAGATAAAAGAATTATAAATTTAAAATAGAATTCTCAATACCAAATTATTAGATCAAGAAGTTGAAACAAGAGGAAAAACCTGTAATACTTGATATTAATTTCCCTTTTTTCTTCTGATTTTGATGATTATTGAAAAGATTCGTTATAATCATCTCTGGTCTAATGTGTATTAGTATCATCTTTCATAGACCATTTCCTAGAAGAATCCCTACAACAACAGATCTCTATCATTAACCATTCCATGGAATCCATATAATTTTTATCATCATCAGCATTAATTAAGAGATCCTTTATATTACATTACATGGGAGGGAAAACATAGTCATTACTTATTTATATAACAATTTATTCATTTGGAAGAGACTCTATATTTCATTATAACTAATATTTTGTAACATCATTTTCATTCTTATGTATTACATTACCTGCCTAAATAATAATGGTACAATGAGATATTGTGTCCAAATAAGTAGAAACAATTTCTATAATCCCGGTAGTGTTCCTTTGGGAGACATTGTAGTATTTACTACTAATTGATGTTACAATGTAGGGTGAAATTTTTCGCAACATAGGCATTATAGGTGTGGTATCATATTGATTGAATTTTCCTTTATTATATTTCAATGAAATAATTTCATGATCCTTCAAAAACAACTTATCAACCACCTCTTGAGTTGTTAATTTACCTTCAATCAAACCATAATGAAAATCAAAATTTGAATAATCCTCAATTAATATTGCATGAAAATCCCTGACAAGGTTCTATTTGGGGGACTATGCTGCTACTTTAGGTCATATCATTAACCAAAAAAATATTAAAAATTTAAATATGAATGATATTTTATAGACTTAATTATCCTTTAATATAATTTAAATATTATGACCAAGAACCCACTATTAATGGGTCCTTTTTTAGAAACTATATGATCATACATTAATCTCAATAGACCCCAAACCCTCTTAATATACTATGAAGAGTATGAATTTACCTATAAATTAGACTCATCAACTTGAGTTGGATCTGTCCCATGTCCCTCCTCTTACTGTTACACTGACAATATTTATACTACACCCATAGGTATGTGATCTTAATGTTGATTATATGAGATCATATGTGTCTTTATCTTAAAATTCCTCTCTTTATTAACTTCTAATGAGAATTATGACTAAACATTGTCACTATGATTTTTTATCTGAATGTACAAAATAAACTGAAATGAGTTTTTTTATTAAAATTTGGAATAGTTACTCTTGTTATAAATATAATATTTATATGTGGATAACTTAATCTTTTCTATTAATGTAGTTTTATGACCTAATTCATCTGAGATCCTGAAATAAAAAAAATTCACAAAAATTCGGTTTCTCTATCAATTTTAATAAGAAATCGAATTGAAGATACTATTTCAAAAAATTGCAAGGTTGTAAAAAATACAATTAAGACTAATGATTCTAATCCAAGCCTAAGTTCATGGTTTTTTACTTTAAATATATTAAATTAAAACACCTAATAACAAATAATGAACATTCTTTATTTCATCGTTGTGGTTCCATAAACTGAATTATATATTTATAATTATATATTATTATAATAAAAATATTAATATTATATTCCTAGAAAATTGAAACAAAATACGGAAAATAAAATCCATTAGGGATGTTATAGTCCCTTCATCTGAAAATGGGAGTTCTATCTAAAGATAATCATTGACAACTATTGATATAATTCATCATTTATCTTATACTAGAGGATTTAGGGATTAATGTTTTATCATCGTTGTTCAATTTATATGTCACATAATATTTTCCTTAGATGAACTGAATTTTTGGGATTAATGATATTAACCCATTACCCACAAACTTGTAATTATTAGTATATATAATTAGAAATTTCATTTTAATCGTTATAGTTTTAAAAATTCTAATGGTCAAATTTATATCAAGATAATAGGTTTCAATTGTATTTTATATAATCCATATATATATATATATATTATTTTAGTAATTGGAAAACACATTAATATGGATATAGGAACAAAGGTAGATTAGTTTGGTTACTTTGATGGAATAATTATCAAGAATGACTCTCGTTCTATTATTTTTGATAAATTTTTATCATTTTTTATAGAATATGTCATTTTCATTCAAGTAAAATAAGAAAATATCCCTTCTTATGAAGTCATGTACTTGACCATTGTGAATTTTCATGCTAATTGTCTCAAATAAGATATATGTTATTTTTTTTGTTTCATAAAAGGGAACAATGAAATGATTTATTGGAACAAGGATACACCAAAAAATTATAATAATTAATGATATAAATCCCCCCGTTTTATTTTTTAAATAAGTATAGGGGATAGGGAAATATCATAGGCATAAGTAGGTGCTAGTTATTTCTCCCGAGAACTATAAAATATCTTTGGAAATATAGACTTTTAAGACCACTGACAATGTTTAAGTGAAGATGGATTGTACTAATTATGTTAAATATGATATTATTGAAGGTTTTACATTTTAGTTATAAATTAATTTTGGACGTTATGAGAATCTTATTTTGGTATTTAAAAAATTGGAGTAAGAAAAAGTAGTCATTGGGTACTATTATTAGGTCATGAAATAAAAATAATGATAATAAATATACCTCTCAGGCCAGGATTTTAATCATGGTTTCCCATAATAAATATATTATGGTTGAACCTATTAATGATTGTTATGAATATGGTTATACTAATTATGAATTTTCCACACAAATTTATTTTATCATCTTTTATTATATGAGGATAATCTAATTTCCTTGCGTAATTGATATGGGACAATGAAGTTTGTTTCTCTTTCCCTAAATAGAAGAATGGAAAAATTATTTTGTGTTGATAATAAATAATATTTTTTATATTATCTATGAATTGTTCAAGACTATAAGAAATAAGACCCTTATCCCCTAATATTAGATAATCTGTGTAAAAGGATATTATTTTTGTATCTCTAGTTAAAAAAATATTCTTCTACATTGGATAAGGGTAATATTGACAGGAATTATATATTTTTTGAGATGGAGTGAACCCTAATTAAGACCTATAGACAGGTTACCTCTATAGAAAAATATGTTTTTCCTATAAAAAATTGATTTGTACAACTATAATTATATTAGTATTTCCTTTTACTTTAATTGGTGTTAAGAATCCCTCTTCTGTTATCTATATGGTTGTAAAAAAATAACCTCTACTCATGGAGTAATAGGTTACAATTGATTAAATTACATTTGTCCATGAATCTTCAAAATATAAAGCTCTCATATTAATCATTTTCATGTTATATAATATTGATTCTCTTTATTTGTCTTCATTTCCATTTCAACCTGCTAAATTTATTGTGAAACATCCTTCCACTCTCTCTAATTACTTGGAAATGGTTGACTTATGGAATTTTCTAATGATTATAAGATAACTTTGGAATATATAAAATTCATAAGGAACCATGATATGGATTATAATTGGGGAATAGTTAATTGAATCATTTATAATGTCCCCATGGATTAGGATAGTAATGATCAATAAAATCATTACAAAAACCACCAAAGCTTAGTGTATATGATAACGACCCAGTTTCAGGGTGGTTGATGATCTGATACCAAAACATTAATCATTACCATCTATGGAAGAAGAATATAAATAAATATTTTTATTTAGATGTCACTAATGGGTATGTTTTACTACTAATATCATATTTAATTTCATCAAATTAATGTTTTATAATAGTTTTAGAGTCCCACCATTGCATGATATATGATGTCCTTTATTTTTAGTTTATACATGGTTTTTTATTCATGAATGGTGATATTATGAGTAATCTATATTCAATCTAGAAAATACATATATAATATTATTGAGCATTTTTATAGACATAGTTTATGACACTATAAGACAATTTTTTAGTGGAATTAGAATATCTATCCAAATTTCTAAGATTAGAATCTAGAAAGACATCAAGTAACCTATAGAGAAATAATTTAATCTCATAATGAAAATTACCTCACATGACTACACACTTTTTAGTATGACCAATTTTTTAGATATCTCTCAATGAAAGTATTGAAAATTATATCACCAAACTATATTATGAATTTAACATTATTTGACATTAAGAAAATAAATCTTCCATTACCTACCATGGACATGGATTTATCATAATTTTCCATCTCAATCAAATGAACATAGATATCTACTTCTATTAAGTTCTTAGGGATAAATCCTTATTGAGTTATTCATTAATTAGATCATTCATGATGAACCCAACATATCCTACCTCACCAAAATCGTATACCTTAATGGTTTTCATCAACACATAAATTTACAAGTCTCATGACATACATTGATAAAAATATAATGTATAACTCCCAATACACATGTCCACAGATAGAAATATCCAATTGAAAATATTAAGTGTTTACTTTATATATGTGGATATATTCCCATAAGTTCCTTTTGTTAAGATTTTCAATGGTGGACCTCATGAAAAGATTACTTAATGTCTTATTACAACCTTACACGTGATCAAATTTATAAACTATGTCTCATCAAATGATTTCATCTAGACATAAAACATGTATTTAATAATATCATTATAACACATCAAGGTTGTCAACATAACGAGGAACTATTATGAAATTTTTATTTTATAGATACTCAAATAACATTGTAATTTTTATTATAGAAAATAAAAAACATCTTGTGATAAGATATTTATTAATATTCATGACCATGAATATACTGGTAATCAGAAGATGAATGTTAGTTTTTTCTAGTAAAAAAACTCTATTAGAATCTCATGTGAACTAGATCGATCTATAAACTATCTAAAATTCAGCCTCACATTATGAACATTATTATATTGAATATCCCTATAGTCTATTGATCTATCATCTATTAATGGTTTTTGTACATACTAAAACCCCATATCTCAGAAAAAAATACCTCAAGGGATGATATCACTAAATTTAAACATTTTTTAAACTATAGTACCTCACATATTGGATAATATATAGATCAAAGTACATTAAAATGTTATTAAACATTTTTATCATAGTACTACTCCAATATCTAGAAAAATATCATCCATAAACCTTGTTTTTAATTTTCATCTGAATCCTATACGCACTCGTTCTATTTATAAATGGAAACCAATAATTGTAATATGAATTTCTCTAATATATTACCTTATTCAAACTATGATGATAGATCAATGTAATATAAAAAAAATTATTCTTATATTCCCTTAATTACAAGTATTATCATTTCTCAAAAAACATGGCACCCATCCAGTTTTTCATTCTTATGCACTATCAAACTGTTTTGACTTCCAACATTTATAACAATTAAAGTATTTTTTTAATTCTACCCGTTTTTATTTAAATACAAAAAATATTAATACTCAGTATATATAATGGAATTTGAGATATATTTTCATAGTAATCTTCTGAATATTTAGTCAAATCATCATAAAAATATCATTATATAGTTCCACACAAAAACTATGACGATTCTATACATTGTAAAACATGTAAAAATTCTTTATTGATTGTTCCATTTTTTATTGTTCAATACCATTCAAATGTATGTACTATGAATTGAAATAATAAATTTTTTTATCAATAATATTATATGATGATCCTTAAAACATGGGGTTCTAGATATGTTCAAATTGGAGAAGTGGTTTTCTTTATTCTTAATTTTTAATTAGACTAATCATAATTTTTATATTATTTATGATGATATTTATTTTATAAAAATTTCCATCTCCCACAAACCTCTTACATATACATGGAACAATACCATTTAAAATGAATATTCAATGATAATTATTGTTTTTTAATCCGTAAATTAATCTTATAATCCTACATATCTTATTTGATTAACATTGTATCACCAAGCCATTTTGGTCATGTAATATAGACATCTTCAATAATATTTACTCCCAATAATGTGGAATAGACATACCATTTCCAATGTAATGATCATATAATGTTTTTAACAATTATAAATCAAATGGTTTTTAGAATGTTGACTTGGAATAATAAATTGAGCCATATTGGTAGAATGCTTATACAAAATGTGACTAGTTTCTCTTGAATACACAAAAATGGTTTTTTATAAAATAAATAAACTAAAAACATATAGAACAGATTGATAGTCAATTGAATATATCATTTAACTCATATACTCAATTCATTAATATCTAGTTTTAATTAATTTTTCACTATATGATTCGTCATTTATAATAAAATAATATATCTATAATATATATCAATATAAAACAACCTCTATAGTTTTAAATTTCCAATAATATATGTGTCACTAAAATAATACCTCTCACTAAGACAAGTGGGTATATTATTATTAAAAAAACATATATTAATCTTCATAATGGATTTCATTGAAGTCAATATTTCTCCTACTACCTCAAAAGGTATATTATTCCCTCCCATAAGTACATCTTTTTTTTACCAATATCATTCTATCATGGGAATGTTATTATCCTAAGTAGTTATAGGAAAATTATCTGTGATTAATTTTTTTCCTTTGATTAACATTTGTCGCTAAAATAGATTTAAAAATGAAGTTCCCATTAGAATTTAGCAGTTGTGAAATAATGTACTCCAACTATATAATAAGTTATATGATAACCATTGTAAATTTAGTATGAATATGGTATGTTTTTTATATTGATATTTACAGAACATGTGCCGATAAACTATAGAAGACTAAAAATTTATAAGATTATCGTCTCAATATTTTAAAATTAATAATTTTATAATATTGTAATGTGATTTGAGGAAAAATTAGACTCAATATTTTAAATGATCAATGTTTACTTGGTTAAGATATTTTCAGAAAAACCCACTTGATTTTTAAAATATCATTTACCAAGTTAATTTAGAACTTCCACCATTCATTATTAAAACCTATTAATAGAATATAATGAATTATATGTTTTTACTTCTAGATTCACCTTATAATTTTCGAGTGCTTTTCCTGAAAAACTCTAGAATATTTATTAATTAACTTTTTTCCTAGAAGATTCGTTATCTAAACATTACAAGTATGTATGTCAATATTCTTAATGGATTTTTTCTCAAAGTATTCTGAGTAACCTTATTTATACATTCTTGAAAAATACTATCAAAAATTATATCAATTCCAAAAACATGTATTTTATTATATTTTATATTCATTATTTATTGATTATATTGGATATTTATGATTTATGTAATAATGAAAAATTAATTAACTATGGAATTAAATAACAACATTCATTTCCAAATAATTCATGTCAAGATGAGTCATTTAAAACAAAAAGATAACTATTTTGGTGACACTCAATAAAAATACTAGATTTAATAGAATTGATACACTGATAAAAAATAATTCATATGTTTCTAATAAATAGCATAAGAATTACCCTTTCTCATGTACTAAGAGGATTAACCTTATATCTAGTAATGTTTCTAAAAATACATGGTTTACAAATTTTTATTAAATTATGTTAAAAATATGTTTTATCTAATATCATACATGTTAAACTCAGAAATTATAAAAACACATGAGGAAAATGAAATGGTTTTTTTCAACTTCAATTTTATGTATTTCCTTTTCCAATTACCATTATGATTATTTTTTATGAAAACATTTTCATTTTCACTATAGTATATCTAAAATTTTGTCTCCTGGAATGAGGTCATAAAATCGATACAGGATTTGGACTACCTATAGGAATCTAAAAAAGTTCAATCACTTCATTCAACATTAGTGTTTTAGAGCCATGAAATCACTAATATTTATCTTATAAAAAATCATAGTAAAAACATTCCTGAGAGGCTTCTCTATACCATCTATCCTATTATTCTTTTTTAATGAGAATAATTTAGGTGGTTATGGTGATAATATATGATTAATGGATAATTTTGTATTTATATGGATTCCAAAAAATTTATAATGATAAATTTGATTCAACATTTTTAAGGAATCATAGCTAGATAGGTACACCTAATTAATTTTACACCTGTATTTTGTAGTAACAATATCATTTATCTTAATTCTCTCTTTATTATTCTATTGAGATAATATATGAGATTTAATTGTATATGAATATATATCATTATGATTCATCTTAATATCATTGAAAATAGATGATTCATTTGTTTATTGAATAGTAGAAGTATCCTCTATGAATCTTTTATATGCATCCTTCTCAACACATCTCATTCGTTATGGTGGATAAAGATATATCGGGGACACCAACATATGCTATAAAGTTTTTATAGTATTTTCATTTACAATTGATTGAACCATACATGAATTTGTTTTCCTATTAGGACATGATCGTTTTCCTCAAATTATTATAGTGTCATCACAATTTAACATTCCATTTTCCATATTATGTAAAATATATTTTTATGGTATTATTTTTTTTTTACCAAAATGTATGATATAATAAATTTTATTTTTTTTGATCCTACTATATTATCAAATCCCAAAAGAACTCACCATTAGATTTAGAATATCCTATCTTGTATAAATTAAAGTTAAAAGTATACCTCTTTCCCTTCATATAACCCAAATTAAATACTATTCAATTACTAAAACATATTTTGGTAGGTGGGTCTTGCTAACTCCTTTAACATTCTATTCCTTGATCTTATGAGTGGACTTACCAAACATAAAATTAAAGAATAATATTTCCCCTAGAATTTCCACCATGTAACACCAACTCTTGTGAGGGAGAATCGTTTCTATTTTAACCTGGATAATTCAACAAAAAAAATCATTTGAATTCCATAATAAAGTATTGTGTCTGAAATTCCTATTTTCATACTAAGTCATATAATGGAAGGATATGACTAACTTAATATTATCATTGAAGATTTTATTTTGACAAGAAAATATTCATTATTTAAATCATTTAGTTGTTTTTAAATATTATATTTATTCTATATAAGTTATTTAACTTAATTGATACAATAATATTTTTTTTATAATTAATTAATTTTATTCCACAACAGATTATTTTTATTTTAGTTATTTTTAGATGGTATTTTAATGAATCTAAAAAAGAAAAAAAATTAAAAAATTCAATATAACAATAAAATAAATATAATAATTATCATGGTATTTACCAATAGATGGTTTATTAAGTAGATGATAAAATTATTCCTGAATGATTGGAAAAAATACTTCAGCTAGGATCACCTTGAGTTACGTCATCCCACATTAGACTTATGTTTCCCCTTTATTGATTCTACATCAGCTAGAATGGGAACAATATTCACTCATCTAGTGGATCCTTCTATTGTATATAATTTACACACATTCTGGTGATGGGAACCAAGTTGTATGGTGTTGTATAAAAGTAATCAATGAAACACATCCCCATATATAACAAAAAAGAAGGTATGATATGATGAAAATCATTTTAACTGAATAATAATTATCACAAAATCCATTAAATAACAATCATATTAATTGAAAACTAACACATACATGGGATGTTCAATAACATGATCATCCATGCATATAATGAGTTAAAATTTCAGAATTATCTACTATTCATTTAAATCCATTATATATTACTGTAAAACTATAGAATTACTAAATTCACTATTAACTAATTAAATAGATACTAATATTCCATCCAAATATTACATGATATTTATATACATTATAATTTAAAATGAATTATTTTAATTAATATAATATAAAATTAATCAATACACATAGTGTATAGAAAATCGATATGGAATGTGAAGCGAACAAAGCATATCATACATTGCTATTATATCATTTTAGGTAAAAATTCATTATATACTACATTAATAAAAAACAGATGACAGTAAAGGTTTAGTTTCTTTGGAGATAAGATACATAATCATCTTATTGAATAAAATATATCCAACATATACCACAAAGTCCTTCATATTAATACATTTATAGATATATCATTCTTAGAACGTTCATCAAAACCTGGGGAAGGAAAACATAAAAAAGGGTGAGATAAAATGCTCTATAATGGTAAACATAAGAAATATCAATAAATAATTATATATGATCATAAGGTTATCATAAAATAATACAAAAAATTATTTCATACCCAATCAATTTTATATCTTTAATCAAGTGTTATAGAATATAAAATTTTTATAACAGAATAAAATATTCCTAAGAGTGTTGAATCGTCAATAATCAGTCATCTTATAAGAGAGGATAACATAAACCTTATAATTTGGTGAAAATAAAAACATATAACATTGTGAACATGCATAAATAGTAACATGATCACTTATTAAGTAAATTACATGAAATAAAGACCTTGTATAAACTTATGTACATGAAAACAGGCTCACACATAGACTTATAGTCCTGAAAACATATCTATCATTGATATTATAGACACAAAACCTTTTCCATGCATATTTTTATTTCTTGGAGTATTTTTTTATTGAAATTACCCTATTCATTTAGAAATAAATTATTTAAAATCAAAATATTTCAAAAATAATATTTAAAATTTTTTCAGACAAATAAACCAAGGAAATTATAAAATATTCTTCAATGTAATGAACTTTATTGAAGGTGTTAATATATTTTCATGTCATATACATTAAAAAAAATAATTTTTCACCCTTCTGTACAAAGATAAATATGACTTGTAAGGATATTTTTCATTAAAAATATTCATTTTAAACCTTTGAAAATGATTAAATTGTAATGAAAATGAAATTATTATAAAATTAAAATTATATGTAAAAACTTATTTAAATTGTTTTTAGGAGAATAGATGAGGAAGAAAAAATTCATAACAAAGATGAAATATAGTCAGATTTTCCATAAAAATAGTTTTTAGACTATTTTGGTTTTAATGACAAGAGAATGGTACTAATAACACAACACTAAAAAAATAAAAAGTGGAGAATAAAAATTTAACTGTTTTTTCAAATAGGCAAAAAATAATTTCCTAGATAAAAATTCAAGAGTAATCAATCAAGATTAAAAAGGGTTTCTAACAAAAAATCCTTTCCTAATTTATTGTCTTAATTTGTATGAATTTATACATCTAATATAATAAATTAATATTTATTATACATATATAATAGAACCATATTCATTTATATAATAAAATATATTATTTATTTATGACTTATTATCAATTTTTAATTAGTAATAATGTATTAAAATCATTTTTTGGTTGATATACTTATCATTTTTCACATAGGCTTTGAATCATTGGCTCTGATCTAGGTACATTGATCGTGGTCCGACTATATACAAATTTTTAATTATGTCATAATTATCATATTTAATCACTATATACACTTTTATAACTATTTATAAATTTTTTTATGACACATAAATTACATAACATTGTAGAGAAGGTAGTTTATTCATATACACAAGTGAAAATTCAACATTTTCATTGTTGGGATAAAAGAAATGTAAATAATAATTAACCATTCAATAATAATAATTAAAAAAAGAAGTAAAATGTATTAATTAAATATAACCTTATTACCATCCATTTAAATTAAAAATGAAAAATCAATCACATCACTTTATAGAGGTGGTAGTCCATAGGTAGACATAAGTGACATTATCCACTGAAAAGTAAATGTTTATTTCAAAGGATCTTTTTAGGAAAAAATAGGAAACCATACATGTTTGAAAAAAATGGATAACTATAGAAGGATATAAAAAGGAAATAAATTCAATAAAAATTATATTATATTAAATCACCATATAGAATAATTATTAGAGTTTAGTTACCTATATATCTAAATCATTCTTTATAATAGCTTCAAAAGTATTGGCCATATTGTCCCATGTAGTGATTAATTCCACTAATGTGATCTCCATTTCCTTGGAACCCTTTTCCAAAAGTCTATCATGATTGATGATCCACATTATTTTCTCCTCATTGTTGTACAACTGAATCATTCTCTCATAAATTATAAATAAATCATCCCTTGAATAATTGATATCTAAGATTCTTATTACATTTCCTCCTTGGATTAAAGAACATTCCTTGATTATTTCCTCTTATTTTATTCCCACATGTTTTTAAATCATGTTCCAGACTTTGATCGGGACTATATCTTGGACATGTATGATAAATTCACCATCAGTTACCTTATTTTCCCCACTTTGAGTATGCTCACTTGGCATACCAGAAACATTCCTCGCAAATTCAACCATTTTTTATTCCCCCAATATTTATTCAATCACATTTTTATTTTCCTTACCTAAAGATCTAGTTAAATGGTTTTAGGAATGTTGGATTAATATTTTTGAGTCCTTTATCCCCCACCCCCACTTGTGGACTATAAATATCCTAGAAATAAGATTGCCTTTCTTTCACTTCCCTGAAAAAGACCTAATCATCATGGTCCCTTGGGTGTCATGCTCATTTTATGACATTAGTTTGGAGTCTAAACTATTTCCACATAACTCATTCCATTCCAAATACCTTGACTAAACCATCTTCAATTTCCATCTGGAAATGTATTTTTTACATCCTTTAGTGTTACATTATACTATCCATTCCCTTTCAAAGAATAGAACAACTTTGGATCGTAATTGTATTTGGTGTTTCATATTGGTCGGACCATCCCTTACTCATAGGAAATGATGAATTCATACTAGGAATGTCTTGAACCTCAGCAATATCCCTTAAATTTAAATTACTATAATAATAAATATAAGCATAAAATTTACCATTCTCTTTAATATTTTCTATACCCAGGTCCTTAAACATTTAAGCAAAGGATGGGACCGTGGATGAACTAGGTCTCCCATGGCCGACTTTCTAATCGTGAAACAATAAAAATCATGTTTTAACTAGGAAAAAATTTCTTCAACCATTGGTTCAGGATTCACGAATCTCTCCCCAACCAAAAAAGGATCCAAGGTTAGTTTCTCATTTTGAGGTAATGGACCAACAAAGAGGTCAATGAGGAATATCATATACTGGTGCATGCGACTAGGCCAACATTCAGAAGAATAATGTCTCAAATGCTTATTAGAAAAGCACTAATCTATCTAGGGATCCATGAAAACCATTTTCTTTTAATAAAATTACATAATAAAAATAATTTAGACCCATTAAATTGATGATATTGATACATAAACCTAAACACAGTTTTTAGGGGAAATATTTTGAATAATATTTTTATTCTATCATCCACACTCAAAAAACAACCTACCATATTCCACATCATGAGAATGATTGAAGGATTTTTTAAAGGGAGATGAATTTCAAGGAGTATAACCCACTAATTCCTTTTTAGAATTTCTCATTTAAAATGGAAATCATACGACCATCTAATAAGAAATAATTGGGATATATTTAATAATTATTGAGCTCTAAACCAAGATGAAATGAAATCCTCCTCCGATGAAAAATGTACCACAATGTCTCACATATAGAGAAGTCCAATTGTCACTAAATTTCACAAAACCTAAGAATTTAACATGAATATATCTAAATAATAATCTGATAATCAATTTTGAGTAAATATAATAACCAAATTCAGGTTCTGTATAGTCTATGCCTATGCAAACTCTACTATAGAAAGAAAAAAGCTGTGGAGAACCCTTAAAGTGATCAATAAATTTTTTGTAAATCTTTCTTTAGGGAATAAAGAAAAGGACTCAAGGTTGGAGAAACTAATTAAGGTAAGGCGATTGAATCCATTGGAATATGAGGGAAGTACCTCCGCCCCACAGACATAGGAGGGACTCAACATCAATAAATGCCGCCTTGGGTATCGTCAAGAGAGGAGCAGGAAGCATGATTCAGATCCATTATGAGGCATGTTGTCGATTTTGAAAGTTTGAAAGTGTAAAAATTTATATGAGATATTACAATTATAGAAGTAAAATAATTTCAAAAATATCATATAAAAACATTATGTACATCATAATAACTAGTCAGGAATAATGGTGATGGAAAATGAATCATGTCATTAAGTGGGGTCAGTAATACACATGTTTGAATGAGTGATAATGTCATATCCTAATTAGTGTATAAGAGGATTGATTATAGATTTCAAATAATAACAAAAAAAATTAGTATATTGATGACATTTATGTTTTTTATAATGAATACAGTTGATTTAAAGGGGTAGAATAAGAAATAATTTAATAATGGTTGTGTAATAAAATTACCTCCTCTTCGATAAGCACATATTAAATCCATTATTTGAGACACTAGAAGGGAATATTAAGAATATCAGAACCAAAATTTCATGTATATTTAATTTTACAAGATAATTGGGTAGAGTTTGTTAAATATCGGTGAATCAATGTTGTGTAATGAAAAGAGAGGTGAACTGTCCTTTTATAAGTTGGCGGAGGGACACACCATGAATATTCCAAAGAATTAAACTAATAATAAATCATATTCCTTAAAAAATGTAAAATAAAAAATTAAATTTCAATAATAATGAGTGAAAGGTCAAATTATCTAAATATAATAATAATTCTGGCAAAAAATTATGGCCTTATAACTTAGTTTTATCACAATTTACAAATTTTACACTTTTTTCTGAGGTAGTATTATTTTTACCTTAGTTACTATTCATATAGAACCAAAATTACGGTTGATTCATTAAAGAATTCTGAAATTTTTATATAACATATGGAATCCACTTTTCATGATTTAATCACTAAAATGGTTAAAATAAATTTAATATAAAATGAAAAATGCAATGAAAAAATGGTTCTCTGAAAAATGCCTTCTTAGTATAAAATTATTTGTAGGACAAGACCAAGAATAATTTTGATTCCAATTTTATTAATTAAATTATTTAAGAAAACTAAAAAATAATAAATTTTATAATAAATCCAACAAAAAATTACGCATTGAATATAACATAAAAAATAAAATTGTCATTGAAAATCATTTTTTTCACTATTAACCAAAAATCAATTTTTTTTTCAAAATTCCAAAAACATTACCCTAAGTTAATATTGAAATAATGGTTTGAAAATTTAATTTAATTATTCATATGAAATTTATACAAATATTATAAATTTTTAATAATTTATACACATATAATGTAATTAATAAATTTTTGAAAAAAAACTTTTAAAACATA
Organism: Viscum album; assembly: GCA_963277665.1. Classification (NCBI taxonomy): domain Eukaryota; kingdom Viridiplantae; phylum Streptophyta; class Magnoliopsida; order Santalales; family Viscaceae; genus Viscum; species Viscum album. The sequence continues at coordinate 1,671,661,936 of OY728121.1, read as the reverse complement.
AAATAAATCTACAAAAATTTAAGTACTTATACATTAATAAATTTTCATTATAAAAATATATTATATATTTTTTTAAGACACGATCATTACTAAACATACCTACCAAATTAAAATCTACATAATAATGTCCATATATGTGAATTAATGTTTTATTGCATATTTTAGTTATCCTAAAGCTAGGTGTTCCATGTCAAAAATCTATTTAATACTTCAAAATAATTGCAAAGAATACACATGTGAAAACATATGTTGTAATAATGTATATACTTCTAGTATATCCTACATTCTTGTTAGAATTTTATATGTCATTTTCTGGAGAAAATATGACATATACCCTATTAAACGGTGTATAGTCACTCGCATGGCATGTGACTAAACTCTGTATGACCCTTTTTATCTATCATATACTTTCATAGTAAGTAAAGTACATTGAGATTCATTAAATTACACATCCTATTGTAATATAATTTAATCCATAGATCAATATGAACTTTATCTTTTAATGCTAATGAAGAACACATCATTTACAACGAACGTACACATCGTGTACTTCTGAAATAATATGGAAAATTATTAATTTTGGATTTTATGTTCAGACAAATATGTCACACATTATTTAAACTATATATACACCATGTATTTTTGTTTAATATTATAATAAATTTCTTTTCCTTGCGTTTGATTCAAATTGTTACAGCCTGCTGGAGTATACTCCACATGAATGTGTATAAGTAATGAAAAGTACCAAACCCACACTCTAGGATCCATAACATAAAAAATGTTTTCTATTACAAAGGGAGATGAAACTATATTTATTTTACAATATTAACTTATGTTAAACATTTCAAATCATAAAAATTACACAATACAAATAATGAAAGGTTTATTATCATTGGAGATCATCTATATAAATGACTTCTTTTATAATATTAGTGATCATTTATGTATAATTTAGCTAAAATATAGTCTATTTTGGATATATCCTAATTTCCACTCATCATCACAACCTAGGTAATAGAAACATATGAATAGGATGATATCAAATTATCATTATGGTAAAAACTTCATCAACATGTCATCATGGGTTATGTTAGAAGCATATAAGAGTACATGATAAGGGGAGAAATATCATGTTATAAATAACCTGGAGGAATAAGAGTCATCAATAATTCAAGATATAAGTCTATATAAATTCAAATTATATGAACATATTCCATGTAATAAGGATGTGAATCATATGCATATAAACATATGGCATATCCCTAAAACATAGAAAATAAGGAATTATAACATAAAAATACGCATAGAATTTTTTTTATCCAAAATAAATGAATTATGTTTTTACAAAAAATAGTTTAATAAGAAAAACAAGAGATGTTCACACAATAAAAGATTTAAACTAAGCTACATTCCCCATGTTCAAACAAAAAACATGTGAAAAAAGATTCACACATCATGTTGACACAAAAAAACATGTCAACAAAATTTCATGGATGATTTTCACAGAAAAAACATTTGGAAAAATATTATCTCATCACATTAACCCACTAAAACTGTAAAAAAATCTACCTGAATCACATTCACTTAATAAACATGTGAACAAAGCTACCTTCATTATTTTCATATACATTTCATTATCTCATGTGAGGTGAAACATTAACAAATAAATTATAGGTTATATATGAACCAAATAGTAAAATATATATATATATATATATGTTACATTAATAAATATAAATTCATCATATCATAACGATCCAAAGGAAATAAAAATTGTTTTTGTGAAAAATCCAGATGATATCCCCAAAATTAACATGAAAAATGTAAATGATATATATCCAAAATTAAATCACCAAAAAATATTATTTTACAAAAACAGGTATATGGATATACATGAAAAATAATTTCCTAGTAAATATATCCACATTATATAAATAGTAAAATTGTTGTGAAACTATAAAGGTGTTTTTAGTATCACTTTTTTAAATTTTCATAAAATAAGATTGTATAGATCACCGTCAAAATTTATTTTTGAAAGGTGAATTGAAAATAATTGAAAAAATTACTTTAAAAATATAATTCAATAATTAATCCTTGGAAATAAATATTTTTTATGAAAATGTAATTTTTAGTTTAAGCTTGAACATTTTATTTTGAAATGAAGGAAATTTTTTTTTAATATTTGGAAATACAATTTTTAAAACTCATATCACAACATCAGTTAGTAAATATTAAATTTGAAAATAACTAATGGAAAATATGTGGTACAAATGAGTAAACAAAAAATTGGATTTCAAGATAATAAGGAAAAATATTTTTGTAAACAATGAAGATTGAAATTTATGGGAAACCACCATTAAAAGAGATTACATTTTATTTTAAAAGACATTATACTTATATTTAAAGGAAAATCATTGGAAAATAATATTTGAGTTAAAAGTATAATTTTAACTATAGAAAAATTTGTGTGTATCATATGAAATATGAAAAATAATATTTTATCAAACAGAGAAGAATCATTCTCAAGGAATAATTTTTTAACTTAGTGAATGAAAATTTGAGTAAACAAAATTACTTATGGATATAATATTTTAATGAATTGTATTTGAGTTAAGAAAACCCCTTAAATCATAGTTATATTTTTAATTAAAAAACCTTGAAATTTATTTCCTGTGATACATTTTTATATCCACTATATTTCATCAAATTAATCATTAAATAAATTGATGTATAAAATATACACATTAAAAAAATAAGAGGTGGTTAATACACATCATTTCTCAATGAAGAAAATTTTATATGGAAAACCCAATACCTCATATACTAATTCATTATAAGTGTTCACCTAACATATTAAATAATAAAATTATGTTTATTATACCATTATTTTGTGATTTTTCATTTATATTTCATTTTTTATAATTTATTTATTATCATATGTTATTTGTTTTAAAATAGTTTTGTTTTATGGTTGTTACCTGTAGTAGTTCAGTTGATTTCACTAAAACAACATCACTTCATTAAACATGGTAAAATGTGTTGTAAAATATATTATGATATCCATAAGTGTAAATATTATTTATATTTAATTATCAAATTATCACAAAATTTAATCTGTTCCATAGGTTATCCAAAAACATTTTAAAATTAATAACACACCATCGATATGTTTCTTTAAGGAAGATAAGTTTACTATGATCATTTATTGTTAATATCATATATTAAATGACCAATATTTTATTTCCAAAATATTAGTATTTTTTAATATAATTTTAATACCAATGCAACATTTTTAGTGGAATCCATGTAATGAGGTAACGGAAAAATATAACACACCTCTCATAGAGGTAGTTATTTTCCCATATGCATAATGATGTCTTCATTTTTCAAGTGGTTTTGGAAGAGGGTATAGAAGTGTTATTAAATTTGTATAAATCATTTAATAATTTATATAATACAAATTTTATCATACATTAATATATTATAATTAATTTCAGGGGTGGAATAATAAAATAACTAAGAATGTTGGGTTTGGAATGTTAGCTTCCCCCTTGGATATTCTCCCTTGGGTAACACCATAAGGTTATGTGGTATATTCTATTGGAAAGAAAAATAATTATAATTAATTGGTAGGGGGTTTAAGATAGAATAAGGTAAATTTATTGTAGATATAGATACTTTTAATGGTTTTATAGAGGTGGTATAAGAGATCTCCTTTTATTAGTGACAAAAATGGAATTCTTGTAAATACCCACAAATTTTTCAGTTATAAAAACACAAAATGAAAGGGTTAATGCCTATAAAAGATTAAAATAATGAATTTTGGGGTGATATAAGATTGATATATCCAATACCAATCATTTTCAATCCATATTAGGAATGTTTTATTTCTTTTACCACTAGATTTTTACATTTTACCATTTTGGATTTCACATTGCTAACTAGTTTTTACCCAAGTAATTTATATATTATATTAGGTTCATTGGGGTATAATTACAATACAAGAAACACATGATGAGAGAGAAGGTAATACACTTCCCCCCATGAGATAACCCACCCAACCATCCAGTTTTTGATTAAATTGATTATTTATGCCTTGAAGGACCATCTGACATGAATCTTATTTACTAGAACTTATTCCCACCATTAGATGGAATGAATACCCATATTTCTTCCCCCCATCCTGATCGCATGCCCATTATACATGAATTATAGTCCCCCTTTGATGTAATGGAGGCCCTTATGTCCCATAATCCCAAACCCGTGGCTTGAATACCCAAATATATAAATAGTTCTATGTGATATTGATCCTAATACTATACTCATATAGTACCCTAAAATATTTATCCACCATGATCTTGCACTGGGTTTTATGAAAACTTATGGGGTATGTAAACCACTCTACTCCCACCCCAACTGGATAAGTAATTTATATTTTATTTTTATTTTAAGCAAACTACTCTTTCAATTTTTTGATATTCTGAACCTAAATTTATAACCTATTATTTTTATATCAATATAAATTTAAGAGTTTAGTAACATTAAAATTAGAACATTTTCATATATAGAAAAAAAAATTACAAAAAAATTGTTCTCTCCACTAACTCTTCATAATATTATAAAATAGTAATTACCAATTAAATGAGTGCTAATATGATTTTATATATGTGTAAAAATCATATTAATTTCATTATATAAAATATAATAATTTATTTTATTTGATAAAAATTAAAGAACAATTATAAACAAATATCTGAAAATAAAACATTCACCATAATCATGGTCATTAACTTCAATTATAATAATAATACATTTATTTATAGAAAATAAAAACGGAATTATTAAAAAAGTATGAAAATGATGATCTGAAATATGAAATAAATATTTTTTAAATTTAATTTATAAAATAGGTGAAAAATAATTTTCAATATAGCAGAATAAAAATATTTTTTAGAGTAAAATATTACTTGTTTTTTCAAAATGTTACTACTGGGTTGAATACAATCATCATAGTATTATTAAATGAATTATTTTTCATTATGAATATAAAATTTTATAAAAAATGTCTCAAAAACTATTAATAAAATCTTATATTATGATAATGTTATAAAATTAAATTGTATAAGAAAAATGGGTACTTGTATTCATTATTCGCTTAAAATGAAATATGATAGAAAAATCCCAAAAAATTACCCTATGCTAATTTGGATTGGATAAGTTCAAAAATAATAATCATTATAAAAAATTAAAATTATAATGTATATTAATCATTTTTTCATATTAAAATATATAATATATTCAATGAAAATTAATTTTATGGAAAAATTATATTTTAAAACATTGATCATTCTAAATCATATTTTTTTATGAATTTATAATTGACTATAATATTTTTAGTTATTAGGGTTTTTATTATTCTATAATTTTATCAATATTATTCCTCTAATATGTAATTGATCATTTTGGTTTTGTGTTATAGGTGATGCAACCTTTTTGATCATAATAATTTAACAAAAAGATATATATTAAAATATAAAGGTATTAAATTATCACCATATTAAATAAATTATTCCACTGAATGTTTAGGTATTACTCAATAGTAAAATAATTAGGTTATCCTTAATAGGTTCATGGTATAAGAATTTATTTCTAATGTGGTATCATCCATCCCAAATAGAGTATGTATTGGAAACTCATTTATTCCATCATAGTAGACATATCATAAAATTGATATTCCTCTTAAACATTTAAGTTAAATACTCCTTATGAATGGGTGTTAAGACCAATATAATGGAATCAATTTTCCCTAGAAATTTTGTATATAGATTTAACGTGATACGTTATCATAATTCATGAAGAGATACGAAATATAATTTCTATATTTTGTTAATGTAAAGTTTATATGGAGATATCCAATCCATTTACATAATTTCATTGAAATGCATCTATATAGAGTATCATAAAAAATGCATGAAATATATTCCCATAAACATCATCTTGGATGACATCAATCATAGAGGTTTTATTTGAAAATATTAAATAATTTATATATTGATTTGATTCATTTAGAATATATTGTAGAAACAGTATTGTAAAAAGAACAATAAATATATAGTGGAGAATAAGTGACACATAATTATCATGTTCCACGTCAATGGTAATAAATTGGAAGGTAATTCCATTTTTTCATTTTTACAGGATATAAAATTATATATTCTTAAATAGACCTTGAATTAGGGAATTAGTTCATGTACATCCCATAATAATTGAATTTTAATTATTGTAATCTATTACCATCCATTGTGTTTGCAATCTTCTTTTGAATATCATGTTCTCTTTTTCCCTTCTTCTCATATATATAACATTAACCTATAACTCTTCAACAAGTTTATGTATTATTATTTTCACACTTTTAACATCTATTTGATTGTTTTCTATTCCATCCTTGGTAATAATTACATATATCCCCGTAGAGATTCATTTTCAATTTTTTATATTTAAAGCCATTTGAGTAATGAAGGTTTTCATCTTCCATTTTTACATTATGTGAAATTAAAAAAAATTATTCATAACATCAAAGGTATATTGTAGATAACTTGTACTCACCCGTGCTATTGCATGGCATATTCGATTAATGGGTTTTCTTTTAATAAGATATTAATATTTATAAATTGGCGAAGAAACAGTAATGTTGAATAAATTTTAATTAAAATGTAATGGTGTGATAATGAAATAATAGTGCATAAAAAATGAAGACACCATTCAAATAGTTGACAAAGAAACTAGTACAAGTATATGAATTTTTAAATTTTGTGGAAGAATATTTGAATTCATTTTCAATATCAATAATAATAACTAAAATACGGGCACTAAAATAAAAAATTAAACGTAAATCAAAGATAATACAGTGGTTGTAATAATGAAAATGTAAAATGTGAAAATAAATTAAATAATAATATAATGAATGAGTGGGTTGTTCAGGAAAAAATAAAATGGAGTGAAACTATTCATCAGGAAATTGAATCAAAAAAATTGATGAAGATAAATAGAATTTGGTTGTTTCTTCACTAAATATCAATAGTCTCAGATTGTTGTTTTAGAAGCAGAACCACTGTCACTTAGGGGCATTTTTTGAATAACCAGATGTCTGATTCAGAATTTTTTAGAGTTGATATTTTTTATTAAATCATAGTAGGTTTCTAACATCATAAGAAACACTTAATCAAGACACTTGAAAATCCAAAAGTAGTTAAAAACAGTAGGTATGTAAAAATAGAAATCCATAGAACATTATACAACAACATACAAAATTATTTGATTATCACTAATCATTTTGATACAGAACATAATTAAATTATATAACCTGTAATTCATGATATCGAGTTGATATATATTTTAATATAAACAATTAAACAACCATTTAAGATCATCATATTTAAAAACATGAGCATAATATTTTCTAAAATCACAAAACATAAACCAAATAACCAATATGGAATATAAGTTATAACATTAGGGAATAATGTTTTGAGTGATATAGTGAAAAAATAGCAAACCTGTTAATGGTAGACTATTTATTTTAGTATGCACTAAATATTTAAATAATCAATAATTCAATCAAATTTACATTTTGTAGCTAACCTGTGGAACAGTAAATGTAGAAGACTGAAATGAGAAGATTGTTTTCATACAGGAATTAGAAAATAAGTATAGTGAAACACCAATAATAAAATAAATAATACTGAAATGAACTTAAGAAAAAAGATGAACAAAACAACAATAGTGGATTGTTAAAAATCCTGTAGGATCCAACATAATATAGATCCTTGAGCAAACAAAATATATTTCTGAATCTCAAATCCAAAATACAGATGATGGATGATAATAAATATAGAAAGGGATGGCTTTCTTAAACACGATACCATGAAAGGATCCAAAAGTGATGATCGGCATCACCAACACCTCATGTTTTGTTAGCGTGATCTCCCCATCATGATATTTTTAGGCAGTAGGCTTCTACTGTGGTATGGAATTGATCTAGAATTCAATTCCAACACAACAAACCATAATGTAATGTAAACACAAGAACCCACACAGATAGTCGACTTGTATTTTTTCTTAAATGGGAACATAAAATCAATGATGGGTAAAATAAGGGAACATGAAGGAAATGAGGAATAAATTTTCCTAGTTTGGAAGGAAGATATATAAGAAATGGAATATTATAAAAATATAAAATTATATATTGTCCCATTATCTTGGATTTGTGATGTTCTTGACTATATTTATCCAGTAAATAGACATCTCAAATCAAAGGAAGTGAAATCTGTTTTAGTTGAAAATAACACTTCATAAAAATATGGATAAATAGATTAACTAGAAACATACATAATAATTCAGAATATTGGAAAACTAAATTACTATAAAACATCATTAAATATTAGAACATGGATGATCAATTTTAATGTATATAATTTTCCCATCATGTGTAGAAATTATTAAACACAAAAACCATTTGTAATTTCAATAAACATAATTTATTAATCATAGATTGATAAAAATAAATTGTTAAACATAAATTAGAAAACATAAATTATTAAAAAAATTATTAAAAATAAATAAGCATATGTTTTAAGAAATTTACCATCTATTTTTATGTTTATAATTTAATTAAACACAAATTATTAAAACTAAAATAGAACACAAATTATTAAACAAAAATGAAACACAAAATATTAATCATAATAACCATATGTTTTAATGTATATAATTTTCCCCTCTTGTGGATAAATTATTAAACATAATAAACTTTTGTAATTTCATTAAACTGAATTTAGTAAATAGAAATTATTAAACAGAAATTATGAAACAGTATTTATTAAAACAAATAAGAAACTGTTTTTAACAAATAACCACCTATTTTAAACACAAATACCATCAGTTTTAATGTATATATTTTAATAAATATAAGCATAAAAAAGATGGATAAATTAACGAAAGGAATGGTGACAAATATAACAAATAGCAACTGTTTTTAACAGCATATGGGGTGCTCTTTTGAAAAATTATATTTTCAAACTTCCATGTCAGTAATATCCTACCAAGAATTTTGTGAGACTTTTCTATAGTGGAATAAAACATCTGTATGTTGGTTGAGAGCAATGTCAATCCCTATAAAAAATAATAATAGATGAGAAAAAAGTACAGAAATTTTTTAATTGTACAGTATATACTCATCAGAACTATGATGTTTACCTATTTTCATATTAGAAAAACAAATGAAATGTGTTTTCCAAGTATTGTGTCATTATGATGGCATATTCTCCCCATATGCTGTAGTTAATTCTCAAACCTCTATAAGAAAATACAGAAACATTGTTTTTAATATTAATATATCAATAAATTGAAGTTTGAAGAGAATCTGACGAACCTCTCATCATCAAAAATAGTTTTGAGGTTTTGGCTGGTTCTCCGAATTATAGGGTTTGAAAGATGAAGATGCCTAAAAATTTCTATAAAATTTTTAAATACATTTAAAACCATTTTAGAAACATTAAAACATTATGAATGAATTATCAACTGAAATAGTATTATATGTTACAAGAAATGATCAAATTCAATAGTATGTAGTGGGACATCTATTTTTGTTGAAAACAAGCAGTAAACATTATTATGATTCATGTTAACCTGAAATCAAAAAAAAACTGAGCAGAGTCAGTGAACAAAGATGATAGAATAATGGAAAGAAGTTATCATTTTATTTCAAAAACTGATTGATGTAAAAAACTATTAAGAAAATAGAATATTAAAATTTCAACAGAAGAGATAAAATAACCAAATCTATGATACAAATGCTTTTCTATCACAGATTGGATCACCCTACATACAATGTAGTCTAGGATAATTTTTTTATAGCTTCAACTAAACCACCACATTTCCGTTGAAGTGGTCGAACAAATTATGAACCCTAAAAAATGAATATATGAATAAATAGAGTTTTAATGAATGAAATAGTTGTTGCAATTGATGAAATGGAAGAATAGATCTATTTTAATGACATGAGATAAAATCATAAGCAAACAGAGATACTAAAAAATTAATAGAAGAGATAAAAAACTAAATCTAAAATAATAATGTTTCTATTTGAGTATATAATAATGACTGATGATAATAATACAAAGGGAATATGAAAGATTAAATGAAAAACACTACACATAAAAATAGCATTTCATAAATCATTAAAGTTATAGTAAAACTAAATGAACCCTTTATCCACTGAGATACCATTATTTAAAGACGATTACAAATCTTTTCAACCTGAATTCCAGAAAACTGAGCATAATCAATGAACTAAGATGCTTGAATAATGAAAAGATAATAATCTTTTGTTTTAAAAAATCGGTGGAAGATAAAAACTATAATGCAAATAGAAATATGGAAAATGTAAGATAAGAGATAAAATAACTAAATCTGTGATACAAATGTTTTTCTCTAGTAGATTGGATGACCATATGTATAAAGCTGTCCAAGATTGTTAGGTAACAACTTATACTAAATCATCACATTCCCTCTCAAACACATGTAATTAGATGAGAACCAATATATTGGTGAACAAACAAATCAAAAATGATATACTAACTAGTTGAGAGAAATATTTGCAAACCAGTTGAGTTAAAAAAGCACCAATGATGATGACAGACTACTATCCCCATGGAGAACACGAACCTACATCATTTTGAGAGAATGACCTTGAATCAGTCAACACCGTTTATGTTCTCCATTTCAACAGAGATCATTGAAGATACTCAAATAAATGAATCCCATGCACCAAATAGGGAAGACAACTGACAATATTTCATGCGAAACCTAGTTCATGAACAAATAATGATTGTATCATAAATAAAAATATATTATCAATTTGGTAATAGATTCAATAGAACATATCAGAGTATATCCAATGAAAATTATACAGTAGGAATATGCAATGAATTAAATCACCTTGATGCCCTGGAAACCATCTAACTGAACCTTTAAAACCTACACCAGCATAATTTTAATTAAATATGCCAACTGATTGAATTAAATCAGTGATAAATTATATCTTTTTAACCCAAATTAAATCATCTAAGAGCATCTCAACAACCTAAATCTGAAATAATGAAAGTGCACAATGAGTCATTATTTTAAAAGAAATAAATAAATTATTCTAGCATAGGACAAATAGTGAAAATATTCCATCACATACTAATATTTTTCACCCTAAAACAATATTCACCTAAAAATAAAGAAGAATCCATATTATTGATTACCTAAAGATATATCAAAAAAATTTGTAAAATCACACAGTAATTCAGCAGACATTTCATACTGGATAAAATTAGAGTGAATCAAAAACCCTAATATGATAAATTGAATGAAAATCAGAATGTTGTGCATTGAAATATTTGGATAACACTAATAAGAATGTTACCTTTAATGGAGGGATGACCCCAACATAATATTTAGCTAAACATTCTTGCAACAGATTGGAGGATACTACTTGACGTCAAGGGAATCCTAGTTATTAAATGAAAATTAGATGGTAGAAATATGAAATGAATGAAATCTCTTCGATCCACTAAAATCCATCTAACTTAACCTTTATAACTTGTACCAAAACACTTTGAATTAATTAAGCCAACTGCATGAATTAAATCAGCAAGAACCAATATATTTTGAACCCGATTTAAATCAGCCAAGTGAAACTCGACAACCTACATCTGAAACCATGAAAGTTAACAAAGATTCATGTTTTTAAAAGAAATAATTTAATTATTTCATCATAGTACAAATAGTGAAAACATTCCAACAAATACCAATATTTAGAACCCTAAAAACATATTAACCTACAAATAAAGATGAAACTAGAGAATTGGTTACCTAAAAATATATCACAAAAGAAATGTAAAAACACAAACTAATTCTGCAGTAATTTCATACTAGATTAAAACAGATTCAATAAAAAACCCACGTATGATAAGTTGAATCGAAAGAAGATTGTTGTTGGTTGCAATATTTGGCTAAAAGTAATAGGAATGTTACCATTTAAGTGATATGACATAGCATTAATATGTAGTTAATAGAAAAATAACAGATTGGAGGATACTTATTGATGTTGTAGCCCTATATCACCATCTGAAATTAGATGAGTATTTTAGGGTTTCATGATATTGAACATAGAGTTGTAGTAGTTAGGGTTACCGTAACCAGATTCCGAGTGACGACCACCACGACTAGGTAGGTGAAAGTCTAAGATTGACTGTAAATGGAAGAGCAATGGTGGGAATTCACCATTGGTAGATATAATTTAAGTCAAATAAAACCAATACCCATATGCATAGACGTAATAGTTATATATACAGATCAAAGAAGGATGATGAAGATGGAGATGTTGCTGGAGAGGGGAGTTCGAGAGGGAGGTGGCATCAATTGGGGAGTCAGTGATGGACAAAATCATGGAGGGAGAGGGAACTCTAGGTGGAGGCATGGTGGGAGAGGGGATTCAACAGTGTAGAGAGAAGATAATGTTCAACGTGAACCCTAATACAATGGAAGGAGAGTCCAAATTGGGGACGGGGTAATGCGGAGATTTGAGGCGAAATGAGGGGTAATATAGGGGTTAGAGACCAAGAATGAGGGGTATTTCAAGTGTGCGTGTGAATAGTGGAGGGGATAATGGTAAATGGTTATGGGAATTGGGTGATGTGGGTTGCTGTGGTGGTGACACATCAGCAGCGGAACACCCAGGTTTAGTAGATATAATAGATTTATTTTTAAATTTTTAGGTTAATAATGATCTCTCAATCTAAATTTTCGATCTATTGATAAAACTATAGGCATATATTTCATGTCATGTGATTTTATCCCCATAGGTACAAATAAATTATTATACCATTTTTAGCTTAAAAAATCCTGGATCCATTTATGTGATTTGATTCAGAGGGAAATATTGATAAATATACATTCTTGAACTCATCCTATACTATAGTGTCTGCATCAATATTTTTCATTTTATTATTAATGAATGTTTAGCATTTCCCCCCTATTCTAACAAATTATAATAAAAATATTATTCTCATTAATCAAGAATAATATAATGTAAAATAAATTTTCATTAATATCGATCTATTTCATGGAACTAAATGGATTTTAAGAGCATGAAATGAGGGTGTATGTTGTTGCGTGAAAGACTTGATTAAAAGCTACTCCATCCAGACTATGTTAGAGAGATCAATATTGTTTGTATAATTATTCATGAATTTGTATAATTGAGTGATAATTGATAATAGATTCTATACTCCCACTCTCATCCCATTTTTCTATCAATAAGTCAATAATAGTATTTCTCGTTGTACTTATTCCTAACCCATTTTATCATTATCCATCCATTTATTAAATTAATTAATGGATAAAAATAAAAATAGTTAAACTGAATGGAAAACTATTAATAAAAAAAGGATAAATTAGAAATTGAATTCTAACCAAAACATATAATTTTCAATATTTCAATATTTGATGTTCATTGTCTATCTCAAATTATGTTATATAACAATTCCATAATGATTATTTCAAATCAATCATAATTTTTTATAAAGAATATGATATTAACTAAATAATATCTGAATAAACATTATAATCAGGTGTGCAGTCTTAGTAATGGTCATCATGAATCGTGTGAAGATGGAGATTATACTCCAAAAAAAATTATAGGTAATTACACAAAGGTGTGTCTACTTCACTACTAAATAAACATTCTAGTATCTAGAATGGAATTTAATTTCTATAAAACCCATTAAATAAAAACATTACTAGAATTTATGAATGTTATCCTATATGAAGACATAACAATTTGAATTATCCGAAGGGTTTTTACTAATGTTTTATTATAAAATTCCAAAAAATAGCTAAATTAATCATAAAAAATAACTAAACACTACCATATCCCAATTGAAAAACTCCAAACCCACAGTCATAGTTACATTTCTTAAAACAATTTCTTCAAATATAATAATATATATATATATTTTGATAAATATATTTTTATTTTAACACATTACAAGGTTTTAAACATTACATCTCATAATAATCATACAATCGTAAGAAAAGATGCGTTAGGATTATTGAGTATCAGCATTATCAGAGACTTATTTTATAATACTTAGGAAAATTTATCGATAATTTTCCAACAATTGACCCACTTTTAGAGTTCTAATATGTCATATTCATATTTATAGAATGTAGAATAAAAACACAAGGGGTGAACTCAGAATCATAGTAATAATAAAATTAATCAACATGGCATCAAGTGTTCGCCAATAATGACATGATAAAACATGATATAAGGATAAATGTATTATTAAAATTAACATTCAATAATAATATTTTCCTATATGGGATGATAGAAGGGAATATAAACTCAAATGATCAGAACATGTACCTTGGTATAAGGGTGTGAGATAAAAAATGTTCCCAGGAGAAAAATAAAACACATTATGAAATATGGAATAAAATTGGAAAATAAATTAATATGTAATTATGACATGGAAATGATCTTAAAATGTCATGTGAACCATACTTTCTATAACATTTTTACGAAAAAACATGTCAACAATGCTTCAAGTATCAAGTTCACAAAAAAACTAGTCAATTTTTTTTTCTTCTTGTTCACACAAAAAACATGTTAAAAATTATTCACGCATCAAATTTAAAAAATAATATTTTGAAAAACTCTTCCCCAATCATTTTTACACAAAAAAAATATGAATAAGGGTTCCCACATTATGTTCGCACAATAATAATATAATGAATGCTACCAAAATCATGGTCATATAAAGAACACGTGAACCATTCTACCTAGATCATGTTCATTAAAAATTTCGTCACCTCATGATATATGAAACATTAACCAATGAAATGGGGTAATATATATGACCCCAACCATAAATATTCCAAACATATTTGTGACACACCAAATAAATCATTCAGCATATCATAAAGAAGACAAGGTATTGAAAAATATTTTTTAATATAGTTAAATGGTATCCATAAAATTTTCCTCAAGAATATAAATGGTTAATATAATAAATTAAATAACACCATAATTTTATTTTATAAAAAAAATATTGGGGGATTCAAGGAAAAAATCCAAATAAAAATATCCTTTAGTTAGTGGGAGGAAAATGGTCACAAAATCATAAAAGTGTTCTTAAAAAATGTTTTTAAAATTATCGTAAGAGTAGAATTTATAGATCTCATTCAAAAATAATTTAAAATTTGAAAAGTGAAAACATTATAAAAAATTTATTTTAAATTATTTTATCCTTGAAAATGAAAAAATATTATTAAAATATAATGTGGAGTGGAATATATAAAATTTGTTTTTGAAGGGGTGGAAAAACCTTTTTAATATTTTTAAATACCATTTCCAAAAAACAAAATCCAAAAAAGTGGTAATAAAATATATAATTAAATGTCAATAAAGTAGAAATATAAGGTCACATGATTGAACACATATTTTAATTATATATATAAATAGAAAACATTTATGGGTGTGAACCTAAAATCCTGAATAATGAAATTGATTTTACTAAAAAAATTCAAATGAAACTTTTAAACCAATATTTCATTTTATATGGTGTATTTATT
The DNA here is from genome assembly GCA_963277665.1 of Viscum album. Lineage (NCBI taxonomy): Eukaryota > Viridiplantae > Streptophyta > Magnoliopsida > Santalales > Viscaceae > Viscum > Viscum album. Next base: position 1,671,646,252 of record OY728121.1, on the reverse strand, counting down.
ATCCCATTTTATTTATTTTTCAAATAATTTTCCCTTATAGCTGTTTCATGAGGTGGTTCAGGAAATTTCACTAAAACAAACACAATATATTGACTATGGTCAATTATGTTGTAAAATAGATTCACATTATACAAAATTGTAAATGTTTTTATTTTATTATTCCATTAGAAAAAAATTTATACTATTCTAATAGCTCTCCCAAAATTGAATCAAATTATGAAAGGTGCATTGATATGTTTATTCAAGGTAGTTAAGTTGATCATGACTATTTATTTTTAATATCAGGTATATAATGTCCAATATTATATTTAAATTATATTAATACATTCAGAAATATAATTTTTCTATATTAAATAAAATTTAAAAATAATAAAAGTTAAGATGTAACGAGGAAATCAAACATGACGTTCATAGAGGCGGTAGTTTGCATGTATGAATGATAACATCTCCATTCATCAAACGGTTTTAGGAGAAGGTATAAAAATGATATTCCATTTGTATAATATTATTTAATTATATATATAACACTAATTTTAATATAATTTCATATATTATAATGTATTTTTTAGGGTATAATAAAAAAATAATTAAGATCGATTGGTTGAGAATATTACCTCTCCCTTTAGATGTTCTCCCACATGTGACACTTTAGGTCTTCTTATCTTGGTAGTTTTCCAGGAAAGATACTTCTAGGTCATGGGGAGAGTGTTATGTAAATAATGGTCTTGTTATTTTTATACCTTGAGTATTGGAATGGGTGGAAAATTTTGGGTGAATTTATCTCCTTTTATAGGTGAAAATAATGGAATTCTTGTAAATACCCTTTACTTTTCAATGATGGCATGACATTAATCAGGGTAAAATGTCTCCAAACATGGGAAATAATAAAGCTTATAGTGAGTTAATTTTGATAAGTCATATATCTCTAATTATCACACATGTTTCAATCTTGGTCCAGATAATTTAGCACTAGATTTTAATATTTCAATGTTTTAGGTTTTACTTTATTAACTTGTTTTTAACCAGTAAATTTATATTTAATTAAAAATATATAGAAGTTCACCTTACAAAATTTTTATCATATGAACATAAATTTAATAAATGTATAATATAATTAAATTTCTACAATAGATAAAATTTGCATTTAAATTGTAACATATATATGTATATATATATATATATTGTTTTGTATAAATTTTTTTTCATCATTAAATGTTTTTATTATTATATAATATTAAATACATATTAAATTAGAGATAATATTTTTTAAATATATCTAAAAACCATATACAATTAATTTTTTAAAATAGATAAATTAAATTTATTATATAAAAGTACACTAAATTAATAAAACAAATCATTGAAATTAACTCATTCAACATTATCATTTTCATAAAAATTATTTATATTAATTATATTTTTATAATTAAAAATAGTATTTTAAATATTTAATTATTTAAAATTAATAGTCTAAAATATGACATCCATTTTTCAACATTTCATTTCATCAAGTGGTGAAAAATAATATTTAATACAAGAAAATATAATTAGTTTTCATTTTAAAAATATTAAATAAATTTTAAACATGTTAAACATGGTTTTAAACAATTTAAAATAGATTTTTAAATTTTTAATATTTGTATTATAAAAATATAAATTTAAAATAAAAATTTTCAAAAATAGTTTATGTCATTATTTTATGATTATAATGTTTTCAATGCGATCATATTATCAAAATTTTTATTTTTTCAATATTTATTTAAATGCAGATTATTTTAGAGAAATATTGAACAAAATAATCCTAAGATAATTTGAAATTCTGAATTAAAAATGATGTTAATTTTTAAAATTTAAAATTATCTAATTTATCAATTCAAATTTTAAATTTAAATTTATTATATATATATATATATATATACATTTTTTGAAAAAAATTCTTTCAAATCATTATTCGTTATTAATAAAATTTTGATTAAATTTCTAATTGAATAAAACATTTTTATTTACTAGGGTTTAAAAGTCCTGGAAACAGCTAGATAGGGAAGGGGTGAATTACGGTCTACTGACTTGACAATTTTGTGTAATTTTTTAATTATATTGAATTATTATGAGACCATATGCTTTGACGACACGTGTTTCTGAGGCCTGGTGAGCCTAGATGGAAATTTGAACATTTTTTAAAATATGATCTATAAATGTAAGAGCGAGATTTACAAACATTTAAACCAGTTCTCATATAAAAAATATGAGGGCATGGTTAAACTTGGAAAACCAGTATTTGGGTAAAATTGACTTAACATTTACTAGCAAGGGCCGAATGAAAAATTTTATATTCAAATATTTCATAAAATAGTAAAATAAATGTAAAAAAAGTTATTTTATTAATTTTTTCAACGGATGAGCGGTGACACGGCGATACTATAGTGCATCGACCAGGCAGCGACAAGATGCATTAATGAGGTTCATTAATGGCATGTATCACACAGCGTAACGATGAAATAAAGGATGTGTAATAGTGACATTGTTTCATAAATAAAGTATCATAATGATGAGACATTTCAGAATAACTAAAACACTACGACATGTTTCCTTTTATTTGTTTGGATCATTGGTAGAACAAGGATTAAACATTAGTGATTCTGTGAAGAATATACAATGGTATTCCTATCAAATTAAGGACAACACACCTATGTATCATCATCTACTTCGACACACCTCAATGAACAGAGATGGAAGCATTGAGTGACTTCGACATCTTGAAACCATGATGTCGAAATAGCATGGCTTCAAACGTCAAAGAGGTATGGGTTATTTTATTTTAAAGTTCTTCCTCGTTCATTATTTCTAGAAACTATTAACTTGGATCACCCTTTGAATAGATTGATATTTGAATCATGCATTTATACGAGAGGGTAACATTACTTTGGGATTTTATTTATCCAAGAATTGATTTCATCATTTATTGAATTAATTGGAATCCCTTGACCTCCCATGTTTACAAACCTCTAATGCAAAGTACACATGCTGACACGAGCCAGGCCCGGTCCCTCCCCCACAGTCTTCATTTTCACATTCTTCAAGGATGGATGTTTAACATGTCAAAAAATTAGTTCCAAGGGCTTCATAGAAAAGGTAGGATCCATTGGATCCCATAGACACAACTGCATCGAAAAACAGACCATTGTAGCAATTACGATGGCCCATCAAAGGTACCACCGATGGCGGTGGCCGCGGGTGGCAGCTGCTGTGAGCAAGGGATGAAGACATATAGTTTGGTGTGCCATGGTGGTAGGAGGTCGTGGTCCACTGTCCATGGTATCTGTTGGGTGACGCAGAACCAGGCAAGTACTACGCGGAGGGATGTCCTACATCTGGGCCGTCTTGGTGATTCGGCGAGCCATAGTCACTTGAACATGGAACAAGGGACCCCAGGTGTCAATGGGTCAAGCAGGGGATAAATTCAGAAACCATCCATGTCTCGGCCAGAGAGCACACCACCGGCCCACACTACATGACCCGGTCTTCGTGCTGGCGGGTTGCCTAGACTGGGTTGTTGGGCGACTCAGCATGCTGGAGCCTCGGCCAAACCGGGCCTGGACCACTATCCATGCCAAACCAGACTAACCCATACCATAGCTATGTTAGGTTGAGTCAGTTGGAAGTAAACCAGGGTATGTGGGACCCCTTTTCTGAGTTGTTCGGGTGGGTCTGATTGGGTCCAACCGAGTCGGATCGGACCCAGACGCAACCAGACCATGTTTACAAAAACACTTATAACTCACTAATCAGGTATCCAATTGATGATAATTTTGGGACATGGGACAATCTTGATGAGTTGGATCTTTTGGAATGCTGAGAGGATGATTTCATTGAAGCTGAGATTCGACGAATTGCTTGAGAAGCAGTTCTACCAAGCGCACTACTTACGGAACTCTGCGGTTGGCTGAGACCTAGGGACTGCTGTCTTTTGACTATATGAGACTCGAATATGGGAAAGTGGGAAGAACATATATTTTAATATGCAATAAAATAGTGGTAATTAAATCTATGTGACTTTGCAGGCCCATGGTATGTGATGAAGAGAAGTAACTGAGTTGGCCATGATTAGCGGGAATCACTTCTGTGTGACTTTGCAAGCCCACAATTCATGACGAGGAGGTGTACCTAAATAGTCTAAAGTTAGTTGGAAGAACTTTTGTATGACTTGGAAGGCCCACTGTACTCGATAGATTAAGAATTATCCAGCAGCCGAGGTGTTTTATGATGTGACTGATGATTCTTCTATCAATACATTAAATGTATACCTGGTGTGAGAGGTCTTGTGTTTTGTGATTTAGATTGAGGATTGTTGTGTTGTATTTACTTTCTATTTTTGAATCCTTACTGAGTAGTTTGTTAGTCACCCTTGCATGGACCTTCCCCACACATGTTGTGTCTGGTGTAGATGATTAACGTTTCGATAGAGACTTTAGTGGACTAGGACCTAGAGGTTCTCAGGGATATGGGACCGAGAAACCAAACGACAGTAGACATGGTATCCTATTAACTGGAGGGGCCCATTAGGAATGCGTGGAAATGAAATTCTACTTCATCTTCCAGTAGTTAATCTACTCTCATGATTAGGAGGGGTTTTATGTGGATGGACATCAAAGAACCCTTTTTTTATTTTTTTTGTTTGTTGTTCTTTTTTTGGGTTTTTATTCTGGACCTCTTATTTTAGTTTTACTTGTACCCAGCTTTGTTTTAGTGAGACTTGTTTCATTTTCAGTTAGTGGTACATGGTTTGGTGCATTTTTGTGTACAATTTCATAGGAAAATGCCTCCAACATGCAGGTTAATGCCTTCGATGCTAGTCGCCAGCTGCTAGCATTGGGGAGGTAGACTTGGGGAGTCATAGAATTGGCCATAGGGGACGGTTCACTACACAGGGTGTCAAATGTTTCTTTTGAACTGATGGATTTTGTTCCCACATTAGTATAACTAATTAAAACTTTCTGATAAGAAAGTAAAGAAAAAAAATAATCACATGCAAAGAGAAGACACAACAATTTTACTTGGTTCACCACTAAGGTCTACATCTAAGGAACATACACCGACATGTTTTAGGTCATACAAAAGTATACTAATCATCAATAGTTCAAGAGAACAAAATTTTATCATTGATACTTTGTTGTAGGAACACTAACTTTATATGTTTTTAAGGATAACACACATCATCCCTTAGATCACTTTTGCTGATTCCCCCTTTCCCCCTACATTGGGAAGAATCTAAACTCAGTTTATAAACATGAAGGTCGCTTCAATGGGTTGGAATTAAATCATGAATCCTAATATGTATAAAGATGCTCTGTTTAAGTCATGTTTTCACCTATACACATATTTCACTATTTTGTGCACTAGTAGTTTGTGAAATATTCCTTTGTATGCGGACCTCCTCCCTCCCGAAACTATTCAACACCACATATTGTGAGTGATTCCTCCATGAATTGATTCTTCTCTACTGTGTACTACGCTACATCCACTACATACAACCTTTCTCTATGTACTGTAACGCTTCCAATACATATGTACCTGCTCCGTGTACTACACATATTCCTCTGCGAACTTCCTCTCCAAATTATGACCGCTTACAACATTCGCAAACCACATCCTTGTAGTACTTCATATATACAGACCAAACTCATCCTCGATGAACTGTCATCAATTAAATTTCCATCTTCTTTTATATTCTATCTTCTCCGAATTATTCTAGACTTCCCTAAATTCCTTTCATATTTTTAATTAAATTCATTGTGGGGTTGTCTTCCTGCAATCTTCTTCTAGATTTTTCGAAGTTCCTCTCAGATTTTTAATCACAGAGCCACCCCTTAATTAAAGGGTTTGTAATCAATATAAAAAAAATAGATCCACATAATATTCTAAATTGAGGTTTACCAAAATTCTACACGGGACAGGCTTTACTGTGCACCATGCCACTTTCGCAAACCATTTCTCTATGTGGTCCGCATATCACCATTCATCCTTTCACTGTGAAAAAACACTTCTGTTAATCAATCTCCACCTAATTTCCACCAATGAGATGCTATCTCATGAAGCTTATATACTATGAACCTCTCATCCATATTTTCTAAAATAACATGACATCCTGCGAATTGTCACACCTTCTTCATACTGGGAGCCTTCCTGCGAACATCCTTTGCTTCTCGAACTATTCCTCCAATGTGGTCCACATACTATTCCCACTTTTTGGTTTTCATTTCTCACTTCTATATACCATATTACATGATATGAGAATTGTTCGCAGAATATAGTTCATGGTCCACCATTCTATTTCTAAAACTCTTCCTTTTCCAAAAAAATCTCTGGATTTTGAGAACCAAAAATATTATAAACAATGGGAAACTACACCACCTTCAATACTGCTACAGCCTCAATCATAAGACCAAATTTGTTGAAAAATACATGATCAACCCATTGTGGATTGAAAAAATAACATAATTAATACACCATATCATGTAAATAATATCCTTGGATCCAACATTGTTTTTATTATTAATAAGTTTTATTGTTAATATTAAAATAATATGTTTAATATTTTTTTGGTTTGGTGTTGTGAGTGCAACAAGTTATTCAACACAATTGATTTGTTTTATGAAATTATAAATAATTAAATCATCGGGAGTTACATGTAATATGGGGTTTATAACATAAAACATCTCATGTTCTCCATTCAATGGCCACTAGTAAAAAAATTACCTGAGGAAATAAATGACATTAGTGGTGTAATGACCCGTAAATTTCAAGGAATTATTTTTCTTAATTTTCTTTGGAATTTTACAAGAAAGAAGCTTCTGACGGCACGTGTTTCCAAGGCCCGGTGTGCCCGGAATCACTTTCCGAAGAATGGCTCAGGTACGTTCAGTGAACGGACGAGCGAGTTTTTCTTACTTTTGAACTGGTGCCCGGAATTGAATTCCGAGGGCACCGATGGAATCACATCGCCTATATTTTCTTAGAAACGCCTCTTCCGGAGTTGCATTTGCTCGTTTGTGGTTTTTAATTTTTTGGGTTTTAAGTTATGAAATAAAATAAAGTTATACGACAATTTTATTTTTATTTCACTTAAAGCCACTTCAAGCTGTTTAAGCTGAGTTGATGCAGATAGGGTGCTATCAAAAAATATCCTACCCTCTTTTTAGGATATTTGTGAGGTGGGGCCCACACGAGCCCCACCGTTTCATGTCCGCTAAGTAACACACCCGCAAAAACCCGTCATTATGAATGTCAACTGAAGCGTTTTCTTAAATTATTAACACACCAATTAATTGGGCGGTTTTCTTCATTGAATTAATTCTACGAATTAATTTATTCGTTTCTTAACCTGTTTGAAATCCGTTGGCGTAATAATAAAATAAGACCAACGCATGACTTCTGGAATAATACTCGTTGAGAGGATTTGACAGAACTTAAATCCTTCATCCTCTTACGCGGAGAACGCTGACCTCCGACGAAGAACGCCGAACCCGCAGAGATCAACGATCCGATGTCGTGTACCGCGACACCGACGATTCCCCTTCGCGACGCTTCTTCCGCAATGATCCAGCCCCGCAACAACCATTGATCGACAACGACAAGGTAGGGGATTGTGGTCCTTTAAATTCCTTTGTGGATTATAACTTCAATATGGATTTAATTAAAATTAAATCTGTTGTTTCTTGATCCTCGGAGATCGCCGACGCGATACCCTTCCGCGACGACGCGACGCACATCCGCGACGCGACGCTCCACTTGTTTTGTGACAGTCAATTCCGCAAAGAACGCGCGTGAGACGACTTGACGAGGTAGGGGATTTTTGTGAAATAATCTATATTCCCGTGAACGTTTTTTTAAATATAAAGATCCCGGATTCATAAGAACAATTTTAATTTATTACAATTGTTCTATGATATGTTGTTTATTTCTCCTGATTGTTATTTCCTAACGCGGAGGGTGCGGGCCAAAAAAACACGGCCCGACAACCCTCCGCAGTTCTTCCTTGTTGTGCGGATTTGGAGGGTGATGACAAAATGTGCCGCAGATGCGATTTAATGATCCTGCAGTGAAGAACGGAATTAGAGAGGAACAGCAGCACATACGGGAAGAAAAATGGACCACCAGAGCAACTCCGGTGGCCCGCAGAAGCTACCGGCGGCACGGGTCGCCGGCGCAGTGGCGCCGGCGGCCGGAGACGGCGGCGGCAAGTGGACCCGCGGCCGCACGGGTCCGTCTCACATGCACGAGACGTGGCCAAAGCCACGTCCGCTGAATTCCAGCGCGGACCTCGAGGGCCGCGACACCATCTTTCCGCAGGGGCGGCGCCCCGAGGCTGCCTCGCTCGGCCGCTCACCCAAACCAAGCCGGGCCGGCCGGCCGGGCCGGGCGGCGCCCTGGCTGGACCAGACCAGGTCCAGCCGGGTCGGACTGGGTCGGGTCCACCCGGTTCGGGTCGACCCGGTACGGCCGACCCACGGGGGGTCGGGCCGGGCCCAGACCCCCCGTCTTCGGACCGTTTCGGTCTTTTGCCCATAAATGAGCTACGAACCTCCTAAAGACGCGCCGTCAGCGGCAACACGATCCTTGGATCGAGACGGTCGTTTTGGTATATTACACTCAAGGTTTCAGAATAATTTGGGTTCAGCCGGGTTGGTTCGTACAGGAAACCAACCGGGCTCTCGGAGCGGAAACACTCGTATCTTGAGCTCCGGACGTCTGATTGACGTGCTGTCGACTTTGGTGGATTCATCTACGTGAGAAGGATCTTTTGTCTCACTCTGTCCGAGATTTGGACGCGGGTGGAGTACGGTCGGGTTGGTTTTTCTTTAAAAACCAACCGGGCCCCTGGGACGAAAAAGCCAATATCTCTTAGACCGGACGTCCGATTGACGCGCCGTCTGCGACGTTGAGTTCCTGTTGACGATACGGAACTTTTGGATACATCAAATCTGGACCTTGTGTCAGTTGATGTATCAGCCTCTCCGCTCGTGGAGCGGACCCTCCCGAACGAGCTTGTTGTGTGCGGGAACCCTAGTGCAGGCTGCGACTACGATGACCACGACTGTACAGTGATCCTCGGTGGATTCAACTGCAACGATGATGAAAACAGTGCGGGAATCCTCCGTGTTTTCGCCAGTGACCACTACGGTACATCTTGGGGTACATCAACTCCGGACTACATGTTAGTTGATGCATCGACCTCTTAGCTCATGGAGTGGACCCTCCCGGAACGAGCATGCTGTGTGCGGAAACTCTAGAGCCAGTTGAGACTTGACGACTGCTGATCGAACTAATCAGTGTGTTACGGATAGCGGCATAGAGGTGATCTTGGTTGTAGCGGCACAGGAGAGCGCTTGGTTATAGCGTCAGACCCACGACAGAGGTGTGCTTGGTTGTAGCGGCATAGGGGAGCGCTTGGTTGTAGAGGCAGACCCACGACAGAGGTGTGCTTGTTTGTAGCGGCACATGGGAGTGCTTGGTTGTAGCGGCAGACCCACGACAGAGGTGCGCTTGGTTGTAGCGGCAGACCCATGATAGAGGTGCGCTTGGTTGTAGCGGCACAGGGGAGCTCTTGGTTGTAACGGCAGACCCACGACGGAGGAGCGCTTGGTTGTAGCATCAGGCCCACAGTACCCGATAGGTGGAGTACTACAGTAGTCCAAGGTAAGAGTGAAGTGCATGGTTGTAACGGCATAACCACTGTACTTGATAGAGAAGGAGTTTCCAAAAAGCTTTGGGTTCATCATCATGATCGATCCTATGTGGTTCATTGCGAGGGTTAGTACCTATAGATCCTTTGTGGGTCGGACGACTTAGATGAATCAGTGGCTACATCTGATCATCTCTATCGTCATTTGAAGATGTATACCTATGTGAGCTGAATCTTGTGTTAATCTCCTTTATGGATTGTGTTGAACCATCCTGTGTGGATTTACTGTTTACTCTCCTTTTTTGATTATGTTGTGCTATCCTGTGTGGGTATACGTTTTGCTTTCCTTTGTGTACTAGGTTGTTCTTGGGCTCGGATGTTGGAGCCGAATGGAAATTGATGACTTAGGTATGTGTATGGGAATATTCCTAAGCCGTGTCAGATGTTACTTCATGATTGTATCTTTCCCTTGTGGATTCTGGGAGACCTTCGGGGGTCTCGGGGTCCCTACTTAGTAGCTTATACTCACCCCTGCATGGGCTATGCCCGCACTACGTTGTGTTGGTTGCAGACGACGGACATCGCTGATCGTGGTGGAGGCTTGCGGAGCAGGATGGTACCTGGAGGTGGACCACTGGGCGGAACGTACTCGGAGCGGCCAGGTGGACCCGAGGAGCAATGGAGGCTATCTGTACCCACCCTTTAGGTGGGACTTCCAGAGGACGGCTCGACGCTGCGACTTTTCTTTTCAGTTGCTGTTTTCCCCTTTCAGTTGTACTTTACAGTTGGGCTTGTATTTTCGGCCCCTTTTACTTTCAGCACAGCTTGTTACAGTTTTTACTTAGTGTTTACTCTTTCCACTTGCTTACTCTGTGGTGGTTGTTTACTTTACAAAGGAAATGCCTTCCCTGTTAATTGGGAATTACGCCTTGGTTCTAGTCGCCAGCCCCTGGCCTATGGAAGTCAGGCTTGGGGTAGTCCCGACACGGGCCCCGAGGACAGGTTGTGACAAATTGGTATCAGAGGAGTTTGGTTCTACCGCAGACTATGATATTTTTTCTATGTGAAGCAATAGTGTTTAGAATATTGGGTGTGGTTATCAGTCCAGGGAGTCCAGTGTTGGTGCGGTGGCCGACGTATCCGTACACCAGGGCCCTGACTTCTGATTTCCGACTAAATGCACGAAAACATTGATTGCATGTGTGTTTCAAGTTTTCTTTGTGATTACTTGTGTCAGCTCACCAGGTATACTGTTATAACCGTGGCACACCTGTTTCTTTTCAGGATAGTCCCACGATGGCAGCCAGCTAGGGTTCCGAGAGTGGAGCATGATAACAGCCCACAGAGTGACGGGGCCTCGGTGCATGGCTCCTTATCAGCAGAGGCACCGGCGGTACCTTTACCCGTCGAGCCACCGATGCTTCCTTCCACGACAGCTGACGATGCACCTCTCCTTGGAGCTCTTCATGAGTTCCAGAGCCAGCGACCACCCAAGATTCGTGGGGAGACGGACCCCCAGGCAGTTGAGTACTGGCTGGAGGCGGTCGTATGGGTTTTCAGATTAGTAAGGACACCAGCAGATCTTATAGTTGTCCTTGCAGTGAGCCTCATGCACGCAGCAACGGGGCGATGGTGGATCTTGATGCTCCAGGTGCACGACAAGGCATCTCTTCTCTGGACATACTTCGAGAGCCTCTTCCGCTCCGAGTTCGTCCTGGCCACCCTCCATGCGGTGCACATTCAGGAGCTACTACAGCTGCGGCAGGGCAGCATGACAGTGGCCTAGTACTCGACGAGATTTACTGATCTCTCACGCTACTCCACAGATATGGTACGGGACCCGTTCTTCCAGGCCCGGACCTTCGAGCAGGGACTGAGGCATGAGATCAGGGCTTCGATGATCTCCCTCAACATTCCGACCTAGGAAGGGGTGTTGGAGAGAGCCCTCTTGGTGGAGAGTTTCCTTGCTGAGCAGTCTCCAGTAGTAGGACCCACCACTTTCCGGCATGCGGCAGAGTCTTCTGCAGCTGGAAGTAGACAGATGACGCAGGGGTCCAAGAGGACTACACCTGTAGGTGGTCGACATCATGACTCTGGATCGTTTGTGCGAGGAACTCGGGGTGGACAACGACTTTCCATGATAGGGCAGTGCTACTCTTGCGGCGGGATTGGTCACATGGCTCGTGACTGTCCGACCCGCCATACGAATGACCAGAAGATGAATGAAGGACCCCCCAGGCAGAGGCAGAGGTTCGATCAGGGCGGGCCGCAAGGTGCAGGCGGCCATGGCAAGGGAGATGGCCGTGTAGTTGGAGGTGGACGACGCTTCGGGGTGTTGCCACCACCACCACCATGAGGTCCACCCCAACCGTAGGGGACAAGAGGACTTAGGAGAGCTCAGCTTCAGGATGCTGAGGACTACGATCATGGAGCTCCAGGAGCAGATGGACAGGAGCAGAACTAGGGGATACATCCTTTATACTTCTAGTTACTTATTGCTGTTGTGTAGTGACTTTGAATTATTGGATACAATAGAAAAAGACGGTTACCCTTGTGATGTTTTCATTCCTATCCTCTTTTGTGTTGTTACTAAGAGGTTCCAGTTTAGACTGTTGACTTGACCCTCACTTGTGAGACATCTACTAGTGGAGACCCAGTTACCACACACTGATGCCGAAAGTGTGACTCAACCCTTGGAGGCGAGAGTAACGGTTGGATCTCTTTGTAGTAGTGTCGAGGCCTTATGACGTCATCCTTGGTATGGATTAGTACCATCCATGTCAGGATTGACTGTATTAGGAAAAAGATCGTTGTTCATCCAGGGGATGAGACCAGATTTCTCTTATCGGCAAAGAAGAAATCTTAGCAGATCTTGTGGGGCCGGAGATGGTCCAGGCCACGACAGAGAAGGTCCAGGTCATCCAGGAGCAGATGAGGATAGCTCAGAGTCGGCAGAAGTCTTATGCTGATAGGAGGCGGAGGCCACTAGAGTTCGAGGATGGAGACCACATCTTCTTGCGTGTCTCATCTCGATGAGTATTACATCGATTTGGATGAGGAGGCAAGTTGTCTCCATGCATCATCGGACCCTTCCAGGTCCTCAGCAGGACTGGAGAGGTGGCTTATCGCCTGGCTCTACCACCTTAGTTGCACCCGGTGCACGACGTTTTCCACGTATCTCAGCAGAGGAGATACGTGCACGACCCGACGCAAATCTTTGACCATGAAGAGCTGTTGTCTGATGATGGGACGACTTTTGCGGAGGTCCCAGTGGAGATCGAGGATCGACAGGAAAGGGTCCTACATGGACGATCGATTCCTCTAGTGCGCTTCAGATGGCAGCTCGGGATCCTCCAGGAGAGCACTTGGGAGCGGGAGGCTCAGATGCGTGCTCAGTACCACCTTTGTATCCCTATGTTTGTTGTGAAGCTTTACGGGGACGTAAATCCTTGTGGGGGAGTAATGTAAAGACCCCTAAATTTCAAGGAATTTTTTTTTTCGTAATTTTCATTGAAATTTTACAAGAACGCAGCTACTGATGGCACATGATTCCGAGGCCCGGTGTGCCCGTAATCACTTTCCGATGTTTGGCTTGGGTACGTTCAGTGAACGGACGAGTGGGTTTTTCTAACTTTTGAACCGTTGCCTGGAATCGAATTCCGAGGGCACCGATGGAATCGCAGCGCCGATATTTTCATAGAAACACCTCTTCCGGAGTTGCATTTGCTCGGTTGTGGTTTTTAATTTTTTGGGTTTTAAGTTATGAAATAAAATAAAGTTATACGAAAATTTTATTTTTATTTCACTTAAAGCCTCTTAAAGACCACTTCATGTTGTTTAATCTGAGTTGATGCGGATACAGTGCTATCCAAAAATATCCTACCCTCTTTTTAGGATATTTGTGAGGTGGGGCCCGCACGAGCCCCACCGTTTCTTTTCCGCTAAGTAATGCACCTGCGAAAACCCGTCATTATGAAAGTCAACTGACGTGTTTTCTTAAATTCTTAATGCACCAATTAATTGCGCGGTTTTCTTCGTTGAATTAATTCTACGAATTAATTTATTCATTTCTTAACCTGCTTGAAATCCGTTGGCGTAATAATAAAATAATACCAACGCACAACTTCTGAAAAAATACTCGTTGAGAGGATTTGATAGAACTTAAATCCTTCATCCTCCTACGTGGAGAACGCTGACCTCCGAAGAAGAACGGTGAACCCGCAGAGATCAACGACACGATGCTGTGTACCGCGACACCGACGATTCCCCCTCCGCGACGCTTCTTCCGCGACGATCCAGCCCCGCGACATCCTTCGATCGAAAACGACAAGGTAGGGGATCATAGTCCTTTAAATTCTTTTGTGGATTATAACTTCAATATGGATTTAATTAAAATTAAACTTGTTTTTTCTTGATCCTTGGAGATCATCAACGCGACACCCTTCCGTGACGACGCGACACCCTTCCGCGACGCGAAGCTCCACTTGTTCCGTGATGGTCAATTCCGCGAAGAACGTGTGTGCGACAACTTGATGAGGTAGGGGTTTGTTGTGAAATAATTTATATTCACGTGATCGTTTCATTTAAAAATAAGGAACCTGATTTCATAAGAACAATTTTAATTTATTAAAATTGTTGTTTGATATGTTGTTTATTTCTCCCGATTGTTATCGCCTAACGCGAAGGGTTCGGGCCAAACAAACATGGCTTGACAACCCTCCGCAGTTCTTCCTTGTTGTGCGGATTTGGCGGGCGATGACAAAACGTTCCGGATAGGGATTTAATGATCCCTCAGTGAAGAACGGAACCCGGGAGGAACATCGGCACATTGGGGATGGAAAATGGACCTCCGGAGCAACTACGGTGGCCCGCGGAAGCTACGGGCAGCGTGGGTCGCCGGCGCGGCGGCGGCGGCGACCAGAGGAGGTGGTGGCCAGCGGACCCGCGGCCACGCGGGTCCAGCTCACACGCACGAGAGGTGGCCAAATCCGCGTACGCTGAAGTCCAGCGCGGCCCTCAAGGGCCGCGACACCATCTTTCTGCAGGGGCGGTGCCCCGCGGCTGCCTCGCTCGGCGGCTCGGCCGAACAGAGCCGGGCCGGGCCGCGCCCTGGCCAGACCAGACCGGGTCTAGCCTAGTCGGACCGGGTCGGGTCGACCCAGTTCGGCCGAACATGGGGTGGTCGGGCCGGGTCGGCCCGGGCCCAGACCCCGCGTCTTCGGACAGTTTCGGTCTTTTGCCCATAACATGAGATACGTGCCTCCAAAAGACGCGTCGTCAGTGGAAACACGATCCTTGGATTGAGACGGTCGTTTCAGTATATTACACATAAGGTCTCAAAATACTTTGGGTTCAGCCGGGTTGGTTCGTACACAAAACCAACCGGGCCCTCGGAGCGGAAACGCTCATATCTTGAGCTCCAGACGTCCAATTGACATGCCGTCGACTTTGGTGAATATGTCTAAGTGAGACAGATCTTTTGGCTCACTCCGCCCAAGGTTTGGACATGGGTGGAGTACGGTCGGGTTGGTTTTTCCTTAAAAACCAACCGGGCCCCTGGGACGAAAAAGCCAATATCTCTCAGACCGGGCGTCTGATTGACGCGCCGTCTGCGACGTTGAGTTCCCATTGACGGTACAGAACTTTTGGATACATCAACTCTGGACCTTGTGTCAGTTGATGTATCAGCCTCTCGGATCATGGAGCGGACCCTCCCGAACGAGCTTGCTGTGTGCGGGAACCCTAGTGCTGGCTGCGACTTCGACGACGACGACTGTATAGTGATCCTCGGTGGATTCAACTTCGACGATGATGAAAACAGTACGTCAATCCTCCGTGTTTTCGGCAGTGACCACTACGGTACATCTTGGGGTACATCAACTCCAGACTACATGTCATTTGATGCATCAACCTCTTAGCTCATGGAGTGGACCCTCCCGGAACGAGCATGCTGTGTTCGGAAACCCTAGAGCCGGTTGAGACTTGACGACTGCTGATCGAACGACTCGGTGTGTTATGGATAGTGGCACAGAGGTGCGCTTGGTTGTAGCGGCACAGGGTAGCGCTTGGTTGTAGGGGCAGACCCACGATAGATGTGCGCTTGGTTGTAGCGGCACAGGGGAACGCTTGGTTGTAGCGGCAGACCCACGACAGAGGTGCACTTGTTTGTAGCGGCACATGGGTGCGCTTGGTTGTAGCGGCAGACCCACGACAGAGGTGCGCTTGGTTGTAGTGGCACAGGGGAGTGCTTGGTTGTAGTGGCAGACCCATGACGGAGGAGCGCTTGGTTATAGCAGTATGCCCACAGTACCCGATAGGTGGAGTACTACAACAGTCCAAGGTAAGAGTGATGCGCTAGGTTGTAGCGGCATAACCACTGTACTTGATGGAGAAGGAGTTTCCCAAAAGATTTGGGTTCAACTTCATGATCGATCCTATGTGGGTCATTTCAAGGGTTAGTACCTACAGATCCTTTGTGGGTCTGACGGCTTAGATGAAATAGTGGCTACATCTGATCATCTCTATCGTCATTTGAAGATGTATACCTATGTGAGCTGAATCTTTTGTTACTCTCCTTTGTGGATTGTATTGAACCATCCTATGTAGATTTACTGTTTACTCTCCTTTGTGATGGTGTTGTGCTATCCTGTGTGGGTATACGTTTTTCTTTCAAGTGTGGACTGGGTTGTGCTTGGGCTCGGATGTTGGAGCCGAACGGAAATTGATGACTTAGTTATGTGTATGGGCATATACCTAAGCCGTGTCGGATGTTACTTCGTGATTGTATCTTTCCCTTGTGGATTCTGGGACACCTTCGGGGGTCTCGGGGTCCCTACTGAGTAGCTTATACTCACCCCTGCATGGGCTATGCCCACACTACGTTGTGTTGGTTGCAGACGACGGACAACGCTGATCATGGTGGAGGCTTGCGGAGCAGGACGGTACCTGGAGGTGCACCACTGGGCGGAACGTACTCGGAGGGGCCAGGTGGACCCGAGGAGCAGTGGAGGCTATCTGTACCCACCCTTCAGGTGGGACTTCCAGAGGACGGCTCGACGCTGCAGCTTTTCTTTTCAGTTGCTATTTTCCCCTTAGAGTTGTACTTTACAGTTGGTCTTGTATTTCTGTCCCCTTTTACTTTCAGCACAGCTTGTTACAGTTTTTACTTAGTGTTTACTCTTTCCCCTTGCTTACATTATGGTGGTTGTTTACGTTACAAAGTAAATGCATTCCCTGTTTATCGGGAATTACGCCTTGGTGCTAGTCGCCAGCCCCTGGCCTATGGATGGTGGGCTTGGGGTAGTCACGGCACGGGACCCGAGGACGGGTCGTGACAAGTGGGACTTTATATGGTACACATTGTGCATTCCAGATACATGTCATTTTCTCAATTAGGGTCGTGTTTGAGATTAAGTAAATATGTTTTATGTATTAAATATTAGTTTTGTATTTTGATAATATTTATTTTTCATTTCCCATTATTCCATACCCTTTTGGGTCAGATGGTGTGTATTCTAGCTATACTCTCTCTAACCTCTAAAATTGATTGTCATCTGGCAGGTCAGTATGTAGAGTGTAATGACACTGCAAACTCCTCTTTTACATGATGTTTTATTATTTATTTGGCACATACCAGTGTAGTGAATATGTATATAAAGCATATACAATTTTGTAATATGTCATGTAGTTCCATGTTTTCTGATCAAAATATCTAGTACCTTTAGATTATAACATTGATTGTTTTTAATTTTTATTGGCCAGTTTTATGTCATATAAAGGTTAAAGACATGAAATATAAACTGTCAGATTAAATAATGATTCCCTAAAAAGGAAAACTATCATAAAATGAACAATTCAATCAATATATAATAAAAATTTATAAATAATTATTTCATTTATTAGATATCATTTGATGGTTTTGGGGAACAGGGAAAGAGGTTGGTCCCATGATGAAATTTTTCATCAGTTTACATAGATAAATCCTCCAAAAAAAAAATATACAATGGGAAATATAAAGAGTAGATCATTCAAATATAATTTATAATACATTTATATAAAAAATAATAAATTTTTAGTTGAATTTTTTTCATTTTTATGGAATAATTTCTCCTCTCTTATCATATCATCATTACTTCAAAGGATACAATGGTAGAATCACATTAGGATCTCAAACTTATTCTTCACATATAGTGACCCATTCAATCCATAAAATGATATCACATCTTTATATATTAATATTAAAAAATATATATAAATATTCTAGGAATAATCAAGTAGTCTTAGTTCTTTTGGAATCATGTACATATAAAAAATTGGTTAATGATTGAACTACATATTCTCCCACCAAGTTCTTCCTAACTAGAACCCTTATTATACATTTCATACATAATAAATATCTTTATAAAATAGGAAAATCAATCATAATAAATGTGACATACGATGCAAAATAAGGTTATAAAAGAGAGATATCAAGGATTTTATTAGAAAAACATTAGAATAGGGGTATCTAAACAAGTTATTGGCATTTTAAAATAATACCCTATATATCCATGATCATAATATTGAGTCATAGAATAATGCCCGATAGTTCACGAGACACTAATAATGATGAAATAAAATAACATGACCCAAGATAGTATAAAATTGGAATTATATTTCAATTTTTGGTATAAAAATAAGAATAGAAAATAATTTCATTATAATTCAAGAATAATTTCCATAATTATATTGGTGGAATGAGTTCACTCTCAAATTTAGTGTAGTAGTAGAGGTTCACTCCATATACTACCATAGTAGATAGATCCACTTAATAAAGTTGGTTCACCCCCCATTTTAGCCATATTTATCTCATTGGTTATCTATATTTACCAAATTAATTAGAGGGATATATTATTCCCTTCCCAAATATCACATAATAAAATCACATAGTTGTGTGCCACAAGATCATAAAAAATTTATTATATCAAAATTCACTAAATTAATCATGGCTTATAATAATTTCATTATGGAATAAATTTTGGGAAATAAACAAGTTCCATAAACATTTCATCAATTCATAATATCATAACCCTTAGAAAAATAATGGGTTTCAAAAACATCTTATCATAATAATAATAAACCATCCAAAAAAAGAATAAGGATTTTATCAATGAATTGTTTCCCCATTAAGGATTAATAAATATAAAAGGATTTCATATTAGATGTAAAACTATTTTAAAATATCAATTGTAGTATTACTTGTGGGAAATACACTTTTCACATTAAAATAACTTATCTAAAATCTAATAATTTACAAAATATTGAATAATAAAATTCATTAAAATGATATATGAATTCTGTTAAAGGAATATTTAAATAATTTAGTGGTCATGAAGTTGGAAAATTCCATTAATGTTGTAAAAACTAAACCATATATTCCTTTTATATTTTCAATAAAAATACTAAAGACAATATTTTATAAAAATTCAAGAAAATTAAAACTAAACTATTTTGTAAAAAGTAAACCATGAGTTAAAAATTTATTTAAAAAATCATTGTGTTGAGTCAATAAGGTTATCTTATGGCTTCTCCATTCTTTATGGTCTTATGCTTGGAAAATCAAAAAGACATTTCTTAAGTTAGGAAAAAAATAATTCTCATTAAGAATGTTTTTTTTATGATCCGAACATGTTATTCTATTATACTTACAGATATATCATTACGATTTT
The DNA here is from genome assembly GCA_963277665.1 of Viscum album. NCBI lineage: Eukaryota > Viridiplantae > Streptophyta > Magnoliopsida > Santalales > Viscaceae > Viscum > Viscum album. Next base: position 1,671,626,863 of record OY728121.1, on the reverse strand, counting down.
CCATTTTGTTATACATACAGATATATCATTACGATTTTCCATTATGTTATACTTATAGATATATCATTAAGATTTTCCATTCTCTTATACTTACAGATATATCATTATGATTTTCTATTCTGTTATACTTACCGATATATCATTATGATTTTCCATTCTGTTATACTTATTGGTTTATCCTTATGATTTTCTATTTTTTTGTACTTATAGATTTTTCATTATGAATTTATGATACCGATTCCGATGAAAAAGTGATACCGATTTTATGATATCGATTCTGGTAAAAAAGTTATTCCAATTTTATGATATTGATTATGGTGAAAAAGTGGTACAGATTTTATGATACTGATTCCAGAGAAAAAGGGATACCGAATTTATGATACTGATTCTGGTGCAAAAGTCATACCGATTTTATGATACCGATTTCAGTGCAAAAGTCATAACAATTTTAAGATTTTGATTCTGGTACCAATGGGATACCATTTTCACAATCGGATTTACTTTTTCTTAAGAATCTATATTCTTGATAATGTTAGAGTTGTTTAATGTTTGCATCCAATATTATTGGATTCCAAGTTTTCTTATACATAACACTTATCTTTAACTTAAAATCGTTTCTTATACTTTAATTGAAGTTGTACAATCTATTACAAACACAATTTTGTATGTTCGACACATGTCTAGGTCCCTCAGAAATTTAAGGAAAATATGACTATTGGAGTGAATCCAACCGTTTGGATATTTTTCCTATATATACATGTCCATTTGTACAAGCAGCGATAATGTAGAGAGTGGATTAACTTGAAGCATGTGGAAAAGATGTGAAGTGATTTCTAGAGAGAGGCTCTTACAACTATTAGTGCTTCATGAGAATGACGTGAACAACTTGTTTATGTGTGAATAAATTGTTCAATCTTGCTTTGTACAGACTCTGATTGTGCTGATCGTGGGCTTCCGGGTCTGGAAAACAGAGGTTCTGATTTCATTATAAATCGAGGGCTTGGGGGGATAGCCAGATAGATACCGATCTTCAAATTGAGGACTTACCTGAGTTTGGGTAAGACAGAAATTTGTGCAAGTATAAATCAAGTAACCTTTATCCAAGGTTGTTGGATAACCGTCTCTTTGGGTTAAAAGAATCTCATTGTTAATTGTTTAGTATTTTATGTTGTTTTATATTTCCATTTTAATCATAACATTGTTAAAGTTATAATGAATATCATTCTAATACTTTTTAGTTATGTTAATCTAATTATATTAAAGAATTTATATGCTTTAAGGTAGAATCTTCCCTTTAAAGGTTCCAAATTATTTTTTTGAAAGAATACAATTCACCCCCTAACTATTGTATATTGAGCATATACATCATTATTGCAATCTTACAATTGGTATCAGAGGATGTCTTTGAAATGCTTATATATCCACATATATGTTTTCTTGTTCATATTTTTTTCCCTCCTAATCTATTTATAATGTTTTACTTCTAACATGTTTTGTGTAAAGAATTTATTTTTTAATATGGTAGGAATTCATGTTGGATCTCTAGATAATCTCAATCTTACTAGACCACTAATATTTGATGGAATTGACTATGATAACAGAGAGATAGAATGAAGTACTTTGTGATAAACATAGGTTGAGAAAACTACATTATGGTTACCAGAGATTATAATATTCCTGATAAGGAACTTAGAACCTTTACTAATCCAAAAAGGTAGAATACCAGCGAAACTTTAAGGTGCATAATACTTTTCATTGCTCTATGACTTGAAATATATATAGACAAATTTCATCTTGTAATGCTGCTAATATCATTTGGAAGAATCATTAAGTAACCCACTTTAGAACTTCTTAAGTCATTGAAACTAGAAGAGATACGCTTAAAGATGAGTATCATGGTCTCTACTTTCCTTATTGTGAAACCATTTGCAAGGTACAACAAAGATTTATGACTATTGTAAAAATATTATAATCTAGTGGCAAGAAAGGTCTATATGATGAGATTCATGTAGAAAAGATTATATAAATCATGCCTACTAAATGGTAATATTATATGGATACTATAGATTAGAATAGAAAAGTCACACATATTTCTCTTGATGAACTGTTTGGAACTCTTCTTAAACATGAAACCAGAATGAAGAGAGATGCTGATAATATTAAGAAGAAGAATGGAAACAGAGGTGTTTATTTAAATCATATGAAGTACAAGACTCCTGAGAGAATTAAATTATCAAAATCTAATAATGTTGCTATTCAATCTGAATCTACGGAAATTGAAGCTTCAAAAAATGAGTTATCAAATCCTTCTCGAAGGATGAACAAGATTTTTGGATAGATGAACATTTAAAATAGATACAAAAATAAATATGGAAAAGATAATAATGACATGGAAGTCACATTCTATGAATGCAGAAGAACCAGTAATATTAGACCTGATTGTACCTTGCTTCAGAAAAGAGACACAAAAAAGACATGAATTCTGAAAAAAAAACAAGAAGAAGTTCTACAGATCAAAGCATAAAAAAGTCTTGAAATCTAATGACACTTGGAGTTCCATTGGTGGAGATTCTTCTGATTACTCTTCATAATATGAATCTTCTGAGAAAAATAATATTGGTATAAAAGGTAGATCTTCATTTCAAAATCATTCTCTTATGGATAAGGTATGAACTAATGAATCCTTAACCAATATTTATTGAAGTGAAATTTTTCTAGATAGAGGATTTTCTTTAGATGAAGAATCTTCTTCATAAAATAATGATAATGATTTTCCTTCTAATGAGGAAGTTTCTATAGTTTCTTAGTTGCTTGGAAAAAGAAATTGTATTGTTTCTAAGAAATTTGAAAATGAAAATTCTTGGGAATTTATTTTAATAAAAGAAATTTTGGATCTTACTAAAGATATTGATATAAAAAATTGATGTTTTATAAAATCATTCTATGAAACTAGAGGATGATAATTATTAGAAAGATAAACTTTATAAGGATATTAAAAATCATTTTCAAAAAAATATGTTTTAGAGGATAAAATTAACTAGAAATCTATTATTATTGAGGATAAGAATTTAGTCCTAAAACTAAAATCTGAAATATTTTCCATCATGAAACTTCTTTCAAACGTTACATCTGGTAAATAAAATTTTGAAAATATGTATTCTCATGTCCGACCTCATGGTAATAATCATGGTTTAGGTTATTCTCATGAAAAAACTAATTTTAGAAACAATTATTTTGTTCCTCCAAGAGATCCTTTTTTTACTAAATGTTAGAGTGGTGGACATTAGAAGAAAAACTTTTCTTTTAATAAATTTCAATCTATTGGGTTTCATAAATCTTATTTTTCTAAACATATTTGGATACCCAAAATTTTATTATATAAAAATTTTGGATCTGAGAAAGTTTGGATTCTGAAAATCTAACTCAATTTTTTAGGATAATGAAGGAACTAACAACAATTTATGGTACTTGGATAGTGGATGTTCCTGGAAAATGACTGGTAACAAAGACTTTTTCAAAAAGACTTTAAAAACAAAATGTGGAAAAGTAACCTTTGGAGATAACTCTCAAAGAGAAATTGTCAATATAAGTAACATTATTCTTCTAGGTAAAGCTATTATTTCAAATGTTCTTTTTGTAAAAGGCCTTAATCACAACCTCATTAGCATATTCCAATTATGTGATGTAGGTTACCTTATGAATTTTAAAATTGTTAGATGTGTAGTTCACAATTTCAAGGATTAGTTTATTCTTTTTTCCCTTCTACATGAGAATGTTTACACCTAAAAACTAGAAAAACTTACAAGTCAAGATCTACCTTACCTTAGTTCATTTGAAGATAAATCATGGCATTGGCATAGAATACTAGGACACTATAACATATGGACTCTTAGTAAACATTCTAAGAAATAACTTGTTCAGAATCAACCAGAACATATGTTTGTTTCTTCAAAATCTTGCGACCCTTTTCATTATGGAAAGAAACATAAATCTACCTTTAAGTTGATAAGTAAAGCTAAAACATCTAATTCTTTACAGGGAGTGCACATTGACTTATTTGGTCCAACCAAAATTGGAGGTATTATAGGAAAATACTATGTGTTCGTTCTAATTGATGACTACACTAGATTCTTGTGGCTCTATTTTCTTGCCAATAAATTTTATGCTTTTTCTTATTTTAAAACCTTTAGAGCTCAATTTAAAAATTAGAAAAATATTCCATTGATAACTATTCATAGTGATCATGGTGGAGAATTTCAATATTCTGTTTTTGAATCTTTTTGTAGTAAAAAAGGTATTACTCACAACTTTTAAACTCCAGTGACTCCTCAACAGAATGGTGTTTTCGAAATAAGAAATCATATTTTTCAAGAGATGGCAAGAACCATGTTGAGTTAATAGTATATAGCTAATAATTTTTGGAATGAAGCTGTACGTACTGCTTGATATACTATTAATCAAGTTTTAATAAGACCTTTTCTTAATAAAACACCTTATCAGTTGTGGACTGGCCGAAAACAAAATGTTTCTTACTTCAAATTTTTTGGTTGCAATGTATTTATCATGAACACCAATGATAACATACATAAATTTTCACCCAAATCATATAAAGGAATTTTATTAGGTTACTCTACTAACTCTAAGGAATACAGAGTTTTAAAAAAAACACTTGCACTGTGGAAGAAACAGTACATGTCAATTTTGATTAAAATGATCCTTTTGTTTTCACACAACCTAAATCGTTTCCTGGTATATTTTCTAAAACTTATCACCAAATATTGATAGAAGATCTTCCAGTCAAGGATAATGTTCAAGAAAATATTTCTAAAACATTTACACATGAAAATTTTCTACCCTATGTTGATGAAAATGTTTTTCAAAATCAATGTTATTTGTTACTTAGGAATCATCGTAGTGATAAAATCATTGGAAATGTTAATCAACCAGAAAGAACCTGATGTTCTCTAAGGAATGAAGTTGAACATTTTTCATTTCTCTCCCAATTTTAACCAACGACTCCTAAAGAAGCTTTGTATTAAGGCTATGCAAGATGAAATCAATGAATTTGTAAGGAATTAAGTTTAAAACATGGTTGAAAAACCTAAGGAAACTTATGTTAATGGAGTAAAATGCGTTTTTAGAAACAAATCAATGAAAATGGAGTTATTGTTAGAAATAAAGAATGATTATTTGTCATAGGCTATAACCGACAAGAATGTATAGACTACAAAGAATCATATGATCTTCTAGCTATACTTTAATCTATTCATATTATTCTATCCTTTGTATAATTATTTAATTTTTAACATTATCAAATGGATGTAAAAAGTTCTTTTATTAATGGTTAGGTATAGGAAGATGTCTATGTTGATCAACCAATGTCATTTAAGATACAAAATATCCTAATCGTGTTTATGAACTTACCAAAGCTTTGTATGGACTAAAACAAGCCCCCAGATCATGTTATAATAGACTTTCAGGATTTTTTCTTCAAAATAACTATTTTAAGGGAACTTCTGATCCAACCATTTTTATTAATAAAAATAATAAATATGTTTTTATTTTCAAAATTTATGTTGACGACATAATCTTTGTATCAACTCAGCAATCCTTAACTGATTCCTTTATGAATCTTATGAAATCTGAGTTTGAGATGAGTATGAGGGGAGAGTTAACTTTTTTTCTTCATTTAATAACTTATCCAAAACCAGAGGGAATCTAAATATCTCAACATAATTATATCAAATAAAATATTAGGAATTTATGGTATGACAATACTAGGAGTTTATGTACTCCTATTGAAACCCCTACTACTAGTGATTTTGATGAGACATGTAAACCTATGGATCAAACATCTTATAGAGGGATGATAGGAAGTTTAAATTACTTAATAGATAGTTGACCTGACTTAATGTTATTATTATTCTTATGTGAAAAATTCCAATCAAATCCTAAATAATCCCATTTAATGGCTGTAAAAACATTTTTTTGGAATTTAAAGGGAACTTTAGATTTGGGACTATTTTATTCCTATGGAAATGCTTTTGAACTTAAAAGTTTTCCCGATGCTAACTTTGGTGGTTGTAAAATATATTGAAAACTTGAATCCATAAATTTTAATTTCATAGGATAATACATAGTTTCATGGACATGTAAGATACAATATTTTGTAGAACATTGCACTACTGAAGCTGAAAATGTAGTAGCTGGATGTTGATGTGCTCTAGTGTTGGGGATACAACACACACTCACGGACTACAGTATGAGTTTTACTAAGACTCAAATAATGTGTGATAACACAAGTTCCATTTCCCTAAGTAAAAACCGTTTATAACACTCCTGTTCAAATCACATATATTTTAGACATCACATTCTTTGGGATCATGCACTTAAAAGAGATATTACTCTTCAATTCATCGGAAAGAAAGAACAACTTGAAGATTTTTTTAAAAATCCATTATCTTCCTATAGATTTGAATACATTAAACAGAAGCTAGGGATGATCTTTTTGAGTTAATCATTCATATATACTTATTGTTTAAATAATCTCCTAACATTAAACTACAACTTTTTTAGGGGGTGTACATATGTTTCTTTTTCTTTCCTTAAGATTTTTTTTTCCTTTCTTAAAATTTTATCTTTTCTTAGGTTTCTTCCGTCTTCAAATTTTATCTTTCCCAAATAAAATCCATAACATTTTATTTAAAATTTCAGTATTAAAAATTTATTTATTGGAAATTTTGGTACAAGATATTTTGATATTAGAAATATCAGAATTGAAAATTTCAGTATTGGAAATTTCGGTATTGAAATCGTGGTATAAAAAACTTTTATGATAATTATAATAATAGTGATAAATTCTGAAAACTATTAAAAAAGGTACATTTTATTACTCTATATTTTCTTATTTTAAGTTTTAGTTGTAGGTTTTTTAAAATCATATATTTCTTTTTACCTTACCACAAAAGATTGGAACTCATATTTCTTAAAATCATATTCAACCGTCAAATCAGGTCAGGTTATTTTCAGTAATTTGATTATCTTATGGATGTTGGAAGGTCATAAGCCTTGTCTATATAAGGGGTGCCTCATTTATAAGAATTTCACCATCCTTTCAAGTCTCAGTGCTGAAGATCTATTTCCATCAAAGTCTTTGTTGTGATCCCTTTGTCCCATTTACCTCAAATGTCTCCTGAATACTTAGTAGACCAGAGGCCGATTAAAAATGGATTAAAGGACTGGTCATTCTTTAGGGAGAGGTTTCTTTTACCTAACTTCTTTTCTAAAAATTTCTCCATTATCTCTATGGTGATAAGAACTCACAAATGGGAAAGTGTTTGTGTGGGTAAGGAGAAAATTCAGGATTCAGTTTTCCTGGACCGAGTTACTCAGTTCTATGAATCTTTTACTTTCTTTCAAAAGGTTTGAAAGGAATTGTTTATGTTCAAATGTCATGATAAGACTTATACAATTCCCTATAATAAGGAATAAAATGTTACAAATATACTGTATGAAGGGGAAGTAATTCTATGCTCTCAAAGACATCATGAGAAGGAAGTTTCTTTTGAAAAAGTCAAGGCTTTAGATTATCTTGGTCTTAAGTATGTTAAGAATATGAATACTACGAATCTTACATCAAATAAAAAGATGGTAGATCTCTGGATTCATGCCTTTCTTATTCTATGAAAAGGGGATAATGACTCTCTAATGATATGTGATATCTTTCTATTTATTCTTTCTTGTAAACTTAAGAAAGATAAACTTGGTTAAGTACATCTTTCTCACCATTCAAGCAATAAAATGCGGAACCATTAGATCTCATATTATTATGTATCCATCAACTATATCCATGATAATTGTTATGTTCCTTCAAGAGCTGAATTTCCCATGCTGATCAGTTTCAAAGACTTTAATTATTTTGTAGCTAAGTGATGACACTCTAAGAAGAACGAAGTTAGAGTTATTACGGAAATCCAAATGTTTTGAAGAAATAGTTGTCCAATACAATAGTGATGTTCTAGTGTCTTCAAAATTGGTACTCAAGAGAAGGAAACATGAAGAAAAAAACATTCCAGTACCAGTTTCTGATGTCTGAGTATCAGCACCTCCTCCTACAAAGAAACTGAAAGCCTATTCCGATAAAACATTTTCAAAATGGTGAGAAATGGTGGCTACTAGAATGGACGGAGATCCTTCTTTTGGATTGAATTATATAGAGGCTAAAGCCTTAAAAATAAATCAAGTTGAATATCTTGAGAAATAAAAGAAGGAGAATATACTAAAGAAGAAATTGTTGAAAGGTCAAGTGTGTCTGTCCTTACTAAAAGATGTAGAAAAGAAATATCAAGAAGTACCCGTACATCAAGTTGTTCAATATAATCCAGCTGTCACTCTGAAAATATAGAAATCCAAGATTGGTATTGCATTATCAGAACCTGTTCAAGAAATAGAGGACCAGATTACTCTAGAATATTATGATTATGTTTTAAGAGAAGTGGAAGATTACATTGGATCTTTTCTGAGTTCAGTTTCGAAATCGGTTTCTGAAGAACAAGTTGAAGAACAAGATGAATAACAAGTTGAAGAAGAAGTTGATAAAGAACTAGATTTTGACGAAGAAGAACAAGTTGGAATCAAATTGGAAGAAGAATAGAAATAATAGGTTGATCAAAATGATGGTAAAGATAATGATATTCAGGAAGAAGAAATTCAAGAAGGATATCAACATCATGAGTTTGAATGGGAAGAAGACGAACAAGGAGATATTAATTTTATTCAAGTATCCGGTGAAACATCTCCTGTTCAGAACCCTGTTAAAGGCAAGAGTGTGTTGACTGCCTCATCTAAAATTGAAATGAATCAGAAGTCTTCTAAGAGAGTAGAAAAATCAGCTTTAACTCCAAGAGGATCTCACAAAGGGAATGATGTTTCTGGATCTGAATCCTCATCATTTTTTGAACATGCCTTTTTCAAGCTATATTTAATAAAGTTGGTCAGCACCATTCTGGTTCTTGAAAATATAGATTCCCAGAGTCATATGATGTACGAAAACCTGAATCAAAATACATAATAGACCAATATGCTTATGGATATGGTGGTCAAGCAAGAAGTAAACATATGTAATCTTATAATTGATTACAAATCTTAGAGGCTGACTTGTAAGAAAGACTTTAACCACACCAAAACCATTAATGACGTGCTTAGGCATCTTAGTGACTTCATGGATCCAACAAATGAATCTTCCAATACTTATGAAATCATGTTCAATAAGGTCAAGGCATCAATCTTTGAGAAGGCTAGTCAACTCAATTTTGATGCCTAATCTATAAGCATTGAGAAGCAAGTCAGAGCTGAATTAGTGAAAAATGTGGCTACACAGGAAGAGTTCATTAAGAATCAAGATGATAGAATCAAATATCAAGATAAAATGATATTTTCTTTAGAAAAGAAGAACTAGGATGAGGAGATATTTCTAAAAAAGCTTCAAGAATGTCATAAGTAAGTCATGAAACATAAATCCTTGATAAGGAAAATGTTTTCTAAGAAGACGATGGATGGATGAGTTTTTTTACATTTCAATGTTTTGTTGTAATGTAAACCTGATTTCAACATTTTCCTTAAGAAGCAACTTTCATACCTTTTTTTTGAATGTATACTTTTTTAGCCTTACAGGTATATCATATACTTCTCCATTATTTTCCATATTTTTGAAAATCACAAAGGCGGAGAATTTATTTAAAGGAATAATTTAATAAACAACTCAAAGGAGGAGAATCTATTAAGGGATAGTATGGTTATAATGGATAATGTCAAAGTAAGGGGGAGTTTTCCTTTAAGAAGATATTTTTATCTAAGAGGGAGATATATTCATAAGAAATAAAACTAGATACTAAAGATCAAGAGTACGTCCCTTGGGGAACACAACCTTAGCGGTGTTAGTTGTATTCATATGAAATTTCATTAAAAGAGGGAGATAAGTTTTTCATACTTGTTTATCTATGTCAATATATTCTTCCACATCAAAGTTGATTTTGCTTTCCAAAAAGGGGGATATTGTTGAGTCAATAAGGTTATATTATGAATTATCCATTCCTTATGGTCTTATATTTTGAAAATCACATTCAATTTTTATTAAGTTCTAAAAATAATTCCTCTTAAGTATGTTTTTTTAAGATCTGAGATTGTCATTCCGTTATAATTATAGATATATCATTACAATATTCCATTCTCTTATACTTATAGAAATATCATTACTATTTTCTATTATGTTATACTAACAGATATATCATTATGATTTTCAATTCTGCTATACTTATAGATATATCATTACGATTTCCCAATCAATTATACTTACAAATATATCATTATGATTTTCCATTCTGTTATACTTAGAAATTTATCATTATGATTTTAAATTCTTTTATTCTTAATGATTTTTCATTAAAATTTTATGATTCCAACTACGGTGCAAAAGTGATACTGATTTTATTATACCGATTCCAGTGAAAAAGTGATACTGATTTTATGATACCGATTCCAGTACAAAAGTGATATTTATTTTATGATATTGGTTCCAGTGCAAAAGTGATTCCGATTTTATGATACCAATTCTAGTGCAAAAGTTATATTGATTTTATGATAATGATTCCGATGAAAAATTAAAACAAATTTTATGATTCCGATTTTGGAACCAATGTGATACCGTTTTCAAAATCTGATTTACATATTCTTAAGAATTAGTTTTCTTGATAATTTTAGAGTTGTTTAATGTATCATTCAAATATTATATGATTCCATGTTTTCTTATACATAACACTTTTTTTTTACTTAAAATCATTTCTTATACTTGAAACGATATCGTACAACCTATTACAAACTAACCATTGTATATTTGACAAGTGTCTAGGTCCCTATCAAATTTAAGGAAAATATGACCATTGGAGTAATGCCGACCATTATGATGTTTTTTCTATAAATACATGTCCATTTGAACGAGAAATGATAATGAAGATAGTGGATGATCTTGATGCATGTGAAAAATATGGGAAGTTATTTCTATAGAGAGTGGCTCTTACAAATCTCAGTGCTTCAGGTTGATGTCATGAACATCTTGTTCAGGCATGAAAAACTTGTTTAGACTTGCTTTGTGAAGAATATGATCGTACTAATCATGATCTTCTAGGTTCGGAAGGCAGAGGTTCCGATTTCATTCTAAATCGAGGGCATGCAGGGATAACAAGACAGATACCGATCTTAAGATTGAGGGCTTACCTAGTTTTGGATAATCCAGACTTTCTTGAATGTATAAATCAAGGACACTTTATCCAAGGTTGTTGGATACCCTTCTCTTTGGGTTAAAAGAATCTCATTGTTACTTGTTTACTATTTTATGTTGTATTATATTTCTGAATTAATATTAACTTTGTTAAAGTTATAAAGTATAACTTTATCATACTTTGTAATTCTATTACTCTGATTATATTAAAGATTCTATATGCATTAAGGTAGAATCTTTCCTTTAATGGTTCCAAAGGATTTTTGTTTAAAATAAAACAATTCACCCCCCTCTTGTATATTGAGAATCTACATCATTATTTCGATCCTATACATTGGAAAATAGTAAAATCATTCTTCAAAACATTTTTAGAAAACATAGAAATTGAAGATAAAGGATTTTCAATGAATATAGATAGGGTACGTTTTCCATAAAAATATTATTTTTGTCTCTTGAGTAAATGAAGAGATTAAAATGAAAGGTAAACATGTAATTACACTAAATAACATTATGATAATAAAATTCTTGAGTTTATTGAGAGATAAATCAAAAGATTTCATCATTGGAAACGTAATCATAAATAACCATAATAAAAAATGAGATTATTATATAAAAAACATACCACACTGGTATCGTTTGAGTTATAAGACCCATATAAAAAAGGAACCATTGATAGATATTCATTGTATATTTTTTAGGAGAATAATCACAAAATATAATCATGTGATGTATATGAAACAAGAAAATAAAAAATTACTTAATAAGTCATGCATCCCAAAGAAATAAAAGTAAGATGGAAATAAGTTACCTCAACTATCAAATTACTTAATACATTTTTGAACCTACTTTGTTATTAATATTATTTTATTAAATATATATATATATATATCAAAGAATAATACACATATATGTAGCATCATGGATTCTTTTCATTGGTATGTAATCAAACTTGAGAGTCACCTGGCCTCAAGAGAACTTCCATATATGCCAGAGGCTTCCAACGACTAGTAGGGGTCTATGAGGTAATAGTTGGGAGACTATACCCTAATTTCTGAGTTGATCACAATGTTAGATAACAAATAATAAGATCCATGGTAATAAAACAGGTGACATGTCACACCCAAAATAATAAAAAATAGTATGATAACATTACATAAATCACATTACTAGTATAAAGAATTGTATAACCATATCCAATATCATAAAAATGATGTTATTTTCATGCTATAAAAAAATGACCAAAAGATCAAAATATATATCAAATATCGGCATAAGCATAATCTCGGTCATCTATTCCAATACACTATCCCAGTAAAAAAATCAAGATTCAATATCCGGCCACTATCCATTATTTATACCTGTATCTATTAAGTCTATCAAGGTACAAATTGGATACCCGAACAGGCCGTGGGTTATACTCTATATGCCACCACTAATGGTGTCTGTAATAAATTCAAAATGTGTATATACACTATAAAAGTGTGAAGGTATAGCAAGAATAATGTTTTAATGATAACTTGATGCAATCTAAAATATAAGTACATGTTGTTAAAATCTATATATAAATGTTGAAAATGAAATTCAAGAATATATAATCCTTTATTTTATATTCCATGTATAACAGGTATCAGACCTACAAGGGTTAGCTCTCAAGGACATTTACCAATGAATTCTCTTCGAGTTTATGGATCTCATCCATAGAAGAATCATTATAATGTAGACATACTTGGGAATGACCCAAGGATATTGACCAGGTCATCCTCTTCAAGTCCATATATCTCATCCATAGAAAAATAATTAATGACCTGGGAAGAGGCCAAGGACTACACCAGGATTATCCAAGTAATTCAGATCCATGGTTAGAATCCATTGTGTTCATTATAAAATAATCATTGGTGTCATACCCGGATTTTAGGGTCACCCTAATGTACTCATAATTACCCATATTATATATATAGGTTCAAGGGGCCATGTTAGTTTCCATTAAATATATCATTATAATTCATCACTTTCATTTCATTAGTCAATTCACACAAAAGAGATATAAAGATGGTCGATATTATTTTATATTACATTTATCATCCGTTTAAATTAATAATCATAACCCAATGGAATAACCATATCATTTACAACATCCAGTTCTTCTATTTCATTAACCCATTAATTTAAAATTTTCATGGTTCCCTAATAGGTATTTAACCTTTATCATTCCATTTTTATTAATATATTACTCCCAATCATTTGTGGAAATCATAGCTCACCCAATGGGGGAGAATAGAAATAGTAATTAAAATGTACCCACCTAAAAGAGAGGTATGGGTCGAGGTCGGAGACCTCCAACCATGTTAAAGAGAAATTGAACATCCAAAACATGTATTACAACATTTAATTTAAAATATGATTCATTTATTGAAAAACGCAAATAGGGTCCAACATTTTTCACTACAATGTGCAATATAAACATCAATAATTTTTTGTAAAATTTATAGAACACTTAACATATATGGATATTAGACTCCTCATCTATAATCATAGTCTAACTCAAGATCTAATAGAAAAATATGATGAAATATATGAATACTCTAAAAATAGGTAATACATTCTGGCATGTATTATCATTACATACTTAATTATATGTGAATAAAATAATAAATAGGACTGAGGATATTGTCAATATAGATACAACATTATAAATGATGAGCGAATTGGATTTTAGACGGAGGAGGTAGATCAATTACTAGGTTGAATTAAAAGGAGGATCTCCAACATGGGGGGTGGATGTTATACATGAAGTGAAAGGAGAAAAGGAAGGAAGATGATTAATAGGAGGGTAAAATATGAATTTCAGCAATTTTTTACGGTAGATAGTTTGGCTTCACTATTGGAAAACATTATGTCAATCATGCACCAACATGGTCCCATCATGAACCCCCTCACATTGGATGTCTTCATAGTTTAACAAACCTTTCCGAGCCTGTTTGCCTCCACTATAATTTTATATAGCACCCATGTATGGTTTGTATCTACCATTCATGGTTTGATAGGCCTTTTTCCACACTTATATGGCCACATGGTTTGAGGTTCATGTTTAGAACTAACATTTTTCTAACCATGTGCCTCATCTGTTTCACTAAAAAAATAGGAGCTACAGTCTCTAAATAAGAATAGAATGCTCCCAAACCCTTCATTTTCTATTAAAATATTATAAAAGAGTAAAAAATTTTGGTTTATCATGAAAATTAAAGGGGGGGGGGGGTAACCACTATGAATATCAGATAAATTATAACCTCCTCTAAAAATAACTCATCCCCAAGTTTCCCTTTCGAGGGTGGAAAAACAACATATAAAAAAATATCCTGCCACTTAGCGCGTACATCATTCTATCACTCCTTGGTATTGTCATGTACATGTCCAGGTATATATATAATTTTTACTACCGTAAATAATCTTCCTTAGTGAGCCTTCATTCTCCTATCAACCATTTAATCTGGATACTCCTCAAAAAATGCATCAACGTCAAACTCATCATCATCAGGATGATGAATATAAGATGGATCTAAATAATAATGATGAATATGTGAGACATGGAATACATAATGCATATATTAGGACATATATGGTAACTATAATTGATATGATATTGGTAGGGCTCTCTCCAGAATCTCAACGAATGCAATGAACCTGGGTTCCAACATACATTATTTCTAAAACCATTGATGCCTCAATATTTTCAA
Organism: Viscum album; assembly: GCA_963277665.1. Lineage (NCBI taxonomy): Eukaryota > Viridiplantae > Streptophyta > Magnoliopsida > Santalales > Viscaceae > Viscum > Viscum album. The sequence continues at coordinate 1,671,611,854 of OY728121.1, read as the reverse complement.
AACAGGAAATAACACCTAATATTCAAACATGAAATCTATAAGCCATCAATGTAAATCAGCCTAAAAAATTTTCCTAGATTTATCTGTATCCATATGCTCAGAAATAATTTATAACATTTATGATGTCAGCAGGATAACATAAGGTCCCATTATAATTACCTCTCATATATCATTCAAAAATATGTGTGAACAACATGGACTAATATATAAGGCCTCATATGGATCCATATGTATAGTCACATGGAATCTATTGTTATCATAATATTTAGAAAGATTTCGGTGGTTCTCCTAAGAAAAAAAATCAAGGACACATGCTCCTAGAATTTCCTATAACACTATTATCATATGATCATAATATCCACTGATCTGTGGGTAATAGGTTATACTTTTAAGTACATGTGATCTCATAACCTTCTATATCCCTTACCAAAACCAGGATGTTAAATGAGTATCCCTTTATAATATGATGCTATGTATAACTACATTATGGTATATGATCTCCCTAACATATAAAATTCCTATATCATCAACAAAAATATATATGTGATATTTAAGAAATGAGAGACATTTTTTAACCTTTAATTGATCACCCTTGTTGTGTAAGTACATTGAGGGTAACTTGGAAAACCCATGATTAAGTAAATAGTGATTTAATCCCATTTCCACTTATTAATGAGTGAAGCATATAAAATTTCTATTGGTAATTAGTGTTCTCCCTTCACTATCTGATAGGTGCAACACCGAGTGAAAAAATCAGTTATCTCCTTCTTCATCACTGATGACCAGTACAGATCGCATAACTCCGGGTGCATCTTAGTAATACTGGGAATTACTTTCAAATCATAGTCATAATAATCTAACATAAATTCCTCTAATATGTATATAGGACCCAAGAAATTTCCATTATTTCACAAGACTTAATACCCATTAATGACCCAAACTCGTAGTGGGTCCAGACGCGAAGCACTCTCCCACATGACCTAACCCATGGGATTTGAAAATTACATCATATTTACTCTATCAATAATAAAAGTGTTTTCCAATAACTATGACATTATATGATTACCATAATGGTAATGTAACATCAATTCCATCTCAAGAAACAAAGCATTCATATTTCCTTCTCCACTGCCGTCTAAACCAATTCTTTATGAGTCTCCCTAATCAAATCATCTAAAATTAAATTTCCCTCTCTAGGCATAAAAATAGGATAAAAGATAAAATAGTCTAAAAGAAAATATAATGAAATAGCTCAACCCACCTTCGTTTTCTATGATTCAAATCACACCGTATAAATATGTATTTTAGGATTTTTTTTGATGCATATATATACTGAACTATTCTACAAACATGTATTTCCTCCAATAACTCAAGGCATGAACAATAGTTTTTAACATGATATTTTGTGTTAGGTAAATATGCACATGAAGTCACAACTAATGAGACACATACACCATGACTAGATACCCCTTCATCATAATAACTCACAGAATGATGCTTGATATATAATAATACATCATATAGCCTCATCTGGACTTGGATAAAATTAGGATTGGAACGAAAATCAATCTATATTTATAACAAATTTTAGACCATATAAACAAGACACTATCCTTTCTTATTCTTGTACGAGGTGTTTCATGACACGAGAAATCATGTATAAATATCTTTTAATAACTATCCATCCCTATGAAACATCATATTTTAAATATGTTATTGGGATTCTTCTAGGAAACTATAGATCCAATATTCTCTAAGTCCATAGATATTAATCTCTCTAAAATAATTTGACTTTGGAAGTGAATTATATCAATCCAAAAGGGGCTTTCAATAGGCTTAGAATATAGTTGGTTCTCTCTTAGTGTAATCAAAATGATATCATGATTATTTTCATGTTTGTGTAGATTTAGTGAGTACACTAAGATATCATCCATGAAGACCACATGAATTAAATGTATATATAGGTGGAAAATACAATTCATCAGATCTAGGAAAACTATTAGTGTCTTAGTGGGGCTGAATGACATAAAAAAACACTCATACAAGCCAAATCTACTATGGAATATTTTATGAGGTATATCTGATGGTTTAACATTCACCGAATGATATGGATACCTTATATATATCATATATTAATAATTGGCTCCATAGAACAGGTTGAAGATGTTTTATATATGTGGTAATAGATAATGGTTCATAACCATAAGAAAGATCAATTTTTGGTAATAAATACACAACCTAAGGGTTCCATTCTACTTTTTAGAAAAGAACACAGACAAACCCCATGGTTATGTACTGGTTCATATCAACCCTTGGCTTCTTAAATCCTCGATGTGTAACTTGAGATATTTTTACTCAATTATATCTATCATGAAAGTAGGAATGGGCACATTTTCTCCTCCAGCTTCTAGCTCAATAGAAATATCTACATCTCTCTTTGGATGTAGCCCAAAAAATTCATTACGTATGATGTCACTTAAATGATTCACTATATGAGGGAAGCATAGAAATCATATTCCCTAATAATTTAAGGAGAAACTAGAAATATTTGATATCATTCCTCCTTGAAAATGATTTTATGGACCATATCGACACACCTAGGGATCCCATTTAACACTATAAATATAATTACTTCCCACTTGTGATATAAAGGTTAACGATAAATGATAATAGTCCTTATGGGATGATATGGTACATGCCAATCAATTCCAATAATTATTTCAAAGACTAACATATTTAGAATTAAGAGGCTCCATAAATGATGAAAAATTCCTACATCATGGGGAATTCCTTGAATTTGTATACACTCCCTAATTGAATCCTCAATGAATAATTTGGAGACATCACCCCATATAAATACTTTATCTCAAGGTCAACACATTCCATATTTTCAAAATATTTAAAATAATTAAAAGAACCTGTATTAATTAAAGTAAATACTAGAGTATATGGTATTAGAATTTTACATCTCACCCTTGAAATATTAGTGATTTCTTCCAATGGTATCAGTCACACCACATAAATATGGCCCAAACCATGGTCCTGAGACATAACCTAACTACCTTGGGCATGCCCTATCTATGAGAAATATAAATATAGTGCTCAGATCCCTCTTCCATGAGCACCTCTATGGCATGAATGGATATAAATTAACCAACTCACTTACAAATAAGGGTAAATGGATCCCCCTCATAATGGTAGAGCCACTACGGATCCTCTCTTGTTATAAACTGGTGGAAAGGCCCAAAAAACTACAAAGGATTTTATATCATACCTCAAGATATAAACTGAGTTTTTGATATATAACACTAGGGATTCATATGTCCTATCATACCACACTGATGAAATATCTCTTGGCTATCTAATCGTACACTCTAGATACTTCCACCCACTTGAGAAGGCTCAAAAAAGGCGTTTACTACCACTAGACATACTACTTCACTAACAAGGTAATAAACTACCAATTCCCACACCTTTAGCATTAATGAGGTTATTATTGGTGATTAGGGACTAGTTGACTAACTAAATAATGATTGTAAAAATAAACATGTTCACTTATAAAGTGATTTTGTATATAATTTAATCCTCAAAACATCTATCTTGGGATATCTTTTCATGATTTATAGAAGGGAATAAATGTTGAAGCTCTATAAAACTAGCAGAATAATACATAAACCTTAATGTTCCATGTTATTTGTTGATTAAATTTCTAGATATTTTATTCCTTATAGTCATAATAATGAACCATTAATATAATGGAATAAATAAATCATTCAAGTACATAACCCATTTATGATAATATTGGGTTAAAACTTCCCACAATATCTTTTATGACCCTCAAAGAATATACATTTTAATATTGACCCTCCACTCTGGAGGTGTCTCTATATGATAAAAAAATTATTATATGACCTCTATCTTCGCCCAATTAGCCTAAGGACTAGAATCCACTAAAAAAATAGGTGGACATTGTATATGAAATTACCACATCTACTCTTCCATCATAGGGTATAGTCATGTGGCTCCCTGCATGGTATGCATGAGTCGTAGGAAATCCTCTAGAAATTGAGCATCAATTCCAAGATTAGGACTATCATGATATTTAGAATGTAGAGAAACATTATGTAATACTAGTGTAATATTGACCACCACCTCCAAATCATGGTTGTCTCCACCCTCATAGAACACGGCTCAAGGCCATCATAGAGGAATATCTCAACAATTACAAGAACATGCCTCAGACAAGATTTTATAACTGAAACGATCACAAATAAAATAATTATACATTTATAAGAATTCATATTAAAGATTAAGGACCTCTAAACTTAATTCTATTCTAGGTGAAGGTGAAATATGAAAGCATATATAAAAACAACAGACACTCCCAACTACCTGCTACTAGGTTTGGGTCAGTGGAAAGTTTTATAGTTCACATCAAGGCTTCCAATATATGGATTTTAAATTTCATATTATAGAGTAAAACATCATTTTAGTTTCAATTAAAATCCCCATTTAATGTAAATAATTCAATTTAAGAGTTACACCAAAGATGTATATATATATATATACATACATGTGTCATAGTCCTATTAGATGAGTTACCATTCCCATGTTATATATTCCTATGCTTTATAAGATGAAATTATAATTTCATGTACCTTAAACTAGTATTTTAAGATGTTTCAATTATATATATCAATATTTCCAATTTATATAGGAACACACACTCCCAATGATTCAATTATAATCCATTTAATTTTCACCACTAATATTTCATCCCATGTGACAATTGGTTCATCGCTCTAAAATTCCATAATTTGTAAATTATTAGGCCAACACCAAGATATAAAGTAAATAAACATTCACGTTGATTTAGACACTTTAATTAACAATTTATTATCTCATTTATCTAGTGGATAAATTATTTATATAATGGGTATAACAGTCAAGGCACTACAATATGTTTCATGCAATACATGAAGTAAAATAAATATGTTTTGGTATATGAATGACATGTAAATCCTTAGGTTACTACAATGATGAATGATATGATATTTTTTTACCATAATAGGATAAGGTTAAAATAAAATACATTATAATAATAATAATGAAAAAAACAATAAAATAAGGTCTCCAAAAAAATTTGTGCCACCCGATGGTGAAACCAATACAACTCTCTTAGAAAAAAAAACTAGGACAACATTTCTCTTCCCATGTAATTTTGATTTCCTTGTATATGGGTTAGCTAATCTGAAGAAAATGATAATTACTCATTCCTGATACATTGTTAATCTTTTTATAAAAACCCAAAATTATAATACAAAAAGGAAACTAATGATATGATTACACTTTTAGCATCTCAGTTCTTGTTCATAGAAAAGTAACTAAATTAAGGTCTACCTTGCCTCATGTGTGACTACCCATACACCAGAGGCAGCGGACTATTAGTGAGGGTATATGACTACCTGCTGGGGACACTATAAAATCGTTACATAGTGGACACCATTGGTTTAAACAGATTAAATGGAATTAATGTCATACAATAGTGGAAGAATCACACCCAAAATAATAACAAATTGTGTGATAACATTAAAAAAATAATAGACTAGTGTAAAAAATTGAAAATCCATATCCAAAATCATATTAAAAAATAAATATCCTGTTATTATATACAAAATCAAACAAATGATCAAATGAAATATCGAATAACAGTATGGTTATATGCTTAGTTCTATGCCCATATACTTCATCATAGTATAGAAATTCACGTTTACAAAGCAGAAAACATTCCTTTACCCCATCCTCTATTCCTGAATTCTCTTTTGGTACTAATCAGTAGTCTAAAAAGGATATGATATGTGCTTAATACACCACTAACAATGGTTTCTATAAAAAATATAGCATATGTATAGAAGTTGTAACTATGTGAAGGTATTAATGGAATAAAGTTGAAATGATAAAGTGATGAAATCCAATCTATAAGTACATATTATGATAAGAAGTATATAAATAATGAAAAATGCTATAAAAGTGTAAGTCACCAGCTAGTGAATAGACTAGATATATCATTTATCATATCTACATAGTCCTAGTACAATGACCAAGGTAAATTATTCAAGTCCATTGAGCTAATACATAACAGACTCAGTATAATGTATACATACATAGACAAATACCCAAGCCTAATTAACAAGGATTAAAATTTTAGTAAATGTAAAATTTCTGTGGAAACCTTTTTATTGACTAGGTAGGATCCTCATATGTAAATCCATGGTGTTCCAATAATTCCATATCCATGATAATAATTAAAGGAAACAAATATTAAGGAATCATCGGTGCAATTACAAGATTTTAATTCCATAAAAGACAGTCCATTAGTGTATATTTTATTTATATAGGGTCAACTGACCATGTTAGTTTTTATTTCATTTATCAATATAATTCATCACTTTAATTTCATTAATGAATTAACTCACATGTGATAAAAAGAGGGTCCGTGAAATGATTCATTCCCTATATCAATCATTTACATTAATATTTATAAGCCCATAAATTATAAATCACATTTATAATTTCCAATTATTATATTCCATTTCCCCTTTCAATTATAAATTACAAGGTGACCTATGAGGTATTTAACCTTTTTTATTCTCTTTATATTAATATACGGATCCCACTCAATGGTGGTAAGCTCAACTCACCCAATGTGGTGGCATAATCATGGTCATTTAGAAAAACCCACCTCAAGGGATGGTTCAGGTTGTGGTTGGAGACCTCAAATTATATCAACGGAAATTTTAATATCCAAATAGTTTTTTATAATATTTAATTTATGGTATTATATATTTTCAAATAAACACACATAGGGTATGGCATGTGCCACTATGGAACATAATATAAACATTGACCCATTATGTTAAATTTTATAGACAACCTAAATTAGACATTTACTTGACTCATAATATGTTAACATCCTCTAAAATGGGATCGAATTGATGAAATAAGATAAATAGACTAATAGCCTTAAAATATGACATATTAGATCCCATTGAGTTGACATTCAATTCACCTAGATAAATTAAGAAAATATTCAAGGGAATTGAGGAGCCTAGCGATATAGATCTAATGTGATAAATAATGAGATAATTTTATTAAATAAAGAGTAGATATCTAAAATCATATGTTTTATTATAATGGAGAGATCCAACATGGGGGAGTGTTTTGTGAGTGAAGATTGACGGTGAAAGTATAGGGAAATATTAACAGAAGTTCGTGAGAAATCGAAGTTTTAATTTTTTTAAAGGGTGAATAGTTTTAACTCCTGGTTAGCCAAATGAATAACCAAATTTTAACCATCACTATATCATTTTGAACCCCCCTCACAGGGTCTAGGTGTCTAATTTTAAAAACCATGAGCATTCCATGCAACTCCTCTGTAGTTTTCTCCAACACCTCTTCATGTTCATTCGGCTCCCTGGTATGGTTTGATAAAACATATTCCACCCATATAAGGAAACACATATTGAGGTGTATTTTTATCACTAACCACACACTAACCATGTTACTCATCATATTCTACAATCAATTGGTGCTCCAGATGTCGAACAAGCCTTAGGATGTCCCAAACCCTTCATAAAAAATTAAGCAAATTTACTAGGGTATAAAAGCGGGTTTTAGACCAAAATGTAAATTGTATATACCTATCTAAATACATATTATGTCAATATATATATATGATACCATATATTTTTTACTTATAAACTTTTGACACATGTTTATTTAAAATTCTATATAAAAATCATTAAGTTGGGTGAGAGCTTTATCATTTCTCATATATATTTTGGTTCTGTTGTTTCTGTCCTTATACATTTATTATGGTTACATAATCTATAGAAATTTTGAAAATGATATAAATATAAAATATATTATTTATATGTATATATATAATTATCCATAAGAGTTAGAAATATGAGAATTAATTACACTGTCCATGGAGATAGTAGTCCGTACATACGCGTGAACATTGTTTCCATTTTTCCAAAGATTGAAATAAATAAAGGTACATAACAATTCAACAATATATAATCATTTTAATATCATACATATTATATATATTAACTAAATATTATCTCATTAATTTACATTGAAAAATAAAATTAAAACAAATAACATCAGTTAATGGAGGTTGTGGTCCCCACATACACATGAGTGATGATATTATTTTTTAGAGGATTGAATGTTAACAAGTTAGATGTGCTATTTTAATTCCAAAATTATATATATTAAATACATATCATATATATACCTTAAATAAATCATTAAATCCACTCGGGAGATGCGGTGAAGGGAAACAAATTACATCGGTCTGTGAGGCGGTGGTACTCCATGCAGATGACCAATGATTTTGTTTCCCATTTGATATTAGAGTTGATGGATATAGGTTATATAATTAATATAATAACAACAAAATATTTATTTTATATTTATTTTATTATATAAATATATTTAAAAATGGTTTTATGGAGTGATAAGATAAAATATAACAAAAGATCTCAGTTTAGAATGATAACTATTCTTCATTCAACCTCCTAAGGAATTCCCCAAAATACTTTTTAAGACGTTCTAATAATAAAAATAATGATTCTAGGATGTAAAGAAAAAATTGATATAGGTTTTTTGGAAAAAAAATTCAAACCAAAATGATTTTTATGTGTAAGGATTATAGGACAGCGGGTGCTATATTTTAAGTGGTGGAGATGTCACACATCGATATTTTTAAAAGAATAATATATAACCACATTTTACACACACCAAAAAGATTATAAATGGATAATTATATAAACATATGATATATAAGGTTTAAATGGCCATTAATTTTCAATTAGAAATGTTTTTATTTTATTTCACCACTTATACTTTTAGTTTAACTATTCAGTAAACCTATTTTAACCTTTTGCATGGTAATTAATTATAACTATTTTTATTATTAATTATGACCAAAAATTAATATGGGCTTATTTTATAATATTAATTATTTTGATTCAAAATCTGTAATACTTTTTACTAACTTAAATTCATATAATTTTAATAATTTAATTTAAAATTAAACCCACAGGTGCGATGAAGAATTGATTTTCAAAACAAAAATTTTTTTGTATGTTTAAAAAAAATATATTAAAACCAAAAATGAAATTGATTATAATGAAATAAATTTTATTAATACAGTTATAATTTAACTAATATTATATTCAAACATTATATACAAATATCTCACTTTTATTTTTTTAAATGTAATGATTAATTTTAATACAAACAATACTTTTCAATATTCATAAAAAAATAAATATTTAAAAAAACTATTATAAATTCACTCTAATAAAATTTTGAAATGTTTATTGAAAAATGAAGTAAATTTTTTAAAATAAATTATCTAAAATAAAAAAATTACCACTCGTTCACAAAAACAAAAAAAACATTTTCTTAGAAAAATGTATCATCGAAGCATATTATTACTTTATTCAGAATTAATTACTTTATTTTACATAAATTTTCATTATCTAAAACCACTAAACATAATTTTAAAAAACCTATAATGTTTTGGTTCTGAAATCCGCCTAGAGGTGCCCCGTACATGGTTGTCACATGGACTTATGAGCGTTTCACCAAATTCCAGAGGCTGCCGACTACCTTCGAGGGCCTTGGGTGTGATAGTGGGGAAACTATTCTCCCATTGGTAGAGTAACGTAGTAGAAATAAATATATATAAAATAGTGGTCGTAGAAATAACATGCAATAAGTAAACATTGGAAGACTACAAGTAAACAACAACTGGAGCACATATATAAATGATGCATGATACATATGTCTATGAAAGCAGCCAGACAAGTCACAATGAAAGAATACCGTACTAAACCAATGTTTAAAGAAAAGAAAGAAACTACAACATTATCGCAAGCCTCATCTTGGTTCCATGCTCTCCAAATCCACAACAATGAAGTACCAAATGTAGAAGGTCCCTTGGCCTTATCTAGACCTGCAAATGTATATTCTGTTTGGGCCCAAAAGCAGGACCCATATAGGGTGTGAGATGAATCCTGGTAGGCAACCACCCAAATATTTGTTCCTAATAGTCAGTGAATATATATGGCAGGAAATATAAGAAAAGAAGAAATAAACAAGGAATTAATCAAAAGTAAACCATCCTATAGTTTCAATTACATCCATTTTCAATTATTATTTAAGAAACCAGCAAATAAGTAACCCTCTAGGACGTACTCACAGCCTAACCCCTCTGGTTCATCTAATCAAATAGAAGAAACCCTATGGAATGTAATCATAGTCTAACCCCTCTGGTTACGCTTTAGAACAATCTCTCCGAGGAAGTAGTCACCGGAAATTCCCCCTTGTGGTCTCATATAGGTAACTATAGACACTTTGAGAAAGCACTCAACATCCAATTCCCCCTATGGTCTTACAACGAGGAACTATAGACACTCTGAGGGAGCACAAAGTCCATCCCCTATATTGTCTCCCAATGTAAAAGTAAACAAAAACTCTGTAGAAGCCCTCAAAATCCATTCTACCTATGTTCTACTACACTAGGATCCCACATCGCGGTGAAAATCGATTGTGCACAAATGATATATGGAAGCCAAAGTAAACCTCAAGAACTATATAGCTAAACAATCTACAATATCTCACAGCATGTCAGATAAATTCACTCCATCCTAACTATAATAGGCATGGAAAACATAGAAGCCTAATAGAAGAAGTTACACCAAATAGTCAATATCAAGAAAACATGGGAAACATATCCATATCAGGGTAAATAACACTATTTACAAACATATATCCTCTACTGAAGCACACAAGGAATAACAGGCAACAACCTGGCTAAAAACCATTAACACGCAATACCTCCAACAAGGGTATTGGGAATTTTTTCACATTTAACTCAATGAATAACTACGAAAAGGCTCAAACCGCCTACATCGACATTGTAGGATCAATATACGTGAGCCTTAGGCATTTAATCTCCCTAGAATGATATAAATCTACAAAAACATCTAAAACTTTCAATCAAGGATAACCCAAGAAAGAAGTGGAATTCGAAAACGAGGATATATAAGAAAGAATAATTTACCATGGAGATTCCACCACAATTGACAGTGGTCGATTTAGAGAATGGATGGGGTGTTAGGGGATCAGAGAAGAATCACTGGCTACAGAACCTCCTGGATGGGATGAATAGGGAAGAAGGATGTTTTGTCAATTAGATGCAACCCCGGTCAATTTAATGAAATAAAAATAAATTACACAACATGTTCTTCAAAGGTACATGGTGTGTACTTACTTTAACCAGGCTCCACCTTAGGCGGTCACTAGGTCACCCCACAGGGCCATGTGTTTTTCTGTTACACAGCTAGGACACGGCTACCCGCATAAAACGAGTACACGGCATGTACTCCAAAGTACACAGCGTGTACTCCTTAAATTTATATATTCTCATCTTTTCCTAAAAAACACTAGAAAAAAAGATTAGTATCTGAAAAGAAGATCTGAGTTCTTACAAAATCCCCCCCTTAAAGATATTTTTCCTTGAATTTCCCTAAGAAGGTGGTGTAGAAGAAGAATCCTCGGAGAACTCCTGCCACTACGATCATACATCAACCACCCTTTCCCAAGTATCATCATGTACTCACCCATTCTATCATAGAACTCATACCCTAGGAATAGACTAGCCATGGAGAACCTTTGAATGAAAATCAATAATCTGGATAAGATGCTCCTTGAATGATGCGTCCACCACTAGCTCAACCTCCTCGGGTTGAAGGACATTAGTTGGGTACAAGAAGTAACATCATATCTAAGAAACATGGAAAATGTCATGTATATCATGGTACCTATGAGGTAACTACAACCAATAGGCAAACAACCCGACTTTATCCAAAACCTAAAACGGTTCAACATATCTCGGGGAATGCTTGCCCTATCTACCAATCCTCCTATGTCCGAAACTCGGTTTGACAAATAGAAAAATCAGATCTCTGACCTCAAACCCCAGACATCATCTTTGTTGATCAGCATAATAATTCTATCATGACTGTGTAGTATCCATCCTCTTGTGAGTCAACTCTATCTTATATGTGGTCTCATCGACAGGATGAGGTACCAACATAGCTGCCTCTTCTACCCCAAGCCTGCATAAGGGTGATCAGCATGGTATACCGTATGAATATTCCTAAGGTTCTATATGAATAGTTTCTCGAAAACTATTATTGTAGGAGAACACCACAAGTGGTATGTGATTCTCCAAAGAACCACCAAAATCTAGGATGCAAGCTTGAAGCATGTCCTCCAGCACATAAATCGTATGTTCGGATAGGCCAAATGTTTTGGGGTGGTAAGTTGTACTCAGAAGTACCTGTGTACCCAAAGTCCTTTGCAATATTTTCCATACCCAATAAGTAAAATGGACATCCCTATCTAATACAATAGTGTGTGGAACCCCATGTTGAAGTAAAATCTCCCAGATGTACAACCTTCCCAACTCATCTACACTGAAGGTATCCTTGATCAGCAAGAAGTGAGCATCCTTTGTGAGTCTTCCAATGAAAACCCATAATGCATCATTCCCTCGAGGAGACCTCAGTTTTCCTGTCATGAAGTCCCTCACACCATCAAGACACTTCCACTCAGGAATGGGTAACTACTACAAAATCCATGCCCATTGTTGATGCTCCACCTTCACCTGCTGACTGGTGGACCACCACATGAAAAACCCATAAACATCTCTCTTCATACCTAACCACCAATATTGATGGTGTAGATCTCGATACATCATTGTGATGCCAGGATAAACCGCCCAAACTGGGGAATGAATTCCCTACATCAGCTCTTCACATATGTCTTCTGAAACCCATACACACCCATGTAAGTGCAAGATCTCATCCTCATCCATGGTCCATCCACAAATAGGGTTCTCTCTTGAAACACTCTCATGTAGGGCTAGGCCTTCAGCATCTGATAGCTGCCTCATACACACTCGATCATGTAGAGTAGGGGTAACAATTATAGAAGAAAGAAATGTATGCCCCCATCTATCATACATCTTCAAATTCATTTCATAGAACAGAGCCATAAGCTGCCACTCACTGATGGCCAGCTGAACTGCCTGTATCTAAGTCCTCCTTCTCAGCAGATCAACCACAACATTTCCTTTCCCAGGATTTTAGGTAAGCTCAAAGTCAAAGGAATGAATGTACTCAAACCACCATTGTTGTCTCTTGTTTAGGTCATGATAATTCAAGATATAAACAAGCCTTTTGTGGATGGTGAAAAGTACTAAATTCTCTCCAAACAAATAATTTCTCCCACAACATAATGAATATAGAACTGCAGCCAACTCGAGACCGTGATTCGGGTAATACCTCTCATGTGGCCTCAAATTTCCAGACCTGTACGTAATGAATCTTTCTCCCTGCATAAGCACAGCTCCCATCCAGATACATGATGCATCACAGTAAACTGTATAGCTCTTGCCTTGCTCTAGAAATACTAGTATTGGTTCTGAAGCTAAACTCCCTTTCATCTCCTGAAAGGATGACTCAAAAGAATATTACCAAAATTACTTCACACACCTCTTATTCATTCCCTTCAGTGATGTTTCTAAGTGTGAAATGACATGTATAAAATGTTTATAGTATCCTTCCATCCCTAGAAAACTTCGTACCTAAAAGACATTTTTTGGATTCTCTATGGAAACTACTCCTCTCACTTTATCTGGGTCTACTAATACTCCTATCTTTGAGATAACATGACCCAAGAAGTGAATCTGGTCCATCCAAATGTGGCATTTTGAGAGCTTACCATATAACTGATACAGTCTTAGTGTACTCAAAATGATCTCAACATGGGTAGCTTGGTTGTATCCATTGTAACATTACTCTAAGATATCATCCACAAAAACTACCAAGAAAGAATCAAAGTATGGATGGAACACTCGATTCATCAGGGCTCTGAAAATAATAGGTGAATACATGAGACCGAACGGCATAACCACATATTAAGATTGACCATACCTGCTCTGAAAGGTTATAAGAGGTATATCAGATGGTCTAACATAAAACCGATGGTAACCCGATCTCATTTCAATCATCAAGACCACCTGGGCTCCTCAAAGCTGATCAAAGAGATCATCAATCTATGGAAAGGGATATCGGTTCTTGACCATAAACTGGTTCAACTAACGATAATTCACACCCATTCTGATGGTATAGTCTACCTTATTCACAAAAGGATAGGGGAACCCTAAGGAGTAGTACTGCATCAGATGAAAGCCTTTTCCTGCAACTCATCAAACTGCTTCTTGAGATGATGTAACTCTGGTGTAGCCATCCTATAAGGAGGGATGGACACCAGTTCCACTCCTCACACAAGCTCAATAGAAAATTCTACCTATCATTCTGGGGGAAAACATGAAACGTAATCTAAAAATATATCTCTCAAATGATCGACCACTAGAAGAAAGTCTATCTCTGATGTCTCATGGTCATCCAAATATAAACTAGCAATCTGGTTTGTAACTCCTGCTATACCAGGATGATCGGGTCTCGCTCTACTTTCCTGGACATCCCATTCATCCTTATGAATAAGAAATCCACCCTCTGGTGATGTGAAACTCACCCTATGATGACAACAGTCAAAAACAGCCTGGAAGGGAACCAACCAGTCCATTCTAAGAATGAAATCATAGCCTATAATCCCTAATACATAGTGGTCCCCTAAGAAGTGACACCCACCAACCTTAAGAGGGAACTCCTTGAACTGACGTGCATTAGTCGTTCTTGTCCCAAAAAAGGTCTCCAGTGTCAAGAAATTAGAATAAGTAATGATATAGATACCAAGGCTCTCCACAACAGTAACAGATATGAAACTATGGTAAGCCCCGACATCAAAAAGTGCAGAAGCTAAGACTAAGGCAACTAGAATTGTACCTCTAACTATAGATGGTTCTAGATCCTTCTCCTACTGGGTTTTCTCCACTACAAAATTTTAGCATGTACCACTGCCATGTGACCATGCCTGACCACCATGAGCTGATCCACAATGTATTCATTGAAATATTACTGACAGGCTACCATGGACACAACCTCCACCTCTGCTTGAATGGATATAAGAACTGTAGTTCCCAGATTTATGAGGAACTAGTGGGCCTACTCCTGAACAATGATTCAAAGAAGAACATCTATCCCTCCCTTATGGTGAAACAATCTGATAGAAACATTGGATAAAACCCATCTTCCCGCAAGATCAGCACTCCACAAGGTATCTCAGGAAATGTGGCCTCGTTTTCCCACTCATCCCGCACTAGTATCACACCAACTGGACACCAGAAGAAGTATCATGCTTCCTCAGATCCTTGTGCATAGACTCCCTATGGTTCTTCCTACTGTCATTATAAGGGGTACCAACTCCGGATGTCGAGCATCCTTGGCTCACACTCTAGAATAACACATATTTTTCTCTGTGATCAGTGCCTGGTGGACTATATAGGTGATGGAGGTTAACATGAAGATGTTCATCTGAGAATGGATGTTGGCCTGAGACCATCCTCAAACATCCTTTCTAGAAATAACTCATCTCCCCCAAGAATTCGGGTGATGCACTGAAGCTCTATGAAGTTTGAAGAATACTCCATAACTGAAAGAGTACACTTCTCCAAACTCATGATCTCTTTGTATAGATTGGACCTCAAAGCCTCTAGGTAAAATTAGTCATAGAAGGCATGCTGGAACTCATCCCAAGCCATAACCTTCTGACATTCCACCTGTGGGATAACATCCCACAATCTCTTGGTGGAATCCCAAAGAATATACGTAGCAAGATTCACCCTCCCCTATGGAGGAATCTCGAGATTCCTTATGATAGATAACATGGATTCTATCCATGAAACTGTAGCATGAGGTCCTTTTTCCCCTGTGAAGGTGGCGGCTGTAGCTGTAGAAAAACCCACATCAATTCTAAAATAGATGGGGCAGGATGTAGTGCACCCTGGAAGGTCTGCATGAACTTCATAAATCCCTATTGATACTATGTATCAGCACCCGTGTCCAAAAATAACAGTTACTTCTAATACTGGTACTATAGAAGGATCTAGTGGTAGTCCTTGATCAGCCATGTCTGGTGTCAAGTCACTACCCTGTAATTGTCGTACAACTGGAGGATGTCTCGATGGCATGACCATGCAAGGTCAAGTGCACAATTAGTTCAAGACTATCAAGGACAGAAACATAGAAGTTTAATAAGGGAACAAGATAAAAAAATCATTCACGATTTTTAAAATAGAGATACATGTCTTGTATAACCCCTATACGACTTGTTCCTTTAATCCTTCACATGTGCGTGTTCTCCTGCCAGCCCTGGTCGTGTAACACCCCATACACATGGCATGTTTCTTTAAGACAAAGCGTGTACTTGAATCATGTTCCCATACCTGAGTTCTTCTAAATGACTAACCCACATGGTTCTCATAGAGAAAAACTATAAATCATGTTTGTGCCAGACATGGCATATACTAGAAATAACTTCACCGACCAATGTAGTTAGTCACATGATCGGTTACACGTCTGACCCTATACGGCGTGTTTGTGCCAAACATGGTGTGTACAAACTACCCATAATCCATCGTGTCATTAGTCACATGGCTGGAGACATTGTCTAAACAGACAACATGTATTCCTGGTACACATCGTATTCTACAAAATATTTCTGACCTTGTGTCACTTCCCACACAGCTAGTGACATGGTATGAGACTACAGAGCGTGTACATGAAGTACATGGCATGTACTTAAGAAAAATATTTACTTCCAAAACATAAGGATACATGGCATGTATTTATCATTACACGCCTTGTATTATAAGTTTTTTCCCGAATAATAATCCTCACAAACTACATTGGAACCCATAAAACACATAAATTAACATTAAAGTTCCAAAATCCAATCTGTGTGGGGCCATAATCCTTCGAATCAAATGTTGGAATCATCTATATGTCATATAAAAACATATGAATGCAATGATCCACCAAATTCTGGTTCATGGGGGCCCATAACACCTCAGGGACCAATATTTGGAATTCATTAAAGTAAACTTTAAACATTAGAAATACCCTATCAAATAGTAGGTATCCTATCAAGGCATATATCACAACAACTTTCATGTCTTACAAAACATCTATCACAAAAACATGAAATCAATAATGCATCCTAAATGGCATGGAATGAATAAATGACATGTGATCTCTACCACGTGCCTATATGATGCATGAGATGGTATACCCTCATTTCATTGTGTTTCAACAGAAATAGAAATTCAATATTATCAATGTTAATAGGAAAAAACATGTGAATCACCCAACGACAAAATCAAATCAACTATAAAAATTGAAAAACCAAAAAAATCACAATATATGAGGTAAATTGGCTTTTCTTGGTACACGAGTTTGATACACCTAGGCACAACTTATTACAAAGTACCTATTCATTATTATCAATGGTTATAGTCTCTAAATAGTAAGTCAAGAAGAAAATAATTCCCCTAATACGACTTTGTAACATCCTTGTTCCAAAAAATACCTAGAGGTGCCCCCTACCTGGTTGTCACACGGACTCAACTGCATTTCCCCAAACACTAGAGGCTTCCAACTAGTAGTTAGGTCCTTGGGTGTGATTGTGGGGAAACTATGACCTCATTACCAGAGTATAGCAGTTGAAATAAATGGATATACAATAGAATAAGCAGTAATAACATGCAATAAGTAAACAATGAAAGACTGCATGTAAACAACAACTGAAGCACGTATATAAATAATGCATGATACATATGTCTAGGAAAATATCCAAACAAGTCAAAATGATGGAATATAGTACTAATACAAAGTAAATTGAAAAAACATTAACTCCAATAACATTACAACCCTCAGCTTTCTTCCATTCTCTATAGCTCATCATCAATCAAGTTCCTGAAGTAGAAGGGTGGTTTCCCTATTCTAGACCACAAAAATATAATCTTTTTGGGCCAAAAATCTTGACCCAAATAGTGTGTGAGATGAATCCTAGTAGGAATCCATCCAAATATCTATGCCTAATAGTCAGTGAATATATATGGTAGGTAATATGAAAAAAATGAGAAAAAATGAAGGAAGTATTGTAGAAAAAATTAATTTTTTTTTATTTCCAAACACTTTTAGAAAACTATAGACACACTTTAGAAAATAATCTTTGAGGAAGAACTCACCTTAAATTCCCCATGTGGTCTAGTATGAGTAACTATAGAAACTCTGAGGAAGGACTCAACTTCTAATTTCCCATGTGGTCTCGCAACGAGGAACTAAAGACACTCTGAGGGAGCATAAAGTCCATCCCCCCTATGGTCTCACAACGTAACTATAAACAGAAACTCTGGAGAAGCTCTCATTTTCTATTCTCCCTATGGTATACTATACCAAGTTCCCACAACGATGTGTAAATCAATCGTGTACAAATGATATATGGATGAAAAAGTAATCCTCAAGAACTACTTGGATAAATAGTCTACAATATCTCACTGCATGTGAGATAAATTTACTCCATCCTAACAATACTAGACATGGAAAACAAAACATCCTGACCGGAAAAGTTAGAACAAACAGTCAATATTAAGAAAACATGGGAAACACATCCATACCATGGAAAATAACCATATTTACAAACATTAATCCTCTACTCAAGAACACAAGTCATAGAAGAAAATAACAGGTCTAAAACCCATAAACACGCAATACCCTGAACAAGGGTATTAGGACTTTTTTCATATATAACTCAATGACTAACTATGAAAAGTCACAAACCAACTAACTCATAACTTTATGACCAATATACGTGAGCCTCAGGACTTGAATCACCATAGAATACCACAGATCTACAAAAATGTATAAAATGTTCAACCAAGGATATATCACAAAAGAAGAGGAATCAGGAAACAAGGCTCTATAAGAAAGAAGAGATTTCCAGGGAGATTCCCATGCCATAGACATCGGTCAATTTGGAGAATGGATGGAGATTTGGGGGATTAAATGAGAATCAATGGCCCTAAATGCTCCTAGACTAGATTAATGGAGAGGAAGGGTGTTATGTTGATTAGATGTGACCCCAGTCCATTTAATGAAATAAAAATAAAGTATATGGTGTGCTCTTCCCGGATACATGGCATGTACATGATTTAACACACCTCCACATTAGGTGGTCTCTAGGTCACCCCCACAATTCCATGTGTTTGGCCGTTACACGGCCATCACATAGCTACCCACGACAACCAAGTACACGACGTGTACTCGAAAGTACACAGCGTGTACTCCTTAAGTTTCCAGATTCTCCTATTTTCATAAAAAACACCAAAAAAAAGATTCATACCTGAAAGGAAGATCTGGGTTCTTACAAAAACCTTTATCCTATTTATACCACCAAATTTGTTAACTTGGTTATTATTTTCAAGTTATAATGATGAATGATTTAATATTTTATTGTTTTTCATCACAACCCAGTTTTACGTGTAAAATAATATGTGGAAGAAATTTATTATATTTGAAAACAAATAATAAAATATTTTGGTGAAACATTATACGCCCCATAAAATTAATTTAACCCTGAAATTATATCACTTTGACACCAACATATGAGGATACATTGACCTCATCATATTGTAAATTTCCTACATAGCTTTTCAAGTTTGTGGTTTGGCCACAAAAACAATGATAAAGTATGTGGTTATGTAACATTCAACAATCTACCTATGATAAATAATATCCACATTTTGTTCTATAAATATAATACCATGATCCATTAGTATAACAAATTCTTTAATTATATATGAAGTATCAAGTATGTACTTCCCCATCAATGAATCATGGAACACATCATGGACATGAGAGAGGATCAGTGGAAGCACAAGTTGAAAAAAACATCCCTCTCAATCAATATTTTCAAAAGGGAAAATATAACTAAACATCATATTTCATTTTTTTATAAATTTCATAACCTTATTCTAGGGATAAATTCATATGAACACCTTCTTTTCAACTTCATATTCCAAAAACACACTAAAAATTATCTGTAAAAATTATCTATTCAAGATGTGCTACCATTATGTGTTTTTTCAATGGATCTAAACATCTCTTCCATTTCTTTAGATAGATTAGATATATATTTATTTATTTTTCTAAATTCATCCCACCTCATATTATTTCTAAACTTCATTCTATATTGGGATTCATAAGGAGCCATTTGAATGCTTGAGTGAAATCTATTTTTGTAATAAAACACGAATTAAGGATGGTGTTTATCTCAACTACCTTGAAAATCCATAGAAAAATATATCAGAATATCCAATAGTGTTTTAATAGTTAAATTAAACAAATGAGATATATAAGGATGAAACACAATGTGGAAAGTCAAGTCTGTATCACAATCATGTTGAAGGCATCACCAGAACTTCAAGGTAAACCTAAAATATAGATCTGATATATTATAATGGTTTACTTCATAAAACCTTACCACATTATTAAAATATATGATATGTATATGATCTAGATAGAAATTTTTCTAGTATGAATGAAGTGTTCTAACTTTGTATCTTAGACTTAACATGTTGAAATACAAAGCAACATGATACTAACTATGAAATATAACACTGTTTTTCCTACCAGATATACCTTTTCAAATATCTATGAATAATTTTATTTCTATGAATAAATACAGAATTATGAACTATGATCCTCCTATAATATCTCCTTCATCATATATGGTATTTACATAACATATACAGTATTCATGAACCTTATAATTCCATCATAATCAAGGTTAAAATTATTAATATTTTTGACCATCTTCTATAGCTCTAAATCCATTCTATATCCCTGTTTAATTTTCAATGGGATAGGTTGTAAAAAACTCAACTGAGAAAGGTAAAATTTCACCCCTTAATTAAATAATAGGAAATAAATCCTATGAAAATAGATAAACAATTTATATTTTTTTATCCTCATAATAGTTAAACTATCAATATCCTTTCAGCTCAAAGCATAATCCAACATAATAAATTTTATAGGGTCATAATTTATCGAGAAGTCACAATCGTAAATTAGTTTCAACCATTTTTTCGGTCACTTATTATAATCCTTATATTTAAATATATACGTTAATTTTTTATTAGTGTATATATCACAAAATTCACCATATATATATTGCGTACATATATTAAATCCAAAAATTACTATAGATAAATTAAAAAACAAGAGTTGGTTACTTTTTCCCATTTACCTTCAATTATAAAGAGGCATAACCTACAACCATATCATTATACATGATGATGCATCCAAGTCCCTTATTCAATGAATCATTATATATTATGAACTCTTCTACACTTTAGTGTAATGTAATCATATATTTTATGAATAATCATCACTTTAGTTCCCTAAAATTTTACTCATATTCATCTGTATAGAGGAACTTGGCTCCCATCTGAGTTAATTGGGTTAGAAGACTAGATATCCATGTTAATTTCTCCCCAAACAATCAATTATTTCTAGAAAATTTTTGAAACATCAAATCTAAATCACAGTGGTCAGTTTGTATCAATGTGAAAAAAATTTAGTCTTTGAAGGATCCGTAGATATACCCACTATTGTGATTCTAGGATGCTGAATTGAATCGTTTTATAGCCTAAATTCACAATTTTTAAATTGTAGATATATTTTCTCCTTCCTTAGGATCTTCCACATAATTATCATGTGATCTTAATTTTCTTCCTAGATCCATGAATATACAATATTACAATATATAAATAATACCACAGACTAATTTGGGTAATCTATAAAGACTGTATTCATTAAATCTATAAAGATTGAAGGGTAATTAGTAAGATGAAATGGGATTACTATATATTCATATTGTGCATACCCAATTTGGAATGTCATGTTCCACATATACTACTTCTTAGAAATCAATTGATGATAAATAGAATGAAGGTAAATCATGAAAAAGTATTGAACTCTAGGACAAATTTTAAACACTCCATAAATACAAGGAAGTGGATAATTATTCATTAATGTTATCTTTTTCAATCCTAAATAATCAATATAGATTCACATCTATCCATATTTATTCAGAAAAAAGGATAGGAACACTCCAAGGTTACTCATTTGTCTAAATAAATCAATTTTCAATATGATCTTGGAATTTCTTCTTTAATTAATGTAACTCAATTAATGATATTCTATATGGAGTCTGTGAAATAGGTGTGTCACTATGTATGGTTTTTATTGAAAGCTCAACATCATGATTCAACAATAGCTTCAATAAATATTTGATAAATTCATTAACAAATTCCTAGATAATTTTTGTATCATAAATGATGTGTTTCTCCCCAACCAGTTGAGGTAAACACCTCATTAGATTGGAATAAAGACATATATAGTGGCTCTATTTTCAATAAGATGTTAATTTCTCTCATCTCATTGATATATTATATTTGTTTATTTTGGAATAGAAATTTTTACTTCCCTTCCTCGGAAATATATATGGGTTTATGTATATAAATCCAATCCATACCTAGGATAAAATAAATTTCAATAAGAGGAGGGATAACCAGATATACTAAAAGAACATTCTCATAAACATAAACTAGATAATAATAATCGACATGAGATGTGGTCATCATATCATTGGAGGTTTTCATATTTAATTAAATATATATTTTTTTTGGATGTAAAATGATACCCTTTTACATTTTTCAGATATTAATGATAGACTTGATCTAGAGTCAAATAATATATTAGTTCTATAGTGGTAGGTATGTGAATCGTTTACCGCATCATTGTCACACCCCTTATCATAAATCGTGATCACAAAATATTTAACATTTTCTCTCAACATAGTAGTTTGTTAACATTGAACATCATCATTAACCTTTGAAATTGACCAATTGTTTTTATAATTCCCATTATCCTTACATTTGAAACACTAGTTTGGGTGGTGGATTATTTGGAGATATCTCAATTAACATTATTGGCTAACATTTTCCCATCACTTTGATATTTTATTTTCCAATAAATATCCTTTACACACATTAAATATTTTTTGGCCCCCTTAAGAAATTTTATACCATATTTCCTTCCACTATTTGAGCATAAAGGGAAGGACATAATCTTTTTCCATGATTTTTATAATTTACATGACAAGTCATCTTTCCTCCATCACAAAATTATGATATTGATGGGTAACTCCAATATTTATTACCACCATGATATGAAATCAAATGGTTTATTCATATCTAATAAATTTCCTTATGGATAATTCCCTTCAGAGATTTGGTTTTAAGACACTAAATGACTGATCCAAATTTCTATTAGGCTGGATGACAATACCAGAAATATACCATGCATGTTTTGTAAAATTTACCTTTTAGGTACCAATAAATTCCACACCCTTATACTTTATCTCAGTGAAATTATGATCTATTATTATGTAAATAATTTTTGAAGGTTCCTATTGAATAATAATCTCTTAAACTATACCAAATTTATGGAATTTATTTCAATATAATGTTGTAGATTCTTGATAAAATTCCACCACTGATATACTTTTCCTTCCAAATTATAGACATACAATATGTATTTTCAAACTTCAAAAACTAGATAAAGGAAAACATCTTTTCAATGGTTTTGATCCATTTATCAGAAACTATTAGATTAAAATAATCACTAAAAGAAGGTGGGTGTTTCCTCATGAATGAATCAATAAAACTTTGTTCCCTCCTTTTATTTTTTGTATGTTTTCTATGATTCATAATGTGGGAAAGTTATATGAGCATAAAAAATATAATTCTTATTCCATCCCCCAAAACATTTAGTTTTTAAATTTGACAACCATTTCATTTTATAGTGCATTCATCATTAACATGATTTCTCTGGGTTCCATCCATTTATTAGAACCCAAAATAATAGTATGAGAAATGATTATCATAGAGAGAGACGAAATTATCAGGAAAAAATAATTTATAGGATTTTTGAATCATGACACCAAATTTTTAATCAATTAAAATTTAGATTTATCCACGGTCGTTAATATTCATCAACTATAAAAATCCTTCAAGGTGGTTCATTAAAAATTTTCGGTTTTCCAAATCATATCCCCCTTGAGTGTCAAACTAATTTTGAAAGAATGCATGTTTTCCAAACCTAGGTGGTGATGGAGTAAAATCACAATGAAAAATTTTTGTAGTTATTATCCATATGTACAATTTTTATAGATCCATATCCACTTTTAAAATCTTTATTGGGATGTAATATTACAGAAACCACTCACTCTATCATTCCCCAAAATTTGATGAAATTTTACTATAATTTGAATTATCCCTAGGGTTCTTACCAATGTTTTATCATACTCGTTTTCAATAGTTAAATAAACTTGTATCTGGTACCAACTATAGTAACCCATGAATTTTTAAATATATATCCTAATGAAATGTATGAATACTCATTACTAAACATAACAACCCATACCATCATCACATTGGTCTAGTGCCTTTGGGAGATTATACATTTAAACAACTGGTTTATAAGTTAACTACATAATCTCCCACTATGATCATTATAATGATCACACTTCTTATATATATCATATATAATACCTTTTTGATAACCTAGGGTGAGTAAATATGAGAAAGGGTGAGATCAGATTCTCAGTAAGTTTTAACAAGGGAGATATATATCTTTATATAAGTATAACATGATCATAAGGGTTTGAGAAAACGATATAAACATTGTAAAATCAATCCAGGAATATAAAATATCATAATATAATGTAATATAATACGTCATAGATATTCCTAATAAATGATTCATAATTTATTCTAGAGCATGATTCGTGAGAACATAATATGTACTTAATTCTTAGAATTCTAGCATACACATAATCATAGAATATAATTTCTCTAGTATTCAAACGTCATTAAATGTACCATCATAGTAAAATGGGATCATTTCCAAACCCATAATTTTATTCAAGGTTTACACCCAAGAATATAATAGTGGCCAGAGTCACTTACTGAACATGGATCACTCCCTATTCTATTCATGTTTATCTAATTAGATATAAAACATTACACACTATATTAGAGGGATATATAATTCTGGCCCCAAGCCACAAAATGAAAATAAAAAATATATGTGAAAAAAGATCCTAAAACATTAATCCTATAATAACCCATGAAAAGAAAATGGTTTCATACTCATTTCATTATAGAATTTCCAATGTATTTGAAACTCGATTCATTAAAATTTCATAAATTCATCGTATCATAACCATTGTAAATGGAATGGAATTCATAAAAATCACACCATAATAAAAACAAAACATAAATTAAAAGGATTAGGATTATATAATTGAATCATAACCCCAGTAATGATTAGAAAATTTCAAATAATACCATCTAAGATGGAAAATTATTTTAAAAGATACCTTGGTACATTTGATGAGGAAATTAACCTTTCAAAATTGAAATCAATTTTTAAAAATCCATGAATTTACGAAATATAATAGATTTTTTTTTCATTAAAAATAAACTTGGAAACATTTAAATGGAGCTTAAAATAATTTAATTTTCATGATGGAGGAAAATTATATTCATGTATTACATGATAAAAAGATGATTCCATTCATATTTTAAATACAAAATAAAAAAAATATTTCAGAAAATGTCAAGAGGATTCCTTTTAATTTTTTTTCAAAAAAATAAAACTTGGGAAAAAAATAAATTTAATACATAAATGGATGATATTAAAAACATTCATTAAAATATTTTTAGAAAACATGGAATTTTAAATGAGAGTATTTTTATCTGAAGAGAAATAATGTTTGTTTTCCATAAAAACATTATTTTGGTCTCCTAAAAACATAAAAAGAGAAAAATAAAAAATAATCAATAAATAACTATATGATAATGGAATTCATGAATTTATTTAGATATATATCATAATATTTCTTCATCTAATAAATAATCGTAAAAAACCCCTATAAACAATGGGAATGTTATGTAGAATCCTTGATTCTTTAGTAACTTTTGAATCATAATCCCTATTAAATAAATAACCATAAATTAACATTTATATAGAATACATTTTAGGATAAGTATCCTCAAACATATTCATCGGTAGTATATACTACATAAAATATAATCAAGTGGGGAATATGGCATGTGCCCCACTAAAATGAAAGTGATACAAAAAACCCATACCTCAACTCTCAACATCCATCATTCGAACCTCTTTTATAACAATACTCGGTATATTGTATATATATAATAGAACCATAATCATATATATCATACCATATATTATTTACTTAAAAACATTTATCACCATATTATCAACAATTATTTGTTAAAATCACTATTCTGAGTGATAACTGCTTCATTTTTCATGTATGTTTTTGTTTTCATGTTTTGGTCCTTGTACTTTGATTTTTGTTACATAATAGAGGGTTGTCGATGGTAGAGAGAAGAGTGGAACCTGGCGGTTCTGATCCCAAATCTAATAGTGTTGTATTGGGAAAGACCTCTTATTGCGAATCAGTGGTGGGAGATTTCTTTGGTCACAAGTAGTTATTTAGTCTTTGTGTGAAGGGCTACCCTAAATCGGGTGCTGCACAGGATGGAGATGGAGCAAGAAAAATCATTACTGATGTAGTGAAAAATATTGGCAGCTCCTCCTTTTTAGATTGTGAATCTATTCCATCGGGTAAGATTATTAGAAAATTATGTATTGCACATGTTGTGGCGAATCAAAATGTTGTTGAAGAATGAGTGAACTTATGTATATTTTCCTTAATTTCTCGAGTTCTAATTCTAGAAGGAGAGAAGCCATAGAGGTTAAAAGAACTCACTGTGTGACGTACAGTGATATGGGGATTTTCGGATTGGAAAACGTTGGCGATGGGCCATGGATTCTATCATATTTTTTTTCTATCTGATGAACTTAAAAGGGATGTGTGATGTTTTGGATCAGTACCTTTGAAGCCTGGGTTTCTCCGAATTCATGAATGTGACCTTAATTTTGACCCGAATTCTATTAAGAATACATATGCTCAGATATGGATTAGAGTCTATAATCTCACCTTGATATATTGGAATCCACAGATACTATGGGACATTTATTCACCTGTTGATAATCCAATTAGGTTGGATAAGCAGACTGATAGTCCCTCCTTCAGTCATTATACAAGGATTTTGGTTTGAGGTTTACATGTATGTCACTCTTGTGGAAGAGGTGGTGTTGACCACTAAGGATGATAGTCTTACTATTTGGATCCTTTATGAGAGGATGCCCACGTTTTTCTAAAATTGTCAGTTATTTGGACATATGGTCTCGGATTGCAATAGACATAAAATTTGTAGCCTTTGTAAAATCAGAGGGCATGAGGTATCGAGCTACAAAAGAAATAAAGGCAAGGATGCTGGACCCGATGAAAGAAAAGGAGGTTCAGGTAAACAGGATGAGAGGGATACTCAATTGGGGGATCTAGTTCCTTTGGGAGATCCTGATCAGGTTAATATTCTTTCTGCATTATCCACACAGGTGGCTGCTGATAATGTTTCAGATCCTTTGACTCTTTTAGGGCCTCCTCATTCTGCTCCCCTTGCTGTTAGTGATCGAAAGGACCTACTGAATTATGAGCAGGTTTGTACCACCCGTTATGATGTATAGATATGGAAATTCATTTGGAACATATTTCTAGTGATGTTGTGTTCAATAAGGAAAACTCCAAGGATGCCTTAAAGGATCTTCTCCCCCCTTCCAGTGATGGTGGGGATGCAGAAGCAGATCAGATTGTTGGGAAGCAGACTGGTGAATTACTTGAGATACATCAAGATAAATAAAGCTATGATGATGTCTCAAATGATTTTACCCTCCCATCTAGTGGAGGTGATGATACAGGTGCATATCAGAATTTTGGACAACAGCTTGGTGAATTCCATCAGGTACCTCCAGATAATATTGGGAAGAGAAGACTCCCTTCCACTTTGCTTGCTCTCGTTGAATAATTGAATATATTCTCATCACCCAGCCCTGAGATCTCTTGTTAATATAGTGATGAAATATCTACTTTCATCCGACATTCAAGGGATTCTACCCATGTTGAACTGGACACTGCTACACATACTGAAAATTTGAAAAATGATGATTGTGGGCCTAGAACTAGGCTCAGATCAAAAAAATGAAGATCCTATTTTGGAATTTCCAAGGGATTAGGAACTCTCCAATGGTCAATTCCCTTAGGCATCTCATCTTGACCAATAAGCCCCTTTTGATTGGTATTTCTGATCCAAGAATGAGTCTTGAAAGCTGGTTGTCTTTTAAGTGGTCCTCGTTGGGATATTCTTATGTTGCTAATAAAAAAGTGGTTGATAATCCAAAATATTTATGGTTCATGAAGCATAATATTGTTCTTGTGAGAACCTTTATTAATGATGTGCAATCTGTGACTACCTCTTTCAGCTTAAACTATTTCAATTTCTCTGTTACTTTTGTTTATGCATTTAGTCAGTATACAAAGAGAAGAACTTTGTGGAGGAATCTTGAGGATTTCTTTGAAAATATCAATAATAATTATATTATTCTTGGATATTTTAACACATTTTTGAGTACAGATGAAAATACAGGATGTAACACCCCAAGATTTCATGGAACGTTTCCTCTCGAATAATGCAATGGCGTGCATTGTACGCAACTTCGAGATTTTAACACACCATAACCAATCAAACTGGCCGTTATGAATAGTAATACCTACTTTTTGAAATTTTATAAATTCTATCTCTCAAAATGGACTTCATTTTTGAATTCAGAATATTGAAATTAGCCTAGGGTGAAATTTTGGTACTTTTCGGATAATTTTCATATTTTGATGAATAGTGAAAATTACTAAAATTTAATTAAAAACAACTTTTTTAATCAAAATAATTAATAGTGATAAATTATGAATTTGAGTGGTTTTAAAGAATATTTAGAATATATTTTTACCATGTAATACAATGTGTGTCATTGATCATAATTTCACATTTAAACCAGACATAAACAAGTTCCAATCTTTTGATAGTTATTATCTCTTAAAAACACGCTTTTCGTTTTAACAATGGGAATTAATTTTAAATAAATGTCTGCCACTTCTGTGTTTTGAATTTGGAAAAAGGGATTCCATATTTGGAATCAGGATGTTCAAATTGTGTAAATAGGTAACTTTTATTTTTAGACAATTTGGATAATTACTTCGTTAAATATTTTATTTACCATGGATAAAGGGTAAATCCTGTAAACAAGGGTTAAAAAAATAATATAATAATATTACTAAATTACCCTAAGACATGTCTTAACCCTATTGTTTGATACATGGTCGACCATGGGCATATTTGGGTCGATTTTGGGACCCCATGGATCCACTTGTAAGTGATAATGACACTTTATTTTAATTAAGTTAAAATAAATACAAAAATGACACAAGCATATATCGTTTAGAAAAAAAATTGTTACATAAGGTTATATATGTTGGATTTTAGACTATAAGTATTCATTAAAAATATAAAAATATTTCCTACATAGTGATATTTTATTTATAATTTTTAGACATTAAATAAGTTAATTTATTTATGACACAATGGCGATGCATTAATTACCATAATAGTGAAAAATTAGAATAATTGATATTATAAATACCCAAATAAATATAATTTGATACTTTTATTTGATTAAACTAATTTTATAAGATAACATGACATATTAGGATTTATTTAATTAACATTTTTTCTAAGTAATCATTCTTTTATGTTTTTCCCAAAAATCAACAATTGAATAGTGTCAAAATTGACATAAAATAGTTTTTAAAACAAATATTATATTATTAATTGATATTAAATTCTTAAAAATGTAAGGGTTAGACAAGAGACTTATATCATGATATTTATTTAATTAATGGACCACTTGGGGGTCGCTTGGATGTATATAGTATGTTTATTAACTATATAATATAAAAATACAAAGTGACATGGTAAATGTCAAACTAATTAACTAAGAGTTAAAACTAAGATATAAGGATAATATAGTGACCCAAAAATGTATAAATTATATTGTCTCAATGGTTTTTGACCTAGAACCACCTTAAACTTTTAATAATAAACTTTGGAGCCATTAGAAACCGAATATGAATTTATTATAAATTAATATTTCTAGTTTTCCAAAGGTGCCCCTCACCCCTCTTATAAAAGGGCACTCCTCCTTCTCATTTATTCACACCATCAAAGCCTTTTGGTTCTGCCAAACCCTCCCCAAATACTCTCTCCACTTCCCTCACTACAACCTAGAGGCCTTAGTTTGATCATAAAGCCATCTTAAGGAGCCCTTTTGATCAAATCAGAAGGAAGAACCCGAAGAAGAGGTAATGTTTTCCCCAACCCTTTTCAAGTTCCTTTCTTCTTCCACTTCTTCATTATTTTTTATTACCATTATAAAATAATAACTCTAGTATCATATATATACTGTTATGTTATTATAAATATGGTAAAACCATATTCATTATTCTATCCATCCTTTGAATAACATGTCACCATAGGTGCGTACGTACGGCTTACCGTCTCCACGTCGTGGTGTAATTGTTATTCAATATATTATTATTTGGATAGGTATAATAATGACGTGTAACTCATGTAAATAATAAATATAACATGATAATGATTCTGTATATATTATATACCATCCAATTATATATTATTTTAATATCATAATAATGATATTGTCGCTCATGCGTACGTATGGACTACCGTCTCCACGAACGTGATGAGATTCAATCTCCATCATATCCATTCAAGTATAATTATAATTTTATGATTTAAAAATAGTATATAAGGACTTGATATCATTCTGGATATGAATAACATACATTCCATTAATAACGAATATGGCTCACATAACAAAGAATATAATGTAAAATGAACTCGTTAACACCCGAAATGATGATAATTCTAAGATATTATTAACAAATCAATGTTGAAAGATCATATATGATATCATATTAAAGTAAATGATTATTGTATAATTCAATAACAATTATTTCACCATTATACAGGAGGTAGACCTACCGTCGACCAAGGAAAAAGTACAAAGTAAGGGGTTTCTTAACTCACTCTTAATTTCGTGGGAATTCCATTGTTCACCACTTAATTATTTCATGTGGTGTATGTGTACTACCCATGATTGTATTCATTGTGTAATATAATTTAATTTATGGGTATTTACATCATCATGTTATGATACTTCTTTCATGGGTGTATGTTTCCTAAGTTACCTAATCGATAAGGGAATTTGAGATTTCAATTTCCACTCATTTGGCTTTACGCATATTTCATTGATTATATTACCCCAAGATTATGTGTGGAATCACTATTCATTTGATTATGTCATAATTTCCACTCCCTTCCTGTGGATATAATTTTGATACACATAATAAATCCATTGATAATTCTCAAGTCATTGATATGAATTTGATAAGAGTAATTTTAACTCATTCACCATTTGTTGAGTTAAACATCCAATTCGTTGGTGTTGTTTTTACAAGAATATGTGTGAATATACTTTGATTGTTTTACACTGAATATCCAATCATATTTAGTGTATTTATATATTTCACACATAATTATGTCGTTGATTTATCCTTAACCTAAGGATACCGCCTTTATGAGAGATTTCATCTCAATTTACATTCCATTGAGACTTCTTTGTTGATATACACCAAATCACTTTTATGTGGTGTATATAATGTACTTTGACATAGTATATCATGAATCCCCTTATTCTAATGATATTAAAATGTTTTGATTACCTCAATTATTTGTATTCAATTGTCTCTCTTTTGTTTAGAATCTCTAACTAAAATACCATTTTTAAATGTTTTAAAGACTTATTCATCTAAATCTTTCTCATTAATGTCCACGTTTTAAAAATGGTTTTAAGGATTTATTTATATGGACATTAAAGTTTAGAAATTAAAACTCCTTTTAAAAAGTTTCAATGTGTTATGGGACACTTTGATTCAAAAATATATTTTTAAATAGTTTCTTGACAAATAGTGCGACTTTTAAATGATATCAAGAAAAAGGGGGATATTTATCTCAAATAGGTTTGATGATTATTTTCATCTATGTCAACATTCTTCATTATTCTTGATTAAGGTTAATGTGATACAATACAATGTTCCATATTGTATCAAATGAGTTATGTTTGACTGTGGATGTGCTATTTTTATACCATTAATGGTTTGTGGTTAAAGTATTGACATTTCGTATGCTTGTTTTAATACGAATGATTATGTTATGTTTAAACCTATTCATATGAGGAATGCATTGGAATTAATAAGTGACGGGTGGAGCCCGCTATAGCTCCTCAATGCATCGGTAGGTCTCATGAGACAAACTAGTGTCTTGTCATAAGGTATTGGCAAAATATTATTTGTATTCTTGGCACGAGGCCTTGGCTATGTGGTTTTGATAGTCTGGCATTATGCATTACATCATTATGAAAGTGGTTATTGATATTGCATGTGATTGTTCGACTAAAATAATATCCATGTGAGTAAGTAAATGGAATTATTTTATTTTATCTTTTCCATTTTATTCAGAAGTTCAAGTTTGAAAGGCTTTTGGTTTAGTTATAAACTTCCTTAAGTGTTTAGGCTTATCTATGAAAGCTTCTGCTCTAATGTTATCCTTACTGAGCATCTGAGCTCAACCCTTTCAATGTTTTAGTATTCACAGGATTATGAAGAAGTAATTTATGAATGACCTACGGGGATAGTATGAGGGGATATGAAGACAAGATGTTTTTTTATGATTTAATGTAAAACATTATGGATTTATCTAGTTATTCCAAGGCTACTATACTAATCGGTCTTTCGAGACTTGATCTTTCTTGTGATTATGCCAATGTTATGTAATAATGCACCGACTCTGGGTAACTGGGGTCAGGGCATTACACAGGAGATAACTTATGTCGTGCTTCAGCCTCTAAGTTTTCTACTTGCATTAACAAAAGTGGTTTGGTCCAGATTCCTATGTCTAGAGCTGATTTTACATGGAGTAGGTATTCCAAAAATTGAAGGTAGGCAAGTAAATTGGACATATGTTTTTTACATGTGGATAAGGGAACTAGTTCAATGGATGTGTCTGGAATTTCTTTCCCCATAATACACTCTGATCACAATCTTATTCTTGTTGACATCTGTGATAGCAGAATAAGGTTAGCCCTGATCCCCTTCAAATTCAATAATGCCTGGCCGGTGATGCCAAGTTGCAGGGAGATCGTTTTGGATGTTTGGAACACTCAATTCTTGGGAAGCCCCTCCCATGTTGTCTGTTCTAAATTAAATGAAGTCAAATTCAGATTAAGGGAATAGTGCAAAGCATTGTCTTCCTCCCTTGATAATGACATTATGTAGGCATAAGTTTGTTTCCTATATAATCAGAAGGATAATATCATTTATGATGTCCCATCTCCGGAGGAGATTCAAGCTGCTTCAAATCTTTACAACCTATTGACTATTAAGGAGAGATTAGATAAGAATCAATTTATTCGGAGATAGTTAAAGGAGGGTGATAGTAATTATAAGTTATTTCATTGTTTACATAAGTAAAAAAGAGCAAAAAATAGTATCAATACCATTTGTTTTGATGGAAATATGTATTCATCTGAATGTGAAATTGTTGAAGCTGTCATAGGATACATTGAGATGCTTTATTCTGATAATGGAGCTGATAACTCTGACAAAATAATACAATGTTTTGAATCCTCTATTTCTGAGGTATAGAATAATAGGCTCACTAAAATTCCCAATGCTAAGGAGATCTATGATTCCCTTTTATCCTTAAATATTGATATTGTGACTGGTCTTGATGGCTTCACGAACATGTATTTTATGTTTTACTGGGATGTTGTAATTCAGGATGTTATAAATACAGTAAGGGAGTTCTATAGGTCCTCTTATATGCCTTTTTGGATGAATTCTAATTTTATTGGCCTAATTCCTAAAAAGGAAGGTGCCCTTGATATTTACGACTTCTGACCATTGGCGATTGGGAACACCACACCTAAGATTATCAGCAAGATCATGACTCAGAGACTGGGTGAAATCACTAAGGGGCTTATTTCTAGTAATCAGTTTGGTTTTGTACTAGGAAGGAACATTTAAAATTTTCTTTTCACTACATCTGAATGTGCCAACTCCATGAGGAAGAGGAAAAAGGATGGTGACATGGCTTCAAATATTGATATCTCCAAGGCATTCGACACTCTTAGGTGGAGTTTTATTTTCACTATTCTTCAAATGCATGGGTTTTCGAAGAGATTTCTTGGGATTGATGGATCTATCCTGGGCAGTGTGAGACTTTCTGTATTTATTAATGGATCCCCTAGAGGTTTATTTCAATGTATATGAGGGGTAAGGCAAGGAGACCACCTCTCTGGTCTGCTTTTTGCGATTTCTGTGGATTATTTGAGTTGGTGTCTTAATGATCTTGCTAATTTTGTTTGGTTCCAGCAGATAAAAATTGGAAGGAACCTTATCGCTCCATTTCACTTGTTATATTCTGATGACATTCTGCTTTTTGGAAATGCGAAAAAATGGTCTATTTTTTGTATCAAATGTATATTTTCACATAATGTGGAGGTTTCACATCAGGTTATTAGTTAACATAAGTCCTAGTTTATGTTTGGGGAAGGTATCACCATCTCGAGATAGAACATAATTTCTCTAAAACATGGTATGAAGAGGGGAACCCTACCCTTTAAATATCACAGTGTACCTTTGTTTTGGGGAAGAGTGAGGCGGTGATATTTTGAGGGCATTGTTGTGAAAATTGTTAATCAATTAAAAAACTGGAAAGGGATGAATATGTCTCAAGATGGAAGAATTTTCTTGGTCAATTCAGTAATCACCTCAATGTTTGTCTACTCATTTTCTCTTTATAGATGGCCAAGGGCACTTTCTAAAGAATTAATGGAGAGATTTGAAATTTCAATTGGATTGGATAAATTAATGAGAGAAATCTCATTACAGTGACCTCGAAAGATTGTGTTAAACCGATCCAAATGGGGGGAATGGGGGTGAAGGACCTGAGGGTCTTTAATGATGCATTGATTAAAATGTTTGTAGGGAATCTACTATCTAGATCTGATCCCTCTAGAGATTTCCCCTATTCTAGGTTTGTTGAAAACCTATAGCATGGCTATGAGTATTACATGACTTCATCTGTTTGGCCTACCATTAAGCAAGCCTAAAATGGTCTTATGGAAAATTCATGATTTCTGGTTTGTGAGAATTATTCTCTTAATCTTTAGAAAATTCCTTGGTTGTCTCAACCCATCTATAATAAGATTTCTATTCTTACACCACTGATAGACAATGATGTTGCTAATATCCATGATATTATCAACATGAATGATATTTTATCTGATCACCTCCGTATGTAGATTTGAAGATACAATTATGTTGATTCTGAAACTATCGTCTGGATGCCTAATTTGAATGGAACATTCTCCACTAAGGAGTGATATAAGCTGTCTTTTGGTCCTCCCATGAACCCACCCTCTTGGATTAATGGAGTTCGAACATACTTTATTCCACATATTGAAAAACTACTAATTTGGAAATTCTGGAAACATTGTCTTCTAGTCTAGCATCTGCTGCAGCGTGCCGGACTGCAAATGGCTCATTCTTACTACCTTTTCCTTGATGCCAATGAAACACATCAACTTCTATATATCTCATGCAAATTCATGACTAGTTTCTGGATTTATTTGGAGGATATTTTTTGATGCTGCTTTGATCTCCAATCTTTGGAGGATCTTCTGTTGTCTATCTGCAGGAAAAATTGTTGTGATCAAATTTATTCCCTCTAGTTGGCCACTGCGGTGAGTGTTGTCTCCTTCATTTAGAAAGAGAGGAATGATTTAGCTTTCAACAGAATTAAACCAAACTTCAATATTGGTGTTTTGTGCATCCATCATGCAATTCAGATGGCCTCCCTCATACAAATAGGTTCTATGAATAATGATGTTTCTGATCTTGGTCTTTGGAGAACGCTTGGTGTGCATGGAAGGTCCAAAAAACCGCTAATGATGAAGTATGTATGGTGGATACCACCCATCCATAGTTTGGATAAAAGTCAATGTTGATGGAGCAGCCTTGGGTGCCCCAGGTTCGGCTGGATACGGTGGTATTTTCCAAACTTCCTATGGATTTGTGAAAGGATGCTTCTTTCATTTTGTTGGCAATGATCTTGAAATTGAAGAACAAATATGGGCTATAATTAAAGAAATCAAATATGCTGTTCACTTTAATTTGTACCAATTATGGTTGGAGTCTGAATCGACTACTATTGTTCAAATTCTTCATGCTTGATCCCGAAATGTACCATGGAAGATCTTGCCTGACTGAATCAAATGTCTGCAGCTGGCGGAGGTACTCTCTCTTGAAGTAACACATTTTTATCGTGAGGCCAATCGGGTAGCTGACGCACTGTCCAAGAGAGCAATTTTTGAAGTTAGTTCGAATTGGTCCTGCATGTCACTATATTTTTGAAATGATCTTGTCCATGATGATATTGGTGGTGAGTTTTATACCCATATTTCTTGATCAGTTTCGTGACTCTGTTTTCCTGTGCACTTTTACATTGGTTTAATAGATTTTTTTAGGATCAGATTTTTTCCTGTCTCCTGACTTTTTGGGTATATTTTTTAAATTATATATTTATATATAATATATATTAATTATATAAATATTTTTAATCATCCAGAAAATTTATAGATAAAAATAAGAATTACACTGTTCATAGAGACGATATGTTTTATGTACTCATTTACGACGTTTCCCTTTTTTGATGGATGAAACGAAAGAAATTTATATAATATTTAATATTTAAATAAACAATTTTATATCATAAATATATTATATTTTTATATATATCCTTCAAATACACCTTTATTACCACCCATTTTAATATAAAATGTATTTTTCTTGCATCGTATCAAATAGGCAGTACTCCACACATACACACGAGCGACGATATCATTTCTAACCATATTTGAAGATAAAAAGGTTGATATGATATTCCAATTACATAATTATAAATATATAATAAATATCATATATATATATATATATTAAATATATAATTATATCTCCTCCTAAGGGGAGGTGATGGAAAACTAATTACAATGGTTCGTGAGGTGGTAGTCAACCGTACACAAGATCGATGATTTCATTTACAATTTGATTAAAAAAATATGGATATCGATTACACCATTAAAATAATAACATATAAATTTATGGTATAAAATTATTTTATTATATCATCACACTTGAATAAGTTTTGAATGAATTTGAAGAAGAAATAGAACAAAAACACTCAGTTTTGAACAATACCTCTTTTTCAGATAACCTATTTTAGTATTCATAAAAAACCTTCATAGAAGGGATTTCAATTCCAAATAAGGCCTTAGGAAGATGGGTATAGACATAAGGGATGAATTTTCGTAGGTACTTTTTGAGTCCAATGAATTTGGAAATGTGAAGACAATAAGAGAGGGAGTTTCCTTTTATAAGTGGGAGAGAGGACAAACTTGGATGTTTTGAAAAGAATATGATGTTACAATGTTTTAAACACACCGAAAGGCCCCAAAATGGTTCATTTTAGAATCTTAGATTTTATAATGTAAAAATCATGTCATATAAAAGGACGTTTAAATGTTTTTTTTTATTTTAACCATTATATTTTTAGTTTAACAACTAGAAAAAATGTTTAAACCTTAACTGTGATAATTAATTATTATTATTTTTACAACTAGTTATTCATTTTTTATCATATTATCTAATATTAAATATACAAATTCAAAATTCAAAATAAATTATATGAGATTTAATTCTTTGGGTGGTATAATTAATTCAAACATAAATCCACACTTAAAATGAAAAAATGGTTTTCTATGTAATATATTTTCCCAACTATAAAAAAAATTATATCAAAATTCAACATCAAATTGATTCCAATTTCCTAAATTGGATTTATAAAAATAATAATGAACTAATTTTACATTTCAAAATCATCAAAAAATATTACTTTTTTATTCATCTATCAAAAAAAACAATTCTTAATATCAATCGGTATTTTTAACGATTCAACATAAAATTAATCATTTCACAAAATTCACAAAACATCACTTTATAATAATCTATAAATTTTTATTTAAAAAATTGTCTTTGTTTTTTAAAAAACTTTTTCTAAAATTATAAGAAAATAATATTATAATGTTTTTATGAAAAGAAATAAAAACCATTCTTTTGAGAAATATATTTTTCAAGCACCTAAAGACTTTACCTAAAAAGTATATAATTATAAATATACTTTCATTGTATAAAAACATTATAATTAATTTTCAAAATCTATTTTTATTATTAATACTTCAAAATATAAGTTATAGGTTATAAATATTATGTTTATATAATAAAATTTTAAATAATATACCATGGAACATCACAACTCGGTGTTTCTTGTAAAGCATGAGTTCAATGAAATTAGATATATTTTAAAAACTAATTCATAAAATCACATGGATTTGCACCATAAACCATAAAATATCCTTGTATAATATTTGTGTTCTATGTTGAATTATTACTATCTCTTCTGTTGTTTTTTGTTGAACATAATAAGAATTATTTAGGTTGGAATAATTCATTCTATTATTATATTAATATTTGTTATTGTGGAGGGGAATATTTTCTCTCTATTCCACAGAACATTCAATAGAATGTTCTATCTAGAGTTTATAGATTCTCTATGGTTAATTTTGTTGGAAATCATCATCTAACCCTGGTAGTAGTATAATATATTTATAAAGCTTGGTTAGATAATTTTTTTTAAAATTTCCCTTAGAAATTATCATAATATTTAATGAACCCCACATTAAATAATAATTTTAATATTATTATAATTTTCTGGAAATAAAAAACCTACATATTATTTAAATTTCATTTCATAAATTAATATATTTATATTTATTTACATGATAATAACAATATCTTTCATACCGAACCGTAAAAAATATTTTTCAATCATCCATGATATTTAAGTAAAATTGAATAATGATTTTCTATATAAAATAATAAATATCACATCACTCTTTGATCTCAAATAAGTAATATTATATTAACTTAAATATGAATATATATTTATTTAATATTCACATAACCAAATGAATAATTATGTATTACCTTGTGAATAAATAACAAGTAAATGAATATAATATATTTATATGAATAGTAATTAACTTACTAATAAATATCACTTAACATTAAACTCACATATTTTTTAATTTTCATAATTAGTTATTCAAATAATGTGATCAACCAAACCTCAATAATTATTAAACCATAATTTTGAAATAATATTTTTTAAAAATGTCAAATTTAAATAATATATTACTATGGTTCTAGATGCACTTAGTGTGTGGCCTAATTTCCCTATTTCATAGTGTAATTAGGTAAACTATTCTAATGTCTATTATTAGTATTTAGACAAATGTTAAAAATATCCATAGGGAAAGATGCTAATTTCACAATGACAGCAACCTCTTATGAACACTCACTGTGTAATATAATCTCTTTGTTTTGGTATCTCATAATTTATGTTTCATACAATGTGTCATCAATATAAATACTTGACTTTTCTTATTTTTACATAAAAAATATAATACCTCAATATTCAACCATGTTAATTTATTTATCAGATAGTTCCATTTCAATCAATGTTCCAAATGTATCTACTTTCACTAAATAAAACGGGATAAATCTTTTAATGACTTATTTTGTATGCAATATCACTTTAAAAGAACTAAAATTATTTTACCTCTCTAAAAGAATATTCCATTATTGTATCCATAGATACCTAAATGTATGTTTATCATGATATGAATTGTTAAAAATCTCATGTCTATGGACCAATACATACAAGTATGGATAGGAATACCAAATGAAAAACATTACATATGGAATTCATATGGGATCATATTTTCATATAACATCTTTTCATGGAGATTATAAATGTGAAGTTTATGAGAATATATATCATTGTCTAAGGATCCTACTACCCCTGATATCCTATATCATCTATGTTCAGCTAAATAATATCATCTTTTAATAAAACATGAATTTATGAATATAATCATAGCACATTAAGGATCTCATGTTATAAGAAAAAATTTATAATATTTCAATAAAAAATATAATAAAAGAATTTTATAAAATTAAATGTTATATAAGAGAACAATTATCATGTTATAATATATTAATTATTATTCAAGACCATGAATTTATAGGTAATTGAAAGTAAAAAGTCAGTTTTTTCTTGATCACCAATTCTAATAGGATTAAAATTTTCCAAAGACAATAGTTAGTTATATAACTTGTTAAAATCGCATTATAATCCATTGATTAGTGTAATATTTGTTATACCCACCATATTTTTGGTGGTTTCTAGCATAAGACAACCTCATCTCTTAAATAAAATAATTCATGCAATGATATCAATTATTATATATATTTTTTCTTGTGTCCTCCCAAATATTTTGGATAATAATATATTCTAAGTATCCACATAATATGATTACCCATTATAATTTTCTTACTATAGAAAAATATTCCTAAAATTATTGCTAAACCTACTTATTAAGATGCATCAGGAGCAACAAAACAATTTTTCTATGAATATGTAGAAACCACTATATATACTGTTATTTTATATTTACTTTTACCATATATAAACTATTATACTAGGTTAAAGTGATAAATATTAAG
Organism: Viscum album; assembly: GCA_963277665.1. NCBI lineage: Eukaryota > Viridiplantae > Streptophyta > Magnoliopsida > Santalales > Viscaceae > Viscum > Viscum album. The sequence continues at coordinate 1,671,570,871 of OY728121.1, read as the reverse complement.
ACTAATTCTTTAACACCATGATAATTGGTATTCTTATTTCTTTAACAATCAGGTATTCATTTAGTTTTTCTTGTTCAGTAACTGTCTAACAGGTTTGACATCCAACCATTGAAATTACCTTCATATTATTTGATATCTATCATTAATGTTTTAAATATAAAAATATCAATCTTAAATAAATATCAATGATTGTAAGATATATTTCTAACTCACTCATAGTCATGCGCATTAAATTCATCATAATAATATCATCCTTTGTTTTTACACATCAAATGGTATACTTTATACTATATGTGATTGGTAAAAATTAAATTATGATATTTTCATTTTTATTTATCAATAACATGTAAATTTATTTACTATAACTCAAAATAAGAAGCCTCATTTATCTTTTTTAGTATATCATGTTCCCTAGAACATGGGTTTCCACATAAGTATGTTTCTGAGAAAATATCTTCTTTACTGTTAAATAATTCTAAAAATAATCTTCATCTTCCTATATGCTATGAATGTATCTATCATGAAAAAATATAGTTCTCCCATAAACAACTTTCTAATAACATTCACAAATTCATTTGAAATGAATATTCTGAGATCATTATGTTTACTTTAATCCATAAATGGTTCACAGAAAATTTTATAAATTATTATTTTTCTTCGGTGTAACCAACACTTTTTGGTGGGGTCGTATTGATATCTTATATAAGGATTCCCCCAATGAAGGTGTTCATGATTTCAAATTCCAAATTTTATTCAAAAAAAATTCAATGAAATTATAATTCAAATTTAGTTTAGCAAGGTCTTTTTTAAAACAAACTGATCCATATTTCTATTATGATTTTTACACTAATGTCTAGTTTCTCTTGAATACCGAATAACGGGTTTATACCAACATGAAAAACTGCCTAAATAAAGAAATTTTTTTAGTATATAGAAACCATATTTAATTCTTATGAAATTTCTAATATTATCTATTTTAAACAGAAAAATCCATATATGATTCATTTTTCAAACCAAATAATATATCATTTATATATATGGATAAATGAATACTTATGTGCTTTAAAAATTACAAAATAGTATGTATTGTTGAAATAATTTATCCCACAAATATTAGTGGAGTTTAGTTTTATTATTATGACATATATGGATCTAGAGGTCAGATTTCATTGAATTGTTTTTTCATATTATATTTTAAAAATATATTTTATTACCTCATATTTGTATAGTATGTTTTAGATCATATCTACATATCTCTTATATGTTATTATCCTAAGTAGCTATGCAATAAATAACTAAAATTAAATTTTTTTTCTATTGATTTATGTTTATAGAATAACAAGATTAAAACAAACATTTTCCAAAAAAATATATAGGATTTGACATAATTTATTACCAATATAACATAACTTATATGATATTAATTAGTTATCTTAGTTAGAATTCGGTTAGTTGTTTGTGTAGATATTTGAAAAACATGTCTTGAAAGACATTAAAAGACTAGAAAAACATACATGAATCCTCATCAATATTCCATTTAAAACTATAATATTTTTGAAGTGAATAATTTCAAATTATTTTATATAAATTTTCATTATATATTTTAATGATTAGTTACTACATGGATTAGATATTATATAAAAAACAAGCCCATATAATTTTATATCTTTTACAGAGATCATTAAATATTTCCATCATTCATTCCTGAAACCATGTAATGGAATATCATGATGTTATGATTTTACCTATAACATTACAATAAAACTTTGAATGTTGTATAACTAAACTGACTATAGAATCGTTATGACTTATAATTATTCTTGATTGATTATTTTTCTAAACCTATTAAGTATGTCAATAATACCTAATGATTTTAGTTCCAAATATTATAAATACCCTTTATAGTATATCATTGAATTCCACTAGATAAATAATTATCATTAGATAAATTTGTATGACACTTATATTTTATATTCATCATATATTAAAAATATTGGACATCTATTATTTATGTATTAATGAACTATTAATACAGTTTATAGTTCCATTACAAATTTAGTTTCAAAATAAATAATTTATCCTAGATTCTTATAGAACAATGAGATGGATGTTTTTTAATACTCTAAATAAATAATAGTTTAACTAGAATAAATACTTTAGGATATATTGAGTATTTGTTTCTCATGAATAACATAAGACACCACCTTTTATAGAAACTAGGAAAATTAACCTTTATTCTAATAAAAACTTTGGAAATACAATGTTCATTTATATTAATAAAAATGTATAAAAAATGTTTTATTTGAACCCAATAAGTGAAAGACATGAAAAAATGAATATATATAAAGTATATGAAACAATTTTCTTCTTCAACAATTTATTGTAGTTCCTCTTCCAAGTATCTTTCTGGGATTATGATAATCTAACATATTCATATTCACTACACTGACATAAAAGAATTTATATCATTGAAATATGTTGTAAAGGGACCATAAAATCTAAATTTGTAATTGTATTTTCATCATTTTCTTCAATTAAATTGGCCATAAAGGATGGGTAACCATGCTACATTTAATCTGTATTTGTATAATACTGCATGGTTAAATTATTCTCTAGAGGCTTATATGAACTTTTCATATATAAATTCATGATGAATAAGGATAATTATAGTGATATGGATGATAATATGATATTAGTGTATATTTTTGTCTATATGGAAGGCCAAATATTCTATATTATCAATGTACATCAACATTTTAAATGCATGATCACTAGCTAGGTACCCATATTAAGATTTAAAAAGGTATAATGTTGTACCAATTTCATTTATCGTAATAATATTTTTCAATCTAATGTGGATGGATATGAGATGTAATGTTATATAAATCTATGATATTTGGACATCAATGACATTATAATGAAAAGTATAATAGAGGAATCCTCAATGTATATTCTATAATAAATCTTCTCACCATCACTCTCTTAGTGAGGTGGGAGAATTTGTATATGGGACTAGAGAATTTATTATGAGATGTAATAATTTTAATTTATTTGAATCCAATTATTTTATTATATAATAATTTACATTATTCTTATATTATTATAATCTATAAAATATATATTCTATTTTAATGGATATATATCTCCCTTTTGCAATCCCAAGAAATGAATCAGTCAACTACATAATGTCAATTACATAGGTGATTTTATCAACCTTAATTTACTCTCTATTCATTGATCTATTGAGTAGACTGATAAATTCAGAAATCATAGTATCATATTTCTAAAAAAAATTAAATTTATGTTAAGAAATTTTTTAAAACACATCTATTGCTAAAGATAAAACGGTTAATTCAACCCAAAAAATTTATTATAACTACCGTAAAAATGAAAGTGTCCTAATAGGGTTTAGACCACCACTTTGATCTACAGCCCTATCCCAATTAATGTAATGGAAGGATATGTATCACTTAAAAATCCATTTGGGAGATTTTATCATTATTGATAAATATTCTTTAATTTATGATTTAACCGTCATTTTAATATTATGAATATTTGACATGAGTGATAAGACCATGTATGCTAAAATAATTTATGCATACTCTATTTATTTTATTACATATTGTCTCTATTTTATATCATTTATTTTAATTATTTGTGGTTATCAATATAGTAAATATAAATTATCATCCATTACCTAGGGAAAAAAATTATTATATTGATTGATCGTGATCTTTATTACAGGTTGTTTTATTAAGAGAATGATCATACTAACCATGAAACTAGGGAATAACTCATTGAGATGATATTGGATCATGTTGTAGTGTAATGAACCGGACCCGGTTGACCATCCACATCACCCGACCTAACCCACTATATGGTCATAAGAATGTTCTCAATTCCCCCAAGCTTGTGATAAGTACCGAGAGTATCCAAAAATAACCATTTTTAATTATTTCTATCTCTATAACAATGAACAAAAAAACCTTATTGAGAATCGAGCATGAAGGGTTCAAAGAATAGACACTCAAGATAATCTAAGTAATAAATTTTCGAATATAATCCAACCAAATAGGTAATAATAACAATGATAACATGATACTCCAAAAAATTGATACCAAAAAAATAAACAAACATTAAAAAATATTTAAAAGTTATAATAAACTAATAGAATATATGATGGATGAAGGGTCCCATAAACAAGAATTACTTGAAATCATGCAATGATCTCAACATACAAATTGATATATCTTTATGTGAATCTAACTCGATATGAATAATAAATACCCTCTTAGATTCCTATGCTTGTGTGGAATAAACCTAATAGTGAAGTGATAAGCCTTGTAAATTATTAAATTTTAGAGGTTACCTTAATGTGAGTGTATTAGGTGTGAGACAACGCCTGGTAGGATGCACCCAAGATCCCATTCATACTTTTTATAAGATAACACAAGATCATGAGTTTGAAATGAATGATTTTAAATATATATATATTTTAATTTACATGATATGAAAAAATTCTAATGTTCCATTAAAAAAAATTCCTTTTGGAAAACGAAAACCAATTTCCTTAGAAAATTTATAAATTCATCTTGAAAAATAAGTCCACTCATATGGGTTTAAAATAGTTTCCATTATATACTCACCAAATCATTACGATTTGGAAATAAACTCCCATCCTTATTTGTAAAATTATTTTTAAAAATAATCAACCGTTATCAAAACAAAGTTTAAACCATGTGAAATAAGTACATTAGAGGAAAATAAATGGAATGAAAATAATAAAATAATGTATAAATTTTATAACAACAAGTCCTAACTACATAATAAATAATCTATCATATCTATAAAAAATCCAAGAAGTACATAATTGATAAGAAAAATAATAAATCAATAAAGTATAACATATAATATTTGTCCTGGGGACTCACTATATCTTCTAGTTGTACACTACATAGATGTTCCAAGGTTGAACCAACTATTAAAAGGGTTTATAGACCTACAACATGTCACTCTAATAGATATCAACTTTCCTCATCAATGAAAGACCCTAATATCCATGAAAACCCTCAATTATGAATTATTATTAAATTCATAATATCAACTCGCACAAAACCCATCAATTTATATATTAATTTTTCATCATTAGTTTTCTGATGAACAAGCTAATAGAGTTAGACCACATTTATCATCATATAACCACTAAAAATAGTGAAAACATATCATTTTACTATAAAAAAATACCCATCACAACTTTAGTAAATGTTAATAAAGATCATCTTCATAATTCCATATAGTAAAACAAATAATAAAATAATTTATCAATACACATGAAAATACAAAATAGACAACGATTGGGCTTAACAAGGGTGTATTTATAACCATTGAAATAAATTACATAACATAAAAAGTATAATTTAGTTTATGGATAAAATAATATAAAATAATATAAATTTTTATCTATTTTGGAAACAATAAAAAATAATGTGGATCTATATTTACCATAAATTCACTATCATAATAAAATAATACAGTAACTCAAACATTATCTTAGAACAAACACATCTATTATAAATAGGGAAAACATGATAAATTATAAAACATCCCCATAAAAAACAAACATAGAAATGAAATCGTGAATAAATCATTTCACTCAAGAAAATACTCATGGCAATTTTATCTAAAAAGTAACTTTCTAAAAAAATTAAAATTTTAATGTAAGTTGCATTAAAATAAAATACTGGTATGGTGTTTTACGAAAACCAATATATGTTGAATACATATCTTTCAAATAAAAAATGATAATGTGATTAATTTTTATCTATGTTATTAATCAGTCATTTAATATCAAGAACCCAATTAACATGAAATTAAAATGAAGAGTATGGAAATAACTACATAAACTCGCATAATAATGTACCTTCGACAAATAACCATGTATTTAGGTCCCATATGATAGATCACAATACCTAGAAATCAGAAACCCCAATTTTAGACAACCATAGACATGACACACAGTCACCATTGAGGGTAAGGATAGAAGTAGAAAATGAATAATCTATAAAAAATCAAGACAAATAACATAGAAAAGAATAATAAGACCCTTAACCTGATATATTTTGGAGAAATCAACAAGAAATGACCAAAATACCTCCATCAAAGAGTGTATGAGAAGGTATTAATCTAGGAGAGGCCCTTAGGGTATTGAGTTGTATTTAGGTAAGGAATATGAGGAAGCATAAAAATTAAGAAACATGAAGTGTCCAATATTGCCCTCCCTAAGAAGGTTTTATAATTTATCTAAATGGTAAGATACACAAATAAGTAACAATTCTACCACCTCTAGACACTCAAGGCGAGTCTACATAGTTTTCTTGAATTCAATCATGGTTAGTTTTATCCAGGTACTAATCCTATGAAACCAAATTGGAAACCCTTCTCTCACTAGTTAGGTTTAGGTGTATAATTCTCAAAAACCATGCACTAACAATGTTTCCTATTATGCCTCCTAAAATTTCTAAAATATTAAATCATACACCTAGGAACATTGTGTATATCTGAAAATGAATATAAAGGCAAAAAAATATACACTAAAGTGACAAAAATATTCCATAATTCTACTGACCATGATACTTTTTATCCATTAAAGTATACAAAGATTTTTAAAAAGATGATACTAAAATATTTCTCCCAAAATAATGATCTATAATGGGATTAAATTTTACCCTATAGAAATAACCCAATAATATTATAGATTCCCTTGTAATATAATTTCAAAACCTCCATAAATATTTAACTAGACCAGGAAATAAAAATATAATGAAAACCTAAAAAATAAACGTGAAAACCAATATAGAAATTGTGAATCACAACTCATTCTAATTATATAATAAGTTTCATTCTCTCTACTATGATAATGGTTTCATAGGGTTACTGAAAATATGTCTCCCCATCATTTACAATAATCTAAATGAGTAAAGGATACATAATTAACATTCCACTAGGGTGAAATACACTTCAAAAAATATTAAATGTGGAAGAAATACAAAAGGTATTAATTATATAGAAATATTTTTTGATCCACTTCATAAAAAGGGAATTGTATTTACATGTGTTCTGAAGAAACACCTATAAAATAAAAACCTTTTGGTACCCAAAATTGGAACTACCAAACTAATTACTCCTTTGATAGACAACACGACATAATCACTAAACATATATGATCTAGGTATTAGAATTATTCTTCCATTGATCATTAATATATAGAATCATTGAAGGTGATTTTGGTATCCGCACTAATGAAAAGTAATTGGTTGTTTTAAAAACAGTTTATATGTTTTCCAGACAATCCAAATGAGAATAAGACCAAGGAACGTTTCCTTACTATGTTAGTGAAAATAGGTTGAGGATACATATTTACATTACCATAACATTCGAACGTGGCCCTATCTTGATTTTTATCCCTAATGATTAGATATCCCTAAATGATACCCATTATAATTGGAGAATCACATTCAATATACATCCCTTATAAAATTTCCTCAATGATGATAGCCTTAGTGACCTCTTTTTCATATATATCCAGTCCCCACCAAAACACTTCAAAACTAAGATATATGAAAATGCCTCCTAAAAATAATGAATCCTTATTTGAATCATTATTAATAACTGTAGGGAATAAAGTAATTAGTCTTGAAAATAATTCTACTTAATACTTTGCTGACTAGCCACCTTTATTCCCTCATTATAAATCTAATTCCTTAGTCCGCTTCAAATCCTTCAGACATTTTCACCAGATAAAAATTTTATTCAAACAATCTCAAGACACACCTTCAAGAAGTGAATCAACAATGATGAATTTAATCCATTTAAGACCTAATCTATTGAATAAAAATGTGATATTATTTTGTCTTGATGTTTTAGGAGTTCCTAAATAATCACATATTCTTTCAACCTTACTGGAACACTCTATCACCTATTGAGGGCCCTAATAACCACAAATGATATTTTAAAATAGGTTAATTGACTATTAGACATGATTTATACACTCAGATAAACATGGACCTCCCACTCAATTAAGAGACGTGATAGAGTTGGATATTTATAATACCATATAAGTTTCATGGGTAAGACTACCCTATAAATTCCCCCAAATTTTCAATTCCATTCCAGGGTTCATATTCTAAAATATCAAAAAAAACATCATTAAATATAATTATATAAATTCCCAATAATAACAAGGAATGATCGTGAATCAAATAAATCATGACCATAAAACAAAATCTATAGTTTTATTTTAAAATATTTTAAAACATATCATGGAACATTTACCAAAACCAACTATAATGAATCAAACTATAAGAAATAATTTACATCTTTAAACCATATGTTTTCTTAAAAAATACCTAACATGATTTTTTTTACCCAAAAACTCCATACAGTGCCCTAAAAATACATTTGGATAATACGAAAATATTAATAAAAAGATAAAACATAAAAATAAAGGATTTTAGTATTCTTTAAAATCACCCCATGTAACCATAAATCAAATGAAATTTAGTTTTTTTAAATCAACCTAAACCAAAAAAAACATTATTCATCTAAATAATATAAAATTATACCAAAAATAATCTTTTTATAAGATCACCTCATAACACAAAAATATAGTTATTTGAAAAAAAATAAAATAAAAAGGCATTAAACATTTAATTAAAACATGAAAAAAACATAAATATTTCATAAATCTGATTTAATTACTAAAAAATAATAAATTACAATATTAATAAAAAATTGAAATAACAAAACTCTGAAAACAATAATTTTTCCAAATTTTTGCAATTATACATGATTTGGAAGCTCAATGTTTTATGTCAAGCACCAACTGTGAATGTTCCACATGAACATATCCATATGGTTTTACATGTTTTTCATATGATTTGATTGATCAAATTAATTCCCCATTCTCCATATTATTTCCTTAAATTTTAACACCATATTTAGGTATTTTTTTTGAAATTATTCTTAGGATCTCGAGGAGTCGAAGTAGAAGAGAAACAGAGTAACAAATTTTTTTGATAACCAATTATAAAAACAAAATTTAAAGAACAACTACTGAACACCACTGGTAACACGAGGTTTGGTATGATAAATATTTTTCCCATTCACACCCTCACACCTACCTCTCATGCTTCTATGTTACTATATATTATTCACTATCAATACCAAAAATAAAAATAGGCATTTGAAACCATTTTATATTGAACCATCCTGAGTCCTTTTTTAACATCACTGGACTCAGCCTACTATGGGTCTAAATGTGGGTTATTGGTTGTGAAAACATAGCGACATGCGCTGATGGTACCAAAACATAACTGTTGGGAATTTTTTTCACCTACATGATCAATGAACAAAATAATGTGTTTTGAACATGAATCTGGGATGAATTATTCATCTATTTAACATTATTGATAAAATAAATAATAAATATTCAAATATCATCATGTCAAATAAGGAATCACCATAATGAAATAATAAAACATACAAAAACACATACATATAAAAATAATCATTAAACATGATTTAAAAGATAAAAAAGGATAATATAATAAAATATAAATATAGGTTCCTTTACACGATAAGACCGGAATATCACACAATCATCCTAACATACAGAAAAACCTATCTCTATATGACTCTAAGATACCCTCATGATTCAACATGCACTCAAATTCCCAATGGAGTGTGTAAAAAACAAAACAAGGACTCCATAATCTATATACCATCATCATACATGGAAGCTACAAACCAACCATTGTGAGTATGTATGGTGTGTGATAATTCCTACTAAGATGGCACCAAGAGTCCATTTTATTCATTTTATGATAAAAAATTTCACTAGTTTGTTAACAAGGAGTTGGAACCTAATTTTATTAACCATCACATGACATAAAAATATATATCACATAAAAAATTATATTACAAAGTATTTCCTTTATGAAAACCAATATATTGTTTATATTCACATTATAAATAAACATATGAAAAAATATCCATCATATAGGCTTAATATTTTTCAAATATGTTTTCACTAAACAATTACCATTTAAACCCCCCCCCCTTTCAAAGTTATTTTATAAACAATTAAAATATGAATAAAAAGGGGATAATACATAAAAAAATCCTTGGGGAAAATAAATTAGAATTATAATAATAACATGAATTAAAATTTTATAACATCAAGTATCAACTATAAAATAACACAAACATCGAAATTATTCTCAATCCAAGAAGAAATAAACCAACAAAATAAATAAGAAAATAAAAAAAATATCAATAGAAAAAAATTCTTGGGGCCTCACTGTAGGGCCTAATAAGACAATAATTAGTCCTTCCTAGGTGGAACCTATTATTGGTAGGTTTTATAACCCTAAAACTCATCACATGAATCTATCTCAATTATCTTTATTAGGAACAAACCTTAATAGCCAAGATAAACCCCAACTATGTACTACTCGTTAGCGCATAATCTTAATAAGCACAGTAACCATCCCTTAAATTCACACATAGTTACTGTTTTTTCCCATGAATAAGATAAATTATTTGGGACACATTTATCATCAACAAATGACAAAAATTAATTATGAAATGTAATGAAATGTACCATAAAAACAATTATGCATCAAACCACCTGAACCATCAAGAATGTGACCCTACCAAAACCTATATGAAATAAAAAAATATAAAATTTTATAAATACACAAAACTATGTGAAATATATTATGAAAGGGGAGAAAAAAGTTGAATATATAACCATTGTAATAATTTACAAAAGGTACCAATCTATAAATCAGTTTAGGATTCTAATAAAAAACATTAGAATCTTTTTTTAATCCTTTTTTGAAATGATGAAAAATACAAATAAACCATTAATAACACCATTGTATACGCATAATAAAATAATAATGTATGTGGAACACTTACTTAGACCAAACATATCACGTATGAGCTTGGAAAGCAAGCTAAATCATAAAATATCTCACCTTATAAAACATACTAGTCACAAAACATAAAGTATTAATAATTTCTCTAAAGGAAATACTCATAGAAGATTTATAAAACATATAGAATTATCAAAACATAATTTTTAAATTTAATGTATTTAAATTAGAAAACCCATCCCTGATGATTTATGAAAACCAAATAGGATTGTAAAAATATCATTGAAATGTCACATTGATAACACATTTAATGTTAATCTAATATAGAAATAATGCTTATAATCTAAAGCACCAAATGTTCTCTCCAATAAAAGGAATCAGATGAAAATATCATCTTAAACTATTATAATCACATAAACTTATACTAATTCTACAACATTAAGTCATATGATAATTTTTAAAATCCCTGAAAACAATAAACCAAAATTGTAGACAACCCTATACCTGACTCATGGACACCATGAACACTAAGGTATAAGGTAAAAAGTGTAACACGGATGAAGTAAATAGAAATAGTAATGGGAAGGATAATATGACCCATACAATGGGATTTTGTGTGGAAATAAAATATATATCACAAAAATACCACTATGAAGGTAATGGTGGACAATAGAATCAGTTGGGAGTGGAACCCATGGTGTTGAGTTTGAAAAAGGGAAGAAATAGATAAATCACCAAATTAAAATCACCTAAAATCAAAAAAAAGTTCATCGACCAATCTAGTTATGAATTTTAAATTCTTTTTTAGAAAAAAATGTGATTACAATGTTTCCTACTCTTGAAACTCAATGAAATATTTAAAAGGTTTCTTAGAGGTCTCATACTATTAGATATAACCGTTTACTAACTATTTGAAAACACACCAGATGGCCTCCACCCACTAGAGTGGTTTGGGGTTTTGCCAAGACATCATAATGTGTTAACCATGTTAGTAAGTTGGTCTCCAAAAATTTCAAAATAAATCACCTCCAACTTTGGGGAAAACAAGGATTAAATTAAATTAAAATAAAACTCAAAATAAATACACATTAGTTAACCTATCAGTTCAACATGCAACATACTACCATAAACATTTGAATCTCATAGGGCTGGTTCACCTTGGATCTAATGGGAATAATCTCTAATAATCTGGGAGATCAAAACATTATATATACATTACTCACGTGTATGTTAAGGGAACCATGGGGTATAGAGTTATATAAAAGAATCCATAAGAACATTGTCTCATACATAATAAAGAGAATGGGATTTTACCCAAAAAATATTTGAATTAATTAATAATTATCACAAATCCTATGAAACAATGATTAAAAAAAACAAACCCAATACATTAATAGGTTATTCAATCTCATGAACATCAATTCTTGAAACAATTATACATTTTGAAACTAGCTATAATTCATTTTAATTCATTATTTATTATTATAAAAATCATGAATTAATAAATTATTAATTAATCAATAAAGTAATTATTTAGTTATTAATTTTACTTAAAAAGTATTTTTTGATATATATCCAATTTAATTTTTTTTTAAATAAAATATTTTATTTTATTTAAAATTATTTCATACACAACATGTACTAAAAAATCACATTGTGTGTACCCTTCTCGATAGTCATAAATTCAATCTAGAAATTAACATGAAATGTAATAGTGTAAAAATGATGTGTACCCTATTACATGGTGTGTAGTCACTCACATGACATGTTAATACACTTTATATGATTTTTTTCTTATACCTTGCACTTAAATGGTGTGTAACATACATGTAATGTCATGATAGTAATTGACACGTAGTTTCAGGATTCATGAAAAGTAGAAAAATGGTGTTTATGACTACTTGACATGACATTAATATAAATGATGTTTACTTATTTAAATACTAGTTAAGTACAATGTTTTTATTATGACCATAGAAATTGTGTAGTTTAGAATTAACATGAAAATTAATAATTATATCAGTTAATATTTTGAAAACCCTATCACAAAAAAAGTACAACACCTATATATAATATGGTTTGGTTAATCAATATAATTAATTTCTATTTAATACATTTAATTCACCTACTTAATTCTTGGTGATGTTTACTCCATGTGAACCAATGTAAATTACATGTAATGTAAAATTCATTACATGCCATGTACTATATTATATGCCCACCCATAAAGTATGATTAGGGAATTGATGTTTAATATTTTTGAGAAATATATGAATTACTTGATTTTTATTAAAGCTACAACAAATATAGTCATATTTGTACATGTTTATTATCATTAAGTAATTTTAAAAAATATATTAAATTAAGTTTGTATACTATGAACATAAAACATCCATGTTTCCCACAGATCTATCCCATGTGAGGTTTCACAATGTGTACACTAGCTACACACCATATAACCCCTAAACCACATTTTTTATGACCTATAAATATGTGATGTGTAAGGAAACTTTACTTATCATTCACACATCATGTATTCATGTTCTATTTATTCAAAATATATGATACAACAACATGAGATCATTGATTATTCTTAATTTATTTCTAGATCATATGATTGTGAATGTACATGATATATAAACTCTTTTTATTAAATTTAAAAAAATGAAAACCTAAACAAATGTGTATTTCAATCAGTGATTAATAGATAATAATAAATTAATATATAAAAACATTGACATTACTAGATGTTTTAGGGATATATTGGAGGGTCTTGAGCCCTATCCAACATTTATTTTTCATTTATTTATTTAGATAAATCCAAAAAATTAGAAAAAATTGGATCTAAAAGATTCAAAGAGGGTATCTTTTTGAAATATTTTATAATTAATTTATATAAATAAGAATAAACTTTCCCTTCTATCTCATTCTTCATTGTCAAATTGGTTGAACTATATTGGTTTACCAATGTTACTTCAAATAATATAAGCATACAATCCCTCATGAACTAACATTATGTTCTCCATAATCATTAAATATCATCATAGAATCTCTAGGTGATAGAGCATATGATTCTAAATGCTTTTCATGTTCACTATTGATCACATAAAAGAATTTTTTAGGTTGGAAGAATTATTTATCTTATTCACTGGATTATTGCTAGGGATGAATATGATTGTTTCTTTTGGTTCTTAAAAATGTTATAAATAATGTTCATTATAGGTTTGAGAGAATTATATTGTGTGATTATTGTGCAAAATAATCATTGGACCCTAGAAATGATACAATTAGGTTTATATAGCTAGGTTAAAGAGTTGGTTATTATACAAAGTATATTAGCCAATATCATAATCCATAGTAAACCACATATTGAATAATAAAAGTATTATTATTATTTTTTCTGGGACATGGGAATAATCCCTGATTTTTTAAATATTAGTTCTTAAATAAATAAGTTAATATTTACTTAAATTATATTAAATGTATCATTCCAACCAAACCCCTAACTCGACCTTTCAATATTCCTCGGTATTTACCCATCCCTAATTAGTGGCAATTTCTTTAATTAAAATAATATCCCAAAATTATTATATCAATAGTAAATTAAAATTATTTTGAAAAAATAATGAATTAATATTTATTTAATATTCATGTAACCAAATAAGTGATTTTTTGATACCTTATGAATAAATTGGAGATAAATAAATTCTAAATATTAGCATAATTATTAAGTTCCCTGAAAATAAATATTCTTTTAATATTTAAATCAAAAATTTATTCTATAGTTTAACTTTTGATTGAATTAATGTGAACATCCATTACTAAGATATTATTAAACCACAAGTTGGGAATAATTTATATTTATACTATGAAATTCAAGTATAATTTTACTATGGTTCCAGACACACTTACCATGTGTCCCTATAGGAAAATTATTATTTTAAATAGGATGACTATTCTATGTCCATGATTATAATTTACAAATACAATTATGTCTCTTAAAGAGAAATTGGTCAATGTTTTAATGAAAACAACCTCTTATGGACACTCAATGTGCAATATAATCAATTTGTATCAATATCTCATCAAGTAGATTAGATACTTTGTGTCATCAACCTATATACTTTATTTATCAATTTTTAACAATAAATAATTAACACATCAATATCATACCATATCCATGGATTTATTAGATATTTCTATTTTAATAAACAAGAAAGAGATATCAACATTCATTAAATTGTAAGGTGAAACTCTTTTCTTTATTTATTAATTAGTTAAATATCACTTGTTAGAAAACCATCACATTCTACCTCACATAGAACATATTTTGTCTTGGATTTCATCAATACATAAATGTACATGACTCGTGATATTTATTAATAAAAATCTAAATTATGTTAAACAAAACACATGTCTACATATTGGTTTATACAGTGACATTCATTATATGTTGAATTATAATGGGATGGTCTATTTTGATAAACTCTTCTTTTGGAGATTACGAGGGAATATATTTATGAGACAAAGTCTCAATTTATTCTACCTATGATATCATATATCATTGAAGGCTTGTCAAATGATTTAAACCTACCATATTACATGTATTTAATAATTTCTATATAGAATACCATGTTTCTAATCATAGATGGGAAATGATATGGCCTATATATGAAACAAATAAGCTAAGGAAATTATCAAATGAAATGTTATGAAAATAAAAAATCATCATGTGAAAAGATATTTTTTATATTCAATTCCCTGAATATTATTATAATTGAAATAATAAATTCATTTTGTTTTAGGGAAAAAATAAAATACCCATAGCCTCCTTTTTATAGGTGCCTACTTATTCAACATGCATTACTTATTATTCATCCTTCAACCAGATACAAATATAAATATTTTAGAGATTTCTAAAATCACGAAGCATATGAGAAAATTTCATTCCATACCAAATTATCCAGTATCTTCTTTAACTTATCTAGAATAGTTCCACATACCTTATTTAAATTCCTTACCTAGATGGAACCATGACTTCTCCTATATCCTCAAGTGATCCTCATGATAGAGCATCCATAAACGAAAAAATGTATTTTTTATGACATTGTGATATGAAATCAAAAACCCAAAAAACAATAACTAAAGGAGACCCTAAAACACTTGGAACAAATCCTATCCACCCCTCTCAACTATAGTATTTGTAGAACCGTTTAAGACTATCATTATATAATAAATTTTTTATGGCCTAATTTTCCAAATGTAATATCCTTTTTCCTTCAATTTCATATACATCATCGGGAATTATCTAATTTTTCTAAATCATTATTCCAACTCCCTAAATAGAATATAGTAATTTACATCTACCTTAAAACTGAAACCACTTTCTAGGTTATGAATCACTTCTCCATGATATACCTTCAAGAACAATACACATTCTTGTTAAAATGGTTCTTTATTCTGCCAATACAACACTTACCCTCGACTCACAATTATTGAATCATTTTGACTATACATGAGTATGAAATATTTTTTCCACAAAATTATAAATCTCCAACCATATAATCGCTAAAAATAGACCATAGCTATTCATAATTTCATCCTCCAAAAACAATGTTCTCCCACTAAATATGATAAGTATAAGGTACATTTCCAATCATTTGAATTTATATAATATTATTCAAACTATGTTCTAAATTCCACCTTGATCAAGGATCATAGATAAAGACACCCAATATTAAGGGAAATTATAATACTCAGAAAAACATATTGCTATGGTTATCTTATGAGTGAAAATATTGTACACTCAATAAACCGAATAATATAAACCAATAAATAATTCTACAGTCAATGATTTCATATAAAAACATTGTAAAAATTGATTTGATACAAGTAGTTATTAAAACCACTGGCACATAAATACCACTTGTTAGGAATATGTAGTGTGCCACCATAAAAACCCAAAATCTTTTAATAGAACTAGTTAAATATAATCACCCATCATCCAATAACTAAAATTTACTTTCAAACCACAAATATAGAACAATGACACTCAAATATTTCAAATTTTATATCAACTAACAGAATATGTATCCAAAACTAATTAGGATTCCTTCCCCGACCTCTGAACTAATTCACCAACATCAGGTTATGGTTTCTTGGATTCTATCAAACAAGATTTTCCACCAAATAAAACAAAAAATTAAGAACAATCACATATAAAATAAATTGATTAGGAATATCACAACAAGATTATGTGGACGAGACATTAGTAAAACTTCATGAAAGAACACATATCAAATTTTATTAAGGAGAAACTATCTTACAAGGGAATACCCATTTTGAGAAACCCACAAAACCTAAGTTACAAGAAAAAAAATTCTGGACTCTACTCATAAATGGAAGAAACACATTCAGAACAACTTTTATGATGCCTTTTATATATAATAACTTCTTTCCTGAGTTCCCCCTATAAAGATGTATTCTACTCCAACTACTCCTTCAATATTTGCACCCATACATGTTATAATCAAATTAAAAAAAAGTGATATGGAACTCTCAATTTTAATAGATTCTTTATCTAATATTGATAGAGGTTATGATTATAACACCTTCAAAAAATTATAGGTCACCCACTCTTCATCCTTTGAAATTGTCTGATGAACACTTCCTCAAATGGACATTCTAGTGAATAAGGAAAGCAATCCTCCTTCAACCCATTAAAGATTCTTATATACCCTTCATAAATCTAAATTAAACCTTATACAATACTTTTATATTAATTCCAGATAAAATATCAACTATATAACTCCCGTTATGTAGAGATAGTTTTTTTGATATCACCATTTAGACTAAAACATCTGTGCAACATCCATAACTATCCTTCCTTTTTTGATTATATTCCGACATAATTTTAATGGAATAATGATCCTGTATTCAAATTTTAATCATCCCATATTCCTACACTTAGTTTGTTTTATTTTTATTTGTCCAAATTTATTTCTTACACTAACTTTAATTCGGAATTCCTTGGTGAAGATGAATATTTCGTCATCTGGCTAAAAGAATTGTAATTCTACAATCATGGTCATTAATATTCAAAATCATAAAGAGATAAAAATGCTAAATAGAAATAAAAAATATTTTATACATTAATGGGAGGAAAAAATAAAATAAGTAATCAACTAGAGTTTATACATTCTCAAAAAAAACATCACAATAGCCATTATATCCTATTTACAGGCCACAAGGATGTTCCCTGAGTGTTCAATATTATACATATGAGTTTATAACGTATGAGGAAGTAGGACGTTGGATGAAACACATTTTAATTACAATGTTATTTTTTATCCATGAAAATTATTAATTATATGATGTGTTTGACATCGATGATATATTAGATTATATGGAAGAACATCTAAATATTAACTCTTAACACTCAACTGTCATTATCATTATTAGGGTTTAATATGAATCCATAAATGTTTTTAATTTCAATGTAATATAGATGAATTTTATTTTACTATGGGATAGATGGTAGTATGATATTATCATACCCATAATATACAAAAAACCTTTGATAAGGATTATGAAATTTTGTACCCCTATTTGCTGTATGATATTCCATATTCATATCAAATATAATGATAAATATATAACATTAGATATTATTTGATTTATGGAATATCTTCATCAATACCCTAGTTTCCCTAATGAATTGTAGACATCGTTTCATTTAAACTTATATTGTATCACATACAATAACTCATGAAACAATATGGAAAAAATAGGATATTTTCTAAAACAAATTTTAAAAGTAGTCTTAAAATTCACCATATATACATTCATATGAAATACCATGTAAATATTAATCCAAGGATATTTTTAGATTAAGTCTAAAATCTTTTATAGTAGCTCTTTATGTTTCATAAAACTCAATCACTATTGATTCCACCACAATGTGTAACCCGATGGGGCCTTATGGAATTGAAAAGAAAATTTAATTCCAATATTCATAGAATTTATAAAAAAACCTACAGAAAAGCATCAGTGTTAATCATGCTAAAACATGGTCTAGTGTGATCCCAATAAAACACAAAAATATCTATACCTATGTCCATCAATTATATCATATATAATTATTAATTTTCATATGATGTATATTTTGAATTCACTGGGTAACCATGAGTCATGGAGTATTTGAATCCTTTATAGTTACTCATATATTCATGATTCATTGTTTATAAACTATCAATGTCTATGCATACATCAAATTCTATTTACCAATATTTATGGGCACATAAAATTCTCCAAATTCACTAGATAATCACATCACATGTTTTATCTAGGTACGATTATAAAATCCTTAAACATATCTCAATTCAGGGCCCATATTTCATACTCATCAGATGATATGATAAATCACATATTGGTTAACATCCAACTAATGAACCGATCAATTATATACCGAAACACCACTTGATTAGCTAATCCTCATGGCTTCCATAAGAAACGTATCGAAGTACACAGTTTCTCAAGATAGCTATCTCAAAAAAACTATGGTATTGTGGAAACAAAAACATAAAACATTCACCCTAAGTATACCAAATACACAGTGTATGAAACACTATGTAATATACATGTTTTTCTACCTAGTGAACAAAAATAATTTCGTGTATCATGAGAATATGTAATATCCAGATGATTTTATTAAATATTTTTTTAAATAATTTTAATTTTTCAGTAGATTTATTTCACGAATTTGAGAGCTTAAAATAACTTTGATACTCCCTTCACATAAAATTATAGTTATAGCCTACTCATTAGGTTATTTGGAATAATTAAAACTGTCTTATGAAAATGTATTGTGAATTCATTGGCTTCCAATTATTTATGAAAAAATATAAATCAATTAGATATTTTTAATTTTTTACTAATAAATTGAGTTAATTATTATTAGTAAAACAATTAATGAGATATATCTGTTATGTACTTAATAAAATATTTTTTATATTCATCCTTTGGTTATTTTAGTCATATGGTACGAATAAACCCTATTTGATGTATAAAATCATATATTTTTCAAAAGGGTAAGTTTACACCTTTGAATAGAGAACCCCATTAAAATTATTATTTTGACACATTAATAATTTTTATACAAAAAAATAAACATTTACTTTTGAATTTGAATATAAAAAATTACTTTTGATGGAATTTTAATATTTTTCTGATAACTTTTCAATTTTGATGAATAGTAAAAATACACTAAATTTTAATTGAAGAAAACTTCTACCTCAAAATAATTTATATTGTTAAATTATAATATTGAATGGTTTTAAAGTATAAATATAATATATTTTTTTCATTCAATAAAACTTATTTCATTATCATTAATTTTTCATTGAATTAAGATGTAAGAACATTTTAATATTTTGCAATGTTTTCGCTTTTAAACACATTCCCTCTTTCTGATAATAGGACTAATTTTAAATTAATTACTAAAAATTTTGAGTTTTGAATATTTAAAAATCGAATCCATATTATTAATTAGTATTTCAAATTATGTAAATTGATTTATTTTATTTTTTAGCATTATGAATATTAACTTCGGTAATTTTTATTCATATGGTAAAATGGTAAAATAGGTAATTAAGGGAAAGAATAATATTATAAAACTACCCAAAAACATGTCATAATATTATTGGATGATATATTTTTGACCAAGAATCCCCTTGGAATGAAAATTGGGCCATTTTAATCCACTTGGGTTTGATTATCACACTTATAACTATTAATTTAATGAAAAATATGTTATAAAAATATATCTTCTTTATAAAACAATTTTAATATGGGGTAATATAAGTGATATATTATATCATAAATTTCTTTAGATATATGAAACTATTTAATACATCATGGTACTTTATATATAATTTTTATACATTAAATAATTAAATTTAATTATGACATAATGATGATGTGGTGATTGCTTTATTAATGAAGGAATAAAGTAATTTATATTATAAATATTAGAATAAATATTATTTGGTATAGTTTTTTTCAACCAAAATTTTTATAGTTTAATATGACATGTTATAAACTATTCAATCATTTTTTTGAAGCTATCTCTCAGTTTAGATTTCATTTAAATTTAATAAAATGAATAGTGTAAAAATTTACATAATTGGTGTTCTATAAAAATAGTACACTTTTAAATTATATAATAACATTAAAAATCATTTAAAATCACAAAGTAACTATTATAAGGTCTGAATCTTCATTAATTATCCAATTATTGGAAATCTAACCCATAAAAGTATAATGTATAGCCTTTTAATACATAAAATGTTGTTAGGATAATTAAAATTAAAAGAGAATAGTTAATAGAAAACTGAAAAGATAAGGTTTAAAATAAAATCAACACATGTCAAAAAAAGCACATTTTGAGAGGATTTAGAAAAATCACCATCGTATCTTAGACATATTTCAATTTTTAAGGATTTTTATTAAAAATTAAATATATAGTAATTTAATATTTTACAAATTTATAATGGTGCCCCTCACGTAAATTTTAAAAAGGCACCTCCCCCCTAACCTAAAAACATAAATTTGAGCCTTCA
The DNA here is from genome assembly GCA_963277665.1 of Viscum album. NCBI lineage: Eukaryota > Viridiplantae > Streptophyta > Magnoliopsida > Santalales > Viscaceae > Viscum > Viscum album. Next base: position 1,671,549,315 of record OY728121.1, on the reverse strand, counting down.
ATATAGGCCATACCCTACCCTTTACCTTTATCATCTTTTTTATTTACATTTTAGATGTTCTGGTCTTCTTCAAAGACCAAATCTAGTTCTCAAAGATGAGATTTAAAGGAAACAAGTTGAGGTAGAGTAAATTTATTCTTCCGATTCTTTCAAACCTCTTTCTTATTATACATACACTTTATTAGTTGTTTCCTTGTAAAGTAATAAAATAAGTATCACTCAAATAATTATATTATAATATAAATATGAAAAATCATATTCCACCTTCTTTCCATCCTATAAAAAATAAAATCATAACACGTACATACATTCAACATAAAATCTCCACGTCATGGTGTAATCTATTTTTGACCACCACCATACCTAGATGAGAATAATGATGAAAATAATAACTATATATTATTATTTTAAAATTATTCTTATTCTGAAATTTTATAAAACATCCACTTTAATATCATTCAATAATTATAAGAATGATATCATCACTCGTGCATTATGTAAGCATTTGAAACTTAAGCCATCAAAACTCTTTCGAACTCACTTTTTCAAAATGAATCACAGAAACAAAGCTTACACAAGCCCCTTTATATAAAGACATGATCATATTTTCATCTCATTAGAAATATATCAAAATGTACTCCACACATTAGGCTTAAACAAAAAAAATGGCCATTTTCAAACCACAACACCTCCACCATCATGATTACCTACAGAGCATGTTTTAACTATTTAAAATATGCTATTGGGTAATGTTTCTTTAATATGGTGAAGAAGATAACTTCTAATGAATTTATAGAAACAAAACTATAAAAAAACAGTCAAATATTGATCAACCTAACTGAAAATATTTACACAAGATTTCCTTGAAAGGAATAATTGACCTTTATCCCATGTCCTCTTTAACCTGGAAATTTGTTTAAATAGGTTTCTTACAAGCATGAAAATTGAACAAGGAGGCTAATAACATTGTCCAATCCATCAAACTATTCAAAAAACACATGTCTTATATGGAAAACATGTTTACAAACAGAACCATAATTCCTTCCTCCAAGGAATTTTGTGTTTATAATGACCACATTCATTAACTTCCATACCAAATGTTCAATGGTGATCCCAGATCAAACCAATACCTAGTTATTTAATCTATATTGCCATAGAAAAAACTAGGGTGTAAACCAAATCCATCTCATAAAAATCTTCACCCATTAAATATAACTTCTATGACCAACAATCAAGTCAGGGGTAACCTCAGAATCAACAAAATGGATTCCAAATAAGTAACCCATTTTTTTTAAAAAATGAATATTTATAAGTAGATGATGGTACAATGATAATAAATCCACATTAGATAATTGTCTAAGCCCAGGGAAGTATCTATCTAGTGGTCAATTGAAAGGAAATGGCCGGTGTCAATGATTTTGTCCAATTTGTTCCTACACATGAGCCACTACATCATTCAAGAGTAACCAAGACATGATAAAATCAATGCATCCAGCATGAAACACTAATAGATATTACAAATCAAGACCAGGTGATTTTAATACTTTTGAATGGTGTAAGACCGACGCTCTCTTAGTAAATAAAATTTTATATGAGTATAGGGGACATACTCAAATCTAAGATATAGTTAACTAAAATAATTTTAGAGATTACCAAGAAGACCAGTCAAACCACTACCAGTTGACATACCATGAAAGAGGATCAACTTCCCCTATTTTACACCATCATTAACTTAACCATGATGCCTTCACCAACTAAGGCATCACATGACCATTCAATATTTACCACTGATTTTCTTCCAAGTCCAATGATGCTTCCCAAGTTTTCAAACACTTCCAACCACATCCTTGTCATGTTTCCGAGCAAGAATCAAAACAATTAAAAACCTCCAAGCCTCAAATGCATCCAAGAAAGACCAAAAGATTCCAAATGACCCTATTTGGTTATGTTTCATCTATAAGGAAGGGAAAATATCCATGAGAACTAATGTGATTCTCCCCACCATAGGAGTGTCCTAGTCTTCAAAATAATGGATATACTATCCTCTCATGAGTTCACTAGATCAAAACAACCTTAAACGTACATGTGTCTCTCCTTCAAGTCATGATCATCACATCACGATATATGAACGTCTGGAATGAAATCCAGAACCAAAATGAAAGGCATGTCAAAACACCTAATCCTCCTTGAAATTCATCCCTATCTTCAGGATTAATTGATTCCCTTAACTCAAAGGTCACTCTACTCCTGATATGACCTGAGCATGTAATCAATATCTCAAGTCTCAATGAGTTCACTAAACTCAACTGGTTTGATACATTATTTAAAAACACTATGGGTACCACACATATCAATGGATACTACCCTAATATTATAATTATAATGAAACATTCAAGATACAATCCATAGTCTTGTCAGACCTGTTAATTTATGTATCAGATGTTCCATACAGATAATTGTCTCATGTAGAATTGTCCATTATGACTATAAAATAAGACCAATTGCCTCCTAAGTCGCCTAGGAAAAGAACAAGGTCAAAATACCTATGAAATGTCTAACCTTTCCCCTTACATTTATAACATACTAAAACAATGAATTTCTAGATGCTCACACCCATAACAAGGATGGAGGACAAAAAAACCATCCATATGAAAATGGGTTTCATTTGGATGTTAAGAGTACTAATAGGGAAAAAACAGTCAAATGAAACTATACAACATGAATCTTGCAGCACTAGAAAGGAATTTAAGCTTGAAGGGAGCCACCTACCTCGAGATAGCCCCTCACAAAATCATAAGCACTGAACCTACAACTGAGTCACACAATACAGATTTCCCTTGATCCAACACCCATAATTAAATCTATTACTGAAAGGAAAAATAATACTATAGAAAATTCTCACAGTTATATTCCACGGAAACAAAATAGACTCCTCAAAAAACTCTTATATGAGGGTTTCAAAGAAAGAAACCACCAATAGTTCCATTTTAATTCGTTTAATTGATTTAAATAAACCATTAATCATTAAAAATATTTAAACTAGAAAGTAATGGAAAAATAGGAAGATTATATCAACTACTTTATTTAGTCATTATTCATTTACTAAATTCACTTAACAATTAATTAATTGATATTATAAACTCTTTTTCAGTTATAAATGTTTAGTAAACCTACAGGGGTCCCATTTAACCATCTTGGGTTCATCAAAATGTAACCCAAAAGCATTTGATTAATTATTAATGTTTTAAAAAACTTGTATTGGTTTATCATATAAGAAACATGCCACGACTCACATAAATTGGTCCATTTTTTCATTTAGGAGGTTAATAACATGATCTCCATTCTTTTGCGATAGAGTCACAAGACTTTATAGTGGAAACATGTTCATTTTATATCAAAATATAATGATATTTTACATTCATAACCATTACAAGATATATCATGGTCTTATACACAATGTTTCAATTGTATGGGTGTCGATCTACCAATCAATAAAGTAACCATATAGTTTATGGGAGAGAATTTGGATCCCATAAATCAATATCAATTCACATTATCCTTTACACTTTAGCATCCTTTAAATTTTAACAACAGTCTTAAAATATGTTTAATGCTCAAGATGGTACAAATACACAAGTTTCATTTTCCCAAATTATAAGGTTCTTATGCACCTTATAGTTGAAAACTAGTTCCTGTTTAATTACAAAAAATAAATATAGACCATTAAACCAATTAAAAATATAAAAATTAAAACAAAGCATAAAATCCTATGAATAACCATAGAAAGAATGCTAATAAGCACAGAAGAAAAATATGTAAGAAAGAAATACTAAATAAACAAGAATCATGGTATGTAATCACATGGTCTTATTATAAAATATGACATGCTAATGATTATATAAGTATGTACAATCTAAGAATGGAATAACACTCATGGAACGAATCAGAATTATCTAGTAGCCTATAAATATTACTACATGGCATGTCGTAAGCATGAAATGTGAATTTATATGTGCCTATAATGATGCATATATTTCTTCATCGTTTCCATACTTGTAAAAGTGTAGAATAACATAATTTCTATAAATAATAAAGAATTGGAAATAGACCATTAATTCATGGTGAAATAAAAATCATATATAATAATAATAAGTATGAATAACATTCTCAAACCTGGCCACATGGAATTTTCCCCATGGGTGCGGTCACTAATCACAGCCATGGATATTTACCAAGAAATGAAACATTTCTAATATCCTATATACCAATTCATGAAATATTATTATGAAGGAAATAAATATCTGATGCCACATTATAACTTACCAGCTGGAATGACCACTAAGATGGTTGATAGACTGGTGGGTCACATGGCCGCATGTGCATCTCCATGTATGCCAGAGGATGTTGACTAGAAGAAAGGGTCTATGGAGGTGATAGTGGGGAGTGTATACCCTCATATCATAGTAGTATAGTGGTGTATCTGATGTAAATAACAATCAATTATGGAATCGGTAATAAATATAAGACAGAGCAATGGAGGACTAATATAAAACTATAAACAATGGATGTCCAATGCCAATATACAACTGATACATTCATGTCGAAGTGATCATACATAATATAAAAAACAAACATACAGAAAGTGATAGTATAGTGCACAGTACAAAATAAATAAAGAAAATAAAATCCCCTTGGGTTATCTCCATATGCATCTAGAGCTCCAGCTCAACCTTGTTATAATAACTCCTAGGAATCAAGATATGAAAAGTAAGAATCCATGGTCCTATGCGTATTAGGCCTACTATGGTACCCAAATGTATTGGAGGCCCTAGCAGGGTGTGAGATATAAATACAAGTTAGTTCCACCAATTAGTTCTAAAACTGAATATTGTCTATGAATTTAAGATAAATAATTTTGTATGTATAATGATGATTAAATATAACTGAATAAATAAATAACAGTATTCTCACTTTCCCAAAGGACACATGGAGGATCTAACTACTTAATCTCATTTAGGGAATGATTTATCTAATATATATATATATATATATATATATATATATTAACAATATATTTTAAGTGTAGCATTATACTAAATCCACCTATGTGAAACAATTACGTATGGACGTAAGTGGCCATATACTTGGAATATTAGGTTCTAGATGGACCCTCTCATAACTCAAACCACCATAACCATTCTAAACTAACCTATAAAATTAAAAAATAGGGTTTATTCCCCAGATCTCAATAGAGTGTGAGACATCATGCAAGACACTTAGGATGGTGAGTGGGCCAACATGTAAACACCCCAAACAAGGAGCTTGGAACCTCATCTCAATATCCTACATAGTATTAATGGTGAGAGACACTATTACTCAAAACTTGATGTAAGGGGGAATGATTTTTCACCATGCTCAATAAATCACTTACCATTGCTCCAAATCCTATTTGTGGTGAATTCATATAACAATAATAATAACCCATGCTTGATGAATTACCTACCATGATATACATTTAATGGTACCTTTATATGCAATAGAATAAAAATTATAATAATTCTCATAATCCATTCCTATTTAATTATAATTGGGTACATGTTCATACAACCAAATTAACTTCTGTTTTATTAAATTCCTTAAATAAATTCAAGGTAAGAATGTACTCATAAGAATGTAATTCCATATAACACATTCTAATTACTTCCCATAAATAAGGAAATCTATCATGTCAAGTCATCCCATTTATATAAATAAGACAACCATCATGAATAAAATACTAAATTAATAATATTATATTGAATTTTAAAAAAATAGGAAAAACAATTATCTAGGGTTAAGGATGCACTTATAATATTCCTTAGTCAAAAGGGGAATTTCTTATACGGGTAAATCCATTTATATATCAGGTGAATCACTTAGAAGATGCGTTGGTTTAATAAAAATTTTATAAAAAGAGGTAAAATATATTTAAATATAACAAAACTGGCCACGTGTTATATATATTTTATATCTAGTATTAAAATCAATTAATATATAAACACCAAGGAAGTAATCCAAGAATGTTTTATAACAACAATCATCGTTTTATAATTTTAAAGGTAGTGTACCTCATCTGAGGGGTTTTATTATAAAAACATGAAATTATTTATCAAAAATTAATTTAGTACAATAAATAATCAAATATAAGAATCGCAGCTCAATTCAATTTAACGAATAATTTTAGAATATAAAAATCGATGAAAATCAATTACATAATGTTGAACATGGCACATAGAAGGTTCCAATATCACATAGACAATTACCTACAATGGGGAACTCCATTAATAGAATATTTCTAACACTTAGAATATGTATTGTGAATATAATTATTAAATTATAAAATGGAAATATAAGACGGAACACCCAAGGGGTGTCCATAATTAAGGTTGGAGTCCTCAATCCATATAAAAATGATCAATTGTATTAGTACTATGTGTCTATAACAATTTATCTTGAATAAAACTTTTTTTAACGAAACATTTGGAAATGGCCAATGTGTGGCATAACAATTCTATTTTTAAAATGATTGGAAAATTATGTAATATTCATAAAGTACATACCTCATATTTATGAAAATATACTCATTTTAATATCATGATTTGGTTTTTCCTTCTTTGTAAGAAAAAAATGAAATGAAAATCGAACCTAAAAATTTGGAGACTAAGCTTTCACCTCAATAGATTTACTGAGGGAAGATTAAACAGATAATATTTATGAAGGAATGGATATTGTACTGAGAGGAATTTATATGGAACAACAACCTTTGATTCAGATGAAGGATGGAGGAGATACATAAAATCCTTGAATAGTATTGGGATAATTACACAACACTAGAAAGGGGGCTATCATTGATGGAGGAAGAAGAAAGAATAAGAGAAATTTTTTTTAACACATTATTCCATTTTGGTCATTTCACCATCAAAATGGGGTCGCATGGTTTCACCGCATGGTTTGTCCAGATAGTGTTCCAACCATGTGTCTCCCACTACATAGGAAACCCACCTCAAACAGTTGTGCCACACAGTTTTCCAAACTATGCGACAATCACATGATGAATAGTGCTTCAGTACTACCTAAGTGGTACTAAACAAGAAATCTTAGAACATGGTTTGGGTAATCTATGTGTATCCATTGTAGGGAATGTCTTGTACTATGATATAGGCTACACAGTTTTCATCAGTGGGCCACACAGTTTCATAAAAATAGTGTGCCTATAAGAATCCACTTATGTTCCCATTTTTGGGAGTCCAATGCTCTTGAAAGTTGATGGACCATCCAAGGAACCTTTCAAGAATTCAATCATGTCTAAAAAACACATTCAAGTGTTCCAAATCTCAGAGTAACATTTTTATGCTTGGTTCATAGAATGACCCATCTAGTAATATCCAAAATTAACATTCCCTTGGAATGTCACCTTATCTCAAAAAAATGTCATCCTAGTGTTGAACTATAGATAAGAAAACACTCATCATTGTGGTCGATGATACTATAAATAAAAAACCATTAAGGTGGTATGTGATAACTAAGAAAACAAAAATATTAGGGTGTTCCATTATAACTATGAAAACACTCATATTTGTGTGGTCTAAGATGACTTTAGATAATTCAATAATTTGGTGGTCTGTGATACTAAATAAATCACCATTCCACATGGATTTGGATATAAAATAAAATTCAATTTTAGGGGGTCTGTTATGAATAATTAAAACATCTTCTTTTGTGGTCATTATATTTTTCTTTGCATGGAAACTATGATGTGTTTGTAGACACACCAAAAAAAGTTGATGAATGTTTGGTTGATAAGTGTCATGGACCTTTGGATTGATGTTGGTATATACCAGGCTCAGGTTCCACTATGGATCTCGAGTATCAATGGTCCATTACTACATTTTAATAAAATATTTATATTTTTTATTTTTTAATAATTTTTTATCATTTGCATGACTATCTTAAAAAAGATTTTACTTTAATGATTCCATTGGAAGTGTAAAGTTGAGTTATACTCACACACTTATTGGTCTATAATGGAACATGGGTACTGAATCAGGAAACAATATTTGAGTACAGGTACATGTTCAAGGAACGGGGCCATTAGGTGGTGTTTGTTTTGGAATACTAGTCATGGTGCGTTAATGGTAGGTATTTTCCATGAATGGGACTAGTTGGGAAGGGTAAATAGTTTCAGTTATTTTTTTAATATTGTTTTTAAATGATCCAACTATGGGGGTTTCTCTATGACATGTATGGCATACACATCATTGTATAACTTTTGAAACAATCGTTATTTTTAGAGTGTTATTTTTTATCTTTTTAATGTTTGTTTTATGTAATTTATAAGATTTATTATTATTTTCCCTACAACTATTAATCATACAATATTGTATAGTTAGTATAATATACCCTCACAGATCCTTTTCACTAGTCTGAATCCTCAAGGGTTTTAGGTGACTCTTTTGGGAGATTGTAGCATAATATACTGAAAGTGTTGGTTATGTGTCTTCTATGATGGGACTTTATAATGTTTTTTCCTTGGATTCAATTTCTTTTTTTAGGTAATATTGAAGTGATATTATGATGTTTTTGAGACATGGTAAAATAGATCATGCTTGGGAATGGCCAACCATTGTATGGGGAAATACCATGTTTTCATGGTTGGAATTTTTTGTTCTTGTAATTTCATTATTACGGGATTTTATTTAACCTAGAGTGATGAACATGATTTATGGGGTTATTTTTTATGGGATTTTTACTCTTAGCCTAATTCATAAAGAGGGTCTAGGTGAATTTAAGCAATATGAGAGGAAAATAGGATTTATATTCCATCCATATCCTTCTAATGTGTTATATAATCTTGTGATTTTTATCTACATGTCATTTCTGTCTTCTAAATTCTTGAAAGAAAATAGGAGTTGGTTACTTAATGTGTCAGTAATTATTTATATGGTTTTTTACAATAGAATAATATGGTGACTTATTACATTATCAATCCATTGTATAATTCCATTATATAATGTTATTTAATTAAATTATTTATTGTGAGTTGTAGTTAAAAAATTTAACATAAAGAAACTTATAAGGTTTTTCCATTAGAAACTGTGAATGAAATAATATATAAAAATTTATTAAAATGTGGTAATTAAAAAAGGATGAAAAATAATGTTGGGTATCTTGATGAGTGATGAAATTTTAAAACGTAAAACCTATTAAAATACTTCTAATGATATGGATTCGTATACAGAACTATGTGGAGTTCCTAGTTTATAAAAACATATAGTTGTCAATATAAGTATTTTCACCTTAATTTGTTGTTTTTATAATTTAATTGAACTGAATAGTGATAATATAATAAATAAATAGGATAATTAGAAACATTATTTGTTTTAATTAAAATTTGTTATGGGTATTGGTGGATATTTAGAGTGTTGTGTTATGAGATATTATTATGTGAGAAATGATGGATAGTGAGTTTTAATCGTTCTATATATTATTTAATTAATAGTGTTGAAATTTTTCATAGAAAAATGTTCATAAGTGGGTCATTGATGTGTTAAATTAGCCATAGTAATTAGATAAGGGATAAATATGGATCATAGAGTGTGAACCCTTATTAATGTGAAGTGTATTCCAAAATTAGATACCACAACTGTTTTGGATTTGGTTTGAATTTTTGTCCATAAGGCTTGTGATAAGTTATTGTGTGTAGTGAATATATGTAACCCTTTTGGGTTGTACCTAACAGAATATTCGGTTGGGTATATTAAAACTAAACTAATGTTTGAGAAATTTTATTTATTTTTTGGATCATTAGATTTTGTGAAATTATGAAATGGGAGTACGGGGTTTACCCATAATTCAAGGTTTTATGTGTTATGAAATTTGAGTAGGTTGGTAGGAAATGTATTTTGAGACAAGAATTGTGGTTTTAATAAGATTGAATTTATTTATATTTTAAGGTGACTAGTGACGGGGGTTAACCGAACTATACAGATTCCTTTATACCCATAAAATCAGGATAAATGACAATTTTATTATTGTTATGTATGTGGTTATACGAGAGAGGAATGTTGTTGTGGTTTAGCATTGTTTCATTATTAGATAAACCATATACAGAGGGCTAGTGATTTATATATGGGTCTACATTAAAGAGTATCATCATTCAAATACCTAAAATTTTCAGTTTATATGTTCCTTTAGGTTCACTATAGTTCCATGGTAAGACGTTATGGTGCTAGAGGGTAATTGGTTTGTCGGTGACAATATTATTGACTTGAGTGGGATTTTATTTTGTATGAGGATCAGATGAAATAAGCGAGTAAAGTTATTATGCCTATATTATTTCAACAGGTACACATTTTTTATGAATGGTTCCTAATGATTTTAGATCAATGGGTGTCTATGTGTTAGTTGTTTACTGATAGAAATAGAAAACATTCTTACTGGATAGGTTTACAAAGTCCTCTAGATGAGAAAATAATGTTCCCTTGATTCATGGAATGATTTCATAGAAGTATTTGGTGTGATGGAATGGAAAATATTAGTTAAAACATGATTTAAGTGTCATAGGATTACATGAAGGATGTGTGATAATTGTTGTAATGAGTTGCATGCTTGCAGTTTTGATGAGATAATTTGGTTTGGTGCTCTAAGAAAAGTATAAGGTGATCGAAATGGTGGGGATTGAATCATTGGTAGTTTAAGAGTACTCCCCTAATTATTGAGTGCAATTTCTAGGAAAATCCTTGTTTTCAGTGATGGAAAGAGTATCATACATGATGACAAAAGTTTAATTCCTTGAGTTGGTGAGATATTTACACCCATATAGGGGTGGCCTTATCAGTCGATGGTGTATGGCCTTAATTCTATAATTTTTTTTTAATAAGCAAGACCTGTCTTTGGATGGTAATGAATTAAATTATATGTTTATGTGAAATTAGCTAAAATTCTATGTGGTTTCACTAGGGAATTTCATCGGTAAATTCTAGTAAAATGTTGGATGGATTCAATGTGTTGACATTGAGCTTGGTTAAATCTAGAGAAAATATGAGGGTAACCAGATCATAGATACATCAATTATCAAGGTAGGGAACGACAGAAATTTTGACCAGCTGGTGATTCAATCAATGGATCATACTGAGATCTAGTATGGACATAAGTATGGGTGTTTCTTTTACTATGGTATGCCTTCTATTTTTAAGTAAATATGATCCTGTAATTCATTTTTGTGTTAGTGGTGGATACTGAGAGTTTATAAAAAAAAATTCCAGTGGAGGCATGGAAATTTTCCATTATTTGATTTGGGTGTGGTGGGTTTAGAGTCTCATTAAGAATTTTTTTTCTATGTTTGATAGGTGTGTTTCAGATTTATATCTAGGCCTTCCATGGGAGCTCTATCATGTATAGTCCATTGAATTTTGGTTGTGAAGACACGTATGGTTCATATCATAACTAGGGATGATGGGTGATACTGGCGATTAAATGGTATTCATGAGTAGTCCATTATACCACTAGATTTGTCTCTTGAAAAGGAATCACTATGGTGGGGAGCACACCATGGATATACTGATCGTGTGGTTATTGTTTGATTAGTTAAGAAAACATCAAACGTGTCATAATGAAAAAACCAATCAAGGTAAATTTTTGTTTTAGGATTCCACTAGAATTTAGGTGGTTTTTCTCTATAGTATTCGTGGATTCCCATGTACATTATCCATTGCTGTATTTTATGTGTAGTTTATTTTGTATAGTAACTTATAAACAAATGTGTTGGGTGATAGTTTGATGATATTACTTGGAATGATTGTAGGGAAGTAGGCTGGTAAGGTTTCTGAGTCTATAGAACTACATTGTTAAGGTGTGGAATTTCAATAGTTATATTTATGTAAGGACTCGTGTTATAATATAATAATGAGTCATAATTCATGTTATGAAAAGTATAGTAATGGAAAACTAACTTGACTTCTCTAATGGCATCAACTAGCAGGGTGTTTTGTTGTTATGTTAGGAATTAAAAAAATGCTATTATAAGATAGCATGATAGTCATATTGATAAATTTTATGAGTTTCATGATACATTTTAATATAAGATGTTAAATAGTGTAACTTCGATAACACGGGATAGGTGTGTTTTTTTAGCTCACATGGTGGGAATATATGATTGGGGGATCATTTGGGTGTCGTTGATATAAGGACACTCCCAAGTTTGAAGTCTCGATGATTCATTGGCATGTAGCTTGAGGATAAGTATTTATATGGTTGGGGGGGTTGCAGGACATATCCATTTCATTGGTACAAAACTTCTAATTTTGGATGTTATTCTAGTTTTGGGTGTGTCTTGAGGGTTCAAGATGGTTTCAAGAGTTCTTGGGGGTCCAAGAGGATGTGGGGGCTTGCGTCATGTTTTGACAGTGAAACTACCTACCCATTGGAATGAAAATATCATGGGGGAGTTTTTGGGAGCACAAGCTATCCATTGGTCCACTGTCTTATCAGTGGACTCTTGGGAGAAATTTTTCAAAATTGATTTTTTTTAATTTTTCCCTTCCCTTTAAACACCCACTCATGTTTTTCAACACTTTTAGTCATGTTTATTCCCCATATGTAACACCCTCCATATTCTTGGGTCATGAATGATCTACCGTGATCCTTGTTTTTTTGTTACAATCACATTTTATTTAGTGAAACAGTTAAGGTTGTGGTTCCTATTACATATATTCTTTGATTATTTCATATTAAAGAGAACACTCAAAACATTTAGTTAATATGACATATTTCAGGACATCTAACTCGATTCTCATTTTCTTCTATATTAGGAAAAAGTAATGGATGACACCAGATAAGTGGAATCCTCTATAGAAAGGGTAGGTGGTCTATAATGTTAACCAAATGTTGTTCAATATATTTTTTTCAGTGAGGAATAGTGTGGTCATATCATCATTTCTTCATGTTGACCAATTTTTAAAATAGAAAAATTATTAATCTTCTACCTTGGTTAGAATGTTCAGGATAATGTGTTTTACAGCCCATTTGAAGAGATAATATAATGATCATTCCATAGATTGAGTTTTTCCCTTTAACTAAAAAAACATGGAACATAGAACCTTTAAATTTAATGATACCTTGTAATGGTAAATAATTAATTATAAAGTGTTAACTTCTGATTTAATATGGTATTAATGAATTAAAATAATATATACCAATTTATAAATTATAATTGAATATTAAAACTGATAAATACTTTTTATTTTTGAATTATGACATAGAAAAAAGTGAAAAAATTTGAATGCCCTATATTATAAATTGAAAATGAATTATTTTCTATGTTGAAATGATAATCAGATATAATGGGCCTTCAATGGACATAGGCTGAGATATTAAAAAATTTATATATAAAAGGAATTTTAGAATTTGGTTTATTTATTTAAATGGTAATGTTTGTATTTAATTAATATAAAATTAAATGAAATGTATATTGGGGTATTTCTTGAGGCTTTTATGGAATAATTCCCATGGGGCCATTCAGATAAAATGTTTGTACCCCATTGGGGTAGTACCAAACTATCGATAACGAAAATGGGCATTGAGGTGTTCCATGACAATCTAATGAAAACCCCCTTTGACGTGGATTGTGATAACAATGAAAATGTCTATATTTGGGAGGACCGTGAAAACTACGAAAACAAACATATTTGGGTGGTCCGGAATTAATAAATAAAACACCCTTATTGGGTGGTCCTTGAAATAAAACACATCACCCCTATGGGTGAACCATGATAAAAAATAAAACAACCATGTGGGATATTTTTAATATTAATGACAAAACCCATTAGGTTGGTTCATGATGACTAAATAAATCTCACACAAGTGTGTTCATGATAATATGGTTGGCACAGTCAATGTGATGTTGTAAAACACAACCTAACTCTTGCTACAAAAGGTATGGTCAATTGGTGTCATGGACCTAAGGATCCATGTGGGTATAGAACGATATGAACTGTAATTATAGATCCTCGAGATTCGTGGTTATTTTCTCCTTCTTAAATATTTTGTTATATTATTTAATTTTCTAAATTGTAAAACATTGAAAATAACATCATTATATTCTACTTAGGTTGAGGACTCCATTGGTGGTGGCTTACACGTTATAGTTATACCCAACTCGAATTTTAATATAACATTGTTAATCAAGAAGAAATAACTATTTGGTTTTTGGTATAGGTCTAGGGTAACTGTTCATTGTGTGGTTTTTTTGGCACACTATATGTGAAGCATGAATGATGAGATTGGGCCAACTTGGGAAAAGATGATATGTGTTACTAGTTTTAGCTATTATTTCCCTCAGTTTATATTGTATTATTTTTATTTTATATTTCCACGTGGGATCTATTGTGTTATGTATGGAATTAAAAATGCTATATAACTTTTAATACAATTGAAATATTTAGAAAATTCTGTTTCTTGCATGTGATGTTTTTTTGATTTAATTAATACGATTGAATATTATTTTAATTGTTTTTCTTATTCTAATATGAAGGTATAATCTCACCATTTTATTCTTATAAACCCTCGATATTAATATACAGTCTAAGTCATAATGGGAGGGGTGATTTAATTTATGTAGAATACTAAACTGTGACCCCCGTTTGGTGGATTATGGGAATGAACATTACAATAAACCATGGGTAACATCAATTATTGATCATAAAAACATGTATATAAAAAATGAATTATTTTATCACATAAAAAAGAGGTAACTATATATTTCATTTTTCAAGACCCATTTTAGCTTGATATGTTCCTTTACATTCCAAAACCATTAATTAAAAACCCCTTTCAAAATCACCGAAATTAAAATTACATCCTGTATGAATTATTTTGATGATATTAATATTTTGTATAATTTAATCCATTATAGATTATAATTGTGGTATCTTATACATTTCAAAATCAATGAATTTATTTTTATGAAACTGATAACTAATAGGGAATATCCAAAAAATTTCTCAAAACCATTAACATATTTGGAAAAAATCTATCTTATGGAATCATTTTCCCCTTCGTGATATTTCTATGCTTAATCAAGTAAGTCTAACTACCAAAAAATTCAATTTTCTTCTTCTAGTGGAAAAAATTATAGATTTTTACTCTCATCAGGTTACTGGAACATACACATCAAATTACATGTTCATATATTCCCAATATTTTGATAAAACATGATAAACATTTATTATAGTATTTCACACTCATAGAACTTTTATAACAATGATCCAAGAATGAATCTTAATGTAAGAGAAATCTTTAATGGAAACATTTTAGTCTCACATAGTCATTAGCACAATCAATATTTTTTATTATATGAGTGGAAAATAAGGTTCCCATGGTCATCTAACACCCAATTTCATTAAAAAAAATAATAGAATCATTTTATATATCTCATAATCTTTTAGATTTCACTATTTAATAACTTTAATAGTTATTTACTTTGGAAGGTGTCACACTACAAATAAAATTTTTCATTCTTAATTAATAATGATTCTTATGTTTCTATACCTATCTAAGGAGTTCCATACAATAATATTTTTTTAACTAAAGGATTTATAATTTATTAATATTCAATGATTATAATTCAATAATTTTTTAAAAAAAATATTTCATCATATGAGTATCATCTTTTTATAAAATAACTACTCTTGTTAAATGAGATCCCACTAAAATGATAACCCCTTTCAAACAAATCATATTTATTAGTAGTCCAAGATCTATATTTCCCCAATAAATGAATCAAATATTGCATTCCCATTTCCATATAGTTATTTATATAGGCCATTATTCTATTAATATCATATATATAAATATATAAATTAGATGGTTGAGGAAAAATTTATTTTTTCAACCCATCATATGGATACATTTGACATTATTCCTTTGGTATCATTCCTGATGGTTTTCCAAATATTTATAACCCAAATTAAAATTCAAATATGAGGAACGTAACTCTTAGGGTAACTTTATCACTTTTTTCTATATAAATATAATCAAATAGCACCCAGTTTTGGTAGAAACTACTCAATTGAATGATTAAGGTCTTTAAAAGTGGTCAGTTTGCAAGGAAACAAAAAATAGTATTTTTATCACAAATTTAATCTAACTATATTATCTCATGTATTTACTTTACATGTATTAATGATTATAATTATTAATTTTTGAATTTTATTCCATAAACCAAATAACTATGTTCAAACCATATTTTTTGAAACCCTTTTACACAACTCATAGCTTGTGCTACTATCACAGATTCAAATTTAATTATATTCATATATATTAAATTTAATATCATAAATACGGTATATGAAAACCTTTAATGTAAATCTATATTATCATATAAAATCAATAGTCCCGAGAAGAGTAATCATGAAGTTATAGATATCCAACCCCCAATTTTCTAGATAAGGTATAGGCCTCTTGGATAGTGATTCATTCAAACCAAAAAACCCTCTAACAAAGGATAAATAACCCAGGAGAGACCAAAATTACATCATAATTATTACACCTAATATGTTTAAATTGTAATACACCTTCAAATTCATGATCATAGCCTAATAAAATCCAAATTCGATCTTGAGGAATAGAAAATCAATTATCATATGTAGTATGTAACTCTTTATAAGCATGTTTAAAAATTTATAGAATCACATTAACACTTTAAACAGAAACATAGACCCATTCATAATATAATAATTATATTTATGAATTATGAATGATATAAATTTATAAAATAAAATTACTTTATTTATACATGATATTTACTTTAATGAAAAATTAAAAAAAAAATTACGAACACTTTATAATTTAGTTATGAATTATGAACATTCCATAATAAAATATATGTATAAAAATTACATTTATTCTAATATGTACTCCTTCATTTTATTCTTTTATATTTCATTCTACTTAAATATATCATATTTATTAAGATATAAAAAATTTATATTCTGATTCTTTTAAGTAAAAATTTATATAATAAAAATATAATATATTTTATATTATCTAATACATGATTGTTTCAATTATCAATATCCCATTTTATATGTTTTAAATAAGTTAATCAATTATAGCCTTTTAATGTGAGAAATTAAAATTAACTATTATGAAAAATTCATAATATTAAATATAGATATTTTTATGTGTAAATTTATTTTCGAACATGTAAAATTTTTTCAAAATAAACATATAAATTCTATATAAATACATTATATCCAAATCTTAATACATTATATATAATTGAATGAGTATTTAATATTAACAATTAATATTTTTTATATTTAAAAAAAATCATTAAATAAATATAAAAATTTTATACTTAATAAATTTCAATTAACATTGAAAATTAAATAGATGACATGAAATATATTTTCTATAATTTATAAACAATTTTATAAAATATAAAATCAATATATAATTTTAATATAGAAAAATTAAAAATTTCATGTATATCGTATTTTATGATAGGAACTATATCGTAAGAAATATATTTCCATTGAATCTATCATAATTTATGATATATAATCTCAATAAATGGTATCAGCATCAACGGTTAGGGGAGATATATTGTTTTGGTCCTGAAAACATCACTATGATTCAATACTCTATTTTATAGCATGGAAACTCCATAATCCCCTCGAATGTAAGCTATGATATAGTGAAAACTCAAGGAATTTAATTGTGTCCCCAAATATAGTATCATATATTTTATGGATTTATCAGATAATTACATATAATATCACATCTCCTAAGACCATCAATGAAACAAAATTTGAATCTTATTTGATGATATTGAATTCTATTATCATATGATATACATGTGAACTATTTTCAAAGCAATATTTCTTGAATAATGAAGCATGGTGAAGAAATGATACCATATATATTTTTAAAAACAATGAAAAAAAATTGTTCAACATAGAAGGATACATTATCAACCTCAAATCCCAAGATCACCATGAATGAAACTAAAACCATGTATTAATTGAAAATTTAGAACATTGAAAACCTTCAACTGATGAGCCTCTACTACTATCTTCAAATATTCATCTGATAAGGATAATTGAGAGGTATTCAATAGACTCCCTACTCCATATTGTAATCATTGATTGTCCAAACACCCAAACTATTGGGAATGTATAGCATTTATATGATTTGCTTGTATCACATGCAGTAAAGGAAGGAGGTGAAGAGAGTAAAGGGAGAATAAAGAGATGGTACTAGTGAAGAATCATAGAAAAAGGGAATTCACTTTTTTCAATGTTCCTTATAATCTTCTCTAAAAGATTGTGTTTATCAATGATAAAAGTAACCACTCATAAAATTTAACTTTTATAAGTATTTTTTAATGCTTCTAATGGCTAATATTTATAGACATTTATTTTTTCACTAATAAAGGTTACACATTTATCTATGTTTTATTTAGCACTAATAAAACATTTCTCTTTTTATTTATGGTGAAATAATTATATATTTTTATTGCAATAAGAATTATGTAAATAAAAATATATTTATTAATTAATTAATCTTTTAAAATTTTAAAAAAATTCATATGAATTTTATATTTATTATTAATATTATAATATATATATATATAATTTATTTTATTCTAAAGTATTAAATATTATCTTATATATAAATTATAATAAAAATAATGTTATATTCATTTTATATAGTTGGAAATATATGTGTCTCTGTTGGTTCACTTATTTCACACACAGACACATGTCCTTAGGTTTTTCAGACACAAACACATCTATCTGAAAAATATTAGAATTATGATGTATGATCAGTAATTGAAAATGAAACATCAATTAAATGAATTTATAAATTGATCTAATACTTATCATTTAGAAACTTTGAAAATAATATATATATATATCAAATTAGAATAATATAATATTTTGTATAGAAATTCTAATATAATTAATATTTTGTATTTATATAATAATTTATATGTAGTATATTTTTGGTATATGAAAAATTATTCATATTGCTATGATATGAATTTTCATACATATATAATTTAATAAAAATTAAATACACTTAATAAATAATAGTATAATTTTTTAATACCATTCTCAATTCTATATTGTATTTAATAAATTTGATCATATATTTAATAATTATGTTTTATTAGTAATATACTAAAAATAATCCCCTATGAATTGAAAAATGCAGTCACAAATTAGTAGACATTTTTATAGTGTATTTAACTTTTATTCATTTATATATTTACTAAAGTTTTATAAATATTATTATTTAATATATATATATGTGATTAATATTATAAACATTTACCTAATTAGTTATTTATTTTAAATCACTGTATTTAAATTTAAATTTTAATATTTTAATATTTATCTATATGATAATATAATTAATATTATAATATATAAAATATTTACTCATTTAATTAATTAATAATATTTTTAAAATAAATTAATCAAACTAAAATATAATTATTAATTATTAATGTTTCTTATAAAATTAATAATATAAACATGATTTGTTTAATTTTATTTATCCTTTATATATGCTAAACTAATAATCGATAAATGTTGATATAACATTAAAATGCCTCTCATATCATGTTATGGGAGAATAAGTACCAATTTTTGAATGTAATATAAATGTAAAAAATCCCCATCATTGCACATTTTATCACTGATAATTTTTTTATTTATCAGTGTTAATGATAAAATGGATGAAACATCATTATATCTATGTTAAAATAAATTTTAATTGAATTTTATAAAATTTCAGTTTAGATAATATTTATTTATTAATATAAATATTAAAAATTTAAATTATTAATTATAGTTTTTAAATATAACTAATAATAAATAATATTTTTTATCTATAATCAACATAACGTATATATCAATATAATTTGTTAATATATATATATATATATCAGTAATTATATATATATATTTAAATATAATATTTTAAATATTTTTTTTAATTTTATAATTTCATAATTAATAATATATTTTCAAAAAATATATACATTTTCATTTTTTACGTATTTGAAAAAAAATATTAATGTGTTACATATGTAATATATATATATTTATATATATTATTAAAATAATGAACATTTAATATTATTTTCTATATGGTTAATTGTAAATTTAGTAGTACATAATAATATATTTAAAAAATATCCACAATAAATGAAATATATTTATTATTATATATAATATTAAATATATTTCAGTTATATGATTATAAAAAAATTAAAAAAAATTTATTTATAATTTAATAATAAGTCAAATTCATTTTACACCATGGAATACAATGCATGGAAAAAACCACAACAAACATGATGGCTCGGGAACATGGAAAGGTGACATGCCCCTCACCCCTACATCCCAAACAATGGATTTGGAAACCCAAACACATAAACTCATCATAGAAATTACACAAGAACACACAAAGTATATGAAGGTTTTAACACATTAAATATGGTTAGTTTCTACCAAAAAGTAAAAAATAATGAGTAAAATCGATCAAACCATTCATTATGGTCTTACATCCACAGTACGAGTACTATTAAAATAAATCCAACATATACCATTATTTATGCCTCCCATATTATGAGATCTACCACAACTTTCATGGTGTTGACCTCTCCTCCATTTCGTAGGATTCGACCATGGAGTCGGTCAGCTATTACTTTTTGATTACTCTTCCTTACCTTGGGTGTTAGTCCTTGGGCCATTCATCTATTTTTCAGTTACCTCACTTGAAAAATGAAGCTTCATTTTATCCACTCTTAGTAATTATTCAAGATTTTAGGTGACTCAAACTTTGGGGTAGCATAAGATACATTCTATACATTATTTGACTCCTCCAAGTGGGTGGAAATTCCACTCACACATTGGTTGGGATAACTAATGATAGTCGCTTCCATTATATGACCATCATTTTTAGTATAAAGGATTAAAACCTAGCATATAGGATCAAAATATGTATTCCAATGTCCAAGAGTAACCACCAAAATTCTTTTAAATTGAATGGATTCATCCCCTTTGAGGTGATTCCTTTATAATATATCAACACACATAAAATAAATTGGGGGATAAAAGTGATTCAATAATAAGAAAACACCTATATTTTTTAAAATAAATGATTTTTATTAATTGAGGTACTATTAACATCACAAGCCTTATGTTTATTCACATTTAATTCATCCTAAAATACAATTTGATAATCTATCTATGGTGTTATTTTCATAGATAAGAAATATCTTGGATCAATTACTTATTTAGGAATAATAATGGGAGATCCCATGACATTATGATGACAAGATGGATGACAAAAAGATTTTTCATTAGCAGTGGGAGACTAATATTACATATGATAAGCATATATAGAGCATGTGTCCTCACACCCATCCATTTCATCTTTGTAACAGTTGGTATCCTAGAAACACGAATTTTTTAACCTTTGGAAGTTCACAACTAGGTTTACCATCATTATCTATGGCACCATTATTGTAACAAATCAGTTGAGTATAAACTGATATTTCATTAGACAAATTCATATTGTCTTATATTTCATCCTTACTAAGGGGTGTTAAAACAACGTCCACATGAATGGTACCTTTTCCCTTCACTATTTCTTTCCTAATTCCAGGAGAAACAGAGTCAACATACCCCATGTTCGCCCCATCATGATCCTTAAAAATGCAATTCATGGCCTCATCACTTTGATTTACATGCTCTTTGTGTAAGGCTATAGGTAGAACCTTCTTTCTTGACTTCAAAATAACATGATTACATTTATTACCCATAATATTTATATAATTAATATATTAACAATCATATAATATAGTTCATGGACACAATCATTTTCATATAGATATTCATGATCCATCATTTCCTCATATATGGATTGGCCAAACAACCTAGTCAGGTCAGTAATAAGATCACCAAAATTATTCTCTCTCTGGTCATAAGATTCAAGTTCCACAGTAAATGATTTTTAAATCTACATAATAAATCCCATTATATTATCTTCATAGTGACCCCCTAGACCATTAAACCCATGACCAAAATCATTTGATGCCTATATGTAATATGAGGGTAAATATTGAACAAAGATCATATAATACACACTTTTTTACCATTGATGAATCAACCCATCTCTATATTTATGCCTCACTTCTAAAAAAATTAACCATAACTCCATCCCCATAACAAATTAATATCATCCGTAGTGAAACCATCCCACTCATAAAAAAAATCTTTTCCTAGAACATCAAGGACTCTTGGTAGCCATGAATAAGAGAAGGCACAACATGTTATGTATTATTAGTTTTATTATTCCAATGATGTGACTATATTGGGACATTATCATGATATTATTATTATATAATAACGTCCATAAAGTTTGTTCCACTAGTAGTCCTTGAACTAGGAAACTGAGTCACCACTTCATTCATTACTTTAAATATAATATCAAAATCAATTCTATCGACCATCAGCCAAAATCCTCAATTTTAAATCATTTGAAAACCCATGTCACAATTAGAACAAATACAATTTATATGATAATTTTCATCTAAAATCCCAATGAGTTTTCTATTCATATATAGACTAGGATAATTTTTATATTCAATTGAAAGATCATGTCTAAATTGAGAAGCAACCGAAAAATAGTCTCAATCTAAGTTTAGGGGAGTTTAAAATAAACACAAATTCTAGTGAATATTTCATAATTCAAACATTCAACATCCTTATAAAAATTAATCGGAATAAAAAGAGGTAAGGCTATATCCCACAGGACCTAGGGTTTCTAAGAGAACAATTTTAGGCAATAAATTTGAATAAATGTTTCACTAGCCAAGTTACTCACAATCATAAAAAAAATAAAAGGATCCCTATCATGAATTTTCAAAAATCTAAGATTAAGTGAAATTATACTAAAGCCCCAAAAATTACATTTAACTTCAATATAAGAAACATAAATTTGAAACTAGCCTTTACTTTATGAATTGATATACCATATGCTAAATCCCTATATATAGAGAACCTAATTTCACAATCTTTTGAGATTCCATGGATTCTCTTTCTAGGGTATAATTAGCCACACAAGATTCAAAATCATAAAAAGTATATAGAAATCCTAAATAACAATGAAATTTTATTCTATTGGTGATAGATCACTATTTCATGTAATTCACTTAATTCAAAAAATATACCCTAATATTAAAGAAAAATCATCAATAGTTTCTATTCTCATGCATGGAGTATTGATTCCTTATATCAACATGTGATGTAAAGTTGATAAAAAATTAATTCCATGATTTAGTAGATATAATTCAAGAAGTTATGAATTTGAAACATGCATTCAATTATTAGCTATATCATTTATTATAGGACTAGTAAAACATATTTTAAATCAATGAACCAATATTGATTGAATGTTTTTTCCATTAATATCTAGAATTGTTTGGGTTCAATTATGAGAAGCCTCCAATAGTGGGACTATAGTGTTCATTAATGGAATTAAAAATACGGTCCGATACTATGGAATTGAAATGGTGGTAATATAGTATCATTAAGCAAGGAATCATGGGTAAAACCAAGAAGGTGTGAAAAAAGTTTATGCAACATGGTATCAAGATGGTATCACCGACTAGGTGTATTGAATGAGAAATGGGTATATTGGTATATATCAATCAGTCCTATAAACACTTTGATACTTAATGCTGTATAGAGGGGTATCTTAACAGTTTATGATCAATATTGATGGATAGGTAACACAGTAAAACATAATTTTATAGGTATAGTAGCATGGAAAAATTCATGAATCACTTAATGGATAGCTATAAAAATTTATTGGTGCATTGGAACATAAATATCGGCTCTCTTCCCACATATATATTCCATGTGGTATATAGGGTTTCCCTTCTATGGTTTTAAGAATGGAAAAATTATTATGTGTTTTCAAGGGTCATGTTATATTAAAACTAGTTATAGAGTTATGACTACAATACAGGGGGTGCATCGTGGTATACAGTTAGTGATTTGGAGTGATCTATAAAGCACATTTGGACTTTGAATTATCTCCTTCAAGATACTTTGGACCAAAATAATCTAGATCCATAGTTTCATCTTGATTTTGGGACATTAATCAAAACTATTTAATAAGATAGGTCATGGTGGTGTTTATCATTCCATGTGGAGATGGATGAGGCTTGACCCACTGGGGTGCCTGAGTGCATTTGTATTTTTGGATTAAATTCCCCTATGCCCAATAGAGAACATATAAATTTTTATATTTAGTAATTTATTGTAAATATTTTGATTTTAAATTAAATTTATAATATTTAATATTTATTTTTTCTTTTATGCAATTTAAGATAAATAGTAAAAAAATATTTACACATTTATATAATTAATCATATATCTTAAATAAAAATAGTAACATTAAAATTTAATTACTAACTAGTAATTGTCTTTTTTAAGATAGGTTGTGATCCCTTCTCTTAAAAAAGAAAAAAAAATAACAAAGGATGGGGTAAGACGTATAAAAACGTCAATCATTAACTAAAAATAGTTATAAAACCAACCTTTTGATAATCTCTAACCCAACATTCTATTCATCATTGTGTAGAGTACCCCAATTAATGTAGACACACACAATTCCATGATTTCTTGGATGATGACCTCCATTGCTTGTTTTCACATATTTCATTGTCCCATAGGGATCATATATGTCTCATGAGTCACTTACAATTAAATCATCATGGTTTCCATCCCCACTACATTTTCCCATATCTATGGGTTTCTGAATATCATCCATTTCCACAATATCATTCTTGGTCCAAACAATATTAAATGGATCCTCTAGTGAGATATTGTTTATTACATCTGGAAAATATGTTCCAAACTCATAATAATATTCTTCATCATCTCAATAAATTCATTCAATGTGGGATGTTTTGTTGTTAAGGTCTATATTATCATGTTTACCAGCTTATCCTTATTCATTTTGTGAGTTAATCATTACAAATTTATTGGATGTAGCCACTTTTTCCACATATGAATCATTAAAACAAGATCAATAGAATTTTTATATCCACATAATGTTTATGTATGAAGGTAATTTTGTTATATATTTCAACAATACAATGAGAAATCACCAGTGGGATTGGTTGACATTTTCCATAAAATTCAATTTTATTTGAATTGGAAAATCCTCCCCAATGTAACTGAGAGAATCATATCTTGATCTATTCTTATTAACTGTCAATGGATAATCCACTTTCATCTTTACTTTATAACATCTAGAAGATTTTTATTCTTTATATAGGTGAGAAACAACTTGTAATTGAAATTCATGATCCAAACTAGCTTCCCCAATATGGTCATCGGGTTGAGCTCTGATAGTTAATGTAAGGAAATCATGAAAAGAAGCATAAAAAAGTATCCTTGATGTTTTTCAATGCCTGGGAGGTTGGATACATATTACCAACCAAAACCCAGTTCCCATACTCCATCAGAAGAGGAAGTAGTTCGAATGTGAGTCCTTGAAATAGACAAATTGCTTGACCAACCCCTCTACAGAAGAATTGACTTATAAATATGAGTAGGCCCATCCATTATAGTATATAAATGTAAAGGTTCAGTAGTCCCAGCTGAATGATATCCATAAATTAGAGAGTTCCCATACTCATATCCAAGTACATTCCCCTCATAGTTTAGTTGAGGAATCACTTATCCATCCAGTGGTTGGCCTTGTCTGTCATTCTCAAAATCTCCTTGAGGAATGGGTTTTATGTGGCTAATCTATTAAAGGAATCATTTTTTTTCATACATACCAACAGAGAAAATAATAAAAGATTATAGTTCTCTTGATATTCAAAATTTTCAAGACCTATGATCTTTTATTACATACAATACAAGAGGATTTTTTTCATTATCAATTTTATAATAAAGATCATTATCATAAGTAGAGAGAAACACTCTATCAAAAGAAGTAGAATAAAAAAATTACACAAAAAGAGGCAAAAAAATCCCAAATATGGCAAGTTCATTTTTCCGTTTCTATTTTTATAGGGACACCAATGACCATTTCAATATCATACAATATTTTAATATTCCAAACTATCTGATTTAATCCATATACTTTTACCCCTAATAAAATATAGGAGTTTTTTACCTCCTGTGGATTTAAATTATGACCCCATTCCATGATGTGTATGATGCCTAGCTAGAGATAAATTGATCCTAGAACCCACACTATAACCATCAATTATATAATGGGGAAGAGAATATAGAATAACACCTGGCCCAATTGAGTTGCATTTCCATGTCAAAAATCCCCATATATCCAAAAGATGAAAGGAATGTTCTTGAAATATCTACAGATTAGAGCCCCTTGAAACAATTAGACACGTAATAAAAATGTTTATAACGATATCTAGACTTCCCCAGACCACATCCACGTTACCTTTTACATGAGTAACAATGCCTTTTTGATGGAGACCCCAAGTGGCAGAGCCCTTGTTTAGGGAGAAAGAGAAGTTAGATGTGTTGTCAGGTATCAAAGCAGCTACAACAATATAATAATTATTATTATTAATAGAGATTTATGTTATAAAATAAAAGTATCTTTAATTAAAACTGTTTAAATTTTTACATTGGTTTCAACTTTTCTTTAGCTAATAATACTCTAAAAAACATGGATACATTTATATTTTTTAGGTTCATAAAAAAAATATAATATTATTACATATAATATAAATATATATATACTCATAATGTAATAATAATATAATATTATTATAAATATATTTATTTATAAATAGTATTAATTAATAATATATTGAATATAAATACTTGTAAAATGAATTATATTTATCGTTAAATTTTAATACAAATTTAAAATGTTATAATATTACATATTTATTCATTTATATAATTAATAAATGATTTTAAATATGAATAAAAATATTAAAATAAAATTACTAATTATTAATTTATTATATATATACTCATATTTTATACAAATATAAAATTACTAATTTATTTTAAATATATTTTTTGTTTCTTAATTTATATTTTAGTCATTTTTATCTAAATATGAATTCATAAATTTAATAATATATTGTAAAAAATGTTTTGGAAATTATATAATTAATAATAATTTTTTAATTTTTAATATTAATAATGAAATATACTTGTGAATTAGTATTGGATTTTAAATAAATAATAATATACAAATATTTTAGTTGTATTATTTCATTTTATTGCCTTATGAGTGAAAACATCAACTCTAGTATAGCTTCTAACATTGTAAGATTAAATACAGTATCTTAAAGACTATGTAAGTGTAAATCCATATTTCTGAATGTTACATGAAATTAAACAAAACATTTAAGGTGGAAAAAGTTAGAAATTACAAAAATCAGTATTTACCTCCACTACAATTAGTAGTTATAAAATATAAATTTATTAGTGCTTATTTATTTATCACTGATAATGATATATTTTTCCACAACATGTAATAATCAGTAATAAAAATATCAATTTATCTGGAAAATAACCTTAGTCATGTCACCCCTCATCCCCATTTCTCATACATTTATAGAAGCTAACACCTATAAATCCATCAATATATCATATTAGAATATTTGAGTTCCCAAATAGATGGTATGTTAAACTTAACAATGTTTTAATAATTTAATACTTAATTATGTACTTTTTTTATTCTAAAATTTTTAAATCATCAGCACATAGATCCTTATTTTTTAATTACGTATTTATATCCTCATTACATTAGTTATTTTATTTTTTGAAAATTATAATATCAATTGTATAAATGTATAATATATATACATAAATATATATTGTAAAATTTTGGTTGAGTTTTGATCACTGATTTCATAAAGAACATAAATTATTCGAATTATTGGATGGGATATTAAAGTCTTATAAAATTTGGCTACATATTACAACTATAAAAAATGTGGAAATTTTCTCATGATGTTTATATTATATGCATTTAAATTATTATTTTTATCAATGAGGATAATTTATTGAATAAAACTAAAGAGTATATACACATTGTTTCCATTATTTTTTACTAAAATATTTTATCATAACATAAAAGTAGTAATTTTAGATATTGGGTTAGAAGTAAACCATGAATTTGATACTAGATGTATTTATCTTCATTATAATTTGTTTAAAAAAAATTATGTGATCCAAAACATATTTTCTAAATGAAATTTGGAATAAACAATCAATATGGAAATATTACTCAAAATTAGTATTATTTTTTATTCTATGTTGGTTATAGATATTCTCTTGATCTATTTTAGTTATGTGAAATGAATTATTTATTATTCATGATATCAAAATAAACTAATAATTATCATGATCTATCAAAAAATAAAAAATGATATTTTCTAATCATGCTATCAGTAAAAAAAGAAAAAGAAAATAATAATTATTAACTAATTAAATATCCATAAAATATATTTACTTGATACATGGCATATAAAAAATATACATAATAACAAACTATTAATAAAAATTAATCAGATGATCGTGGAATCATTTAAATAAATCCAGAATGAAATTTAAATAATTTTTAATTATATACTTAAATTTTAAATTCAAAAAACTAATTCAATGTTATTTACATAAATTATTTTAAAAAATAAATAGATTACTTAAAAATAAATTGAATATTATTCAAATTATCATTGATAAATATAACAACATAAATATAAAATATAAAACTAATAATCATTATTTATTTTAATAATTAAAGTTAAAAAATATTATAACAGATTGAAATTTATTTTAATAAAAACGAAATTTTAATAAAGGATTTGATTACACAAAATAAGAATTTTTTTAGCTTAAGGGATGGAATATGAATATTGTTGAATCAAATTCGATAAATATGAATAAAATATGATTACTTGAATTATTTCCTTATGAGAATTTAATTTTCTATTAAATATGAATATTAATTACCCAAATAGATGAATATTAATCAATAATGGATGGATTCCAATAATATTACAAAACTGTATGAGGAAGGGGTTAAATAGACTATCAATATTGAAAAAGGCATTGAAATAACCCTTCAAGAATCAATTTTCTATGATTATATTATTTTTATTCATATTGAATTTTTTCAGATGAGTTGGAATAACATTTGATCTATCAATGAATTGATCAAAGCTATAAATTTTCAACTAAACAAGGGGTGGAATTAAATATAGCTAGTGATCAGGATTGCACTATGGTTTACAGATCGTCAGATATGATTACAATAATAAACGATGATGGAGATCACATCGAGTAAATGAAAATCATAGTTGAAAGTGGTATTCATGATTTAAAAAAGCTATTTTATGAGTTTGATAGCTATAAAAAGACATCACTATATATTAGATATAATAAATATATTACATTTTGTGTCAAATAAAGGTTGTTTAATTTGAATACTAGTAATTCATAGAGTAACATCAACTTTATAAAATTATTTGATCTCTTAAATAATATTTAAACAAATGGTATTGGTCTTACTTATCAAACATATATTGTTAAATGGATGTTATGTTCAATGGTTATACCCTATAAAATAATACATATGTTTAAAAATAATTGTTTATTATTTCATAAGGAGCATGAATCACATAAAAAATGATAGATAAGGTGTCACTTGATACAATAAATATGAATCAATTCTTTTGAATATTGTATATTATTTTCAAATCATTTCCAGTTTTTAATAAATATGTCATAGTGTGAAGGTATTATGGAAATTTACATGGTACACATATATAATAATTAAGGATATGAAATTTCACCAACTAGTGAAATTTTCTCTGTAAAGGATAATAAATCACGAGTTTGATGAATTTGTAAATGAGTTGAGAACATTTTAACATAAATTTTCTATAGATGGAAGGAATCCTTTTGGTGTAAATTGTATTACACACACTGTAGAATAAATATCATTTAAGTGTGGTTTTCAAAATAAATATAAATATTTTCATTTTTGTTTCTTTAGTTGTTATTTTATAAATCATTTATCAATTCAAAATTGTTTTTAAACAATATTCCACCATTGTGTGTTATTTTTTATCAAAAGTTAACACCGTTGTGAAATATGACGTTTTTAATTGGATGTTATTAAAAAACACCATGATATTAATAATAATCAATTATTATTATTAATAATTAATTAATGTTTTAATTACATATTAATAGTTATATTTATTTATTTATTATATATTATTTTTAATTTAAATAATTATTAATTATTAGTTATTTAGATATTGTTAATTATTTATTTACTATGTAAATTATAAGTTACAACTACTATAAGGTTTACCACAATATCTATATTCTTGTAAGGCTGGGTATACATAATGAATATCCCTTTTATAATCACTAGTGTAGCAATTTGGAATCCCCTCCGAACTGGATTTGTAGTTTTGAAATGTGGTTTATAAAAACATTCACGTTCACATTACATTGGAATATATTAAATATTATACTTCTTATAGATCATTGTGTAGAAATTGGCCTTGATATTGTATTGATCTTCCAACTTTGCATGAGTGTACATGAAAATTGTGATCCTGTTTTCTTTTACTATAAGCTAGCATGAATTTTTTGGGAAAATTTTTTTGTATATTTATTTGTAATTCATAGTTTAATTAATCCTTACATCCATTATGTAAATATGTAATGGATAATTCCATGCTTTAATAAATTCAAAACCCTCTTAAAATCGTGGTGGATGTTGAGTTCCATTACTTATGAAAATCTCATACCTCCACCTATTTTGATTATATCATTATGTGATCCTAGAAAATATCTACCTACATTTTGAAGGATAGTAAACTTGCATCAATACCTCAAAATAGATATATAAAAAATATTTGAATTAATTGATAATATCTCATCTTTATGATGTCTCATATATACCCAGGAAATCACTCCTATACGATCATTTTAGATATATCCCACCACTGATTCCATTCATTAAGTTTATCATGAATATTATAGTGAAGGGAGTTCTTAACCTAGAAGGTTCTGGAAGTATCTTCAGTAATTGAGAAGGATTGTTTTCAAAAACCTTGTGTTACTTTCTTATCTCACATACTACCTTTGAGGCTGAGACATGGTTTTTCATACATGGGAATTAATGTGGGTGGAAAATTTATTAGCAAAATTTATAAATTGTGACTGAATGTATTATTATTGTTAAACTATATAATAATAGGTTATATATAATTTAATTACAATTTTACTCAAAATGGAAGAATAGTTTTATGTAGATGGCATGAATTAATGGTACTAGACTCATGTTTATATGGAAGGTAATGTGAAACCCCATGATTATAAAAGTGAAACATCACATTTGATAGCATAAATGAAATGAAACACCAAGAATATAAGATAATATAACTTCCAAATAACATATAATGTATTTATTTCTAAATAAAGTATATATCTTTGAAATATTTCAATTTATGAAACACCAATTTTGAATGAAATGAGATACTCTATTAAAATATTATTATTTAAACATGACCCTTAAAACCTATATGTTAATTTAGAGGGTATTAATAGTATAAATACATTATGAAAATTATATGTTTTATACATGTAAAAAGAAAATACAATGTATATTTATTGATTTTAAATAAAATATTAACCATTTGAATGAAACAAAAATGTTCTCTAAAAAAGTATATTTTTACAATAAGATGTTTAGTCATGCTTTGTGCACAAGATTTAAAATTAATTTATATAATTTTATAAAATTTATTTTTAAAAATACTTCATTTATGTAATATAAATATTACTATTATCTTTGGATGAAATTTTGATAATTTTCTGAAAGGATTAATTTTTTATGAATATTGAAAAATACATATTTTTATTGAAAACTTCATTTTAGATTAAATAATTTACAATGTTATATTATATTTAAAATTGTTTATAAATTCAAATTAGTTAAATTATATTAAAAATTAACTAATTTGGGATACTTTAATCAATTTAATATTTAATTATAATATAAAAACAATTTAAACATTTGAGTGTTTTTATTCGTAAAATTGGTTTATATTTTAAATGTGCCTGTGGGATTTATTTTATATTGAATTATAAAACATCTATGAATTGTATTTGGATTAATTTATTTAATATTTAGAATTAATTTAATTAATATTATATACTATTTTAAACTTAATTTTTGACCATAATAAATAATAAATACTATAAAAATTAATTAATGTGGTTATGGTAAAAATAGGTATAATAGGGGAAAATGCGAGAAGATAAGGGTTTAAATGACCTAAAACATTCCCATAATACATTTTATTGATATATTTATAACTCATAACATATAATTTTTTATAATGATCCATTTTAGAGTGTATTTTTATGAAAAAAACAATGGTATCACGTTAACTATTCCAAAATTCCATGTGCGTACTCTCCCCCAATTAAAAATGGTCACCCCCTATCCTCCCCAATTTACACATAAAAAAACTTTTGTTCATCCAAAACCTACCCATATATATTATTTACTTCCCTAAACACATTTTATTGGCCTATCTTTATAATTAATATCTCTAAATAGTGATTTAGGTTTAAACCTAAATAGGCTCTCTGTGAAGAGGTAAAATTATGAAATGTTTGTAGTTGTTTTATTTTTTATTACAAATCCTTCTAGACATATTAGTATATTATAATATAATGACACTAATATAACTTATATAATGAATTTTTATTATTTTAATAGAGGAATCCATATCCATCACCAGTTTAATCAAATGCGAAACAAAACCGTGAAATGTGTTTACATCGAACTATCACCTTGAGAATAAATTTAATTTTTTCCCATTACCACATTTCATGGATTGATATAATAATGTATTTAATTTATTTATATTATATTTATGAAATTTTCATTTTTATATAATTATAATATCACATATACCTTCTTATTATCCATTCAATGGGTGGTACAATAACATCAATCATGTGTATGGAAGACTACCGAAAATCAAAGAGATGTGATTCATTTATTAGTTTATGGTTTATATGGAAGGTATTAAGGTTAAAATTAATTAATATATTAGATATTAATTAAAAAATAATTATTATTTAAATATAATGTCATAAAAAATTTCTTACCATCCAATTTGATGGAAAACAATAACAGCGCTCATGCATATGTGTGGACTAATTCCTCCACGTAGCAATCTGAAATGTTTTCATGTTTTTAATTCTATGGTAATAAGAATGTATTTTATTAATATAAATACTATATATATTATAATAAAGAAACTAATAATGAATTATCATTTATTTTCCTTTCATTTAGTGTGTTGATAAAAATAGAAACAATGTTCATGCGTATGTACTTCTTACTGTCTCTATGAAAGGTGTAAACCATTTAATGTCTCTAACTTTTATTGTTTAATATAATTAAATATTTTATTAATATATATAATATTTAATTAATTTCAAAAATTCTATATATTATGTAACCATGGTCATAGAAAATGGACTGAAATTTCCAAAGAAAATCTTACAGGAAAAATGGTGTAATTATCACAAAAAAAGTGATTTTAACAAAACATTGTTAATAAGAAAGTGATAGAAGAACATAATTAAATAATATATTGTATATAATATATGATTATTTTTCTGTAAAATATTTATAATACAATTATATTCATTATACACGAGGTTTGATCATGTTTGAAGGAAATCGTACCTGAGGATAAGGTTTTCTCATCTCAGTCATACTTTCATGAGACATAAACTATATTCACCACTTATCACATTGTATACTATATATATTTACACTATTTATATGTTATATGATGAATATATTATTCTTCAGGGAATTCAATTATTCATTTTATGTTCTTCTTTTCATGGTATTTATGATTCAAAAGGTACCAAAATGGTAAAGGGTATATTTCACAATATCATCATTATTCATGATTGTTAATATTTAAGTCTCCCTTGGGGGAATTATTTTTATATTTATTAATGTCAATATATTTTAATATTAATTTTTTATTTAGAAGGGTTTATTTTATTATTTCCATTTTTTATCTCCATGGTACTTAAAATGAGAGACATGATGTTTTTATGAAAAGGAAAAATTATTTATCTTTTTGGTCAAAAATGTATTTTCTCTAAATCCATGTTTTCTAAAAATGTTTTAAATTTTTTTTCTAAAATTACCCAATGATATATTAATTTAATTTTCAGCCATTTTTTTCTTTTAAAAAAATTGAGTGGAATATTCTTGTCATTATCAAACATGACCTGATTAGCTTTTATGAAAATTTTCAAAAAAATCATTGTTTTAATGTAATTGAAATGAATGGAATTTTCCACTTTCATGAACAATAAATGTTTTAAATATTATTTTACAGGTTTTAAAATGATATTTTCAAATAAAATTTGTTTTAAAATTTGTTTCGAACTTTTTGATTCAAAAATATTTTCAATGTTAAAAGATTATTTTCCTCAAAAAATCATTATATTTTTAAGGTATTTATTTCCATCAATGACATCAAACTAGTGGCTAACTAATTATACATTGGGTATATAATGTATTGATATCAACCGTACTATTTATTTGGATGGTTTACGATCAGTTTGACTAGGGATGTACAATTTTATTAGCATTCACCGTATTACTCTAAATGGTTTATGATTGTGTTTTTTTATATCGGTATGTATTAATATTTCATATATTAAATTATCAATAAAAATGTTTATTTTGGTTATGTTTCATCCATTTTATATTATAAGTGCATTATACATATTAATTTATGGATGTTGTCCTATTATAGGTATCCCCTCAAGGCAACAATAGGTCTAATTAAAAAATCATTAGGCCAAATTAGATGGGTTTTACCCAATGTTTTAAACTGTATTTTAAATAGTATTATAAGTATGTTTTAGATGTCTGAAATTATAAATTTCCACATTATGAGGTCTTTTAATAATGATCATGTGATTATTCAATTTGTTATAATATCCATGGATTAGTTTTAAGCTCATGTGGTTGTGTATATGTATTTATTTGATCATGAGTAATTATTACCATATTTTTCTCACGTTTTTGTTTTAATGGTATGTGTTTTAGTTATTTAACTAAATATATTTATAATTCATTGTAATTAATGATAGCTTCTATTGTACACATACTATAAATAATAATCTATGATCCCCATTTATTATGTATTATTTCTCCAAGATATCAGGATGTTTTGTGATTGATATGATGGAATTTAGTAAGGGTAAATATGGAGTTTTCGAAGAAATAATTTTTTGTATTTTATATTTTAAATTCCTTGGTGAATTTCATGTGTGTATGTAGTTAATCAATAT
Source organism: Viscum album (assembly GCA_963277665.1). Classification (NCBI taxonomy): domain Eukaryota; kingdom Viridiplantae; phylum Streptophyta; class Magnoliopsida; order Santalales; family Viscaceae; genus Viscum; species Viscum album. The sequence goes on along the minus strand of OY728121.1, from coordinate 1,671,513,820 downwards.
TACTAAACTATTAAGTCTTTCAGGATGTTGTTCTTTATATCTTATGCTAATATAATAAATTAACTTCCAAATCTAGGATACTACGGTTGGGGTCATTACAGGTAAAATGGTTGTGTATTACCATTTCAGCGAATGTAGTTTAAGAATGAGAGTCGGATTGGTATTATGGTATGAGTGAAAATATCATACCTTTTAATTCATTCAATGTTATTGGATATGTTTACACCAATAATTTTTTTCTCCTACCTATATTGAAATCCACATTAAATTTATGTAATTGGAATGGTTCATTAGGATATATGTATTAGAATATTTTTTATGAATTATTATTTATTTAAAAGTTATTAAATTTTAATTAGTAATTATTTATATATGTATATATTTACATTAAACCCACACCAAAACATATACTTTTCTATGAATATTAATATTAAAATATTTTATGAAAAATTCTCTCTTAACTATTGTTCTAAGGGAAGTTAAAAATAAGACCTTATCTTTGAAAAAATAAATATTTTGATCATCTTGACTGTTTATTATTTGTGACCATCAAATAAAATCCTTAGAAAATAATTATGACCATAGGTGACATGAATAGTTTAATAATAATAAAAAATTGTTAATTTTCTAAGAGAAATTAAAAATATTGAATAAAATTTAAACAACCATAACTTTTGATATGGGTGTCTGTTTGGTTTCTATGACCATTAAAATCAAATATTAAAACTATCTATATTAAAATTGGTACATAATAGGAACTATAACCAATTACTTCTTAGTAAAAAGACGCATTTAATTCATTAAAACTCAGTTTTAAGAAATAATTCCATATGTTTAGATCATCTAAGAAAATTTTAGCTTATGTTAATAGTAAATTATTATCCTTTTCAGGTGGAGTATGAATTTATTCCCTATTTTTAAATTCATATTTATATAATGCTGTTGAAACTATAGTGGTATTCTCTCTTTTAGTGATTTATTTTTCATTTATGTCTTATGTGTTATGGATTAATCGAGCATAGTTAATTCCCAATACTCCTATCATCGGAAAGTAAAGGATTTAATTTCATTTGAATTCAAATTTAAACCATAGGGTTCAACATGATTCCTTATGGTGGTATGTTCAATGTTAATAATTATTCATGTCTATCTATATTCATAGAAATTATATGTGTGTATGTGAGTGAGTGTCTATTTATTTACATTTATTTGTGTATTTAAATGTATTTATATTAATCTTTTTAGGCATATACATATATATTTAATGATATTTTTAAATATTTAGTAATATTTATGTATATTTTTTTATATTAATTTATATTTATATATATTATGTCGGTGTATATATATATATTTATACGTATATGTCTCTATATAAATATTTATATGTGATCATAAATATATATAAATATATTAAATTATAAATAAATAAATTTTTTGTGTGTGTATATTTACTTATATTTATTTAAATTTATTTTTAGTTATATATCTTTAATTATGTTTATATGTATTTATATTTATTTATGTGTATTTATTCATATTTATATTTATTTATATATATTGTTTAGGTATATATGTGTGTCTGTGTGTATTTATATATATTTACATATATGTGTTTTTGTATATAATCATATATTTATATTTATATTTATATTTAATTACATTTAATTATATATATGTGTGTGTGCTTTTATAAATATTTATGTGCATTTATTTACAATTATATATATTTGTTGAAATTTATTTGTAATTATCGTTGGTTATATATATTTTTATGTTTTTATATGTTTATATATATTTATATTATATGGGTGTATATATATATATATTTAAATTTGTTTATATATATATATATTATATTATATATATATATATGCCTTTATTTTTATTTATATAAATCTATATATATTGATTGATTAATATTATATGGGGATGGGTTTTGAGAGAGATTCTCCATGGAGATCTTGAAGGCGATACTGATTTCTAGGGATCATTCATTTCAATGGATTTCCTAGGGATATCTAGGAAGATTTATTGGTTGGGGGAATCATTGGTCATTTGGTGATGGTTGGGATACTGAGTGATTCGAATTAGGTTCCTTCATTAAAAACCTGGATCTGGTTTGGATAGAGTGAATCTACGAAATTTTTCCTCAGTCAACGATTGGGTTTCTGAAGGCATAATTTGGAGGGGTAGTACTTCTCATATTATTTCAAACCAAGAAGTGATTGTAGATATGGATAATATTGTTGAACTATTGATTATTACAGAAATGGTTTTATATTTTGGGGAAATCATGGAGGTCTTAGGATTTAGAGAATCATCAAACATAATTTTACGGATTCAAGGAATATAATATTATCCATATCAAGCATGGGTACATCCTAATTGTGTTTTCCTATAATGAATTGAAGATCAGATCATTGGGATCAACTCAATTTCCATCATGTCAATCACATTATGTATTCTGGATTTGGATCTCCATTTTAATACATTTATAATTCATAGAACAAAAACTCAATTCTATGTTTGTATTTTTTTCTGAAATTTGATCATGTGGAATCAACATATCCTTTATAAATTCACACACGCCCATGGGATTCAAATAAAAACATTTGAATCTATAAAAGAGACTCCTTTTGGACAATTTTCATGGTATCTAGGGGATGTGGATATCAACACCTCCTGAATTGATAAAGTTTTAACGTACACATTGGATATGAATTTGAATTTGAAAATATAATATGATAAATCACCACCTAATTAACTACATTTTAGTCAGAAGGATATATCATGGATAAGTGTAACAGGGATACCTTTTTCCCTCTATATAATTTGATAGGTAATGATACTTCTATATACAATATGAGTAAGGGTGTTTCTATGGTCAATATTATAACTGGATTATGGGGATGTTATTGTTCTATTACATGGGTTAGTGGGTTCTGCAGCAAATTCTAAGAATATGGTTCATGAGTTTCATAATTTTTATCTAATGATAAAGTATGGGATGCAGTTATAATGGTTTAGGATGATGAAATAGGTACAACAAGGTATTTTCCTGAAACTCCTTGTGTGACGAAGAAGTGTCACATGACAAGGACCAGCATTGTATATGAGGGGATTATTTATAATTCATTGGTTACATTAATGGAAAGTCTCTCCATGGTTTGGGATTAAGATCATAGCATTGAACTAGTTTATGATCAATCAACTTGTGAAATTTATTCAGAAGATCTTATTAAAAAATAACTATGGAAGGATAAAATGAAAGCATCAAGAGATCAAAAAGGAAATAGGAAGCTGTATATTAAAGCTCCAATGATATTTTATTTTATGAAATAATACCATCATACTATAAATGAATATAACATGATCATTTCCATTATATTAAGGAATTGAAAAGAGTAATTTTGTAAAGTTTCAAAGAATAATATAAAATATAATGATAAAAAAGTATGCAACCACACCTATTGATCATCCTTCTAGACTAAAGGCCTCCATGTTGGAAGAATGGTCTCCTCATCATGATATTTCAGTTGTTCAAGGGGTTTACCACAAATTTTATATGTTCATAATGTTAATCAGGATAAGAAAATTGTTGTTTATTTTACTATGCATGTTTCTGATTTGGGGGTTATAACAAACCAACCTGAATACTGTATCACCCCAAGCTTCTACAGTATGTTTCATTTTGAATAATGTGATAGTGTGTATTATACGCAACATCGAGTTCTAACACACCAGAACCGATCAAACTAGCTGTTATGAATAGTAATACCTACTTTTTGAAATTTTATAAATTTTATCTCTCAAAATGGACTTAATTTTTGGATTCAGTGTATTGAATTTATCCACAGTTGAAATTTTTGTACTTTTCGGATAACTTTACTATTTTGATGAATAGTGAAAATTAATAAATTTTAATTAAAAACAACATTTTTAATCAAAATAATTAGTAGTGATAAATTATAAATTTGAGTGGTTTTAAAATATATTTAGAATTTATTTTTACCATTTAATACAATGTTGGCCATTGGAAATAATATCACAATTAAACCGAACGTAAACAAGTATCAATCTTTTGATTGTTATTATTTCTTAAAAACAAGCTTTTTGTTTTGACAGCGAGAATTAATTTTAAATTAATTTCTGCCACTTCTGAGTTTTGAATTTGGAAAAATGAATTGCATATTTGTAATCAGGATTTTCAAATTGATTAAATAGGTATCTTTTATTTTTATACATTTTTAATAATTACTTCGATAAATATTTTATTTACCATGGTTAAAGGGTAAATCCAGTAAATGAGGGTTAAAAAAAATTTATAATAATAAAAAATTAAGCTAAAACGTGTCCTAACCTTTTTTATGATACATGTCCGACCATGGGCATCTTTGGGTCGATTTTGGGACCCCATGGTACCACTTGTAAGTGATAGGGACACTTTATTTTAATTAAGTTAAAATGAATACAAAAATGACACAAGCATATATCGTTTAGAAAATCAATTTTTACATAGGGTTATATATGTTGGATTTTCAACTATAAATATTCATTAGAAAGATAAAAATATTTCCTACATAATGGTATTTTATTTATAAATTTTAGATATTAAATAATTTAATATAACTATGACACAATGGTGATACAGTAATTACCATAATAATGAAAAAATTAAAATGATTGATATCACAGATACCCAAATAAATATAATTTGAGACTTTATATGAATTGAACTAATTTTCTAGGTTAATATTACATGTTAGGAATGATTAAATTAACCTTTTTTGAAGTAATCATCCTATTATAATTTTTACAAAAATCAATTATTGAATAGTCTCAAAATTGACATAAAAGAGTTTTTAAAAAAAATAATATATTATTAAATGATATTAAATTCCCAAAAATCTATGGTGTGGCCAAGATACTTATATCATGATAGGTGTATCATTAATGGACCACATGGGGTTCTTTTGGATGTATATAGTAATTTTATTAACCATATAATATAAAAATACAAAGAGACATTGTAAAAGTGAAACAAATTAACTAAGAGTTAATACATAAAGATAATGTTAGTATAATGACCCAAAGCTATATAAAGTATATTGGTTGAGTGTTTTTCGACCTATACCCACCTTAATCTTTAAATAATCCTCTTCGGATACATTAGAAACCGAATATGAATTTATTATAAAATAATATTTCTAGCTTTTCCAAAGGTGTCCCTCACCCCTCTTATAAAATGGCACTCTCCATTCTCATTAAATCGCACCTTCAAAGCCTATTGGTTCGGCCAAAATCTGACCAAATATTCTCTAAACTTCCTTAACTTCATCCTACTGGCCTTAAATTAGTCAAAATGCCATCCTAAGAGCCATTTTTATCAAATAAAATGGAAGAACTCGAAGAAGAGGTAATGATTTCACAACACTTTTCCAAGTTCCTTTCTTCTTCAACTTCTTCCTTATTTGTTATTACCATTCTAAATTAATAAATCCAGTATCTTATATATAATTTGATGTTATTATAAATATGGTACAACCATATTCAGTATTCTATACATCCTTTGAATAACATGTCACCATACGTGCGTACGTACGGCTTACCGTCTCCACGTCGTGGTTAATTGTTATTCAATAAATTATTATTTGGATGGGTATAGTAATGATGTGTAACTCATGTAAATAATAAATATAACATTATAATGATTATTTATATATGATATACCATCAAATTATATATTATTTTAATATCAAAATAATGACATTGTTGCTCGTGCGTACGTATGGACTACCGTCTCCACGAACGCGATGAGATTCATTCTCTATCGTATCCATTCAAGTATAATTCTCATTTGATGATTAATAATAGTATATATGGACTTGATATAATTATGGATATTATTACGATACAACATATCCATGAAAAACATATCTTACGTAACAAAACATATAAAAGAAAATGAGTATGTAAACAACCGAAACAACGATAATACTAAGATATTATTAACAAATCAATATTAAAAGATCGTATATGATATCATATTAATGTATATGATTCTTGTATAATTTAATAACAATTATTTCACCATTATAAAGGAGGTTAACCTACCCCCATACAAGGAAACGTACAAGGTAAGGGTTTATTTCGCAATCTCTTCATTATCCAAGGTTGTTTATAGGTAATAATCTACTGGGATTTCTTTGTCATCCACATCCACGTTTCTTTGAAATGTATTCCAAAACATCATTACTATTTACAAAGAATATGGGTTAAAGACATTTATACCCTTGTTTGACTTTTTATAAGTGGATTATAAAGGAATCTTTCCGTTGTTTTCCAAACAAGGTGCTTTTATCCTTTTCGACAAAATTAAGGTAAGAATGTTTTTTTTAACTTATACTGCGGGAATGACTATCTTCCACCGTTATAAAATCGTCGAAGCTTCCCTAACAAGCTTATAAGAATATTTTCAATGAAAATGTTTTATTTTATAAATATATGACTCTTAAAAGATTTCAAATAGAAAGAAAGAGATATTTCTCTAAAAAATGTTTTGATTTCACCTATGTCAACATCCTTTTATGGATTTTATGCTTATTTGATGTTGATTTATTATGATACAAAACATTTATATTGTATTGAAGGTTTTGTGATATGTTTTATTGTGGATGTGTTATTTTTATACCATTCATGGATTAAGGATGATGTATTTATATTTCGTATGCTACTTTTAATACGAATGTTTATGTTATGTTTAATCCTTTTCATATGGGAATGAATTGGACATAATATGTGACATGTGGAGCCTGTTATAGCTCCTTGATTCATCGGTAGGTCTCATGAGACAAACTAGTGTCTTGGAACAAGGACATGGCAAAATCTTATTTGTAGTTTTGGCACGATTCCTTGGCTATGTGGTTATGATTGTCTGGTATTATGCATTCCATCATTATGAAAGTGGTTATTGATATTGCATGTGAATATTCGATTAGTAGAATATCCATGTGAATATGTAAATGGAATTATTTCATTTTATTTTTTCCATACTATGTTGAAGTTCAAGTTTAAAAGGCTTTTGTTTTAAGTTATACATTGCCTAAAATGTTTATTCTTATTTATGAAAGTTTCCACTATATTGTTATCCTTCTTGGGCATTTGAGCTCACCCCTTTTCAACGTTTTATTTTCCCCAGGGTATGAAGAATTAAATTTTGAATGACCTGCAGGGATAGTATGAGGGGATAATAGTGTGGTCTGTGAAGAAAATATGTTGTTGTAGTTTTCGTTTTTATGTTGTAATGTAATACTTATGAATATATATAGTGTTTCCAAGGCTACTAAACCAATTGGTGTTTCGAGATTTTATTGTTCTTGTGATCATGCCAATGTTTTGTAATAATTCACCAACTCTGGGTAACCCGGGTTGGGGCATTACAGTTTGAATCAAAGGATGTTTAGTACAAACCATGGAAGCTAGATTTAGATAAACTCTGATTATAGCACGTAGACCTAAGATGAAATTTGAGGATTAGTATAGAAGAACTTCCTAGAATTTTGGTATTGTAGAGATTTTGTGAGTTTCCCAAGAAATAAATCCCTATCTGGATACAAGCAGGTAGAGGCAGATCTTGCACAGATGTATCTAAGGGTAAAACCTGAAAACACCACTTTGAGATAGACTCGAACAGGAACTGGTGCATGAAAATGGGCCTTGCTGCACTCTTGGTTACGACACTCCCGTGGGATATTATTAGGAGAACTCTCATTTTCTTTACAAATCCTTATGAAGGCTTTATGAGTATATACTTCTCAAAGAAAACATTTTTTTGTGATTATGGATTATATCCATAAATAGTTCAATTTATGTTAAGTGTTTTATAAGTATGGAATTATCTATTTTGATTCATAAACTAATCTAGTTTATGACATTGTATAGAAATGGAGCCTAGTGGAAGAAATGGAAACCGTATCAATGCACGCAATCCATGTAGGGATTTCCCTCCTGCTCAAGATAATTATAGTGGAGCTAGTGATGCAACTGGTGTCGATCAGCTAATCACCATACTGGGACAACTCAATCAGGTTATGAATAATAACCTTACTCGTATGGAGCACCCTGATCCACATCGTGGAGGATCAATGTTAGATTTCTTCATGAGGCACCAAACACCAACATTCAATGGGAGTACAAATCCATTAGTATCTGAGCAATGGATAAGTTCCCTAGAGAAAATATTTCAGGCTTTATGGAGTAGTGAAAGGGAAAAAGTTATCATGGCAGTTTACCGCCTCACTAGAGATGCTGATCAATGTTGGTCATTGATTAAAAACATGAAGGAAGAAAATGAATTATCAAATATGGAATATAGGGAGTTCAAAGATCTATTTTTAGAAAAATACATTCCTCGTGACCATCGAGCCGATATGGAAAGGGAATTTCTGAGTCTGATACAAAAGGAGTATGAGAATGTCGCAAAGTATGAGGCTAACTTTACAAGGTTAGAAAGGTATGCTGGAGATTATATACATTACCCAAGAAGTAAGATTTATCATTTCTTTGATGGGTTAAAACCATTTCTCCATCGAGCATTAGTCTCACAATCCTTCTCGTCGTACGAAGACATTGTCTCATGTGCTATCAAGACAAAAAAAGAATTCTCTAAGTCTTATGACTTTAAATCAAAGCAAGAGAAGAAGAAATCTGCTGATCAAGTTGGGAATGGAAATAAGGGGAAGAAGGGAAAGGTTGAATATCCATCGTGTGGTAAATGTGGGAAGAAACACCTCGGTACTTGCTTAATGGGAATGGGTGTCTGTTACAAGTGTGGTGAAGAAGGCCACCAAGCTTGGGATTGAAAAGGGAAGAAGGAAGCTACCAATGTTCAGTGCTACAATTGCAGGGAGATGGGACATTATTCAAATGAATTCCCTAAGTGTCAGGGGAACTTACCTCAAGAAAGGCCAAGGGATCAAGGCCAAGCTTGTTCTATCACTACCACTGAGGTAAAAGCTCCAAAAGACGTGTTGGCAGGTAATTTAATGGTTTCCTCAATTTTAGAAAATGCATTATTTGATTCTGGATCATCACATTGTTTCATATCTTCGCAGTTTTCTATGAAAATTAGAAATTTCCAATTTTATTTAACAAGGGATATGCCAGTTAAAAATCCTAAGGGAAGTATCATTGCAACAATGTTTTGTGAATCAGTCCCCATTAGAGCACATAAAAGTTCTTTTTCTGCTGATCTCATCGCCATACCTATGATTGAGTTTGATATAATCCTTGGTATGGATTGTCTTTCGGATTAATATGTGAAGATTTATTATAAGAAGAAAGAGGTTACGATTTATGGTGATGATGATAAGGAACACCTTATCTTTAGAGCAGAATCATCACCACCTAATTATTATCTATATCCAACCCCAGTAGCTCAACTAAATTCAATTATTGGGTAGGAAGAGAATGAAATGACTATGTGTAAGGAAAGGAATGTTCAAATAGAGGATGTACCTATTGCGAAAGAATATGTAGATGTATTTCCGGATGATTTACCTGGACATCCTCCAGAACGAGATGTTGAGTTTTGCATTGATTTAATTCCTGGATCAAGGCCCATATCAAAGACCCCTTATAGAATGGCCACTGTCGAATTAGTTGAAATAAAGAAACAACTAGAGGAATTGAGTAATAAGGGATTTATTCGCCCTAGTGTTTCTCCATGGTGAGCCCCTATTATTTTTGTTAAAAATAAAGATGGATCTATGAGGTTTTGTATCGACTATAGGGAGTTCAATGCTATAACAATAAAGAAAAAGTATCCCCTACATCACATTGATGATTTATTTGACCAACTGCATGGAGCTCAATACTTTTAAAAGATTGACCTTCGATCTGGATACCAGCAGTTTTGTGTGAAGAAGGAAGACATTTCGACGACAGAATTTCGAACCAGGTACAGGCATTACGAGTTTAATGTAATGCCTTTTGGATTTACTAATGCACCCTCCGTATTCATGGATCTGATGAATAGTGTTCTCAAGGATTATCTCGATGAATTTGTGGTGGTATTTATTGATGATATCTTGGTATACTCCAAAAGCTACGAATATCATGAAAATCACTTGCACATTATCCTGAAGACTCTGAGAAGACACGAATTATATGGGATGTTTAGCAAGTGTGAATTCTGGCTTTAGAAGATTTCATTTCACGGCCATATTATCTCTAAAGATAGACTCTCTGTTGATCCTTCTATGACCATGGAAATCCAAGAATGTCCAGCACATATGATTATAATAGAGGTACGTAGTTTTATTGGTTTGGAAGGTTATTATCGAAATTTCGTCCAAAATTTTGCCCGATTGGCTAACCCATTAATGATGCTCACACGTTATAGGGGTTAAATTTGTTTGGAAAAAACTGTGTGAAGAAGGTTTCGAATAACTTTTGAGAAGATTAGTCAATGCTCCTATATTGACTCTTTCATCGAGGAATGATGGGTTCGTTATTTATAGTGATGCATCGAAGAAAGTACATGGTTGTGTCCTTATGCAGAATGATAAGGTTATTGCCTATGCATCATGACAGCTGAAAATCAATGAACAAAACTATCCTACTCATGATCTCGATTTAGCAGCTGTGATATTTTCTTTTAAGATATGGAGGCACAACTTCTATGGTGAAAAATGTGAGATTTATACTGATCACAAGAGTTTCAAGTATATTTTCTCACAAAAACAACTCAACATGAGGCAAATGAGATGGATCGAATTACTCTAGGATTATTATTGCACGATACACTACCACCCAGGGAAGGCAAACAAGGTGTCATATGCATTGAGCAGAAAAGATCATGGAGTTTTGAACAATATGTGAATTGAAAGGGATCCAATTTTAATGGATCAAGGGAAGATGGACATGGGAATAACCAGGGAAGATGAAACATCAATGATTTTTCAAATGGTTGCCAAACCATCTTTACTAGAATGGATTAAGAGTTCTCATACAGATGATGAAGAATTTCAAAAGAAGATTAATGTTGTGAATGATGGGAGATCGAGTGACTTTTTTTATGAATTAGGAATTATGAAATTCGGGATGACACATTGTGTTCCCGATATACCTGATCTAAAAAGAGAATTGATGGATGATGCTCATAGTTCCAATTTCTCTATACACCTTGGGAGCACCAAAATGTATAGAGATTTGAAGGAAAATTTTTGGTGGGACAACATGAAGAGGGAAATTGCTAATTTCTTGTCATGATGTATGGTTTGTCAACAAGTGAAAGCTGGAAGGCAACATCCTGGAGGAGTCATGCAACCTCTTCCCATACTGGAGTGTAAATGGGACAATATTACGATGGACATTGTCATGGGGCGACAAAAGACTCCTAGAAGGAACGATGCAATATGGGTCATTGTTGATCGTCTTACCAAGTCAGCACATTTTCTTGCTATAAGAGAAGATCTACCCCTGGATCGTCTAGCAAGACTATATATTAATGAAGTTGTGAGACTTCATGTAGTACCCCTATCGATTGTTTTAGATCGTGATCCCGGTTTTACTTCAAGATTATGGAAAAGTCTTCTGAAATCCCTGGATACTGAACTTCATTTGCGCACTGCTTACCACCCTCAAACGGATGGACAATCAGAACGAACTATTCAAACCTTAGAAGACATGTTGAGATCTTTCTCACTTGACTTTTTGGGTATGTGGGATCAATATTTACATCTGTTAGAATTTTACTATAACAATAGCTTCCATTCAAGTATTCAGATGGCACCATATGAAGCGTTATACGGAAAGATATGTCGCACACCAACCTGTTGGGATTACGTTGGTGAAAGAAAAATTGTAGGTTTGTAACTGGTAGAGGAAACAATGGAAAAGGTGAGGGTAATCCAAAATCACATCAAAGCAGCTCAAAGTAAGCAGAAGAGCTATGGCGATAATCGAAAGAAGGATTTGGAATTTCAAGTCGGTGATCATGTATTCCTAAAGGTATCTCCATGGAAGGGAGTCATAAGTTTTGGTAAGAAAGGTAAATTGAGTCCCAGGTATATCAGACCTTTCGAAATTCTAGAAAGAATTGGGGCTGTTGCTTACCGATTGGCAATGCTGCCAAGTCTCTCCAATGTTCCCGATGTGTTCCACGTATCTCTATTGAGGAAATACGTGTCTGACCAAACGCATGTACTCACCTATGAGGAATTGGAACTGGAACCCGATCTGTCTTATTACGAAGAACCCATCAAGATTATTGATACAAGAGAACATTTACTGAGAAACCGGATGACGCGTCTGGTAAAACTTTTGTGGAGAAACTATAAGATTGAAGAGGAAACGTGGGAACCCGAGGAACATATGATGAAGAACCACCCGAGTCTTTTCATGCAGTAGTATTCTAGAAATTTCGAGGACGAAATTATTTGAAGGAGGGGAGAATGTAACACCCCAATCTTCTACGGTATGTTTCTCTTTGAATAATGCGATAGGGTGTATTGTACGCAACATCGAGTTCTAACACACCACAACCGATCAAACTAGTTGTTATGAATAGTAATACCTACTTTTTGAAATTTTATAAATTTTATCTCTCAAAATAGACATCATTTTTTTATTCGGATTATCGAATTTAGCCTAAGGTGAAATTTTGGTACTTTTCGGATAACTTTAATATTTTGATGAATAGTGAAAATTACTAAATTATATTTAAAAACAACTTTTTTAATCTAAATAATTAATGGTGATAAATTATGAATTTGAGTGGTTTTAAAGCATATTTAGAATATATTTTTACAATTTAATACAATTTTGGTTATTGGACATAATTTCACAATTAAATCGAACATAAACAAGTATCAATCTTTTGATAGTTATTATATCTAAAAAACCCGCTTTTTGTTATGACAGCGGGAATTAATTTTAAATTAATTTTGGCCTCTTCTGTGTTTTGAATTTGAAAAAATGGATTCCATATTTGGAATCAGGATGTTCAAATTTTGAAAGTATGTAACTTTTATTTTTAGAAATTTTGAATACTTACTTCGGTAAATATTTTATTTACCATGGTTAAAGGGTATATACGGTAAATGAGGGTTAAATAATAATATTATAATAATAAAAAATTATAATAAAACGTGTCCTAACCTTATTTGTTGATACATATCCAACCATGGGCATCTTTGGGTCGATATTGGGACCCCATGGTGCCACATGTAAGTGATAGGGACACTTTATTTTAATTAAGTTAAAATAAATACAAAAATGACACAAGCATATATCTTTTAGAAAAACAATTTTTACATTGGGATATATATGTTGTATTTTCAACTATAAATATTCATTATATAACTAAAAGGATTTCCTACATAATGGTATTTTATTTTTAATTTTTAGATATTATATATTTTAATTGAGTTATGACACAATGGTGATATAGTAATTACAATAATAGTGAAAAAATTAAAATGATTGATAGCGTAGATACCCAAATAAATATAATTTGATATTTTTTATGAATTAAACTAATTTTATAGGTTAATATGACATGTTATAAATGATTTAATTAACCTTGTTCTAAGTAATCATTCTGTTATGATTTTTACAAAAATCAATTATTGAATAGTCTCAAAATTGACATGAAAGAGTTTTTAAAACAAATATTATATTATTAATTGATATTAAATTCCTTAAAATCTATGGTTCGGCCAAGATACTTATATCCTAATATGTGTATCATTAATGGACCCCTTGTGGGGTCTCTTGGATGTATATAGTATGTTCATTAACCATATAATATAAAAATACAAAGAGACATTGTAAAAGTGAAACTAATTAACTAAGAGTTAATACATAAAGATAAGGTTAGTATAATGACCCAAACCTGTATAAATTCTATTGTATGAGTGGTTTAAGACCTATCCCCACATTAAACTTTAAATAATCCACTTTTGAGCCATTAGAAAGCGAATATGAATTTATTATCAAATAATATTTCTAGCTTTTCCAAAGGTATCCCTCACCCCTCTTATAAAGGGGCACTCTCCCTTCTCATTAACTCACACCTTCAAAGCCTTTTGGGTAGGCCAAACTCAGCCCAAATACTCTCTCAACTTCCCTAACTTCATCCTAGAGGCCTTATTTTATTTATAAATCCACCCTAAGAGCCCTTTTGATCAAATCAAAAGCAAGAAACCGAAGAAGAGGTAATGATTTCAGCACCCTTTTCCATGTTCCTTTCTTCTTCCACTTCTTCCTTCTTTGTTATTATCATTCTAAAATAATAACTCCATTATCTTATATATAATTTGATTTTATTATAAATATGGTACAACCATATTCAGTATTCTATCCATCCTATGAATAACATGTCACCATACGTGCGTACGTACGACTTACCATCTCCACGTTGTGGTGTAATTGTTATTTAATAAATTAATATTTGGATGAGTATAATAATGATGTGTAACTCATGTAAATAATACATATAACATGATCATGACTCTGTATATATGATATAAAATCTATTTATATATTATTTTAATATCAAAATAATGATATTGTCCCTCGTGCGTACGTAGGGACTACCGTCTCCACGAAGGCGATGAGATTCATTCTCCATTGTATCCATTCAAGTATAATTCTCATTTGATGATTAATAATAGCATCTAAGGACTTGATATAATTCTTTATATGATTAAGATACAACAAATCCATGACAAACATAGCTTACATAACAAAACATATAAAAGAAAACGAGTATGTTAACACCCGAAACAACGATAATTCTAAGATATTATTAACAAACCAATATTAAAAGATCGTATATGATATCATATTAATGTATATGATTCTTGTATAATTTAATAACAATTATTTCACAATTATACAGGAGGTTAACCTATCCCAACCAAGTTAAAGTACAAGTTAAGGGTTTATTTCGCAGTCTCTTCATTATCTGAGGTTGTTTATATGTAATAATATACTGGGATTTCGTTATCATCCACATCCACGTTTCTTCAAAATGTATTCCAAAACATCTTTACTATTTACAAATAATATGGGTTAAAGACATTTATACCCTTTTTTGACTTTTTATATGTTGATTATAAAGGAATATTTCCGTTGTTTTCCAAACAAGGTGCTTTTATCCTTTTCGAAAAAATTAATGTAAGAATGTTTTTATAACTTATACGACGGGTACAACTATCTTCCACCGTTATAAAATCATCAAAGCGTCCCTTACAAGCATATAAGAATATTTTCAAAGAAAATGTTTTATTTTATAAATATATGACTCTTAAATGATTTCAAAAAAGAAAGAAATAGATATTTCTCTAAAAAGAGTTTTTTTTCATCTATGTCAACATCCTTTGATGGATTTTATGCTTATTTGAAGTTTATTTATTATGATACAAAACTTTTATATTGTATTGAAGGTTTTGTGATATTTTTGATTGTGGATGTGTTATTTTTATACCATTCATGGTTTATGGATGATGTATTTATATTTCGTATGATAGTTTTAATACGAATGTTTATGTTAGGTTTATACCATTTCATATGGGAATGCATTGGACTTAATATGTGACGGGTGGAGCCCGCTATAGCTCCTTGATGCATCGGTAGGTCACATGAGACAAACTAGTGTCTTGGCACAAGGCCTTGGAAAAATCTTATTTGTAGTCTTGGCACGAGGCCATGGCTATGTGGTTATCATAGTCTGGCATTATGCATTCCATCATTATGAAAGTGGTTATTGATATTGAATGTGACTATTCGATTAGTAGAATATCCATGTGAATAAGTAAATGGAATTATTTCATTTTATTTTTGCATTACTATGTTGAAGTTCAATTTTAAAAGGCTTTTGTTTTAAGTTATACATTGACTTAAATGATTATTGTTATTTATGAAGGCTTCTGCTATATTGTTATCCTTACTGGGCATTTGAGCTCACAACTTTTCTATGTATTATTTTTCCCAGGGTATGAAGAAGTAAATTATGATTGAACTGCAGGGATAGTATGAGGGGATAAGAGTGTGGTCTATGAAGAAAATATTTTCTTGTAGTTTTCATTTTTATGTTGTAATGTAAGACTTATGAATATATCTAGTGTTTCCAAGGATACTAAACCAATCGGTCTTTCGAGATTTGATCTTTCTTGTGATCATGCCAATGTTATGTAATAATGCACCGACTCTGGGTAACTAGGGTCGGGGCGTTACAGTTGGTATCAAAGGAAGTTTAGTACAAACCTTGGAATCTAGATTTAGATAATCCCTGATTAGAGCACACAGACCTAAGATGAACATTGAGGATTAGTATAGAAGAACTTCCTAGAATTTTGGTATTGTAGAGATTTTGTGAGTTTCCCGAGCAATACATCCATGTCTGGATACGAGCAGGTAGAGGTGGCTCTGGAACAAATGTACCTTGGGGTAAAACCGAAAACACCGCATTGAGATAGACTCGAATGGGAACTGGTGCACGACAACGGGCCTTGCTGCACTGTTGGATACGATACTCCCGTGGGATATTCTTAGGATAATAGCCATTTTTTTACAAATCATTATGAAGGGCTTATCAGTATATACTTTCTCAAAAAAACATTTTTTAATGATTATGGATTATATCCATAAATAGTTCAATTTATGTTAAGTGTTTTCTAAGTATGGAATTATGTATTTTCATTCATAAAATGATATAGTTTATTCTATTGTTTAGAAATGCCACCGAGTGGATGAAATAGATACCGTATCAATGAAAGCACTCCATGTAGGGATTTCCCTCCTACTCAAGATAATTATAGTGGAGCTGGTGATGTAGCTGGTGCCGGTCAGCTAATCACCATACAGAGACAACTCACTCAGGTTATGATTAATAACCTACACGTATGGAGCACCTTGATCCACATCGTGGAGGATCAATGTTAGATTGCTTCACGAGGCAGCAACCACCAACATTCAATGGGAGTACAAATCCATTAGTAGCTTAGCAATGGATAAGTTTCTTAGAGAAAATATTTCAGGCTTTAGGGAGTAGTGAACGGGAAAAAGTTATCATGGCAGTTTACCGCCTCACTAGAGATGTTGTTCAATGGTGGTCATTGATTCAAAACATTAAGAAAGATGATGAAGTATCAAATATGGAATAGAAGGAGTTCAAAGATCTGTTTTTAGAAAAATAATTTCCTCGTGACCATCATGCCGATATGGAAAGGAAATTTCTGTGTCTGAGACAAAATGAGGATGAGAATGTCACAAAGTATGAGGCTAACTTTACAAGGTTATCAAGGTATGCTAGAGATTATATACATAACCCAATAAGTAAGATTGATCGTTTATTTTCTGGGTTAAAACCATTTCTCTGTCGAGCATTAGTCTCACAATCCTTCTCATTGTACGAAGACATTGTCTCATGTGCTATCAAGACAAAAAATGAATTCTCTTAGTCTTATGACTTTAAAGCAATGTAGGAGAAGAAGAGATCTTCTGATCAAGCTAGGAATAGAAATAAGGGGAATAAGGGATAAGTTGAATATCCATCATGTGGTAAATGTGGGAAGAAACACCCTTGTACTTGCATAAAGGGAATGGGTGTATGTTACAAGTGTGGTGAAAAAGGCCACCAAGCTCGGGATTGCAAAGGGAAGAAGGAAGCTACCAATGTTCAGTGCTACAATTTTAGGGAGATGGTACATTATTCAAATGAATTTCCTATGCGTCAGGGGATCTTACCTCAGATAAGGCCATGGGATCAAGGCCAAGATTTTTCTATCACTACTGCTGAGGTAGAAGCTCCAAAAGACGTGGTGGCAGGTAATTTAATGGTTTCCTCATGTTTAGCAAATGCATTATTTGATTCTGGATCATCAAAGTGTTTCATATCTTCCCAGTTTTCTATGAAAATTAGAAATTACCAATTTGATTTAACAAGGGAGTTGTCAGTTAAAACTCCTAAGGGAAGTATCATTGCAACAAAGTTTTGTGAATCAGTCCCCATTAGAGTACATAAATGTTCTTTATCTACAAATATCATTGTCATACCTATGATTGAGATTGATATAATAATCGGTATGTATTGTCTTTTGGATTATGATGCAATGATTTATTATTAGAAGAAGGAGGTTACGATTTTTGATGATGATGAGAAGGAACACGTTATCTTTAGAGAAGAATCGTCACCACCTAATTCTTATCTAGATCCACCCCCTGTAGCTCAACAAAATTCAATTATTGGGGAGGAAGAGAATGAAATGAATATGGGTGAGGAAGGTAATGTTCAAATAGAGGATGTACCTGTTGTGAAAGAATATGTAGATGTATTTCCAGAAGATTTACCGGGACATCCTCCAGAATGAGAAGTTGAGTTTTCCATTGATTTAATTACTGGATCAAGGACCATTTTGAAGATCCCTTATAGAATGGCCACTATAGAATTGTTTGAAATAAAGAAACAACTAGAGGAATTGAGTAATAAGGGATTTATTTTCCCTAGTGTTTCTCCATGGGGAGCCCCTGTTCTTTTTGTTAGAAAGAATGATGGATCTATGAAGTTATGTATCGACTATAGGGAGATCAATGATATAACAATAATTAAAAAGTATACCCTACCTCACATTGATGATTTATTTGAACAACCGCATGGATCTCAATACATTTCAATGATTGACCTTCGATCTGGATACCATCAGTTGTGTGTGAAGAAGGAAGACATTCTGAAGACATCATTTCAAACCAGGTACGGGCATTACGAGTTTACTGTAATGCCTTTTGGATTGACTAATGCACCCTCTGTATTAATGGTTCTAATGAATAGAGTTTTCAAAGTGTATCTCGATGAATTTGTGGTGGTATTTATTGACGATATCTTGGTATACTCCAAAAGCTACGAAGATCATGAAAATCACTTGCGCATTATCCTAAAGACTCTGAGAAGACACGAATTATATGGGAAGTTTAGCATGTGTGAATTCTGGCTTCAGGAGATTTCATTTCTTGGCCATATTGTCTCTAAAGATGGAATCATTGTTGATCCTTCTAAGACCAAGGCAATCCAAGAATGGCCAGAACCTAGGAGTATAACTGAGGTACATAGTTTTATTGGTTTGGCAGGTTATTATCGACGTTTCGTCCAGAATTTTGCCCGATTGGCTAACCCATTAACGAATCTCACACGTAAAGGGGTTAAATTTGTTTGGAAAAAAGAGTGTGACGAATGTTTCGAAGAACTGAAGAGAAGATTAGTCAATGATCCTATATTGACTCTACCATCGAGGAATTATGGGTTCGTTATTTATAGTGATGAATCGAAGAAAGGACTTGGTTGTGCCCTTATGCAGAATGATATGGTTATTGCCTATGCATCACGACAGTTGGAAATTCATGAACAAGACTATCCTACTCATGATCTTGAGTTAGCAGCTGTGATATTTTCTTTGGAGATATGGAGGCACTACCTCTATGGTGAAAAATGTGAGATTTATACTGATCACAAGAGTTTGAAGTATATTTTCTCACAAAAAGAACTCAACATGAGGCAATGGAGATGGTTTGAATTACTCAAGGATTATGATTGCATGATACATTACCACCTAGGAATGGAAAACAAGGTGGCAGATGATTTGAGCAGAAAATACCATGGTGTTTTGAACAATATGAGAATTGAAAGGGATCCAATTTTCATGGATCTAGTGAAGATGGACATGGGAATAACCAGGGAAGGTGAAACATCAATGCTTTTTTAAATGGTTGCCAAACCATCGTTACTAGAAATGATTAAGAGTTCTCAGACCGAAGATTAAGAATTTCAAAAGAAGATTAAGGCTGTGAATGATTGGAGATTGAGGGACCTTGTGTATGAAGAAGGAATCGTGAAATTCGAGAAGAGACATTATGTTCATGATATACCTGATCTAAAAAGAGAATTGCTGGATGATGCTCATTGATACAATTTCTCTATACACATTGGGAGCACCAAAATGTATAGAGATTTGAAGGAACATTTTTGACGGGACAACATGAAGAGGGAAATTGCTGATTTTGTTTCAAGATGTGTGGTTTGTCAACAAGTGAAAGCTGGAAGGAAACATCCTGGAGGAGTCATGCAACCTCTTCCCATACCAGTGTGTAAATGGGACAATATTACGATGGACTTTGTCATGGGGCTACCAAAGACTCCTAGAAGGAACGATGAAATATGGGTCATTGTTGATCGTCTTAAAAAGTAATCACTTTTTCATGCTATAAGAGAAGATCTACCCCTGGAATGTCTAGAAAGACTATATATTAATGATGTTGTGAGACTTAATGGAATACCCCTATCGATTATTTCAGATTGTGATCCCTATTTTAATTCATGATTCTGGAAAAGTCTTCAGAAATCCCTAGATACATAACTTCATTTGAGCACTGATTACCACCCTCAAACGGATGGACAATAAAAACGAACTATTCAAACCTTAGAAGACATGCTGAGATCTTTCTCACTTGACATTCAGGGTATGTGGGATCAATATTTACATTTGGTAGAATTTTCCTATAACAATAGCTTCCATTCGAGTATTCAGATGGAACCATATGAAGCATTATACGGAAAGAGATGTTGCACACCAACCTGTTGTGATGACGTTGGTTAAAAAAACTTGTAGGTCTGGAACTGGTAGAGGAAACAATGGAAAAGGTGAAGGTAATCCAAAATCACATCAAAACATCTCAAAGTAGGCAGAAGAGCTATGCCGATAATCGAAGGAAGGATTTGGAATTTCAAGTCGATGATCATGTATTCCTGAAGGTATCTCCATGGAAGGGAGTCATACGTTTTGGTAAGAAAGGTAAATTGAGTCCCTGAGACATCAGACCTTTTGAAATTCTAGAACGAATTGGGGCAGTAGCTTACAGATTGGCAATGCCGCCAAGTCTCTCCAAAGTTCACGATGTGTTCCACGTATCTCTATTGATGAAATACATGACTGACCCAACGCATGTACTCACCTATGATAAATTGGAACTGTCACCCGATCTGTCTTATTGCAACGAACCCATCAAGATTATTGATATGAGAGAACAAGTACTGAGAAACTGGACGACGCGTCTGGTAAAAGTTTTGTGGAGAAACTATAAGTTGGAAGAGGCAACGTGGGAACCTGAGGAACTTATGATGAAGAACCATCAGATTCTTTTCATGCGGTAGTATTCTAGAAATTTCGAGGACAAAATTATTTGAATGAGAGGAGAATTTAACACCCCAAACTTCTAAGGTATGTTTCTCTATGAATAATGTGATAGCGTGTATTGTACGCAACATCGAGTTCTAACACACCACAACCGATCAAACTAGCCGTTATGAATAGTAATACCTACTTTTTGAAATATTATAAATTTTATCTCTCAAAATGGACTTAATTTTTGGATTCGGAGTATTGAATTTAGTCTAAGGTGAAATTTTGGTACTTTTCGGATAACTTTAATATTTTCATGAATAGTGAAAATTAGTAAATTTTAATTAAAAACAACTTTTTTGATCAGAATAATTAATAGTGATAAATAATGAATTTTAGTGGTTTTAAAGTATATTTAGAATATATGTTTACCATTTAATACAATGTTGGTCATTGGACATAATTTTACAATTAAACTGAACATAAACAAGTATCAATCTTTTGATAGTTATTATATCTTAGAAACACGCTTTTTATTTTGACAGAGGGAATTAATTTTAAATTAATTTATTCCACTTCTATTTTTTGAATTTTGAAAAATGGATTCCATATTTAGAATCAGTATTTTCAAATTGTGTAAATAGGTATCTTTTATTTTTAGAAATTTTGAATAATTACTTCGGTAAATATTTTATTTACCATGGTTAAAGGGTAAATCTGGTAAATGAGGGTTAAAGAATAATATTATAATAATACAAAATTACCATAAAACATGTACTAACCTTATTGGATGATAATGTCCGACCATGGGTATCTTTGGGTAGATTTTAGGACCCCATGGTGCCACATGTAAGTGATAGGGACACTTTATTTTAATAAAGTTAAAATGAATACAAAATTGACACAAGCATATATCTTTTAGAAATACAATTTTTACATAGGGTTATATATGTTTTATTTTCATCTATAAATATTCATTAGAAAGATAAAAAGATTTTATACATAGTGGTATTTTATTTAGAATTTTTAGACATTAAATAATTTAATTTATTTATGACCTAATGGTGATATAGTAATTACCAAAATAGTGAAAAAATTAAAATAATTGATATCGTAGATACCAAAATAAATATAATTTGAAACTTTATATGAATTAAACTAATTTTATAGGTTAATATGACATTTTAGGAATGATATAATCAACTTTTTTCTACGTAATAATTCTGTTATGAATTTTAAAAAAATGAATTATTGAATAGTCTCAAAATTGTCATAAAAGAGTTTTGAAAACAAATATTATATTATTAATAGATATTAAATTCCTAAAAATCTATGGTTCGGACAATATACCTATATCATGATATTTTTATAATTAATGGACCACTTGGGGTCACTAAGATGTATATAGTATGTTTATTAACCATATGATAAAAAAATAAAAAGAGACAGTGTAAAAGTCAAACTAATTAACTAAGAGTTAATACTTAATGATTAGGTTAGTATAATGAACCAAACCTGTCTAAATTCTATTGGATTAGTGGTTCTTGAACTATACCCACCGTAGACTTTAAATAATCCACTTTTGAGCCATTATAAACAAAATATGAATTTATTATAGAATAATAGTTCTAGCTTTTCCAAAGGTGCCCCTCACCCCTCTTATAAAAGGGCACTCTCCCTTCTCATTAACTCACACCTTAAAAGCCTTTTGGTTCGGCCAACCTCTGCCCAAATACTCTCTCAACTTCCCTCACTTTATCATAGAGGCCTTCCTTTAGTATAAAGCCACCCTATGATCCATTTTGATCAAATCAAAAGGAAGAACCCGAAGAAGAGGTAATGATTTCACCACCCTTTTCCAAGTTCCTTTTATCTTCCACTTCGTCCATCTTTTTTATTACCATTCTAAAATAATAATCCCAGTATATTATATATAATTTGTTGTTATTATAAATATGGTACAACCATATTTATTATTCTATCCATCATTTGAATAATATGTCACCATACGTGTGTACGTACTGCTTACCGTCTCCACGTCGTGATGTAATTGTTATTCAATAAATTATTATTTGGATGGTTATAATAATGATTTGAAACTCATGTAAATAATAAATATAACATGATAATTATTCTATATATATGATATACCATCCAATTATATATTTTTTTAATATCAAAAGAATGATATTGTCGCTCGTGAGTACGTACGGACTACCATCTCCACGAACCTGATGAGATTCATTCTCCATCATATCCATTCAAGTATAATTCTCATTTGATGATTAATAATAGTATCTAAGGACTTTATATCATTCTGGATATGATTAATATACAACCTATCCAAGACAAATATATCTTATTTAACAAAATATATAAAAGAAAACGAGTAAGTTAACACCTGAAACAACGATAATACTAAGATATTATTAACAAATCAATGTTAAAAGATCATATATGATATCATATTAATATATATGATTCTTTTATAATTTAATAAAAATTATTTCACCATTATACAGGAGGTTAACCTACCCCCAACCAAGGAAAAGTACAAGGTAAGGGTTTATTTCGCAATCTCTTCATTATCCGAGGTTGTTTATACGTAATAATCTACTGGGATTTCTTTATCATCCACATCCACGTTTCTTCGAAATGTATTCCAAAACATTTTTAATATTTACAAATAATATGGGTTAAAGACATTTATACCCATTTTTGACTTTTTATAAGTAGTTTGTAAATGAATCTTTACGTTGTTTTCCAAACAAGGTTCTTTTATCCTTTTCGACAAAATTGATGTAAGAATGTTTTTTAACTTATACGTAGGGTATGACTATCTTCCGCCAAAATAAAATCATCGATGATTCCATTACAAGATTATAAGAATATTTTCAAAGAAAATCTTTTATTTTATAAATATATGACCCTTAAATGATTTAAAAAAATGAGATATTTCTCTAAAAAGAGTTTTGATTTCATCTATGTCAACATCCTTTGATGGATTTTACGCTTATTTGAAGTTGATTTATTATGATACAAAACTTTTATATTGTTTTGAAGGTTTTGCGATATAATTTACTGTGGATGTGTTATTTTAATACCATTCATGGTTTATGGATGAAGTATTTACATTTCGTATGCTAGTTTTAATACAAATGTTTATGTTATGTTTAAACCTTTTCATATGGGAATGAATTGGACTTAATATGTGATGGGTGGAGACCTCTATAGCTCCTCGATTCATAGGTAGGTCTCATGAGACAAACTAGTGTCTTGGAACAAGGCTTTGACAAAATCTTATTTGTAGTCCTTGCATGAGGCCTTGGAAATGTGGTTATGATAGTCTGGCATTATGCATTCCATCATTATAAAAGTAGTTATTGATATTTCATGTGATTATTCAATTAGTAGAATATCCATGTGAATATGTAAATGACATTATTTCATTTTATTTTTTCCATACTATGTTTATGTTCATGTTTAAAAGGCTTTTGTTGTAAGTTATACATTGCCTTAAATGTTTATTCTTATTTATGAAAGTTTTCGCTATAATGTTATCCTTACTGGGCATTTGAGCTCAGCCCATTTCTATGTTTTATTTTTCCCATGGTATGAAGAAGTAAATTAAGAATGACCTGCATGGATAATATGAGGGGATAAGAGTGTGGTCTATGAAGAAAAATATGTTGTTGTAGTTTTCTTTTTTATGTTGTAATGTAAGACTTATGAATATATCTAGTGTTTCCAAGGCTACTAAACCAATATGTCTTTCGAGATTTGATCTTTCTTGTGATCATGCCAATGTTATGTAATAATGTAGCGACTCTGGGTTACTAGGGTCGGGGCGTTACAAATACCCTCTCAAATGAGTACCCGACTCAATACTACCCATACTGAAAGGGTGTTTTCGGTCCCCATAGGTTGATGACTAGACACTTGTTATTGAACAATAACAAGAGGGATTTATATCACCCAAAATGAGGTGAAAAAACATGGAATATATACACATAACCAAATTAAAAAATAGAAAATAAAGATATATTCCAAAAAAAATAGAAAAATGGAAGTGATACAATGAAAAGGTAGTGAAAAAAATATCGAAACAATATGTATAAAAATGACAAAAATCCAAAACTAGAAACACTGACAGTCTCTTAGTGATATCGTGCTGAAACCCACACCATCTCACCATCCAGATTCCTAAAACCCAGGTGATAAGAAAACATCACCACCTCATCGTATCACCTTTCCTTTCCCTATATCGAAAGACATATAAAGGTCTATACACCACTGGAGAACTATCTAGAGTGATATAACAAGTTCAGTAGGATTCCACCTAGGTGTTCCACAATTATTCATTGTATAAACAATTCAAGTAGGGCCATTACAAATAAAACATTGAATTATAAGAAGTAAATTTGTTTTTTCAAAAACATGGTTAATATATCACATTTCTAAAAAATACCATAAATTGTTGATATATCAATTTCAAGAATATTTTCTATTATAATTTATCAAAATCAAAATAATTAATATCATATCCAAAATAGTATAAATATATGAATATGTAAATCACACTATGAAACTCAACAGGTCATGCTATTAGGCTACTCATACCACAACAAATTACTAGTGCACGACATGTCCCTATTACACAATACTAAGGAGTAGAAAAGTATCCCATGAGTGAACCTCTAAAAAATATCAATATATGTGCCTAGAATAACATGTCAAGGGAGAAGAGAAAATACCTATGATAATACCGTATAATTATAACATGGACGAAGAAACTTAGCCTAACCATACACCAACATACCCAAGGATTCACATATGATTAATTTAACAAATTATTTCAATTCTTTAAAATACCACTTCTTTATTTTAATAAAAACCATGTAAAAACAACCATTTATTAAAAATTAATTTATTCACTCAAAAAAAATGATGTAAATTTATTTATAAATAGATAGATAAAGAGATTAGAAGAAATAAATTTCATCAACAGATGCTGGATAAGGAACCACTTACCTCAAAAATTAGGGTCACACACAAAAAAAAAGGATCTACCAATAAGAGAACACTAAAATGACAACAGAGTCCCTTGAATCAATCTACACATCTTAGAATTGATCTAATTTAAAAAAAGGTATAATTGATAAGAGGAAATGACAAATACAACAAGAACACACACCCACCGAAATACATCTAACAAAGGAAACAACCCCCAGAAATATATTACATCATGATTCTAGATGATGATAAGAATAAAAATCACTATAGATCAAAGAATGGAATAAAAAATGATTCAAATTTACTGTGATCAATGAAAAAAATAAGTAGAAAGACCTACTCACCCATATATATGAGATCCACCAACTACAAAAATCCAATGATGAACAGATCAATCCAGACTAAATAGAGACATCAAAAGTAATAAGAGAATCCTTCTAATATGAGAACCAAAGGAGATGCATGAGAATGAATAATTTTATTTCCCATATGGAACCCTAAAATAAAACCTCCCAATAGGTCCAATATGTGTACCTCCATTACACATCATGTAATCCACAACAATCTAGTACATTTAAAAACTCATCATATTTTTTATTAAAACTGGTCTCTTAGGAATACAGATTTTGAAATAATTACATGTGATGTAACCCTTTTAGGCTCTGTGAAAAGTTAACAAACTTTATAGGAGACCAGTTACATATCATGTAACCCCTTTACATGTTTAGTAATCACTAGACGTCTATAAAAACAATCCTGAACCAACACAGGAATCCTACAAACAAGGGGAGAACCCCACAAAACCAATAACACATTTATTCCCGGACTCCATTAATTAAAAAAAACATTTTTAATAGAACATTAAGTCAATTCCCCCCAAAAAATATCTCCATATTTGGGAGTCCCCAGACACACCCAATTAAAGTTCAAAACATGTAATGTAACGTTAATTACATAAAAGAGGGTAATGTGATGTTACAGACTCCCCATCATAACACTTTATATCCCCATTATTTCATATGGAAGAATGAAATCCAGTAAATAGGTAATTCCACAAGTTTCTCATTAGTGATTCATTCTCCCAAGTTTAATGATAATCATATCAGTGTCTCTATAACACTGTAAATAATGGAATAGACTCCTCAGACAAGGCTTTCACAAGATATTCCATGATCTTTGTTGGATGCTCCAAAACAAAAGCATCTATCATTAATTCATTATCTTCCCAGCATAGAAAATGAGAGGGATCAGGATGATATTTAATAAACTATGATATGTGAAAAATGAAATGAATTATTTTCAACTAAGAAAAAAATTCCAAATGATATGAAACATTCCTAATATTCTCAATGATCTCAAATGGTCCCACATATCCCAAATCCACCATTCCCTATTTTCCAAGCCGATGGTGACCCAACCCAGGAGAAACATTCAAGAATCCCTAGTCCCCTGTGGAAAATTCCAAGGCATGATGTCATAGATATGCATAAGATTCTATCCAACTCTTCACTATAACTAGATGTCGATGTATATCCCGAATCCTCATATACATATAAATAACCAAACATTTCCCCCATAAGAAGATTCACCCACCTCTTCCTAATAATGAGGTGACCTGTAGAGGTGACCATAATAAACATCAATAGGAGTCACTCTTATTGATGAATAATAGCTATTGTTATAGGAAAACTAAACCAATCCCTTATTCCTATCCCTATATCAATAAATGTCTAAGATATTTTTACAAATCATATCCTACACAATCTATATAACACACTTCGCCTTCCCATCCATTTGAAAATGATAAGATTTAATAAATATGACCTGACTACACATTACATATTAGATACTTCTCCCGAAACTCAAACTAAACCTTGGATCCCTATCTAAAATAATAGTTGAAGGAATGACATGTAACCTCAAAACTTATTTCACATACATTTTACACAAATCATTAACTTTTTTGCTGTATTTAATCAGAATATAATGAGATTAATTTTTAAAAAAACAATTACCACCTAGATAACCTTTTTACTTGGAGGTTTGTGGTAATTTAAAAAAAAATTACATGGATAACTCATACAATTTCCAAATAGGAACAAAAATTGGTTGAATCACACTAGAAGGATTCAAATTCTTTGCCTTTATCAACTGGTAGGTGTAACAGAAAAACACATAATCAGCCATGTTATGCTCTTTACTCAGACACCAGAACTGTTTTATCCTGTCATAATACATATTTTTACTTCCTAGATTAATGACTCATGATGGACTATGATAATAAAAAAACCAAGATCATCACTAATTTTGGGACAAATAACTGATCCCAAAAAACTGATAACAAAATATGAAGGGAGGGACCAACTGGAAATGGTCTCCGAACAATATAGGGTTTCTATAATTCTTATACACATGATATCCTACTACTCATTCTATGAAATAGACTCATGGAGATATAATGATAACTAAAAACATTTAAGAACCATACCTTAAAAATTAGCCTCATCATATAGATGCAGCCGAGAAAAAATCCCTATAAGGTTCCAGTCTTCCTTCGATTCCTGGATAGCTTATGATGTCACTTTCCAACTAGGAGTTCCTGAAATGTAATTTTCCTTCCTTGGGATATAGAAAATATTGAAATCAAATTTACAATGGTATTTCACCCAAAACATATATCTAAGATCCATTCCTTTGTAATAAATTACATAACACAAACTATAATGGTCAAAAAAATTATAAACCTTTCCCCAAAAAGAAAATTTTGACAACACTTATGAGTATGCATAACTATGACATTCTCTAAATCTTGGGAGGGGTAATTCTTATCAGGTGGTCAAATACAATGAGAACCATAATGAACCATAAGATCTTATTTCTTGAACACAAAACACAAACCATCTCAATAATCATCACAAAAAATCACATAACCTTTACCAGGATCAGGTAAGATCAATATAGGATCTTTTGGGGGAAGTTGTTTTAGGTCATTGAAAGAAGACTTACATTTTCATCCTTTGTGAATTATACCCCTTTCCTAGTTAGAGAATTAAAAGGTGATTCCAAAATAGATAAATCCTTAAAAACCAATAGATAGTATCCAATAAGACATAGGAAGCTCAAAATATCAGAGACATTATTTGGTTGTTCCCATGAAAAAAAGCCTTGAAATTATTTGGATCAAATAATTAACCATTATTAGAAATCATGTTCCCTAATAATTTCTCTTCCTAAATACGTAAGATTCAGTTTTAAATGTTTTAATATAAATGTTTACTTCTCATTATTTATAAAACCAAAATTAGATGACACTCTTGATCACCCTTGGATCTTGAATAAACCAAAATATCATTAAAAAAACTATGAATAAAGTTTTGGGATACTAAGGGAATATATGATTCATTAAAGACATGAAAATTATAAAAGTATTATTAAGACCAAATGGAATCAAAATAAATTCTTAATGGACATTAATACTCTTAAAATCCATATTTTTTATATCAGACACCAAAACTCTAAGATGATGGTAACCCGAAGGAAGATCAATAATTAAAAAAAAGATAAAAATATTAACTGATCAAAAAAATTATCCACATGAGAAAAATGATACATTTTCTTAACCATTACATGATTTAATATCTGGTACTATACACACAACTAGTGTAAAACATTTGACATTATGAAAATGTACACGTGGCAACTCAAGGGGATATTCAAGTGTGAATAAAACCCTTTTTCACTATGTTGTCCAACTGAATCATGAGATATCTCATCTCTACAGGTTCTATAGGATAGGAAGGTATCGATATCAACTAAATACCTAGAACTAGGTTGATTGTAAACTCAACCTCCCACTCCAAAGTATTCTAAGAAAAATTGTTTGGGTAAACATAACGAAAACCATGTACAATGGCACGAAGACCAACAACAATAGAAATGTTATCAAGTTCTACTGTAACAGAAGAAAAAAAATATCTATACTCTATAATAGATGGTCCTGCAAGGAAAAAATATCAAATACTAGCCTCCTTGAAACACCTGTCAGATCCCATTGGCTGTAAAAAAAGATGACACGCCAATGATAACAATCAACCTCAGCTCGATGAGAAACAATCCAATCCATCGTAATGATGATGTCATAAATATGAAGATATAGAATAATAAAATTATATAATATATATGTATTAGTTATCAATAGTGAACAAGGACACTGAAACCCCTAATCTATTCTCTTTCCATGTTGTATCGCTAACTCCATAAAAATGGACATGAGTTCCATTGAATGGTTAATCATATTAACCCAACAGAAAAATATAAATGATTGGTAAGCACTAGTATAAAATAATGAAATTACTACAAAACAAGTAATAAATATAGTACCAATAACTATCAATGGACCTACATCTACCATCACCAAAAACTCATATACTTCATAAAGTTGTTTACCCTATAGTCTTTGAAGTATTTGGCTACATCGTAGTATCCTTTGGTGCTGATGATCCCTGACCATAACAAGGTATAGATATATTCTGATAGTATCATTGTAGATTACCATAACATCCATAAATGTTACACATGTATGCACATGTAGGGAAAAAACATCATGTCTTCCCAGTCTTTACACACTAATAGCAATTCATCGGCACACCACTTACTACAAATAGAGGTTCTAAAGAGACATACCTCTAGGAACCCTATCCAATGCTCCTGTGATGACCTTGAAAATTCCTCTTTTTCCCTATTGTTCCACTTAAGCTTATACTAGGAAGAAGATAAGGGGAATAATATACAACCTTTTATTCCATATTCATCTATACGATCATAGTCTATTCCACTATCTCTAAATATGTCTAAATCATAAGAATAAATACCTAAAATATGATATATGTTCACAAACCCTACAGGTACTTACAGAACATAAATTGGTCATTCGTTACAAATTCTATTGCAAAATGAATCATCTAATCAAATTTATTATTGTTGTAAACACCATACACTCCCTTATATAAATAGAATAACTACATATATTTCTCTAGAATCAACGACTCTAGACAAAAGTATTAGAATTAGATACTCTTGAAACCCTTCTAGTGAAATACCAATTGATTATCAGCCTATACCATTTAATAGCACCAATGATAGGCATGAACCACCAGTTTGAACACTGAAACTATACCTTGATATTCTCAAGATTTTCTAAGATGTTTATGATCTAATCAATCATATCTACCTAGTCCTCCACCTTTTTAGGATCATTCGTACCCTAAATGATGGTTGATTTTGATCTAAAAACTCTCGTGATCGATCTCTTTATCCTCCAGAACTTGTATCTTCCTCAAGAACATCATTATAAATTTTTGGTACATTCTGGATGATGGTATGAACTACTCACATGATACTCTTGATAAAATTCTAATCCATCAAATATTTCCCTTCAGTATCATTAGCTACACCCTACTGAGGAACTCACAGAACATGTCTCATAGGAATCCTATTTGACACTACAACTAAATGAAATATTAGACAATAGAAGCATCTTACTTCAATCTAGAAAATCCATATGAAAAAAACTGAGATTAAGACTACAAACTCAAAATGAGATACACACATCCTAATATCCCATGGTAACTAAAGTCTCGTCATCGAAAAATCTAGCTCCGAACTCATCATGATATATATCTCAAGTCCCAAGAATACTATCTAAAGTCTTCCAAACATCCCAAGATAATGATTCTTAGGGATAGACTACCTCAGATAAAAAACTACAAAGAACTGACCCAAATACCCTCTCTAACTTGTACCTGACCCGATACACCACATACCTAAAGGGTGTTCATAATCCTCCGGGGATGGAGACTAGCACCCAATCCTAAAAAATCTATGTCAGGGAGTAATGTTTCCCAACCTAAAGTGAAAAAAACCTAAAAATATAAACATAACTAATATAAATATTTAAATATGATTATGTATTCCAAAAGAGAAAGAGAACAGTGGATTAGATACAATGAAAAAGAAATTAAACAATCCTCAATAGATGAGTACAATAGAAAATGACAAAAAACTAAAACCAATTACATCAATAGTCTCTATGTGACAATATGGGAAAACCTGCACGATGTCACCATCCAGCTACCCAAACCCAGCTGACAATAAACCTCACCCCCTCACTATGATTCCATTACATTCCCTTTATCGAAGGATATACCAAGGTATATACACTACTGGATAAGTGGGAAGGGTGTCATCTAACCTACTCTGTAGGATCCCACCTAGTTCTTCTATAAAAATTATTTGTACAAGAAATTCAAGTATGACTATTTTAAATAAAATAATTCATGATAAGAAGAAAATAAGTATTCTCCAAATCATGGTTAATATTTTTTTCTCTCTAAAAATTACAAATTAAAGGTAGGTATAAAAATTTAATTAATATTTTACATTATCATTTATCAATTTAAAAAACACATATATCATAGCCAAAAAGGTATAAATACATGAAAAGGTAAATCAAACACAGGAACATAATAGGTTAGTGTAGAAGACTACTCATACCAAAACAAATGATTAGTTCACAACTAACACATAGAACATAGGCCTAAGGGGAAGAGAAGCAACCCATTAGTGAACCTCCCATCAATGTCAATGCATTTCCTTAGAATAACAGGCATGTGGAGGATAGAAATTCCCTAGGAGAAAATCCCCCGATGGGATCATAGATAATGGAAATAATCTAAAAATTCTACCTACATCGCCAAGGATTCCCATGTGATAGATTTCATAAATATTTTACGTTCATTGAAAATATCCCTTTATCAATTTTTCCTAGAATAAGTAAAAAAACACCCCATTATCACAAATTCATTTGCACACAAAACATTAATTCCAATTTATTTATAAATAAATTTATAAAATGAACATGTGGAAAAAAATTCATTATCACAATCTATGGATAGAACTGCCTACCTCAAAACTTGGGGTGTACACACCCACAAAGAATCCACCAATAATGAAGAGAAAAAAAGATAGTGGAGGATCTAGAATCAATATAAAAATCTTAAAATTGATCTAATTAGATAAAAGGGTTGGAGAAGATGTGTAAATAGTGCATACTTTGAGAACACACACCCACCAAACCACATACAACAAAGGAAATGTCCCTTAGAATAATATCGCACCACGAATCTAGTGGAGAGAAAGAAAAAACATAACAAAAAAACAATGAATATGAAAATTTAATTCCAAAAAGTTTTTGTGATCAATTCAATGAATAAGAAAAAAGTCTTACCCCCCTAATGAGATGGGAACCAATTACTATGGTGATGAAACATTGAATATACCAATCTAGTCCGAACAGGGACTCCAACAATCACTAGAGAATCTTTCTAGTTTTAGAACCAAATTATTAAGTAAAGAATGAATAATTTAATTTTCCATACAATACCCTAAAATAAAACATCCAAACATTTACCTAATTTCTAACTCCTTCCGATTTCATGTAATTCACATTGATAATGTATGAAAAAAATTCATCACCTTTTTAATTAAAATTTATCTTTTACCATTACACATCATGTAAATATTACATGTCATGTAATATATTAATGATGTGTAAAAATTTGATGACTTGGGTCTAAATACCAAGTACATTTTTTAACCCATCTAATTATAATTAAATCCCACAAATTATAATAGAAAACTCAAAAACCGATATGGGAATCCTCTGAACTCAAAGAGAAACCAACAATTACATTAACACATTTTTACACAGAATCCATTAATTTAAACAAACATCCATCTACATAAAATAAGACATTTTACCCAAAAAATTATCCCCACCCACATGAGTCCCCTGACACAACCAATTAATGAGGAAAATAATTAATTGAAATGGAATTACATGAAAGTAGTTAATGGGATATCACAGTGGTTCTCTTATAGTAGTGTGAAATTAAGTTTTTTTGGGAAAAAAAACTACTTGGTGATGCTTTATCCTTTTATAAGGGACAAAAATGTTAGTTCCATTAAGGTTACCTCCATTCAAGGAACAACATTGAGTAGAAATGTCATAATTCATACATCTAAGATCATTACCCAACATTCCTCTATTGATATTTCCAATAAAAAAGAACCTTTTTGAGAATATAAAAATATGGTTTCAATGGATGATATCACAACCCCTTATGAGAATAGTTCTATCAAGGATTATTTGGTCGATGTTGTGGCTCATAAGAAGCTATATTCTAGGGGATTATTGAATTCTTGGGAAAAAAATAAAATCCAAAGATGAGGAAAATAACCATGTTGATGAGTGGATGGGGGCTTATTATAATATGATCCCCAAATCTCAATCTCTGTATCAAAAATAATTTTTAAACATTTGGATATTCATGGAAAACCTATTCTCTAAGATTTTATTTTTGATTTGTTTTTCATTGGGGGAATAAATTCTTTATCTAGCCCTTTTCACCACTTTCTGAGTTTTCTATTAACAATGGGGATTGACCGAAGCCTATTTTTTCATATATTTATTGATATTTATTTATATGTGTGTACATTTATATTCATTTATATTTATTTCATTTTTTATATTATGTGGGTATGTATATATATTTATATCTATATACAATTTTATTTAATTATGCATATATGCGTGTGTATATTTATATGTATTTTCATGTATTTATGTAAATTTATTTATATTTACATATTATAATTCTATATATATATATATATTTTTTAAATATTATGTTAGTGTATATATATATTTGTGTGTACATTTATATGTTTTCATAGATATATCTATGTTTGTATTTATAAATTATGAATAAAATTATGTACCCAAATAAATAGATATATTTTTATTTATTTATATGTAATAATAACAGTGATGTTTTTTAACTAATGGAAGATGGACCTTGTAGAGTGGTAATGGATAGACTATATAACGACAAGGTACGAGGTTGAAATCCGGCCTTATTTACGAGTATAATTAATTTTACAAGGATTTTTAGGTGAAAAACATTGAAATAAAATTGTATTAATTTTTTTAAAAAAAATTAATGTTTAAATTAAAATAAACACACATAAAAATATCATGGAAAAAACCACCATGTAAAAATTGACAAAATATTTTTCCTTATATGGGTATCTACAATGGTTTCTAAATAGAATCTTAACTCATTTAGTGGTAGTTTGAATTGACATTAATTTCTATTTTTTTATATTTTCATACTACATGACTATTTCTGTTGGTAAAATATAACTTTCGACCACAGTTAAGCTTGAAGCACAAAACAATTAGGTTATATCTTCTTATAGAAAGACTAAAATTTCCATACAATGATATTTATATTTATTTGGATCAATTAATATATAATTTTATATCGATGTAGAATTCAACTTTTATCTTGTATGATGGTCATAGAAAGAAAAATTTCAAATATTGTGTAATGCATTTTGAGAGCATAATTTATTTATCTTCTTATATAAATTTTTCAAGATATAGAATTAAAATAATTTTAGGGTGTCACATTTCTAAAGTAGGAACACAATTAGTTACGTTTAAACATTAACTAAAGAGAGTTTTTCAATGAAATATTTGATTTTTACTGTGATGACATAAATACTAATATTGAACAAAATCATTTAGTATGAATTTGGAATAAGGAACATTTCTTTTTCCATTAAAAGGTGATGAAAAATTTGAGACATTAAGGGATATTGTAATTATTTTTGGTGAACTCCTTTTTAAAATCCTTACAATAATAGGTTGAAAAAATTGATCACTTGGTGAATTAAAAAAGTAGAATTTTTTTAATTTTAGATATTTTATTGATTTATTGCATATAGAAAAAAATATGTTATAGAGAATTTAAAGAATTACTATATTTTCTGAAAAATAAAAAGGCATCGTTAAGGAAATTATCTATACTATTGGTTTAAACTTGAAGTCAAGATTATTATTTCATCCACTATAGGCTACCAACTGGAAACAAGAGTCTAAGCTATTATTATAGGGAACTATACCCTCATAACAAAGTGAATAATATTTTAAATTACAAAAAAAATATCTATAACATGTAATCAGAGTATTCTTAAGTAATTAATCCAAACAATGCTATAAAAAATTAAATGTAGAACCATATAGTCATACATCCCAACTGATCACACATTGGACAATAAAATATACAAAATAAATAAAAATATAAGGATTCACTACTACCATATATGAGAGACTCCCCATCCTGGTCTCTAAATATATGATTAAGATAAAAAGTTTAACTATCCAATTCTGGGGACTCTTATCTACATAAACCTGTAAAGAATTATGTTTTCTTGGGTGCCCAAGTGCCACATCTACCTATGAAATGTGTGAGTATTACTCATTAAGGCTCTTACAACCATGTCCCTAACATCACCATAAAATATATTCTTTTCAAATATGATATGATTAGAATAAATAAAACAATTTAAAACACAATAAAATAAAAAAGACTAATCATCAGGTATTAAGGTGTCACTTGGGATCAACCATACGTATTTCAACTAGTGTCGGGGTGTCACTCAGAACATGGAATAGTAAATCCAAGGGTTAGGTATATTCACTCCCATAATGTATTCATACTATCTGGTGAAAAAACCATATCCCTAATAAAACCCTAGGCACCCCAAACAATATCATGAATAATCATTGGTTCCTAGATAATATCCAAGGCATTGCTCATAGTAATAGGCTTGGCTTCTAGATCCCAGGATGAAACCTTGGGATCTCGTCGTATCATTCCAAAACAGATAGATCCAAGGGAATGACCTTAGTATCTCAATATGTCAAGAATAAATCTAGATATTAATAATCTTATTCATCCATATAGTATTTTGATCAGTAAACAGATCCGTTGATGGATCCTATGAATCTCATCATATTAGGATTAGATCACAATCACATGTAATCTCAACGGAATATATAATATAATTATTAATGAACATATCATTTGGGAACCATGGAATATATAGTATTAGGAATAAATCCATATCCCAAATAATCTCCCTAGAATCCATAAAGTATATTTCTTAAATCCGGATCCTAGGAGAACATTTTTGTAATTCCATATAATGTCACATGGTATGGTCATCTTCTTGAAAAGGTTATCATCACTGTTACCATATCAAGCTCACATCATCATTCTTCAAGTTTTAATGTTACACATTAAGTAACCAATACATACTCCCCAAAACTAACCCTCCTTATGATAAAAATTAAATTAGTAAATCAACAAGGTTTCCTTCATATTCATCACAAGTTGGACAACCTATGCAGGATTCTTTATTCCAATCTAAACTTTCATGCCAATTCCACAACTCATATGCCATATCATCCCTCATAATTATGATAGTACTATTATAAAAACACTTTTATCCTAATATAATCAATAACATAATAACTCTAGTGGTATGTTATGATTTCCATCCCACATCACAATATCATCCAAGGTTTCTCATCTCACCCAACTTATAACTAACGTACCTAGGGTAAACCCTCCTAAAATGGCCCACCAATGAGAAATGTAATCACTCAAAACGGGAGGGGTGAATCAGTGATATATTTTTTCTTTTATGTTATCTTCCATATTGAACAACCATCACCTCTTGTTAATTATTTATTTCTTTTATAAAAACCAAACATACAAACTCAACCATTGGAAGATAAGAATTTACAATGATCACTACGCAACAAGAGTATCTAGTCCTTTTGATGGTTTAGAAAAAATATGATACCATATAATACACTGCAAAATAATACTTTTTGTGTGATTAAAAAATTAGTAAATGTAGTTTCTCTTTCATAGCACTAAAATAAAAAAAAACTATTTATGTTCTTTTTCAAGCATAAAATATGTAAACATGATTTTATAACAAGTTTGAAAACCATCACCAATAGTTTAATAACTTTTATATTATGCATAATTAAAACCCTTTAATTTTATTATTATTTAAGAACATTAATTAATTTAATTACCTAGTATTATGTAATAAAATTTTCATTAGACATTGTATAAGTCTTAGTAGGATCACTCTCTCTAATTCCTCTATCCATTTCATCTATCATTCAATGATATTGACAATTTTTTGTAGTGATATAAAACCTTTATCTTTCCATATACTTTAACCAAAAAACAATTTTCTATAAAATAATCCATCTAAATCCTTACCATTCAATGATATCATCCATAATGTTAAACTGATGAACAGTAACCGCATATTTTTTATTTACTTCAAATTTCTTATTCACCTAAACTTGGATATTCCTTTTTTGGAAATAACTTTCACGAAACTCTTGATAAAAGAAGTTTGTATGGTTATATTGAACTATTCTTCTATCCAAAAAATATATATGGCCAATTATTATTCCCTCAAACCTTCCTATATAAGTAATGTACTGTAAATCTATTTGAAACTAAAACTCCATTTCTATCATTTTTTTTCATTTGAACAGTACGTTCATATGGTGTACTTAAATCCCTTAATATTGGTGGGCATGAAATATTAATGGTGGGAACTTGAATTTATTTTCACTCATAATAAATATTAATAAATATAAAATAAATCAAAAATAAAAAAATATTAAATATTCTAAGATATTATAAAACCTTAAATGAAATTTTTTTAAAATTTCATCTTCATAAAACATTTCATCATAATTTTTCTTCTAGTAAATGATATTTAAATAATATTTTATAAGATTATTTTTTCTAGATTCTATAACTGATCAACTATTTTTTATACTGTTTTTTAGAAATAGACTATGATAAAAAACTATAGCTCTTCTATATTTCCAAAAAATCTTTAGCTTTACAATTTTTT
This sequence comes from Viscum album, assembly GCA_963277665.1. Lineage (NCBI taxonomy): Eukaryota > Viridiplantae > Streptophyta > Magnoliopsida > Santalales > Viscaceae > Viscum > Viscum album. The sequence goes on along the minus strand of OY728121.1, from coordinate 1,671,474,767 downwards.
TCAATACTTTCAATATCATCATTGACAAACTATATAATAATGTGAGTCTAAAACATAATTTATCACATATTAATGATTGGAAATAAATAAAATATATCCCTTAATGTCCTAATATAATACCATTATCTTCTTCTTCTCAATGATATTCACAACATAGACTTTCCATAAAACATCCTCTGAAAACATTCAGTTTAGAGGACTATGTCTGGTCATCAAGGTTGAACATGATCAAACAATATAAAATTCAACATTCCCTTTCACTTGAAGATTCTCAATCTGTTGAAATGTATCCAAATATATGATTTTTCTAACATGAAAATTTCATGGAGAACCTTCTATTGTGGTTCTTTCCTGTAAACAATATCGAAATCTACATTTTATTCTCTTTGTTTGAAAATAATTCCTCAAAAAAGGTTCATATATAATTTCATATTAATTCTTGGATCATCAATCCATTACATGATTTCATGAACTTTAAGAATAGAAAATAATCAGCATACATATTAGATTTCCTCTATCTGAAACCCCTTTTTCTAGAATTTCTATCTCTAGGAATCTTGTGTCCAAAAATGATTCAACTTCTCCTCAACAAAATGAAATATCTAGAGGTTTTCCATGATGTTATGAACATTGAGGCCCACATAGAATTATGTAATTTAATTTTTAATAACTATTTAAATATTTTGTGTTGTGTATTCCTTCTTAGTCTATCTGATAAACTCGTTTGTGGAAAGATATTTCCTGAAGCAAGTACACCCACAAAACAGCATTCACATTGAAAGAAAATAATTTATAAAATTTCTTAAGAAAACATTTCCTGATCATCAATGTCCAAACACTTTTTTCTAATCTTATGATTTTAAAAATTAAGGTTATTAAATAAAATAAATACCAAAAAATTCAATAAATATCAATTGTCCGAAAATATAAAAAAATATGTGGCCTTCTGGGTCTAGACAACCTCCCCATTTAGATATTTTTTTCAACCAATAATCATAAATCAATAAATATTGATACATCATTCTATCTATAACTTATAAAAAATTATAATCCTACGTGAGAGAACTCAATATCGGAAAAAAGAATCACTGAATATAAATACCATGTGGTCCAAAAGTAATGACTTAGGAAACATATTCTTAAACTTCACACATACCATATTCTCTTCACAATATTTCCAAATTCTTGTTTGAATTTTTTTTTCTACTTTAACATAAACAAAATTCCAAAAATGTTCTCATATTCACCAGATCGTATCAAAGCATACCCCAATTGAAAACTACCCCTAAATACATTATTTCCTTAAAAGGTATAGAAAATTCCAATGGATTGATTATTGATACATAATTTTTATCCCACTTGACATTAATATGTAGAGAAGATATGAGATAGGGAATTGAAACACATACCGCAACCCTGAAGAGAAGAAGGTTTGATTCCCATGATCATCCTGAGTTTTTGAAAATAATAATTTGGAAAAGGATTTGTAAAGATATCGTAAATATGTAACATTATAGGATCATTTTTAAACATGAGTTAATTATTTTATACTTTCTCTTTGATGAAGAAATATTTTATATCAATATACATTTCATGAGAATATTTCACTAGATTATCAGTGAAATTTAATGAACTTTGATTATCAAAACCCATGTGAAGGGGTAACATTACTTCAATAATAAAATCCACCAACTGGGTTTTCATCCACATAACTTGTGTTGCATCTTGAGTGGTGGAAACATAATTATCTTTAATTATGGTAATAGTTTAAGAATTTTTATTTTTAGTATGGAAAAACAAACAACATTCCCCAAAAAATAAAACTCAACCAGACATATATCTTCCATCATCCACACTTTCTACCAAATCAACATCCATATAACAAAAAAATATTCTTGAGCTATTGAATTTTATATCAAAATTTATTGTGCCCTTGATATATCTATGAATTATTTTTCCATCCAAGAGATGATTTTATTTTGGATCACTTTGGAATATTTCATATAAAGTAACAACTTATAAAATATCTTTTCCAAAATTAGTTGGATATAATAAAGCAACCAATCACCTTTCTAAATTCTTTAAAATCCACATTATTTCCTTATACATCTTTAGAGAAAAAATCAAACAAAATTTGTGTTTGAAAATAAATTTTTCTTTTTCATATCCAATTTATTATGAAGTTTCTATCAGAATTTTTTTAATATATAAAAATATATTTCTTCTTTGATGAGAATTGTAACATCAGAAAATATTCATTTCATAAATAATGAAAATTTCTTATAAATTATTTTCCTATATTTTAAAATTATCGCATGTTCCTTCATCATTCCCAAAAAAGATTATTTTATCATCAAAAAAATATAATTTTAGGGATATATTATTTTTTAATATATAGATTACTATCAACTGTTACATTATTAAACATCAACTTCCGTAATTAGGTATCCAATTTTAAATACTAAGCTCTCAGTGCATAAATTAAATCATAAAAGGAATTATTCAACTTGAAAACAAAACATATATATTTTAGAAATGTGAAGTGATACTATTGATCAATATAAAATTCTTTATTGTGTTCTCCTTTAATAAATTTTGAATTTACATCCATCTAAAAACATTTATAACCTTGTTGTGATGTAATATCTAAAAATATTTTTATTTTTCAAACCACTCTAAAAGTTTAAAAGTATCATAAATGTGAATTCATTAATTTTGTGAGTAACCAATAAAAACCTATAATTCATTTTTTCTTATCACTTCAACATCTCCATTTAATTTTATTCGGTACACAAACATTTTACTAAAAACAGTTTCCTTAATGGTTTTATGTTTAAGATCCCATGTATCATTTTGCCCAATCAGATCCAACTTTATGTTCAACTAATGAATACACTCTTAATTATCCAAATATTTATTAATATATTTTGTGTCAACTTTCGAATAAAAATAACTATGTGTAACAAACTCTAATGATCTTCTTTTTTGAACTTTTTTTTGAACACCAATGATGTTTTTTACTTCCAGTAGTTTTCCCAGCCTGTGTGATGCTAAGTTCTAGTAAATTTTGATGAACAAAAATTGAGTTGTGGAAACATAAATAGATTCAATTTGATCCTGGGTATTAAATTTTTATGGCATCACATAGTTTGGAAATTTTTTCATGACTCTCAATAAAAACTATTTCGTCTTCCCCAATTTCCAAATCAACATTTATTTTGAATCTTATCATTATGATTTTCCAAGAAAATTAACATAATAATAAATAAATATATTCTTTTTTTCTTTTTTAAAAATATATATCATCTAACATTAACATCAAATCCCCGAAAAATTCAATATTCACCTTTTTGTTCAAATTTTCCAATATCTCTACTTTTAATTTTTATGAAGAAGGGACTCCCAAAAACCCATAATTATTTCAATCATGTAATTTCATTGTATAAAATTTCATAAGGAGATATATAAGAAATCGGTCTATAAAAAGACCAATTAATAATATAATATGTTGTACTCATCAATTTACTCTGTCAATTGTGATAAATAACATGTTCTATCAACCTTGTACATCCCATCTTCCCAAAACATCTATCCTTTATTTCAACAACACCATATTTCGGAGTTGTGTATGATGAACTGAACACATGATGAATTCCGCTAATTTTTAATATAGTATCCAAGTTATTCATTTTTTATTCAGCACCATTATCGGTTTGAAAAATCACTGAAAAATATAGAAATTCCATTTCTTCTATTCTCCTAAAACTAGTAAACATTTATGGAGATTCTAATTTATATTTAAAATATATAATAAATATAATCAGGGTAAAATAATTAATGAAAGAAGTTAATTAATTATCTTGGATAGTAAATTTCATTCCCATTGTCCTATAATATCAAAATAAATTATCTATATGGTTTGAGAAGAATGAATTTCAACTTTCTTATGAACTATTTTTGTAATTTTCATCTATTGAAAAATAGAATAACACCAGTCTCTTATTCTTATCATATCAAAGAATATCATGTACATTATCTCTATTTTCTAAATTTCTCAAATTCCTCTGACACATATGTCCCAACATTTTATTCCCTAATTTATCTTATTCCATCTTATATTACAAAAAAACAACAAAAAACAAGTTCCCTTTGAACGAAAAACTCTCATTGAAACTTTTCCATATTAGAATTTTTTTTACAAAAAAACTATCTTTTTGAAAAAATATTATTTCCACCATCAAAAAATTGTAAAAAACATAATATGTAGTGTATCATATCAACAATAAACAATCACTCTTTTGGATTTTACATCTTATTCCCCATTAATAATATATCCAGTGCCTTTGATTCTGAGTGACTCATCCTTTCAAAATGTCACAGTTACTTATTTAATATATTTCAAATTCATAAAGAGATTCATATGTACTCTAATATGTATTGGGAAAACACTATCAAAAATCCTAGTTTGTTCTCGTTTTGTATCTTTGATATATTATTTAAAACAATATCATATTCTTTGAATTTATGTTTATTCCAATCCAAATTTTGATAATTTTAAAAAACAAAATGGTGTTGGTAGAAAAAAATTCATCTTTTTCAAAGATATACATGTTATCCAAGTGTTTAAAAAATATTTTACAAAGGATGGAAGATACTCTTTGTCGTTATACTATCATTTATTATGGTTCCTTCTTTGAGTTGATAGAATATATATGAAACTCTTATTTCAGTTACTCATCGTATTATTGAAGTGTTTTTGACTGAAACAACACATATTTTATCTATGGAAAAAATCCACCACAATACCAATAGTAGACATTGAAAGAATATTTTCCTTTATACCTTCCATATTACAAGGTATTGTAAACTTGATTTTCGATTACATTATTAGTTTCTATATTATGACTTCATCCCGAAAATTTATGATATCTTTATAAATTATATTATTTAACTTATATTTCTTCCCATATTAATCAAAATATCCATTATTGTATTTCTTCATATATTAATCAAAATCACCATTATTACAATCCACATATTTTATCTTTGTTTGTTTATTCTACTTACATGAGTTTCTCAACTTTCATAAAATTATTAACATATTAATATTTATTTTCATCCATTAAGATATACTTTTTTGATATTTCATAGGTTCACACTTCTTATAAATTTAACTAGTTCCCAAAATACAGTTTTTTGAAACTTGGAACATCATGCTCAGTTTTAGTGAATGTTTATTGTAAAAGTTATAACTCTTCATCATTTAATTTTATCTTAACATAAATATTTTTATATATATTTTTATATAAAAATATATTTCGTAAAATTATCAATACCATACTTTTATATATATTTCTCTTTAGGAAAATATTCTTTAAATTTTTCTATACCAATTTCATTTTTCATTTTCTTTAATTTTATTACAAATATTACATTATTTTATTTAAATTATTTTAACATTATATTGGCATGACATTATAACTAGGTGTCTTATTTATAACTACTTAATTTATAACCAAAAAATCATTATCAATTAATTTATAACTAGGTGTCTGTTTTCTATGGGAACAGTAGTGAATTTTTAAGTTTCATCTTCACTGTAATCATATTTATCATACATACTCAAAATATGCCTCTTAATTGATTGAGGGAAATTTTTATCCTTTCCCTTAGTATAATATCTATATTTTTTCATGTTTATTACAGTATATTCATGAAATTTTATAATATTTTTCACATTATTCATCATCCTTTATTTGATGGATATTTGCAGAAAATTTTCCAATAACATGATACCCAAAATATTTTATTACTGAATTCCCTTTACACATCCAGGTCCCTCTCTTCACATTTTTAGAAAATAAAGAAAAAATTTATCCAGATTTTTACTAACCTAAACTTTAATTTTGGAGCCACTAAATTCTTTATCTATAAGTATTTTCATATACTTTCTTTTATTGGATGTTATGAGGGAGATTTCTCTCTAAAATTTTTCGATTATTTTCATAACTTTCTCTCTATTCATTTCAAATGTAATTATAGTCCTTTGTAAATAATCCAAATATAGAGCTTAAAGTTCTCTATATTTTAAGATGAAACTTTGGTATCAATAATCTAAGGAAAAATTTGTGAGATATTCTTAACCACAATTTTATATTAATGACTTTCACCAAGATATATTCATGTACAAACAATTTTATTCACCCGTATTAGAACGTATCTAGTAGATTCGTAGTCAACCATTTTGGGTTCTTCATACATTAGCCAAAAAAAATTAACTCTTACTTCTTCACCTTTTTATTACCTTTGTATATGTTTTTAAACTTTTCTGAAATTCCTTTGGTAGTTATGGCTCCCCTGAATCTATGAAATTCACTTTCATAGAGTGAAGAAAAAAAATAATTTGTATCCCTTCCATCATTCTCTAGATTTCTCTTATCAATGTTTTTAAGTAGAACATTATATTTGTAACAAGGAAATCCATATGTAGTATCCTTTATAAATTTATAACCATGAGATATAATATATGTAAATATTATATCTTTCTAGATATGATATTTCTTTCAATAAAAAATTAAAACCCCCTTAATATTGACAAAATTAAAATTATCTATAGAAACATATCATGAATCCTTATCAAATAGTAAATTAATAAAACTATACTCTGATAACAATTGAAAAGATCCATGTGGCATAAATTCAATTAATTATAGGGGGAGGGGTGAATCCATTATATCAGTTTTTTTTATGTTATAGTTCTTATAAAAAAACCTTCACCAACTATTAAATATTTTTTTACTTTTCTAATAATAAGACATCAAAACACATCCACAGGAACATAATAATTTACCAGGATCACTAATAAACAATAGTTACTAGTCCGTGGAATGGATTGAAAATAATACATTACCACAAAATCCACTAGTAAACTATAATTTTTAAATGATTATAGAATGTGGGAAATATTATTTCACTTTTGTATCACTATAAAAAAACAATAGTACACATGCTTATTCTATCAAAGAAAATATAAATAAAGTTTTTAAAAAAATTGAGCACATTCACCGATAGTTTAAAAAATTTATTACTATGATTATTCAAAAAATATTACATTTTTATTATTTAAGAACAACACATCACATTCTTACCCCGTAGTGTATAAAAACTTCTTTCCATTACTTTGTACAAAATTCAGACAGATCACTTTATCTAATTCCATTATCTATTTCATCAATATGGAAATGGTTTTATTTGATTTTTTTCTACCAAACTAGAACCTTAGTCATTCCTTATAATTTCATCAACTAGAATCTATCTATCTAATATATCATTAAAATCATGTCTAACTAATGAGATCATCTACAATTTTCTTCATGTGAACACTAACCAAAACAGTTTTATTTACTTCAAACTTCTTCTTCACCTCATCTAAGGGATTAATTATTTTAAAATAGCATGCCCAAAAATCTATTCACAAGAATCTTGTCTGATGTGATTGGTCAATTCTATATCTCAAAATGTTTCTAACCTTTTATTCTATCTAAAATCCTTCCCCTGGAAGTGTAACATCCCAAGGTTTTCTAAAAATAAATTGAAAATGCTTGAAATTTTGGTTAAGGTATATATTTATAAGTATCCTTTAAACATAATTTTATTTCTTCTATGTTTTGAATTTCAAGAAACTTTCATCTACAATTGTGTTCAGTATGTTATTTAGAGTCTGATGGAACAAACTTTTTTTTGGGTGAATAGTAGCATGCCCTTATGAATATTAATATGAATAGTAATATGACCTCATGAATAGTAAATAATAATATTATTTTATTTTCCCATGGAAATAGGATAATGGGATCTTAATTAATTTTCCAATGTCACATAAAACTAATTGCACTTCAATATTGTTATTTTTCGAATTAACTGTGACCTTATTGAAAAATTAAATTAATAATATTTAAAAAATTATTTTTGAAAAATGGAGTTCATTTTTGAATTCTACACATCGAAAAATGGTTGGGGTAAATTTTTGGTATTTTTCTGAACGTCTTGAATTTTCGGTGAATAGTGAAATACGGTAAAATACTGTATAATCAATTTATCAGTAAAAATGCACTATTTATGACATCATAAGTGATGCAAGGCCTCTTGCTTCGAACTCACTTGATATTTTCACTAATTAAGGCCACTTTATTTGAGATTATTCATAGTCTTGATAAAAATATTATAATAATGATTAAAATAATCTAAAATACCTCCCCTCCTCCACTATAAATACCACCCTCACTCCCCTCTTCCTCCCACACCTCTCAAGCCTTGAGCATTGTCTAATTTCTACCAAATTCCCTCCTCAATCCTCTTCCCCACGTCCTAGAGCTGCTGTTCTCACCAAAAGACCAAAATCAAAGCCCTTAAGAACGATCTCAAGGAGAAGAGATCAAGAGGAGGTTTAAACAGTTTTGAAGTAAGACAAGCCCAAGGTAAGGGAATTTTTAACCCGATTTCCATTATTTGGGTTAACCTTCTACTTTATAATTTATGTGCTATTTAAATTGTTTGTGTGATGGGTTCTGTTTATATTATGTTTAATTATGTGTATTTACAGAGTATATACATATTCCATCCACTCAATTAAGTCTCACTTCAAATATACGATGTTTATAAGGGACTTTTTTTCTAAAATCCTTTTTTAAAATTCTATTTTATAAGATTCAAAGGAAATGTTTTTATGCTATTGTTTATGTTGTATGATTATGTTTTAGTTATTGGGTATTGTTTATGATGAAGGGTGGGACCTATATTTCCCTCCAATGCATTGGGTATGATTAAGTTGGAGGTCGGTCGTATGGTTACTCCAAGTGTAACTGTGATGGTTACACAAAGTAAGGTAGCCGTGAGGGTTACAAATTTTAAGGTAGCCAAGATGGTTACAAGATTATGTAAGTAATTCCCCAATATACCTCTATGATTATAATTATGTTTGTGTGGATCTTGTTTAAATCTCATGTTACACAAAGTAAGATTTTATGGTTGTAAAGCATGTATTTTGAAAATGTTTTCATACGTCATCCGTATTCATGGACTAATGTGATTTTTCCTTCTTTTTCATACCTTACTGAGATTTTGTGCTCATCCCAAGTTTTTTAAATGATTTTTCACAGGTTAATGGATGAATAATACAAGGAAGGAAGACATGTAAAATGTTGAAGAATTGTCAAGGAGTCTTGTTTTATGTTTTAATGTTTTATATTCTGAGGAAAATGGAAACTGATTTTATGGTATCCACTATGTAACAATGTGTAATGTTATAAATGTTTTGTCTTAATTCTCTAAAGCTCTAAACTTGAAAAGATCCTAAATGTATAATGAAGTGTTTTCTTGAATAAATTCAAGATTATGTATGAAATAAATTCGGGTCCTTATAGTTGGTATCAGAGGATGGTTTAGCTAACTTTACGGGTTAAGGTGATGCTAATAGAATACCATAAATAATTTTCAATCTATGTTTAATTTGTTATAGCATTTAAAGATTACCATGTTGCTTCATCTACGAAATGCTTGTTTAGAATGGTTGTCCACAGAAGGTACATGGATGCTGAAGAGGATAGGCACCGACAGAATGACAGCCTTCCTGATCAACAGCCTGGAATGGTAGGGATTGGAACCGAGCAGTTTGTGACAGTAATGGCTCAGCTAACGCAGGCAATAAATGGTGGTGGCATCCATGCAAGAGGACAAATAGAGGCACCCCAACAGAACATGATAGTGGTGGAACATTTTATGAGACAACATCCTCCTGCATTCAATGGATCTTCCGACCCAGTGGCAGCAGAAGGATGGATTAAAGCCCTTGAAAAGATATTTGATGTTATGGGATGTTCGGACAATCAGAAGGTAAGTCTTGCCATTTATCGTTTTGAAGGGGAAGCTGATCAGTGGTGGTCAATGGTAAGGAATATCAGGGGTAGAGAGGATTTTGATTCCTTAGTGTGGGATGAATTTAAAAGTCTTTTTCTTGAAAATTATTTTCCTAAGGTGGTGAGACTTAGAATGGAGAAACAATTCCTTGAATTGAAACAAAAGGAGGAAGATCAGTGGCTATATATGAGGCGAACTTCACCCGACTGGCGAGGTATGCTCCGAATCTTATTCTGGATCTCGATAGCAAAATCAACCACTTTTACTCAGGATTGAAGCCAAGGTATCGAAGGGTGTTGGCCTCCCGTGAATTCAAAAGTTACGAGAAACTTGTCCGATGTGATGAGAGGGTAGAGATGGAGTTTGCTGACGATCACATGCAATTTGGAAACAAAGAGAAGAAGAGGTCCAATTGGACAACAATGGGTAAGAATCAACCAATGAAATCTGATGGTAAGAAAATACAGTTTCCAGTTTGTGAAAAGTGTGGCAAGAAGCACCCTGGGAAATGTCTTATCAAAACCGGGAAGTGTTTTAAATGTGGTAAGTTTGGACATATGGACCGAGATTGCAATGAAAATGATCCAAAGACTAATCTTGATTAGCAAACTATAAAGTGTTTTAAATGTGGTGAGATGGGTCACTATGCAAATGCCTGTCCAAAGAGGGATCCATATGATGCAAAGAAGCCAGACTACAAGCAGAAAGGTGTAGTGAGATCCTTTGCGACTACGTCAGCTGATGTTGGGCCATCCAATGAAGTTGTATCAGGTACTTTGTTTGTTCACTCAGATTTTTCTAAAGTTTTGTTTGATACGGGGTCTACACATTCCTTCATCTCTGAGGAATTTTCTAGTAAATTGGAAATATCACCTCAACAAATGATACCCGAACTTGTTGTTAAAACACAAGGGGGAAATGTTATAGCAAAGAGGAATTATAAGAATATTTCTATTGTGGTATGTGGAAAGACCATACCTGCAAACCTTGTTGTTTTACACTTAGTCGAGTTTGATGTTATTCTGGGGATGGACTGGCTTTCTGATTATCATGCTAAGATTGACTGTAGAGCAAAAGAAGTTGTTTTTCAGAAAGAGTTTCAGTTTGTATACAAGAATGAACCCATACAATTGATAACATATCAAGAAGCTGAGAAACTAATGAAATATGGAAATGAATGTTATCTGGCTCATATTTTTGAAAACAAGAGAACTATTCAAATTAATGATGTGCTAGTGGTAAATGAATACCTTGATGTTTTTCCAAAGGAGTTACCCAGTGTCATACCTAAACGAGAAGTCGAATTCACAATTGAATTAGTTCCTGATGCTAAGCAAATTTCAAAACCCCCATATCGTATGGCTTCAATAGAACTTCTTGAATTGAAAAATCAGTTGCAGGATTTGCTTGTCAAAGGCTTCATTCATCCCAGTACTTCACCATGGAGAGCCCCTGTTTTGTTTGTTAAAAAGAAAGATGGTTCCATGAGACTTTGCATTGATTATAGATCTTTGAATAACATCACTGTTAAAAACAAGTATCCTTTGCCTCATATTGATGACTTGTTTGATCAGCTCCAGGGATCTCAGTACTTTTCCAAGATTGACTTGAGATCCGGATACCATCAGCTGAAGGTGGAGGAGGATGACATCCCGAAAACAGCCTTTCGTACTAGATATGGGCATTATGAATTTGTTGTTATGCCATTTGGGATAACTAATGCACCTGTTGTATTCATGAATCTTATGAATAGAGTATTTCATGAGTTCTTGTATATGTTTGTGGTTGTATTTATTGATGACATTCTGGTTTTTTCTAAAAATAAAGAGGAGCATGAAAAACATCTAAGGGTTGTTTTACAAACTTTAAAAGAAAAGAAACTATATGGAAAATTCAGAAAGTGTGATTTTTGGTTGTATAGATTTCTTTTCTTGGGAACATTGTAAATAATGATGGAATAACAGTTGATCCTGCCAAAACAAAAGTAGTTGATGAATGGCCAAGACCCACAAATGTTAAAGAGATTCGTAGTTTTCTGGGCTTAGCAAGTTATTACCGACGCTTTGTTAAGAACTTTGCATGGTTATCTAGCCCAATAACTATGTTAACACGGAAAGGGGTTAAATTTGTTTGGACAGAGGAATGTGAGGTTTGTTTTCAGGAACTAAAGAAGAGATTGGTGAATGCTCCAGTTTTGGCCTTACCTTCCCGGAATGGTGAGTTTGTCATCTATAATGATGCTTCTTTGAATGGGCTTGGTTGTGTTTTGATGCAGAATGGTCAGGTAATTGCTTATGCTTCGAGAAAACTTAAACCTCATGAGATGAATTATCCCACACATGATTTGGAATTGGCAGCTGTGGTTTTTTCTTTGAAAATATGGAGGCATCATCTATATGGAACCAAATGCCAAATATATACTGACCATAAAAGTCTTATGTATATATTCACTCAGAAGGAATTAAACATGAGGCAGAGAAGATGGCTAGAACTGATAAAGGATTATGACTGCACTATTAATTACCATCCTGGAAAAGCAAACAAAGTAGAGGATGCCTTAAGTCGGAAAAATCATGCATCATTAACCATGATACATTTGGAACGTGATCCCTTGATTAATGTTTTGATAAATTTTGGCTTAGAAGTTGTTGGTGCATGGAATATATCTGTTTTGTTTCAGGTTTCTGTGCAGTCTTCGTTGTCAGACAGAATTATGAAAGCGTAGGGGGAAGACCGTGAGCTACAGAAAAAGGTAGAATTGGTTAAAATGGGTAAGTTTCCAGAATTTAATCTTGATAAAGATTGTGTATTAAGGATTGGAAAAAGGTTGTGTGTGCCTTGTGATTCCTAGCTGAAGAAAGAATTGTTGTGTGAAGCTCATAGTTCTCCATTTTCTGTTCATCCTAGAAGTACAAAGATGTACAGAGACTTTCGGGAGTATTACTGGTGGAATGGGATGAAAAGAGATATTGTTGATTTTACAATGAAATGTTTGACATGTCAGCAGGTTAAAGCAGAGCAACAGTTACCGAAGGGGATGCCTCAGCCTTTGCCAGTGCCAGAATGGAAATGGGAGAATATATCCATGGATTTTGTGGTCGGGCTACCAAAGACTTCTCGAGGTAACAATGCGATATGGGTTATTGTTGATCGGCTAAAAAAGTCTGCTCATTTTATTTCAATTCGAGATACAATGACATTAGATCAGCTTTCTTGATTGTACCTCAAAGAGATTATTAGGTTACATGGAGTTCCTCTTTCCATTGTGTCTGACCGAGATACCAGGTTCACTTGTAAATTTTGGAGGGGACTTCAGAAGTCTTTGGGCATAGAGTTGAATTTTAGTACAGCTTTTCATCCTCAATCAGATGGGCAGTCAGAGCGAACGATTCAAACATTGGAGGATATGCTTCGAGTTTGTTCAATGGACTATCCGGGAAGTTGGGATCAGCATCTTTCATTAGTTGAGTTTTCTTATAATAACAGTTTCCATTCCAGTATTCAGATGGAACCTTTTGAGGCCTTGTATGGAAAGCGGTGTCGGGCTCCTGCGCTTTGGGATGAAGTCGGTGAAATAAAGTTGATGGGGCCAGAATTAGTAGAAGAAGTGGCTGAGAAAGTGAGGATGATCCCGCAACACATGAGGACAGCTCAGAGTAGGCAGAAAAGTTATGCAGATAATAGAAGGAAAGACTTCTCTTTCAAGGTAGGTGACCATGTTTTCCTTAAAATATCTCCTTGGAAAAGTGTGATGTGTTTCGGTAGGAAAGGGAAACTAAGTCCACGGTTCATCTGTCCTTTTGAAATCTTGGATAAAGTTAGAACAGTTGCATACCGCGTAGCTTTGCCTCCGAGCTTATTTCAGGTACACAATGTTTTTCATGTTTCGATGTTGAGAAAGTATGTTCCAGATTCATCACATATCTTGAGGCCAGAAGCAGTTCAGCTAGCAGAGAACCTTTCTTATGAAGAAAAACCGGTTCAGATTCTTGATCGAAGAGAACAGGTATTGCGGAATAAGGTAATCCACCAGGTAAAGGTTTTGTGGAGAAACCACATGGTTGAAGAAGAAACATGGGAGTCTGAAAATGCTATGAGGGAAAAATACCCTCAGTTGTTTAATAAGTAAATAAAATTGTGAGGACGCAATTTCAAGAAGGTGGGGATAATGTAACATCCCAAGGTTTTCAAAAAATAAATTGAAAATGCTTGAATTTTTTTTTAAGAGATATATTTATAAGTATCCTTTAAACATAATTTTATTTCTTCTATGTTTTGAATTTCAAGAAACTATCATCTACAATTGGGTTCAGTATGTTATTTAGAGTCTGATGGAACAAACTTTTTTTTGGTGAATAGTAGCATGCCCCTATGAATAGTAATATGAATAGTAATATGACCTCATGAATAGTAAATAATAATATTATTTTATCTTCCCCTGGGAATAGGATAATGGGATCTTAATTAATTTTCCATTGTCACATAAAACTAATTGCACTTCAATATTTTTATTTTTCGAATTAATTGTGACCTTATTTAAAAAATAAATTAATAATATTTAGAAAATTATTTTTGAAAAATGGAGTTCATTTTTGAATTCTACACATCGAAAAATGGTTGGGGTAAATTTTTGGTATTTTTCTGAAACTCTTGAATTTTCGTTGAATAGTGAAATACGGTAAAATACCGTATAATCAATTTATCAGTAAAAATGAACTATTTATGACATCATAAGTGATGCAAGGCCACTTGCTTCGAACTCACTTGATATTTTTACTAATTAAGGCCACTTGATTAGAGATTATACATAGTCTTGATAAAAATATTATAATAATGATTAAAATAATCTAAAATACCTCCCCTCCTCCACTATAAATACCACCCTCACTCCCCTCTTCCTCCCACACCTCTCAAGCCTTGAGCATTGTCTAATTTCTGCCAAATTCCCTCCTCAATCTTCTTCCCCACGTCCTAGAGCTGCTGGTCTCACCAAAAGACCAAAATCAAAGCCCTTAAGAAGGATCTCAAGGAGAAGAGATCAAGAGGAGGTTTAAACAATTTTGAAGTAAGACAAGCCCAAGGTAAGGGAATTCTTAACCCGATTTCCATTCTTTGGGTTAAACTTCTACTTTATAATTTATGTGCTATTTAAATTTTTTGTGTGATGGGTTATGTTAATATTATGTTTAATTATGTGTATTTACAGAGTATATACATATTCCATCCACTCAATTAAGTCTCACTTCAAGTATATGATGTTTATAAGGGACTTTTCTTCTAAAATCCTTTTTTAAAATTCTATTTTATAACATTCAAAGGCAATGTATTTATGCTATTGTTTATGTTGTATGATTATGTTTTGGTTATTGGTCATTGTTTATGATGAAGGGTGGGACCTATATTTCCCTCCAATGCATTGCGTATGATTAAGTTGGAGGTCGGCCGTATGGTTACTCCAAGTGTAACTGCGATGGTTACACAAAGTAAGGTAGCCGTGAGGGTTACAAATTTTAAGGTAGACAAGATGGTTACAAAATTATGTAAGTAATGCCCCAATATACCTCTATGATTATAATTATGTTTGTGTGGATCTTGTGTAAATCTCATGTTACACAAAGTAAGATATTATGGGTGTCAAGCATGTATTTTGAAAATGTTTTCATACGTCATGCGTATTCATGGACTAATGGGATTTTTCCTTCTTTTTCATACCTTACTGAGCTTTTGTGCTAATCCCAAGTTTTTTAAATGATTTTTAATAGGTTAATGGATGAATAATACAAGTAAGGAAGGAAGACATGTTAAATGTTAAAGAATTGTCAAGGAGTCTTGTTTTATGTTTTAATGTCTAATATTCTGAGGAAAATGGAAACTGATTTTATGGTATCCACTATGTAACAATGTGTAATGTTATAAATGTTTTGCCTTAATTCTATAAATCTCTAAACTTGAAAAGATACTAAATGTATAATGAAGTGTTTTCTTGAATAAATTCAAGATTATGAATGAAATATGTTCGGGTCCTTATAGGAAGTTTTGTTTGTTAACACTGTTTAAAACCAAAACTCAAGTGCTCTAAATTTTTGGGTATTTAGATATTACATTCATAAATTTTACTCTCGCCCATTTATATATTATTTCTTTAAATAGGAAATTAATTAACTCGAATTTGTTTTCATACTCAATGAATATTCATAAACAAAAATTATAGTACAAATAAAAACATCCAAAATCATCTCAAATATTCTAGGCTCCCATTAAATATTCAACAAAAACTCAACATAAAATTATTATTAAATATTATTTTATTCATAAATATATGTTTTATAAAAGGTCATTAATTAATACTGTAGAATATTTAATTTCCCTGATTTTATATTTGTTCATCTGTTTCTAATATTTTTAGTCTGAAAACAGTTTGATAACAAACATAATCTCTTTATTCTTTCAATAAATTTTTTATCCATACACCCTTATGTTCCCTAATTAAAATATCATTATTGACACTCTATTAAGAAATATGAATTTTAAAATTTATTATCTTACTTATATAATGGAAAATATGTTCAATTTATCCATTAGTGTCTTTATAGGAAAACATCATCTTTGTCTACTCAATGATTCTCACAAATCAAACTTTCTAACAAAAACATCATCTAAAAACATTCCCTTTAGAGAAATTTGGATTCTACTCATGTTATAACATTATAAATCTTGATAAACATCAAACCTATATCTCTCATGAAGATTCATAGTCCAAATAAATGTTTTAAGAAATAAAAAAACTCTTCCTACAACTTAATTACAAAGAACTCATTCTTTTGGGGTTCTGTTAGGTGAACTTCATCAAGTGTTGTGTATGATTATCTGTGTCTAGAATTACTTTATCCGAAATTCTTAACATATCCTTAATTAATAAATACTGTATCATGAAACTATTTTTTTAGGTTGAGAACTTTAAGGATATAAAATCATATTAATATGTATTAAGTTATCTCTATCAGAAACCATGTTCTCAGAATTCCTATGCTCACAAATCTTATGTCTGATCTGCTTCAACATCCCAAAAACAAAAAAAAATTGTATTGAGTATTTCCATGATTATAAAAACATTGAGATATTCATAGAATAATCAGATTTATTTTTGATCATCTCGTTTGATATTCTATATTTTTTAGTCCTCTCTAATATATCGAATAAGAACTATTAGTTAAAGAAATGTTTGGAAATAATTACGCCTAGAAAAATAAATTTAGAATTGAAAATATAAATCTATGAATTTTCTTGAGAAAAATGTGTCCAATCATCTGGGTATGAACACCATTTTCGGATCAATATGTTTTACAAAGTAAGGTGGGTTTTTAAAGAAAAAAAACCAAAACATTCAGCAAACATCGATCATTCATCAGTCCAAAAAACAATATTAAGACAACTAAGTACCAAAACCTAGAGGATTATAACATACTAGTGGGATAGGAACTCTCACCCCACTCCACAATCAAGTACCCAAAAGGATATAAGGAAACTATTAATTCCTATATGGCCTATTCCTAAGCATGTTGTACCCATTCTTCACCCCCTACTCATTGAGACTACGAAACCTATACCATGTTCCTTGAAATCCACTATATCCATTTCATTTAACTAGTTCCCAGGGAGGATTCATGTACCTCATACACCATTATTTTACTCAATACATGAATCATCAATAACCAAGGTGTCTGTGTTAATTTAGAAAGTTCATATATCCTGAGGAATAATTTTAAGGATTAATACCTCATCAATCTATGGTAGAGGTATCAGCCTATATCTCAAGGGTCTATTATGCCCCTTAGCACTTATATCAGTCCATAGTCTCTTAATTTCAATGAAATAATTTATTTGAATAAAATTTTAGTCTCCCAAGGTGGTGATACTTTATATATCATTCTACATAAATAATATTCATAAGCCATAGTTTATGTTCAATGGACCACCTACCTTATAAAAAATTCATTCATCTAGGAGGAGGGCATACAGTCTCATATATGCTTGTCCATGACTCATCTATTCTCATAGTAACCTCTATAGTACCTATTTAATTCCTTAATTCCCAATTAAATTTAATATAATAAATTATAATTAATAAATCAAATTAATTTAAATATTTATAATGTCTAAAATATCATTGAGCATTATCTTCCTGTAAAAACCATGACCAATTGGATGTGTTCCACTCATGGAATGCACCATATCCTTATAAATATGAAATAACTGATATACAAATCTAATTTAATTAAAAGTTTCCTACAATTTCAAAAAACACCAAAAGATAACTCACTTGGTGGCATACCATCATCAAAATGTCCCATAAGGATTTATGCTCATTCTCTTGGAATGTTATATAACCACAACGAGAAAAATCCTCATCATATTGGGATAATTCCAACATGATTCAATTGAATAATCAAAAGAACCATAATACAAAACATATAAAATTTTAAATTAATGAAATAGAATGATGAGAATTGACCATGATGTACTCACCAAAAATCAGTGTCGAATGTGGTAATGTGAAGGCATCTTCATGGGTTTAGTATACATGAGAGAGAACGATAAGAGGGGTTGGGCTTAAAATAATTATAGATGAGATTTTTAATTTTACTTTTTTTAATAAAATATACTTCCTCACACATTTTTTGTAAGTATTTTAGAAATATAAACAAACCATTATAGATGGAACTATCTCAATCCTTTCCACCTCACATATTTTGACTGCATAGTTTTATATGTTGTGTGTTAATCATGTACATACCCATTTAGAATAAATTAAAATAATTTCATGGTTTTTATATAATCATGTTCCATATCCATAGGAAAAAACACCTCATATGTTTTACTGATGTTATTTCCCCTAATTGTATAATAACAATGAAATTGCCTAAACCCATTTCCAGGACTCAAACTCTTACCCAAAGATCCTATGATTCACTCAAGCACCCAAAACACCTATTAGTCCTCAATACAATTACAAATACCTCATCATGTAGCTATAAGTCTTTAAATATTATTCATATCCTAAATTCTCAAAATTACCCTACTCTAAAAATTACAAATTAAAATTCCCTTGAAAATTACAACTAGTCAAACATGGGACATTTTTGTTAGATATTCACTAATATATAAAATATGATATAATATATATAATGTGTATATTTTTTAAAATATATTTTATGAAAGTATTATAATTGATGTATTAAATACATGAGATAATAAATATATATATTTGATCTATATTATTTTCTCACTAACAATTTTTTTATTAGTTGTAATTTAATATAAACATCATAATTGGATTGACCGCTCATTGAATTGGATTGAATGAATTATGGGAATAAATTTATAAGTATATATTAATATGTTATATGATTTTTCATTTAATGAAACATGCCATGGATGGATATATAAATGGATTATATCCCTCATTTTTTAGATAAAAAATTATGATAAAACCACTCATTTATCTTTTCTTCCCATATAATTGTTTATGATCTATGATTAAGGGGATTTCACCCCATCAGTTTTCAGGTATCCTCATTATATGATGTTGATCAATTTTTTATTATTCCCCAATTGAGGAAAAGTGATTTTGTTTAATACTTTTGGATCTCAATCAAATGTTCTTCTTTTCTGATAAAGACGAATATTGTTGTACTTGGTGATTTCTATGTACATGATTTATAAATTTTATTTATGCATTGAATCTCAAAGATAGATATGTCTGTTTTTGGGATTTCTTCAACTGAATATCATCGTAAAATGATCATAAAAACCCCATAGGTTGTATTAGATCGTATTCTTCTTTTATGAATAAACATGTTTATTAAACGGCGCACTTGATAGCGGATGGATGGCCCCTCACACTTCCGGGAGTAGCACTCCCACCGCTCTCGGTGTTTTCTAGGGTTCCATCTACATCATTCTTCCACCATGTTTCTTCATCCTCTTTCTGGTCTCGTGTTCTTGGATGGAGTTTTGAATCTCAACCCCTATTCCTTCTCCCTGATGCCTTTCGTGGTGCCTTCCTCATACCTATTTTAACATTGCCTCCTCCTTTCCCTTTCCCCCCTTTCTACAATACTTGAGTCAGGGCCCTCTCTAATTTTTCTGTCTCACCCGTGCTCCATAGATGGACCCTTTAGTTTCCTTCAAGGTAGTGCTATTCTTCTCGGTTGATTTTCTAAAGGTTTGTTTTAATTGTCGCATCGTGAGTGTTTTCTCCTAGATACCTTGGACGTTTAAACTTGCTCTGACCTCACGTTCCTCCATGCCTCTCTAGGTCGGATTAGGAGCTGTGGTAACAAAGTGGTTTTGGGATATGCAGTTCATCAGTTGGCGGTTTTTTCAGGTGCCCTCACGTCGAATTTCTCTTGTTCAGATTTGGATTCTAGTTTAGTCATTGTCGGGAGACCTCTTCCATTCAAGTCCATACTCTAGTCTGATGTTCTTCTACTCCTCTCCCAGTCTGATCTAGAGCGGTGGTACTAAAGATATTTTGGGATGTGGGATTTGGTGGTTGATGGTGTTCCTTGTGCGACCGGAGTTGGTTCTCCTATGAAGAAGATTTGGTTTCCTTCATCTTCAACTTTGGTGTCGTTCAAATCTAGAAATGACATTAACAATGTTTTGGGTCGGTGTTCCCCCCTCATGTTACAATTAATGGATTATATTTTTATTTCGATTCGTGTTCGTTCTCGAAGATTATTGGTGAAGGGTTAGTTTTGTGCCTCTGGTTTTGGTATTATACGTTTTCAGTTATGGAGGTTGTCGATGTTGTTCACGATGGTATGTTCCGATGATGTTTTTTATATGGAAAGCTTGCTCTGTAATATGTTTGATGCTGCGATAGAAGATGACTGGTGTTCTAATGTGTTGGTGTTTTACAGTGGTGTGGATGAACTCAGGTAGTCAGCCAACGATTGGTGGCATGATAGGTCGGCATTGATGATGTCAGTGATTGGATGAATCTGACAACAGTGGGTCTCATGATGATTGAAGGCGCAATGGTGTGACTCCAGCTGAAGGACTTCTTGGAATTTGTGGGTGATTGAAATTTAATCTCTGTTTGGCTTCGTGAATCTGTATCCCGCATAGAATTTCGTTACTGCCCACCCACAAAGTGGTCAATTGAAAATCAAAAAGATAATTTTCAGGTTACAACTTGTTTATTAATTTTTGAGAAATATTTTTTTATTGTAAGATAATATTTATAAATCATATAAATAAAATATAAAAACATTGTATATACTACACCTATTTATGAACATAAATTAAATATTTATTTCAATAAATAGAATTTAATTTTAAATTTAATTATATTATATATAAAAAATTTATAATTAAAAAATTTATTCTAAAATATTTTTATAAATTTATAAAAGTCCTTTATAAATATATATTTTATAAATATAAATTTCCTAATTGATAAATGTATTTTCAATTAAATTTTTAATAGATAAATAAATTTTTTAAATACCTATTTAAAATTTATATTTCATGACTTATGATATAGAAGTTAATGGTTTATTTAGAAATCATGAATGTAAATTTATAAAGAGTTTATAAACAACAACATATATCGTATTTAGCTTATATAATAAAAATTATATACTAGATATTGAATTATAAAATTCTATTAATTCATTAAATATCATATAAATTTTATTTAATATAATTTTTGGAAGAATTTATTTTGAAAATAATATAACATGTTTTTACTAATTATAATTTATAATTAGAATTTTTTTTCAAAGAGTTCATAAATGGTTATATAATGTTCAAAATATTTAATTTATAATTTATTTAAGTGTTATTCCCCCATAGTTATAATTTTTTTATATTATGAATGACCTTATTCTAGAATTTATATAATGAATTTATTCTAGGATAGAGAATTAGTATCAGGCTAGATCTGATATCATAAAATATAGTTTTCATCTACCATGACCTCTGTTTACAATTTCAATTATGATCATGAGAGTAGTTTTTAGATATATATTAAGTATTATCATTTCTATAAAATGAATTATCTTTTGAGTAATGTATTCCGGGGTAGAGGTACTTGGGGTTAGAAAACCTACTTTCTTGGAGTCTTCCATTGGCTAGGAAATTGAATGGGGTTTCCTATCTCTCACTTCAGTTATACTCATGTGGAGTTTTCCAATCTCATATAACTCCATGACATTAGATGATATATTTGTTTACCATATTAATACGATTGATTTATAAATGTATTAACATTCTTATCTTTTATATGGTGGTGATTAACATTAAATTTTCAGTTTTGTAAATAGTTACACAATAATGTGGTGTGAACACATTAATTTTTTTGTTGGATGAAGGATTAAAAAACTAAATCAAGAGAAACAAGAATAAAAAGAGGGAACAAAACATGAGAATATAATTATTAAATATTATTTAATAGTTATGAATTTAATATTCATATGATGTATATTAAATTGGTGAGGCCTTAAAATGAATACACCACAAATACTAATTGGGGAATTCCTTCTTGAGAAACACTTATCATAACCTCGGTCGTCTAAATGGTTAGTTTGATGCCATAGTGGGGATCCCCAATATTATCTTGTTTATGGAACATAAGTAATGAGTTACTCAATATTATTCTATGGCCATTTTCACACCATAGTGGGGCTCACCATGTTTATCTTATAAAAGAATGTTTTTTAGGTCTACTTTGGGTTACACATGGCTAGGAATCCCAAAGGGTTAGGATACTAGAGGAAAATAATTTATTGAATTCATATGATATACTTGGAGAAGGGGTTATCTAATCAATTATCCAATAATAAAAAAATTAGTGATTGGGATAATTCCTTATCTAAATAACTATTGAGTGATTTTTATTCCATATTTGTGTTATTTGATTAGTAAAATATCTATCTTGGATTAAAAATTGATACTATGTGTGAGGTCACAAATTCTAGTGGGTTCACATTCATTAAAATACCTTATTAAAATTATACAGTACATGATATATGTATGATAAAAATATTCTATTGTATATATATATATATATATAACCTCATAATCATCATCCTCAAGCTAAGCCTATTTAATTAATCCTTCAAAATGAGATGTTTAATTTAAGACACTCAAAAAGCTAGTTA
Organism: Viscum album; assembly: GCA_963277665.1. Taxonomy (NCBI): domain Eukaryota; kingdom Viridiplantae; phylum Streptophyta; class Magnoliopsida; order Santalales; family Viscaceae; genus Viscum; species Viscum album. Next base: position 1,671,451,686 of record OY728121.1, on the reverse strand, counting down.
ATTAAGAAAAGTTCTAAAGAAATATTCTTTATATTAAAATACTTCATTCCTGAGTAACAAACTATTTAAATTATTCAATAAGAAAATCTGGATTCTTATTTAATAATGGAATTATTCTTTTAAGGTTTCAAATTCATTAGATGAAAAATGACCAAAGGAACCTTAGTCTCCACTAATGTATTCAATATGATTTGGTACATCAATTATTTTAGTCAAATATACTCAATATGATTGGATATGTCAAATTATATTCAATATTATTGAATAAATCAATAATTTTGTGATGCTAAATTATTCCATAATGATTTATTAATTATATAAATAAATTCTATAATTCAGATAGATTTATGATATCAAATATATGTTTTTCAATATTATTAAATATTAAGAAGGTCGTAATGATGAAAATAACTTAATATTTATTTTTTCATGTAATAGAGGAATGAAGTTTCTACATCGATAATTTGGATGCCTCAAGCTTGGTTAATCGCATCATTTTATTTTTACAATATCTCACATATCTCTTGAGAGGATATTTTAAATAATATTTTATTAAATGTAAATGATATTGGTTTTTTACACATGTTTTTTTATTAGTTTAATTCTATAACATTCTTTAAAGGAGTTAAAATTTCTTATTCGGTTTAAGGAATTTAAACTATTTTCATTTATTGAAATGTTCTGAAAAATATGACTAAATTAAATGAAACAAATTACATCATATTATCAACATGTTGATAGTGGATTAATTGGGAATATGATTTTTGGATTATATTAATATATAGATAGTATAAGGGGGAAAATTCAAAACCAGAAAAAGATAATTTTTTTGAAATGTTCAAAAAAAATTCCTCAGAAGAATATCACGGTCAAAATAACCTATGGCTTACATGAATGGAATGTTAATAATTCAATATGATTGGATTATATATGATATACCTTATTGAGTTTATGGGATTTCCACATCAAGTAATTATATTATATAAATTAATTATTTTACTTTTTTGGCTATATGATACCAAATTCATATTTTAAAAAGTTTTGTAAATATACATGAGTTCAATTTCAATGAATAATTTATCGAGCGTAAATTTCATATTCATGAGATGAAGTAAATGGTTACTAAAATGAAAATTTGAATGTAATGAAATATGTCAAGATTTTTTGAATCTATATAAAATATATGCACCTTCATCTCACTTCTATTATATGATAACTGGGGATGTTGGATAATTTTTTTTAAGATAAAGAAATATATACACATTACTTTTGATTCATTGGTTTTCTATATCAGGTTTTGCGAATAATATTTACATAATAGTGTTTATCTAGGATAAAAGTTTTTATCCATATATTTTTTATAATATGATGTAATTTTTTCACTAAATATATTAATGAGGTATTTTATTCAATTATTATTTATAAAAAAAATTAGACACATATAATAACATTTTTGTTTTGAAAATAATATATTATTTTCTCTTATTACTACTTAATAGAAATAAATGCAACTTTCTATAAAAAATATTAGTTTTTTTAATCATAAAAATATATTTTGAAGAAAATTTTATGTCTAGGAGGCTAGTGGGAGTATGTATGAATTTAAAGAAGTTAAAAGTTTACAAATTAAATATTTTTTATCCTAAGTTTGACATTTTTCTCTCTTAATATCCTAAAGATTTAGGGTATTTTAATGTAAATAAAAATGTTGATAGTTATATTTAGTTACTGTGATACAGATAATATTACTTTTATCTAAAGGATCATACTAGTCTAAGATTATAGTGAATATTCATTGAATTTACTAAATTTTTTTGGTTATATGATGACAAATAAATATAAAGAAGTTATATTTAGTTATCATGAGAAATTTAATTAAACATGATTTCACAAAATAATTTTTGTGCTATAAAATTAATAAAAATATGTAAATAGATACATTAGTTTCTGCGAGAAAGTGAAATTCATAGAATTACCTAAAAAAATTTTAGGAAATAATGTTAATGAAAAATATAAAGAGTTACATTTATTAAAATAAAAAATGAAGGACCCTATTTCCTGAAGGATTTAAGTAGTAAAATATCTAATGTGAATTAGACGTTATATATATATATACTAAAAGAGTTTTATGATATGATCGTAAACAGAAATATAAAGAGTAACATTTAGTTTCTCTAAAAAATGTAATCTATTTATCAAAAAAGAGTTTAGGGTATGGTAGAATATAAAAATATAAACAGTTTCATTAGTTACCATAAAAATTAGGATATCACATTATCCTAAAAGATCTCTGGATTTGTGGATAAAGTGATAATGTAAATAGTTACATTATTTATAAAATATTTTAATAAATATGTTTTATTGAAATGGTTATAAGTATGGAAATGGTGTACCTAGAGAGAGTTATATATATAAAATAGAGTATAAAATTACACCATTTGATGTTATATAGTTAGGGAGTTTGAATATAAGTTAAAAAATTTGAACTTAAGTAATATAATACCTATATCTCACCATTATTTAGACTAGTATACTTTATATGTGTTTCTAACTTATAGGTTAGTAGGATTATTTTATCAGATGGTCACATAGAGATGTGACTTGAATTATATATCGATATAAAATTAAAAATCCATTACTATAGTAACCACAAGGGGATCATGTTATATTTATATGTGTTTTACAGTTAAAAGATTGGTTTTAATGGATAAAAATTTATCATGTTATTAGAATAAAGATAATCTCCATTTATGATTCATTCTATTGTGCTATAATTTATTTTACATGAACAGTCAAATGATAAATATCCCATAAAGTTATAAACTTTGTCTTTTCCCTAACAAATGATCATTATGGAGTATAATGGTTTAAAATGATATGTTAAGGTTAGAATCATTATATTCTTATATCCATTACAAATGGTTGAATATGAGATATTGAAGGATATATTCTTGAGGTAATAAATAGAGACTTATTACATGGACTAAAATTTTAATGTATATCTCATTGAATGTCATATAGTCATAGGTATACTTAGGGGTATATGATTATTATCAATCCATTTCACCTATGGCTAGAAAGAAACATACCATGATAAACATTATACATTCATTCACTACTTATAAAATTCAATATTTTAAATTTGTTAATACGGGGATGGAAGGATATGTTTTGGATCACATTGGTGGTTGGAGTGCAACGAATTTAGGAATTATCAAATTTTCAGGAAAAAATATTCTACCCCATAATTTAATTATACTAAGTAAATGCATGGTCATGCATAGTATTTTACATATTATGTGATCTACTAAATGGACAAGTTACATGTGATGCTCTTATCAGATGGATGAATGAAATGTAATGTATTAATCGACATAGTTAGTATTCTTCATAAAATCAATAAAATGATGTTAAACCTATTCTAGATTGACACGTTCCACATCTAGTGAGAACTTATTGTCATGTAGAAAAGGGATTATATAAGGTATATATGGTGTATATGATATATCTTATGGGGGGAATGTTGATATAGATATATGAGTATGTTTGATAGGGATCACACCAGACCCCTTAGTAGTTTCGGTAGCATTGATGATTTTCTAGAGGATACACATCACATAAATTTCCAAAATAGAGATTTAATAATTGTTTTCAATGATTCTATGGCCAACAAGGTCACCCAAATAGGCCCTTGGATAAGGATAAAATTTTGAAAATAGTGTATATTCAAAATGAATATAGTATTACGAAAACCCAATCCCAAATGAGTTTGGATTGATTCACAAAGAGTTTTGATGTTATGCATAAAGTCCTCATGGGATTTTAGTGTAATTGGGATATTATTAAATATGCATATATATATATATGTGTGTGTGTGATTTATGATATTATATATATAAATTTCATATTTAATAACATTAAATTGATTCATGTATTATAGTGCATGTATTAAATACATGACATAATATATATATATATATATATATATTTGATATATATTTATTTCTCCCAAATGGTTTTATTATTAATTAAAATCTATTATGAATGGATTAATTAGATTGAATAATCATTGAATAGGATTGAATAAATTGGGGGAATAAATGTATATGGATACATTAATATGGACTAAGCATATTTATTTAATGTAAGAAGTCATCGATGTCTATATAAAAGTATGTGATCCCTCTTGTTGTAGACAAGATATTTATGGAAAGCCTCTCATTTTTTTCTCTCTCTCATATTGTTTCTCAACATATGATATGAAGACTCTACCACACCTTCATAATTCAGGTATCCTCATGACAAGATCATGAATCCATTGGTTGGTGTAGCCCCCTCGAATGTAGAGTTATTCTGTTCACTACATCATGATATTCATCAATAATTCTTCTTCCCCAAGAATGAAAATATCATTTTCGTTGTATATTTATAGGTACACTATTTATATAGTTTATTTAGGAGTTGATTCTCAATGATAAATATACATGTGTTTGGGTTGTATTCATCTTCATAAGTTCATATGATGATCATAAACAATCCTACTATTACAACCTCCCCACTATAGCACTTCTCATCCCCAAGAAGCCTTAGTGTTTCTTTATCTATTAATATAGACTTATCTGAGACATTAATTCACATCAATATAATCATGTTCTCCATTAGAGAAATTAATGTTCTTCCATTGTGAAATTCCTAATACAATGCTCATTATTCATCATATATTGAACTACCACTTTCCACTATCTATGAATGTCCATGACTGAACATACACATTCCCATCTATCCTGAAACATGATGGTATCATTATCATATTTTTTCCAAGGTCTATGGTAATCCCCATCATAATTATCTTCCCATTAAGGTTGAATCCAATCCCTATTTCTCTACACCAATATACTCACCTTTTATAAACGCATTCTCAGTTGTTTAAATATATGATCAATGTGATTTACACCTCATCAGACCTAATAATTCATAAGAATATTGGTTAGAATACCTCTATTAATCCATTTTTTAAAACACTCATCCATACCCAATGATTCACTATATTATCACCCTATAGTGATTCATACAACCTCATATTAATACTAAAATCACCCAAAATTTACACCAAATTTCAACACTACATTTATTGTAATTCCTTGGTTGGTTCCTCACCCAACAAAATATAACATTGTACTCTACCCACAATTTCTGATACATCCCCAATATGAATCACCCTTAGATCCCACTAATAACATCATAATCTTGAGTCCAACATCTGAAATCTAACAAATACCACACCTAAACCAAAAAAAATTTTTTTCATGATGAAACTAAATCACATCATATCTTTCTCACACACTGATATCTTAGTGCCATCATGATGGTCTATTGACTTGTCTCAACATATCCATGAACCTACCAACATGATGTGTAAAATTAAATCACTATTAAGGAAAATAAATACATAATTTAAACATCTAAATATAGAAATAATCTAGCCACATTCATGTCTCTAGAGAAGTTAGGCCTCAATATTCACTATTCAAGCTCTTTGGTTTCTTTTTTTTCAATGTTTTGAAATAAAAGAAAAAATAATTTTTTAGGTGTTTAAATTTATGAATTTTAAAACAATAGGATAATGTAAAATTAAAATAAATGATTATATATAAATATAGAGTTCCCTATGGTGTATTATAATTGTCTATATCAATATTTAAAATTTTTAAAATCATATAATTTAATTTGAAAGATAAATACCATTTATCTACTCGTCCTCCATTGTTTTCAAAACATTGAAATTAATAATATATATATAGGTATCTTAAAAAACCTGAAATTCTATTTTTCCATTGGATATTGTCCAAGATCATTCCCAATTAAGTTATTGAAACTACTCACACATCGGGTCATGAATACAGACCATTCAGCCTCTCAAAACCACACAACACTACTAGTAAGAAATGTTATCTAATTAGAGGGAGGGTTTTGTATTTGAAAATACCTATTATGGAATGTGAATAATGGATAATCAGTGTATTATTACCTCCTCTAATCCTTAACTTCACTACCAAAATAACCAATGAAAATGATTTAAGAAATGGAATGCATAAATTCAAGGATTCCCACATTGATTACCTTCATAACTCCCAAAGTGTGTAAGCTTTTTATAACTATGAAGATTAAATTCAATGTAAAATAATAAAGTTGAGAAACATTAAAAAATAGGGGAAAATTAGAACAACATATTTATATTGAAAAAAATAGAATTGAAATTTAATTGTTGACAACTATAATTAATTCATAAACTAATCTAGGTAAGGTCGAAGCCCAAATTTGGGGGTCCTCTCTCTCTCTCTATTTTTAAAAATGGGAGGGGAAAATATTTATATGTAACATATTCCTACTAATCATTTCAATAAATTTCATGATCATTGAGCACATTCTTCTTGGGATAATCTCAATGTGTCTGTGAAGAGATTGCAGTTCCTTCAGCTTGGTCAATCCCAAATCATCCCTTTACATAGAATTCTTCCAATGATTATTGTCTACTTAATTTGTTAGATTATTTACACATGTATCACATAGAGTACTTATTTTTTATTGTTTAGAACCAAAATAAATGATTTATTTATTATATTTTAATCCTGACAATCTTCTGAATTTTTCTTGTTGGTCATCCTTCTTCAATATTTGGTAAAGGAAATAATGAATCATACTATGAAGTCTCTGACCTATAATTAGATTATGAAACATATATATAAATTAATATTTTGGTAATTTTATCCATGGGTTGAGTATCATCGTATTTTGGAAGTGGAAATGATCATACATATGTATAACTTCATGACTTATACACAGATGATTACTCATATATAGGTTGTTATGACTAATAGAATGCACCACACATACATCGATGGATCTAACATAGATATTCATGAAATTTGTATGTTTGGAAGGATCATTTGAAGATGTGGTTAACTCATATGAATATGTTCTAATGATTCACGTTCTTTTATTGGACACTTTTTCACAACATAGTGAATGTCTCAAACACAACCAACCCTTTTTCATTTTTTCAGCTTCAAACCTAGAATCACATAAAAACAAACTCTTTAGTGTAGGATTTATCTAGTTCATTTAGGATTTATATAAATTAATTAGGGATAAAATTATAATAATATTAACCCTTTAACTCAAAATCCAAAAAACAATGGATGAATTTTCAATAAATTCTAAAATTCAAAAAAGAAGTAAAAAATCACGGTTTGGTCTATTTATCACATTAATTAATGATTTGAAAAAGTAAAAAATTTGATTTCTTCACAAGTATTAACATAATTTTTTTTAATTATCAGTGAAACACAAATATAAATTATTAAAGTTATCAGATCACCTCACACCCCACACTTACACTATATCACTCCCAAAAGATAAAATTATTTTAACCGACCAAGAAGTATTATCCTTCACGAATAAAAATAAACAATCTAAAACATAATAAAAATTAAGATTAATTCATTATTGAAGTTTTTATTACTCTTATATGAATCCTTATAATTGTACAAATTCAATTCACTCCAATGTTCATATTCTGGTTTTGTAAATAGAATATATTTTAGTGGAATTATGATTTAAACAAGTGAAACATTCATACATACATATTTTTGAACTTCCTTATACCTAATATCAATTTCCCACTACCTTTATATAACAAAAATGACATTTTTATAAGTCAATTCCACCTTTTTAAATCTAGGTGCAATATTCCCCACACCTAAATCATTTAATATTTTATAATTAGGTAATTTTTTATGTATTCCCAATCATGGTTTGTGGAATGCACTTTTTTTATAATCAAATTTATTTTATTACTCACAAACAATGTTCCTAACTATAATAGAACATAATTTAGGTTCAAATTCTCCCATTTTACTCTATTATCAAAGGATTTATATTAATTCCTATTGAGCCCCCCTCTGAGGTTTTCTTACAATGGAAATGGTACAAATGGTAATGCTCAAAATTCGAGTTTACTCATGTAATAAATTTGATACAACTTAAATATTTTTTTATACTCCTTTATCTGGTTCTGAAATAATATATTCCCTGAAATTTTTATAAACACTCATTGAGTAATCAAAAAAATTCAATAATTTCAAAATTAATGGAATCCCTCGAAGTTATAAATTAATGTGAAGACCCAGAAATTTCATGGGAGTTTTTTTAAAAATTCTTTGGAATTTAAGGATTATGTTGCTCTTGACGGAACTTGATTCTGAGGCCCGATGTGCCTGGAATCTATTTCTGAAGTTTAGCTCGGGTAAGTTCAGTGAACGAACGAGCGGGATTTTCTATCTTTTGAACTGGTGCTCGAAATTGAAATCTGAGGGCACCGATGAACTCACAACACAAATAATTTATTAAGGGTACTGTTATCGTAGTTGTGTTTTCACGAGAGTAGAAGATGATATTTGGGGTTTAATTAAGATGTAAATAAAATTGTTGGAACAATTTTTTTATGTATCTAAGGAGGTTAATTCCTCCCACGGGTAGTTAAGGGTGGGACCCATAGCCACCTAACTACCCAAGTTTGGATGTTAGAGAGGTGGGGCCCACACGATCCCCAACAGTTTATTTTCCTCTAAACTCCTTAAACCCCCTCATTAATTTGGCTACCCCCCATTAATTTCCAATCTCTCCACCTCCCGCACACCATTAATCCATGAAAACCCCCCTAATTAATGAGGATCTTACCTCTCCAAATTTCAACAAATTTAATTAATGAGGATCTTTACTCTCCCTCTCCATAATTAAATCACAATGCATTTAATTAATTAGGACCTTTCCTTTCCGTCCAATTAATTAATTGCCAACACATTTAGTTAATGAGGTGATATGAAAATTTGAAAGTTAAATTGCATGTGTAATAAAATAATAGGAGGAGCCTATTATTTTACCGAAGGATGGATTTTGTTGTGCTTAGGAGGATTGGGAGAGCTATTGATTTTTTTAAGAACACCACCCTATGACGAAGAATGACGATTTCTTCCAAGAAGAATGCTGGTTCCACGAAGAACGATGACGTGCCACCCATTATTTTCTCCATGATGAGAGAGGAGACGCCACTTCCTCCTCGGGTGGACACCAATGAAGTCTACGAAACCTCACCCCATGATGCTATCCTCCGCGACGCCCGACGCATGACATCAATATTTTGAGGTAAGGGGTTTGATTAATTTATATAAAATAAATTACACCTTCAATCATGTTTTGTTCGAGTGAACATCTTGGCTGATTGTTACTATCATACACGGAGGGCGCGGGCTGAACAGACCCGGGCTGACAACCCTCCGTCGATTCTTGTTCTGTTTGGAATCGGTAAGCGGTGACAAACAATGGTGGAAACCGACCGCCAGATGCACATGGACGAACCGCGGCCCGTAACCACGGGTCGCTCGACCGACAAAGGAGTACGGGCCGAAGGAAGGAACTACTGCACCCCACGGCGCCACGCAGTGGAAATCTTAGCCCGCATAGGGCGGGGCACTTCAGTGGATGAACCGGCTGGCCCGTCAGCCGGCCGGGCAGAGCAGATCTGCGACGCCAGGGGGATGCCACACCGGAAGAACCAGCGGCCCGCCCATGTGGGCCACTTATTCTAGAAGGCCGGTCGGCCTAGTCGACCAGTTTTGGAATGGAGACACTTCTTGACGTCACCGGTTCAGACAGCCAGGGGGACACCCCCCCCCCCACCTCAGAACCGCTCGACCTCAGTCGACTGAGCCAGCTAGGCTGCGCCGGGCCGGGCTGGGCCGCACCCCTAAGCCCAGGTCGCGCCATTCGGGCCAAGATACATTTTCCATCAGACCGGTCTGACACCCCTGCCGGGTCGGACCCGTTAATCTGGGTTAACCCAACCAGTGGGCCCACAGGGCTAAATGGGCCGAGCCCGTTATTAAATTAAACTTGAATAACTTAAAGACCACACGTCCGATCGATGCATTTCTTGTGGCACAGGGACCCTTTCGACGAGACGGTCCTTTTGCGATACCCTATGTGGTTTTTGGACAACTTTGGTAAATGGCTGAGTTTGGAACGAACATATTTCCAACCGGGCCCTTGGGACAAATAAGCCAATATCTCTCAGACTGGGCGTGCGCCGTCTATCATGTTGAGTTCCTGTTGATGAGACGGAACTTTGGGATACATCAAATCCGGACATCGTGACAGTTGATGTATCAACCCCTTTTACTCGTGTAGTGGACCCTCTCGGAATCGAGGACGTTGTGTGCGAGAACCCTAGTGTTGGTTGCGACTACGATGACTACTGTGCTGGTATCCTCTATGGGTTCGATGACGATGGTGACTGTACATGGATCCTACATGGGTTCGGCAATGAAGATGACTGTACTTGGATCCTCTATGGTTTCGGTAGTGATGACGATTGTACTTGGATCCTATCTGGGTTTGGCAGCATTGGTTACTGTACTTGGATCCAACGTGGGTTCGGTAGCGACGACTTCTGTCCTTGGATCCTACGTCATTTCGGGGTCCCTACTGAGTATCGTATACTCACCCCTGCACGGTCATTACTCGCACAACATTGTGTTGGATATAGATGACGGACAACACTGATCAGGGTTGAGGCTTGTGGAGCTAGACGATATCCGGAGGTGGAACACCTGGCGGGACGTACATGGAGCGAACGGATGGACTGAGGCACCAATGAGACTATCTGTACCCACCCTTCAGGTGGGATTTCTAGAGGACGAATCAGTGGTTGCCGCTTTAATTTACTGTTGTTGTACTTTCTTTCTCAGATGTACTGTACTTTTAGTTGGGTTTGTATAATGGCCCATTTTATTTTCAGTACTTACTTTTGTACTCAGTTTTACATAGTGTTTACTTAACTTGCGTACTCTGTTGTGTTTTTTTACTTATATAAAGGAAATTTATTCCCTTTTCATCGGGATTTATGCCTTTGGTGCTAGTCGCCAGCCCCTGGCCTGTGGAAGGCGGGCTTGGGGTAGTCATGACACGGGCCCGAAGGACTGGTCGTGACAAATTGGTATCAGAGGAGTCAGTTCTACCACAGAACATAGGACTATGATGATTTATTTATGTGAAGCAATAGTGTTTAGAGTATTGAGTGTGGTTATCAGTCCAAGGATTCCATTGTTGGTGCGGCGGCCGACGTATCCATACACCAGGACCCTGACATCTGATTTCAGACTTAGTGCATGAAAACATTGATTGCATGTGTGTTTCAAAAGTTTTATTTGTGATTACATTGTGTCATCTCACAAGGTATACTGTACTAATTGTTTCACACCTTTTTCTTCTCAGGATGGCCCCATGAAGGTAGCCAGCTGGGGTTCCTAATTACATGTTGGCCTGCAGCCCACCGAGAGACGAGGCCTCAGTACAGGGCCCCATTACAGCAGAGGCATGAGCGGTACCACTACCCTCTGGGCCACCGATACCACTATCCCTAGCAGCGGAGAGTTCATGACGCATGATTGCGTTGCATGAGTTTTAGTGACCGAGTCCACCCAGGTTCCATAGAGAGATGGACCCTCAAGCAGCTGAGGATTGGATGGAGGCTATCGTTAGAGTCATCAAATCAGTAGGGACACCAGCTTACCTTATAGTGATCCTTGTGGTGAGTCTCCTGCACGGAACAGCAGGTAGATGGTGGAGACTAATTTTCAAGGTGAAGGACGATGCATCTCTACTTTGGACAGACTTCGAGAGTATATTCCGCTCAGAGTTTTTTCAAGCCACCCTCCATGTGGTGCTCATCCAGGAGTTACTACAGCTGAGGTAGGGTAGCAAGACAGTAGCCCAATACTCAGTGAGATTTACTGACCTCTCATGATACTCCACATACATGATATGGGAAACATTCTTCTGGACCTGGACCATTGTGTGGGGATTTATGCATGAGATCAGGGCTTCGATGATCTCCCTCAGCATTCCGACGCAGGCATGAGTACTGGAGCGAACCCTTATTGTGGAGAGCTTTCTTGCTGAGATGACGCCAGTAGTGAGACCTTCCGCAGGGTGACACATAGCGGAGTCTTCTATAGCCGACAGTAGACATATGTCGTAGTGGTCCAAGAGGATCTAGACATCAGCTGGGAGACCCCAGTATTCTGGTTCAGAAGTATGGGGCACCTACAAAAGATCGATCCATACGAGAGGTAGGTAGTGCTATGCATGAGGCGGGCAGGGCCGCATGGCTTGTGACTGCCCAACCCACCATATAGAGGAGGAGCAGTCTGTAATGCGACCTCCAAGGCAAAGGTAGAGGTTTGAGCGGGGCAGTCTGTAGGGAGAAGAAGGATGAGGAAGAGGAGCTGGCCGAGCAGTGGGTGGGGGACGCTGCTTCGAGGCTCCACCACCACCACCACCAGGAGAACCACCCCGACCACAGGGAGCTGGCAGATTGGGACATGATTAGCTCCAGGTAGTCGAGGCCTACGACCAAAGTGCACCTGAGATGATTTGAGTTACTATCTGTGTCTACTCCACCATTGTTACAGTTCTTATAGACACAGGAGCGAGTCATTATTCTATTTTCGCTGCCCTTGTTCGGAGCTTGGAGATTCTGATGGAGCCATTGGCTCGATCCTTATGGATAGAGACTCCTACAGGAGAAAACTCAATGATTACGCATTAGCGCCGGTATTGTGAGCTTATTCTATGAGGCGAGATATTTGGCTGGAATCTTTTTGTAGTTGCATAGAGGCATTACGACGTCATCTTGGGTATAGAATTGTTATCTACATTTCATGACCAGATCGACTGTATTAGGCGCATAGTGAGGTGTGTCTGCACAGATGGGAGCAGGTTCACCTTCACTGGTGAGAAGGGAGCATTTTTAGTGCAGGATGGACTTACGCAGAGGAGAGGGAAGCCTATTACCCATCAGTTGGATAGTCTTATCCTAGGAGCGGTTGATGTGTGGAGTCTGAGTTTTCCTGTTGTGGTGGATCAGTATGTGGACGTTTTTCTTGAAGATGTGCCATGAATACCTCCTCATAGAGATAGAGACTTCTACATTGATTTTTATCCCAGGACAACACTGATATCTACTCCAGCATATCGGATGGCTCCCGCTGAGCTTCGTGAGTTGTGGGTATACCTGGAGGACTTACAGAGAAAGAGATTATTCCTACCTAGTGTTTCACCCAGGGTTTCTCTGATTTTATTCACCGTGAAGGTGGATGGGAGCTTACGATTATGTGTAGACTACCGTCACCTGAATCAGGTGACCATGAGGAACATGTATCCACATCCGAGGATTGATGGCCTCTTTCATCAGCTCAAGGGAGCACGATGGTTCTCGAAGATTGACCTCAGGTCAGTCTATCATCATCTCAGAGTCCGAGATGAGGATGTGTAGAATATGGCCTTCAGGTGTCGTTATGGCCACTACGAGTTCTTGGTTATGGGTTTCAGCATAACCAACGCACCGGCATTGTCAATGAGTCTCATGAATAGGATCTTCAAACCCTACCTCGATCGTTTTGTCATAGTCATCATTGACGACGTACTGATTTACTTGACTACTGAGGAGGAGCACACCTACCACTTACAGGATGTACTGGACACACTCCAAGAGCACCAGCTTTATGGTAATTTCTCGAAGTGCATGTTCCAGATTAGAGAGTTTCACTTCGTAGGGAACGTCATCTCAGAGGTTGGAGTTGCAGTGGATCCTGTGAATATTGAGGTTGTACTTTCATGGGAGCCACCCAGGAGGGTGATGGAGGTGCAGAGTTTCCTAGGTCTGGCTCGGTAATATCAGATATTTGTGCCAGACTTCTCTAGAGTGGGAGCCCCGCTTTCAGCATTTACGAAGAAAGGGAAACCCTTTGTGTGATCAAATACATGCCAATAGAGATTCCAGGAGATGAGACAGAGATTAACCATTGCTCCCATCTTAAGCCTATCGGAGGAGGGCGTAGGGTATGTACTTTACTGTGATGGATTAGGGGCTGTTCTTGGGTGTGTCTTATTGCAGGAGTGGGTAGTGATTTCCTAAGGTTCACGATAGTTTAGGCAGCCCGAGCAGAACTACGCTACTCATGACCTGGAGTTCGCCGCAGTGGTCTTTGCCTTAAATATGTAGCGACACTATCTGATAGGCGAGCACTTTATAGTCTACACTGACCACCAAAGTCTCAAGTACATCTTCTCGATGAAAGACCTAAACCTGAGACAGTGGAAATGGCTAGAGTTCCTCTAGGACTATGACTTTGAGATAGTCTATACTCCTGGGAAGGGGAACGTTGTGGCTGGTGCTATCAGTAGAAGATCAGGAATTCAACTACATGGAGAGGCGACAAAGCAGTTAGGCTCTTTGCAGATATCCTTCATGGATAGAGATGGGGTAGTATTTCTACAGTCTGTCGCATTCACTCCTCCACTACTTCAGGGGGACAGAGAGTCACAATGTGGGGACATTGATTGTGAGACATGATTTTCTTAGGTTTCCATAGGGTAGGCACCTGATGGATTTTTTGAAGGAGGAGAGCATGACATCCTCTTCAGGGGATGTACCATGGTACCAGTTGCATAGAAAGTGGATGTGAAGAGGGAGTTTCACACTTCCCCTCAAGCGGTACATCCTGGAGTGGCAATGATGTACCAGGACCTCAGATGACAACACTGGTGGTCGGGTATGAAGAAGGCTATAATAGAGTTCGTTTCATGATGACTCACTTTCCAACAAGTTAAGGAGAATCACCAGGTACCAGCAAGCTTGGTACAACCCTTAGTGGTTCTGGAGTGGAAGTGGGATGGGATATCCAGGGATTTCATGATGAGGCTCCCATGTACTTCCAAAGGAAACGACTCCATCTTGGTTATCGTAGACCGACTCACCAAGTCGGCCCACTTCCTACTAATAAGAGATCAGAGATCAATAGAGAGCTTGGGATGCATCCACGTTTAAGAGATCATACGACTTCATAGTGTACCATCGTCTATCTTCTCCAATCGAGATGCTCTCATTACTTCTTAGCGTTAGAAGGGGTTGTAGGAGGCTTTTGGGATGCAGCTATGCCTGAGCATCACCTTTCATCCTCATACGAATAGACAGATGGAGTGGACCATTCAGACACTCGAGGATAAGATCCGTGCATGTGCCCTTGACTTTGGTCATACCTGGGGGGATCCCCTGCCCTTGGTGGAGTTTTCATACAACCACAGCTACAACTCCACCATCGGGATGGCACCATACGAGGCAATGTACGGACGACCTTGTAGATCACCTCTAAGCTTGACTGACCCTTGGGAGTCAACACTTGTAGGACCAGAGATGTTTCAGGCTATGACGGAGAATGTGCGGATCGTCCAGGATCAGATGAGGACTGCACAGAGCAGACAGATGTCTTATGCTGATAGGAGATGGAAACCACTAATGTTTGAGGATGGGGACCATGTTTTCCTACAGGTCTCGCCTCGACATGGATTACAGAGATTTGGTTGGGGTGGAAAGTTATCTTCACACTTCATCAAACCATTCCAGGTCCTCATCAGGGTAGTAGAGGTGGCTTACCACCTAGCTCTTCCACCTCAGTTGCACCGGGTGCATGACGTCTTCCATGTATGTCAGCTGAGGAGATACATGCATGACCCGATGCATATCATTGATAATGAGAATCTAGACATCGATGATGGTGCGAAATTTGCGGAGGTCCCGATGGAGATCGAGGATCAATAGAATCAGGTCATACATGGATTTTCGATTCCTCTGGTGCGCATTTGTTGGCTACATGGGAGCCTCTAGCAGAGCACATGGGAGTGGGAGGCTCAGATGCGTGCTCAGTACCCTAATTTGTTTCCCTAGTTTATGTTTTAGCATTATGGGGACATAATGCCCTGTGGTGGGAGTAATGTAAAGACCCATAAATTTCATGAAATTATTATTTAAAATACTTTAGAATTTTACAAGTCTATGTCTTTTGATAGAACATGATTCCAAGTCCCGGTGTGCCCGGAATCATTTTCTGATGTTTATCTCGAGTACATTTAGTGAATGAACGATCAGGTTTTTCTATCATTTGAACTGGTACTCGAAATTGAAATCTGAGGGCACCGATGAACTCACAATACTGTTAATTTCCAAAGGGTTCCTTTTCCGTAGTTTCATTTTCATGGGAGGAGAAGTAGATATTTGGGGTTTAATTAAGACGTAAATAAAATTGTTGGAACAATTTTATTATGTATCTATGGAGGTTAATTCCTATCGTGGGTAGATAAGGGTGGGACCCACATCCACCTAACTACCCAAGTGTGGATGTTAGAGAGGTGGGGCCCACACGAGCCCAAACCATTTATTTTCCTCTAAACTCCTTAAACCAACTCATTAATTTGGCAACCCCCCTTTAATTTCCAATCTTTGTACCTCCCTCACTCCATTAATCCATGACAACCCCCCCCACCACCAATTAATGAGGATCTTCCCTCTCCCTCCCTTTAATTAAATTCCAACGCATTTAATTAATGAGGATCCTTCCTCTCCCTATCTTTAATTAAATCCCAACGCATTTAATTAATGTGGATCTTTCCTCTCCATCCCTTTAATTAATTTCCTAAACATTTAATTAATCAGGTGATTTGAAATTTTGAAAGTTAAATTTCATGTGTAAAAAAATAATCGGAGGTGCCTATTATTTTACCAGAGGAGGGCTTTCGTTGTGATTGGAGGATTGGGAGAGATATTGAGTTTTTAATGAACACCACCCTCCTACGAAGGATGATGATTTCTTCGAAGAAGAATGCCGGTTCCACAAAGAACGACGACATGCCACCCATTCTCTTCTACGCGACAAGAGAGGAGATATCGCTTCCTCCTCGAGCGCACATCGACGACGTCTACGAAACCACACCTCATGACTCCATCCTCCACGATGCCCGACGTACGACATCAATATTTCGAGGTAGGAGGTTTGCTTAATTTATTTAAAATATGATACCCCTTTGATCTTGTTGTGTTCGATTGAACATCTTGGCCAATTGTTACTATCTTACACAGAGGGCGTGGGCCGAACAAACATGGCCCAACGAACCTCCGTCATTTCTTATCTAGTTTGGAATCAGGAAGCGGTGATGAAAAAAGGGGGAAACCAAGAACCAGATGAAAATGGAGGAACCGTGGCCCACAACCATAGGTTGCTCGACCGAAAAAGGAGTCCAGACCGAAGGAAGGAACCGCGGTGCCCCACGGTGCCACACTGCGGAAACTGTCACCAGCATAGGGAGGGCTGCTTCAGTGGAAGAACTAGCCAGCCCGTCAGCCGGCCAGGAGAAGGGGAGCCGCGACACCAGGAAGGAACCGCGCCGAAGAACCGGTCGGCCCGTCGACCGGCTGGGTGGAGCAGATCCGCGACACCAGGAGGGCGCCGTGCTGAAATAACCCTTGTCCCGCCCATGC
This sequence comes from Viscum album, assembly GCA_963277665.1. Lineage (NCBI taxonomy): Eukaryota > Viridiplantae > Streptophyta > Magnoliopsida > Santalales > Viscaceae > Viscum > Viscum album. Next base: position 1,671,434,255 of record OY728121.1, on the reverse strand, counting down.
AGGCTGCTTGCGCTACAAGGATGACCAGCCTAGACAACCAGTTTGGGAAGTGCGGCGCCACTTGTTGTCGCCCCCCCGGAACCGCTCGGCCTTCGGGACGAGCCGCCCTACCAGCCTGCTCAGCCAGCCAGGCCGCATGCCCAGCCAGGCCGGGCCGCTCCACTTCGGGTCGAGCCACATGCCTTCGGCCTCGGTCGTGCACTTCGGGCCAAGCTATGTTTTTCTTCAGACCAGTCTGACACCCCTGTCGGGTCGGACCCATTAATCTGGGTTAACCTGACCCATGGGCCCACTAGGTGAAACGGGTTGGGTCCATTATTCACTTAATCTTGAATAACATAAAGACTACGTGTCCGATCAATGTGTCATCTGTGGTACTGGGACCCATTAGAAGAGACTGTACTTTTGCGATACTCGAAGTGAGTTTTGGAAAACATTGGTAAATGGCCAGGTTGGGTATTAGCATATTTCTAACTGGGCCCCTAGGACAAAAAAAGGCAATATCTCTTAGACCGGGCATCCGTTTGACGTGCCATCTATCGGGTTGAGTTCCTTTTTACGAGATGTAACATTGGGAAAAATCAAATCTATACTTCGTGATAGTTAATGTATCAACCCATTTTTAATCATGTAGCGGACCCTCCCGGAATCGAGTACGCTGTGTGCGGGAACCCTAGAGCTTTAGCGACTGCGATGACTACTGTGATGGATCCTCCATGGGTTCGACGACGATGATGATTTTACATGGATCCTACATGGGTTTGGCAATGAAGATGATTGTACATGGATCCTCTATGGTTTCTGAAGCGATAAAGGCTGTACTTGGATCCTATGTGGGTTTGGCAGCATTGGTTACGGTAATTTGATCCTACGTGGTTTCGGCAGCAATGACTTCTATACTTGGATCCTATGTGGGTTTGACAGAGGATATGATTCAGAGGCTACATCTAATTTTCGCCACCCCTCTTCTTGAGAAGTATACCTATGTGAGCTGAGTCTTGATTTTCAATCATTATCATTGGTATGATTTACTTCTTTCCTATGTGGACTGGATTGTGATTGGGCTCGGAAGTTGGAGCCATACTGGGATTGATGAATTAGGTATATGTACGGGCATATACCTAGGATGGGTTAGTTGATTGTTTTGGTTTGTTCATTTTCTTTTTGTTTTGTACTTCGTGGATTCTAGGAGACCTTCAGGGGTCTTGGGGTCCCTACTGAGTATCATATACTCACCCCTGCACGGGCATTGCCTGCACAACATTATGTTTGATGCAGACGATGGACATCACTGATCGTGTTTGAGGCTTGTGGAGCTAGATGGAATCCGGAGGTGGACCACCTGGTGAGACGTACATGGATTAGAAGGACTGACAGAGGCACTAACAAGACTATCTGTACCCACCCTTCATGTGGGATTCCTGGAGGATGACTTAGTGGTTTCCGCTTTACTTTACTACTATTTTACTTTGTTTCTCAGTTGTACTTTACTTTCAGTTGGGTTTGTATACTGGCCAATTTACTTTTTAGAACTTACTTTAGTACTCGGTTTTACATAATGCACACTTCACTTGCATACTCTGTTGTGTTTGTTTACTTATATAAAGGAAATTCCTTCCATTTTCATCGATATTTATGCGTTTGGTGCTAGTCTCCAGCACCTAGCCTATGGAAGGCGGGCTTGGGATAGTCACGGCACGGACCCCAAGGGCGGGTCATGACAATATGTTTCTCCATAATAAAAGAAAACATTTAAACTCAAATTATTATATTAGAAAACTAAAAATGATATTAAAATTTTAGAATAAAATAACCTGAATATGTTTATTAACATATTCTAAAAATACTAAAATATTCCAAAAATGTTTCTAAAAATATTTGAATCAACTCCCTCAAACTTAATAAAAAATAAATCACTAAAAAAAATAGAAAAATGCATAAATATTAGTGGTAAAACAAATAAAAAATATAAATAACTAGTTATTATTATGAGAGTTATTATATTATTCTCATCCCATGGTGCTCTATGGGAAACATTATGTTATCCTCCTTAAATTATTTCCCCAAAAAAAACCTATAAAAATAAAATTTGAGATTAATTTTTTTTATAAAAGAGGAAAATGGAAAGAGAATAAGTGATGGGTGAAATCATGGTCTATCCCATCCAAGAGGGGTTTTATTTTTGATTTCCATAGTTAAACATGCCTATAGTTATCTAAAATACGTTGGAGGTTTTGGTTTTTGTGATAAAAACCTCCATAATTTGTTCCTTATATTGGTTGTCGACTTCACAACTATTTAGATTTCCCCATTTGTAGGTTTATTCATATACACCCTCACAACATTGTGGTATAGATCACAATGTGGGAATGAAGGATTATATTGGAGCTCTAAGTAGGGTCATCTTTTCCTCCCACGTATGGTCACCTTGGTATTCTGGTGGGGTATCTTAAATTAATATCCCCACAGGTGATTTTAGTTCTATTATATCCAAATAATTTAACTCTTATATAAATTTATATAGATATTAATTTATTATATTATCAAAATTTTCTTTAGTAAGATCCGCTTCAAATGATGAAATGCTTGGACAACTCACTGATTATTTTCAAACTTCTCCTAGATGTGGTTAGAAATCCAGTTCAAGATAAACCAGTTTTATATCATAGAAGTAGCCTAATTTTCCATCTATTATAACAATATAAATGGGATACCATGTTTTTTATTTCATTCTCCCATATATACCATCTTATTCTTCTAGAAATTATATAATAAATGGTGTAGAATATATAGTTTTATAATCAATGAAATTATAGTAATACTCATGATCATTATAATTTTAATTAAATATATTTAATGACAGGTATTACACCTTATTTATTTCATCTTATTCTTATTTTTCATGAAAACACCTTATGATATTACATTTAATGCTTATGGTTAGTGTAACATCATGTTTGGCCCCAAAAAAGAATCCATTTGGTGTGTCTTCATTTTTATCTAAGATATTCAAGTTCTGAGAATACTCATCTATTTCACCACAAGTATGGTCATATTTAAATGATATGTGAAAAAATGATTTCATTTTAATTTTATATCTCCCATTAGTTTCATCATGTAGTCCATTATCTGAATTCAATGCCTCTTTGATTAATTTTAATAAATATGGTGGGATTAATGGATGTTTCATCCTTTTATCAAAGGGAAACCCATTCATGGGCTCTTTTTCATTATAATCTATGCCGTACAAGGTGAGTTTTGAATATGAATTCATAATATAAGATGTATGGGTTTTAATATATGATTCAACATAATTATAATAGAGTGAGTCAAAGGAATGAATATCACTCTTAATATCCTCAAGTTATAATCCTTCATTGAAATGAATGTACACTGGGAGAATATATCTATGTGTAATCAATGATGTGTTTTCAAATTCAAATTCTTATTTCACCATCATAGTTGATATTAATATTTGAACTACTATATGTTTACCTTCCTCTACCACTATATCCTATTCTATTTTTTTCTCTAATGTTTCAAAATTTTATTATCACTTGAATAAAAAATTTATTTGGTTGATTCATGATAATAAATTGATCAACCACTTTTATAGACATATTGATAGAATTTAGGGTTAGTAATGATGTTATCATGTAATTGTTTTACTATATAAAGAGTCTTAAAATCTCATTATCACTTGTAATGACAATAGAAAACCATTATAAAATAAATAAACCACATTTTTTCTTATTATAATAAAATCTTCAGATATAAGGAGGAGCAGAAAACTATAAGAATAAATATAAAAATTAAAGAATAAAACTAAATATAGATGTTCAAAAAAAAAATTAAATGATTATATGAGCATCCTAGAGAATGTTCCGTGTTTAAAACTCCGTTATTAAGAAGGATTGGTATTGAAAAATATAATGTCATCTAGAAATCAATAATCTCACTATAGGTTTTTAACTCAAGGAGATAGGCGCATTAATTCACTAAATTTTCACTAATTTTTCTTTTCTATTTGATTTCAATGCATTTATAAAAATAAAAAATGGCTTTTAGGTGATAAATTTTATAATTAAGAAAAAAATGGAAATAAAAAAGAACACTTACAAGTAGTTTGAATGAAATTAAGTTGGTCTTATACGGAATACCAATGGGTTTTATCTGCATTAAATTTGTTCCAAAAAATTTAATTCATTGAGAATTATGAATACTATATATCTACAAATATTCCATAATTTCCTTATATATGAGATTAATAATCTTTTCTATGATCATCAAATAGAATATTAATAATATTTTCTCTCCTTAATGAGTGATAATGATCATTCCATAATATAGTGAATGAATCTTCTCATCCACATGGTCGTGACCACTGACCAATCATCCTCTCAAACCACAAAAATTCACATATTGGAATTTTCATTCAATTAGATGTAACTATAGGGATGATGTAGTAGTATTGATAGATAATATAGCTTTGATTACCTCATCCACTCCATTCCATTTCTTCCACATAAAAATAGAGAGCCATATTTAATAAATGAACGGTATAATTTAATGATTTCAGAAATTAATTCCACTTAGTCCTCCCATAATTGTTTATCTCTTAATAACCATAGTGGATAAGATAAATCAAACATCACTAGGGTTTAAAAATAGAAACAAAAGGAGAAAAAGGTGAAAAAAAGTCAAATAGAAACATAAAACATAAATTATTATTAATATAGAGAATCCTATATAATATTCATAAATTAATTCATGTAAGGTGGAAGGAAAAATTTTGGAGTCATCCATATTTTCATAGAGGGTTTTGGGGAAAATATTTATAAGGGGAATATTTTTTTGCATCCTTGTATTTTTTTCCCTGATCAATAAGAACCTACATTATTGGATAAAATCCATGTGTCCAGAGTGAGGGTCTAGATTGATTTAGTTGGGTTCGTCATGAATATTCTCTTTTCTTATCATTCCTCTCATGATCAGTGTCTCCTTAGATTATTGGATTATTTACACATGGATTTTATTTACATGTTATTCATAATTAGTTTGAACAGGAGACATGGTATTTAAATTTTATTTGAGACATCTTCATTTTAAATAACCAATCTTGTTACTTGACCTTCTTCAGATTTTAGGGTAGGTAATGATGAATCATTCATAGAAACTCATGTTTGTTTTACAGATAATGACTCATATGTAAAACATTAGGTTTTGGTAATTATTTCCATGATTCAAACTGCTTTTTACATTTAAAAAGATAATGATTAATCACATTCAAATCTCTATGAATCATACAATGATGGAGACTCATAGGCAAGTTTATGAAGACTCATAAACATCATGACTCATAAACCGATAAATCTAATATTTCTCATCATGAATCATATGCAAGTGTGGCTAACTCATATGATGATGTGGCTGACTTAAATATAGATTAGGAACTAACATATAATATATTAATGGACAATAATATATATCCTAGTGAATGATATATACATGGAACTCCTTTGTTATTTATTCATCTATAGACTTAGAATCCATGAAAAAAATAAAAGATTTAGTGTATGATTTGTACATTTCATTTGGATAGGATTAAATTAAATTAAAAATAGAAATGAAATCCTATTAAAAGTATTACTCAAAAATCTAAAAAACAATTTATAGATTTTTATAAATTATAAATATAATAAAATATGTTGAAATCATGATTAGCGAAATTTATCACTTTAATTCCATATTTTCAAATGTCTAAAAAAATCTAATTATTTCCCTAGTGTTAACTAAAATATTGAGTTAATTAGAAATTAATAACATGTTAATTTTTTTTAAATTATTATCACTCATCAATTCCACAAAATTACATTATCCCACTCATGGTTAATAAAATTTTTTCAACCCATCAAAAAATATTATCCTACCATGATAGAAATATAGAATCATAAAAAGAAGAAAATATAATATTCTGTAACGCCCCGACCCTAGTTACCCAGTGCCAGTGCATTATTAAATAACATTGGAATGATGACAAGAAAGATCATCTCTCGAAAGACCGATTAGTTTAGTAGCCTTGTAATAACTAGATTCATCCATAAAGTTTTACATTACATCATAAAAAAACAACTTGTCTTCATATCCCCTCATACTATCCCTGCAGGTCATTCATAAATTACTTCTTCATAATCCTGGGAAAAATATAACATTGAAAGGTGTGACCTCAGATGCTCAGTAAGGATAACATTATAGCAGAAGCTTTCATAGATAAGCATAAACACTTAAGGCAGTTTAAACTAAAAAAAGCCTTTTAAACTTGAACTTCAGCATAAAATGGCAATGATAAAATAAAATAATTCCATTTAAATACTCACATTGATATTATACTAGTTGAACAATCCCATGCAATATAAATAACCACTTTCATAATGATGGAATGCATAATTCCAGAATATCATAACCACATAGCCAAGGCCTCGTGCCATGACTACAAATAAGATTTTGCCAAGGCCTTGTGCCAAGACACTAGTTTGTTTCATGAGTCCTACCGATGCATCGAGGAGCTATAACGGGCTCCAACCGTCACTTATTATGTCTATTGCATTCCTCATATGAACAGGTTTAAACATAACATAAACATTCTTTTTAAAATAAGCATACGAAATGTCAATACTTTAACCACAAACCATGAGTGGTATATAAATAGCACATCCACAGTCAAACATAACTCATTTGATACAATATGGAAGATTGTATTGTATCACATTAACCTTAATCAAGAATAATGAAGGATGTTGACATAGATGAAAATAATCATCAAAACTATTTGAGAGAAATATCCCCCTTTTTCTTGAAATCATTAAAAAGTCACACTATTTGTCAAGAAGCCATTTAAAAATATATTTTTGAATCAAAGTGTCCCATACCACTTTGAAACTTTTCAAAAGGAGTTTTAATTTCTAAACATTAATGTCCATATAAATAAATCCTTAAAACCATTTTTAAAACATGGACATTAATGAGAAAGATTTAGATGAATAAGTCTTTAAAACATTTAAAAATGGTATTATAGTTAGAGATTCTAACCAAAAGAGATACAATTGAATAAAAATAATTGATGTAATCAAAACATTGTAACATAATGAGAATAAAGGGATTCATGATATACGATGTCAAATTACTTTATATACACCACATAAAAGTGATTTGGTGTATATCAACAAAAAAGTCTCAATGGAATGTAAATTGAGATGAAATCTCTCATAAAGGCCGTATCCTTTGCTTAAGGACAAATAAATGACATAATTATGTGTGACAAATATATATAAACTAAATATGATTGGATATTCAGTGTAAAACAATCAAAGGATATTCACACATATTCTTGTAAAAACAACACCAACGAATTGGATGTTTAACTCAACAAATGGTGAATGAGTTAAAATTACTGTTATCAAATTCATATCAATGACTTGAGAATTAACAATGGAGTTGTTATGTGTATCAAAAGTATATACACAAGAAGGGAGTGGAAATTATGACATAATCAAATGAATAGTGATTCCACACATAATCTTGGGGTAATATAATCAATGAAATATGTGTAAAGCCAAATGAGTGGAAATTGAAATATCAAATTCCCTTATCGATTAGGTAACCTACGAAACATACACCCATGAAAGAAGTATCATAACATGATGATGTAAATACCCATAAATTAATGTATATTACACAATGAATACAATCATGGGCAGTACACATACACCACATGCAATAATTAAGTGGTGAACAATGGAATTCTCACGAAATTAAGAGTGAGTTATGAAACCCCTTACTTTGTAATTTTTCCTTGGTCAACGGTAGGTCTACCTCCTGTATAATGGTGAAATAATTGTTATTGAATTTCAAAAGAATCATTTACTTTAATATGATATCATATATGATCTTTTAACATTTATTTGTTAATAATATCTTAGAATTATCGTCATTTCAGGTGTTAACAGGTTCATTTTACTTTATATTATTTGTTATGTGGGCCATATTCGTTATTAATGGAATGTATATTATTCATATACAGAATGATATCAAGTCCATAAATACTATTTTTAAATCATCAAATTATAATTATACTTGAATGAATATGATGGAGAATGAATCCCATCGCGTTCGTGGAGACGGTAGTCCGTACGTACGCACGAGCGACAATATCATTCTTTTGATATTAAAATAATATATAATTGGATGGTATATCATATATACAGAATAATTATCATGTTATATTTATTATTTACATGAGTTACACATCATTATTATACCCATCCACATAATAATATATTTAATAACAATTACACCACGACGTGGAGACGGTAAGCCGTACGTACGCACGTTTGGTGACATGTTATTCAAAGGATGGATAGAATAATGAATATGGTTGTACAATATTTATAATAACATCACAGTATATATATGATAATGGAGTTATTATTTTATAATGGTAATAACAAAGAAAGATTAAGTGGAAGAAGAAAGGAACTTGAAAAGGGGTGGGGAAAACATTACCTCTTCTTTGGGTTCTTCCTTTTGATTTGATCAAAAGGGATCCTTAGGTTGGCTTTCTGATCAAACTAAGACCTCTAGGTTTTATTGAGGGATGTTTAGAGAGTATTTGGGTAGGGGTTGCCCGAAAAAATAGGCTTTGAAGGTGTGAAGAAATGAGAAGGAGGAGTGCCCTTTTATAAGAGGGGTGAGGGGCACATTTGGAAAATCAAGAAATATTAATTTATAATAAATCCATATTCGGTTTCTAATGGCTCCAAAGTTGATTATTCAAAGTTTAAGGTGGGGATATGTCGAAAACCATTCAGAAAATATAATTTATACAGGTTTGGGGCACTATATTAACCTTATCTTTTAGTTTTAACTCTTAGTTAATTAGTTTGACATTTACCATGTCACTTTGTATTTTTATATTATATAGTTAATAAACATACTATATACATCCAAGAGACCACAAAGTGTTCCATTAATTATATACCTATCATTATATAAGTCTCTTGGACAATCCTTATATTTTTAAGAATTTAATATCAATTAATAATATAATATTTGTTTTAAAAACTCTTTTATGTCAATTTTGACACTATTCAATAGTTGATTTTTGTGAAACACATAACATAATTATTACTTCGAAAAAAGTTAATTAAATCAATCCTCATATGTCATGTTATCCTGTAAAATTAGTTTAATTAAATAAAAGTGTCAAATTATATTTATTTGGGTATTTATAATATCAATTATTCTAATTTTTCACTATTATGGTAATTACTGCATCATCATTGTGTCATAAATAAATTAACTTATTTAATGTCTATAAAATTAAAAATAAAATATAATTATTTTTGAAATCTATTTATCTTTCAAATTAATATTTATAGTCTAAATTCCAACATATATAACCCTATGTAACAATTGTTTTTCTAAAAGATATATGCTTGTGTCATTTTTGTATTTATTTTAACATAATTAAAATAAAGTGTCATTATCACTTACAAGTGGATCCATGGGGTCCACAAATCGACCCATATATGACCATGGTCGACCATGTATCAACTAATAGGGTTAAGACACGTTTTAGGGTAATTTATTATTATTATAATATTATTTTTTTGACCTTTGTTTACCGGATTTACCCTTTAACCATGGTAAATAATATATTTACCGAAGTAATTATCAAAAATGTCTAAAAATAAAAGTTACATATTTAAAAAATTTGAACATCCTGATTCTAAATATGGAATCCATTTTTCCAAATTCAAAACACAGAAGTGGCATAAATTAATTTTAAATTAATTCTCGTTTTTAAAACAAAAAACATGTTTTTAAGAGATAATAACTATCAAAAGATTGACACTTGTTTATGTCTGGTTTAAATGTGAAAATAGGTTCAATGACCCACATTGTATTACATGGTAAAAATATATTATAAATATATTTTAAAACCACTCAAATTCATAATTTATCACTATTAATTATCATGATTAAAAAATTTGTTTTTAATTAAATTTTAGTAATTTTCACTATTCATCAAAATATGAAAGTTATCCGAAAAGTACCAAAATTTCACCCTAGGCGAATTTCGATATTCCAAATCCAAAAATGGAGTCCATTTTGAGAGATAGAATTTATAAAATTTCAAAAAGTATGTATTACTATTCATAAAGGCTAGTTTGATTGGTTATAGTGTGTTAAAATCTCGAAGTTGCGTACAATGCACGCCATTGCATTATTTGAAAGGAAACGTACCGTTAAAGGTTGGGGTGTTACATTATACCCTTCTTCAATAAATTTCATCCTCACAATTTTTAAAATTGTGCTTGGGAATATAATGGACGGTTCCACATCATAAAAAGAGTCAATAAAACTATCACTTTAAAAGAAAGAAAGAGAGGTATATAGGTCATCCAAGATAACCCATACTCGGATTCCATGTAGGAAAACATGGATTTGGATGATAAACTAAGTGTCATGTTCTGATGGAGAGGGATAGAAATCATGATTAGGAGAATGTTAACAATAAGAATACCACAAACTTGTGTTGGGACAAACGACCATTAGTCTCCTAGTTGGAAAGTAAACAGACAACATTTTTTTTATTTTAAGTTACATTACATAAGGACGAGGAATTAATTTATGATATTGACTAAAAACATAAAGAGATATAATTACATGTTAGTTATAGTTTCATTATTTAATAACTTTTTACCACTAACTTATATTTTTTTGAACAATGAGTATTCAAGAAGATTTAGTCACAATAAATGACCTAGAATAAACATCTAGAGAAATACATGATCCATGTAGGATAAACTATATATTTAACTTGTCTTCAGAGATTAATCAAAACCAAAATGGTTAGTATAAGATCTGATTATCCCCCAAATATATATTCCATTAGAGAAAAAAAATACTAATCTTAATTTCTAAAATTAACCCAACAATACCCAAAGTTAAATAAATACCATTCAATAATATATTCTCCTTAAAATCCTTCAATATATTCCAAACTAATATTGAAACCCAAAACTTATAAGAATGTAGTCTTCCACGTTAAATTGTATCTCAAAATGACATCATCCACTCTTAAAGTCACATGCTTAAAAGTAATTAACCTAATCATATAAACTTTATTATAGGTTAATCATTTCCATAAATAACCCAAATCACTATAGATCCACAATAAAAAAATAGATAAAAATCCACCATTACTCCTCTAAGGACATCCCATAGTATTCTATTTTCCTTGGATATATAGTGTTCCCAACAAAGTGAACATCTTCCAAAATAAAATTTATCACTTAATCAACAAATCATTTTCTTATACTAAGGGTATTCATTTGATAAGACATAAGAACCCAAATCAACATATTATTGATCAATAAAATCATTTAACTAAAGAAAATAGTCTCACTAACCAGGGACTTCACTTAGTCCAGTGGTAGGTGATAAATCCCAATCACACTTTGTTTGTGGGTTCGATTCCCACAGCTTTTTCTAACGCGACGGGTTGTCACGCGGTCTACGTGTTGTCCTTTTTCAAAAACTATATTTTATAATATTACCAAAATGAGATAAATTCCTCAAAATAACATAATTTAACCACAAATGTTATATCATACCTTGCATTTTCATCCCAAAATATAATAACTTATAATTTTCACAAACCCCAATGATCATATAAAACCAAATGGTTATTTATACCTATATCCACAAGATAAGAGACAATTCTTCCTCAAATATCATTCTCACATGGCAAACATCGGGGTTAAAAATACAAGAGAAAATTATTCCAATGTAAACCCTTCAACAAGGAGCACTAATACTTTTTAAAAATTTCTCCAACCATTTATTTCCACATAGCTTATTCTTTGACAAAGAAAATATCCTATAGAATAGGACATTCACTCGGGTAATGGCCAGGTCCCCTACATTTATAGAAAATGACTGTAAATAGAATCCTGGGACTATTTTTATCTTCTTACATAGTACTCTTCATTTTTCATCAGCAATTCTCCACTTTATGTCATTCCTTCCCGCACGTAAAGCATTTCATTATCCCATTGAGACACTTTACCGGGTGTCTCCTTCCACATTTCCTGCATGATGAAAATTGAGGGTTCTTTTCTCCATGGTCTTCATTGTTGGATCTCTTATCATTCATCACCTTTTTCTTCCTTGTTGAGTCTGGGAGTTGGTTAATATATTTGTTGTTGATCATATTTTTGGAAAACTGATTTGGCATAAATATGATATATTTTACGCCTATCAACATTCAATTTTGTTGCTCATTTCCACCACTGTTCCCACCTTGTACATCATTCTCAAAGTAACTATGACTTCTTTGGAATTCAGCCATTGACTAAAACCAGAAAGCATTGTGTGAGTAATAGTAGTCGTAAAATCATTTAGAGATTAAAATGTCACGATATTCTCAATTTGAAACATATTAGGATTAACCAAGGTCATTTACTCTCATCTTATATATATATTAGTTAAATCGGTTTGTAAAGAAAATGTAAATTATCCTAAGAATATCCCTCGAGGGTGTCGTAACAAAGACTGCAGCAAGGCCCGTTTCGAGTCAAGCCTAAAGCAGTGTTTTCGGGTTTTACCACTAGGTACATCTGTGCCAGAGCCACCTCTACCTGCTCGTATCCAGACAGGGATGTATTGGTCGGAAAACTCACAAAATCGCTACAATACCAAAATTCTAGGACGTTCTTCTATACTAATCCTCAATGTCCATCTTAAATCTAAGTGCTCTAATCAGAGTTTATATAAATCTAGCTTCCATGGTTTTTACTAAACTTCCTCTGATACCAATTGTAACGCCTCGTCCCCAGTTACCCAGAGTCGGTGCATTATTACATAACATTGGCATGATCACAAGAAAGATCAAGTCTCGATAGACCGATTAGTTTAGTAGCCTTGGAATAACAAGATACATCCATAAAGTTTTACATTACATCATGAAAAACATCTTGTCTTCATATCCCCTCATACTATCCCTGCAGGCCATTCATAAATTACTTCTTCATAATCCTGGGAAAAATTAAACATTGAAAGGGGTGAGCTCAGATGCTCAGTAAGGATAAAATTATAGTAGAAGCTTTCATAGATAAGCATAAACACTTAAGGCAGTTTATAACTAAAACAAAAGCCTTCTAAACATGAATTTCAGCATAAAATGGAAAAGATAAAATAAAATAATTCCATTTACTTACTAACATGGATATTCTACTAGTCAAACAATCCCATGCAATATCAATAACCACTTTCATACTGATGTAATGCATAATGCTAGGCTATCATAACCACATACCCAAGGCCTCGTGCCAAGTCTACAAATAAGATTTTGCCAAGGCCTTGTACCAAGACACTAGTTTGTCTCATGAGACCTACTGATGCATCGAGGAGCTATAGTGGGCTCCACCCATCACTTATTAAGTCCAATGCATTCCTCATATGAACAGTTTTAAACATAACATAAACATTCGTATTAAAACAAGAATACGAAATGTCAATACTTTAACCACAAACCATGAATGGTATAAAAATAGCACATCCACAGTCAAACATAACTCATTGATACAATATTGAAGATTGTATTGTATCACATTAACCATAATCAAGAATAATGAAGGATGTTGACATAGACGAAAATAATCATCAAAACTACTTGAGAGAAATATCCCCCTTTTTCTTGAAATCATTTAAAAGTCACACTATTTGTCAAGAACCCATTTAAAAATAAATTTTTGAATCAAAGTGTCCCATACCACTTTGAAACTTTTTAAAAGGAGTTTTAATTTCTAAACTTTAATGTCCATATAAATAAATCCTTAAAACCATTTTTAAAACATGGACATTAATGAGAAAGATTTAGATGAATAAGTATTTAAAACATTTAAAAATGGTATTTTAGTTAGAGATTCTAACCAAAAGAGAGACAATTGAATAGAAATAATTGAGGTAATCAAAACTTTGTAATATCCTGTGAATAAGGGGATTCATGATATACTATGTCAAAGTACTTTATATACACCACATAAAAGTGATTTGGTGTATATCAACAAAGAAGTCTCAATGGAATGTAAATTGAGATGAAATCTCTCATAAAGGCCGTATCCTTAGTTTAAGGATAAATCAACGACATAATTATGTGTGACAAATATAAATACACTAAATATGATTGGATATTATGTGTAAAACAATCAAAGGACATTCACAAATATTCTTTTAAAAACAACACCAACGAATTGGATGTCTAACTCAACAAATGGTGAATGAGTTAAAATTACTCTTATCAAATTCATATCAATGACTTGAGAATTATCAATGGAGTGATTATGTGTATAAAAAGTATATCCACAGGAAGGGAGTGGAAATTATGACATAATCAAATGAATAGTGATTCCACACATAATCTTGGGGTAATATAATCAATGAAATATACGTAAAGCCAAATGAGTGGAAATTGAAATCTCAAATTCCCTTATCGATTAGGTAACTTGCGAAACATACACCCATGAAAGAAGTATCATAACATGATGATGTAAATACCCATAAATTGAAGTATATTACACAATGAATAAAATCATGGGCAGTACACATACACCACATGCAATAATTAAGTGGTGAACAATGGAATTCTAACAAAATTAAGAGTGAGTTAAGAAACCCCTTACTTTGTACTTTTTCCTTGGTCGAAGGTAGGTCTACCTCCTGTATAATGGTGAAATAATTGTTATTTAATTATACAAGAATCATTTACTTTAATATGATATCATATATTATCTTTTAACATTGATTTGTTAATAATATCTTAGAATTATCGTCATTTCGGTTGTTAACGGGTTCATTTTACTTTATATTCTTTGTTATGTGAGCCATATTCGTTATTAATGGAATGTATATTATTCATATCCAGAATTATATCAAGTCCTTGGGTACTATTTTTAAATCATCAAATTATAATTATACTTGAATGGATATGATGGAGAATGAATCTAATCGCGTTCGTGGAGACGGTATTCCGTACGTACGCACGAGCGACAATATCATTCTTTTGATATTAAAATAATATATAATTGGATGCTATATCATATATAAAGAATCATTATCATGTTAATTTTATTATTTACATGAGTTACACATCATTGTTATACCCATCCAAATAATAATATATTGAATAACAATTACACCACGACGTGGAGACGGTAAGCCGTACGTATGCACGTATGGTGACATGTTATTCAAAGGATGGATAGAATAATGAATATGTTTGTACCATATTTATAATAAAATAACATTATATATATGATACTAGATTTATTATTTTATAATGTTAATAATAAAGAAAGAAGAAGTGGAATATGAAAGGAACTTGAAAAGGGGTAGGAAAAACATTACCTCTTCTTCGGGTTCTTCCTTTTGATTTGATAAAAAGGGCTCCTTAGGTTGGATTTATGATCCAAATATGTCCTCTAGGTTGTAGTGAGGTATGTTGAGAGAGTATTTGGGTAGGGGTTGACCTAACAAAAAGGCTTTGAAGGTGTGAAAAAATGAGAAGGAGGAGTACCCTTTTATAAGAGGGGTGAGGGGCACCTTTGGAAAAGCTAGAAATATTAATTTATAATAAATTCATATTCGGTTTCTAATGGCTACAAAGTTGATTATTCAAAGTTTAAGGTGAGGATAGATTGAAAAAAATTCATCCAATATAATTTAGACATGTTTGGGTCACTATATTAACCTTATCTTTTAGATTTAACTCTTAGTTAATTAGTTTGACATTTACCATGTCACTTTGTATTTTTATATTATATAGTTAATAAACATACTATATACATCCAAGAGACCCCCAAAGGGTCCATTAATTATATACAGATCACGATATAAGTATCTTGGCCGATCATTAGATTTTGATGAATTTAATATCAATTAATAATATAATATTTGTTTTAAAAACTCTTTTATGTCAATTTTGACACTATTCAATAGTTGATTTTTGTGAAACAAATAACAGAATGATTACTTCGAACAAAGTTATTTAAATCAATCATCATATGTCATTTTACCCTATAAAATTAGTTTAACTAAATAAAAGTATCAAATTATATTTATTTGGGTATTTATAATATCAATTATTCTAATTTTTCACTATTATGGTAATTACTGCATCACCATTGTGTCATACATAAATTAACTTATTTAATGTCAAAAAATTATAAATAAAATATCATTATGTAGGAAATATTTTTATATTTCTAATGAATATTTATAGTCTAAAATCCAACATATATAACCCTATGTATCAATTGTTTTTCTAAAAATATATGCTTGTGTCATTTTTGTATTTATTTTAACTTAATTAAAATAAAGTGTCATTATCACTTACAAGTGGATCCATGCGGTCCCAAAATCGACCCAAAAATGACCATGGTCGACCATGTATCAACCAATAGGGTTAAGATAAGTTTTAGGGTAATTTAGTATTATTATAATATTATTTGTTTAACCCTTGTTTACCGGATTTACCCTTTAACCATGGTAAATAAAATATTTACCGAAGTAATTATCCAAAATGTCTGAAAATAAAAGTTACCTATTTACACAATTTGAAATCCTGATTCCAAATATGGAATCCATTTTTCCAAATTCAAAACACATAAGTGGCAGAAATTAATTTAAAATTAATTCTCGTTGTTAAAACAAAAAGCATGTTTTTAGGAGATAATAACTATCAAAAGATTGGCACTTGTTTATGTCTGGTTTAAATGTGAAATTATGTTCAATGACCCAAATTGGATTACATGGTAAAAATATATATTCTAAATATACTTTAAAACCACTCAAATTAATAATTTATCACTATTAATAATTTTTATTATAAAAGTTGTTTTTAATTAAATTTTAGTAATTTTTACTATTCATCAAAATATGAAAGTTATCCGAAAAGTACCAAAATTTCACCCTAGGCTAATTTCGATATTCCGAATCCAAAAATGAAGTCCATTTTGAGTGATTGAATTTATAAAATTTCAAAAAGTAAGTACTACTATTCATAAAGGTTAGTTTGATTGGTTATGGTGTGTTAAAATCTCGAAGTTGCGTACAATGCACGCCATTGCATTATTCGAAAGGAAACGTACCGTGAAATCTTGGGGTGTTACATATTCACTAATTATTTAAATTATAATTATTCTTCTATGAATATTATACACTATTCCATTTCGATTGAATCCAAATTTCTAGTTCTAGGTCTATAAATATGATATATTTTAGTATAATTAATAATTCATCGAGTTGAAATTTCATAAATAACTTTTTTATAAATAACTTATAGTAAATATCAATATATCATTTCCACAATATAACACAAATTAAATTATTATAATTCAATTCACCCCTAAATAATATAGTCTCAATATACCCCTCTACTAGATCTATTATTTTTTCAAAATTTGGAACTTATTGATTTTTTCTTTGCAATGTGTTGTGAAATTAAATTATTCAACATAAAACCTGATTTTTTTTCTCAAATAAACAATTGACTAACTATCCCATAAAATAATAAAGCATCCTAATTACCTATTTTACTTTAGTTTTGATGGTTTTTTATGAATTTATTTCCAATTAACTCTATAAGTTGAATTTCCCTAATGGAAAATTTACCAAATATCATATTCAAAATTATATTTTCCTCATGTAATAATTTTAATCCCACTTAAATATTTTCTATTACACACTTGTTTTAGTTTTTTTAATAATGAATTAAAACAATTCTATGAACACTCAACAATAATTTATATTAAATATTCTTAAAATAAATGGAATACCTTTAAATAATCAGGGTATTTGTTACAAGGTATGAAATATTTTAGACTCGGATTTTTATCCTTAAAATAATCCCAAAATTCCTATAAAGAGAAAGGGAAAATATATGAATACATTTTTTAAAAGATTCATTAAACATATCCTAAACTATTCATAGGGAATTTATAAATATTTTTAAATATCATTCACCAAACTTATTCTACACTTTATCCTTAGAATAATATAAAAATTCACAAATAGTAGTGATAATAAAAATGTAAATTTATAGAAACAAACTTAATATTCTTTTAAGTAGGTTTGAGTTTATCTTATCCCCTTCTTCATTATATAAATCCTTGAGAAGGCCTCCTTATTTGTTTTCCCCATATAAAAAAATAGAAAAACATTATTAAACCTGATAATTTCTTCAAAATAAATGAAAATGAAAAAAAATAAAGAGGAAGTGTAATGATGCTTGGTTTATCCCTCTTAAGAAAGGATATATTGGGTTATTTAACATTGGAAAACCCTATAATTATCCCTGAAACATTATATTATGTGAAATGTGTGATGAAAACATTAATATATACTTCCATCCATATATTTTTATCATTACTTATATATAGAGGTACTCATTTATAGAGTTCTTCATATTCTTCCCCATTTCATTGTGGTACAGATTTCATGGTCGAGGTGGAATGATGATATATGATACCTTTATAGATTTTTATTTTCCTATCAAGTATCGTTGGTGTTTAAGAGGGGGATCTACATAGGTTGTACCCATATACTATTATAGTCATTCTATGGTAAAATAAATGATTCCTATTTCAAATTTATATATTGTATAATTTAATAGATTATCCAAAATTATCATCATTAAGAACCTATACAACTATTTATTCACTGGAATAACCCTTTTAGTGTTTTAAAAATTGATCTGATGGATGGTTGGTCATCTGGATTAACATGAAATAGTGTAACATCAAGGAAGTACCTTCTTGTTCCATCTCTTAATTCAATCTCAATGGGAAACCCCAAGGGTACTTTACATCTCAATTCTAAAACCTCTTATTTTTCTGTAGCAAAAAGCATAAATATTGTTGAATCAGTAGTTTTATGTTCTGGACATTTTGAATTTAGATAATTATAAATAAAAATTTAATAGAATGTTTTAATTTAAATAATTCCCTTTAATTTATTTCCTCTTTTAGATCTTCTGGTTCATGAAAATACCTTTAGATGTCTCTTTAAATTTTTGTTTCATGTGGTTATTAATGTCTGGCCTCAAATATTAATTCATCCATTATGTCTTTATCATTATCCAAGGTAGAATCAATTTGAGCATAATCAACTATTACATCGTTATAGTGGTCTAGTATTAAATATGTATGTTTAAAATGTAAGAAAAATGTGTTCAATTCAATTTTATCCCTCCTAAATATTATCTTGTACTTCGTTATTTGAGTATAATGTATCTTGTTTGTATTTAAATATGGATGTGTTTAGAAGTGTAAATTTAATTATATTCTCGAAGTGGATCTCATCCATTCAATATTTATCTTCATAATCCATGTTTATTGAGATAAGTGTTGAATTTTAATTAACAATATTCAAATTATGAATATTGAAATTAAATTCAATGAAATTATAAGGGTCTGAGTCAACATTATAAAATATTTCCCTCAATAAAACAAACTTATAATCCTTTTTTATATTATGGTCAACTATAAAAACATAACCAAGGGTTATAAGTGGTGGTATTTCAATAATATGAAGGATGCAGTACTGTTTCTTTAGAAAATAGTTATTATCACCTCTTATAACCATCTCTTTCATTTCCACAAATAACAAATGAGAAATATTTATCAAATGAATTGAATAAATACAAGTTTTCCCATTTTGATTCCCCTAAAACCACCTACAAATGTTTATATCTCTATAACCATTGATTTTGAGATCAATGGAACATCACAAAGGACAAGGAGCATAAATAAATGAGGGAAAATGATAAAAAATTAATAAATAGAAAAATAAAAAATAAATTAATATTAATATTTAGAAAATAATAGAAAATTCTTAAACTAACCAGACTGAGTCCAAAGAAAAAATTGTTTTGTCCTCTATCATTTTCTATAGTGGGAGGTAAAAAATGTATGATCATTATCTTCCACTACTTCTGCATATTCAATGCTAAAAGAATAGTGAACCCTTATCTTCATATCATCTCCACCTATCCTAGTTGAGGGTCCGAATTCATTTAACTAGGTATATTTCATATCATCCATTTTCTCAACATTCATGTGATGATAACGTTATCTTTATATTTTTTGATTATTACCATGTGAATCACTTGTAGGACTTATTCCTAATTTATTTGAACTATAGAAATGGGTTTCTGGTTTTCTTATGTCATTTAAATTTTGGTATTTTTTCATGTTGGTTCATTTTATTCCAATTATGGAAAATGAAATGATTAAATATATGTAAAACTATTTTACTCATATGAAAATTATGACTCATACCTAGTTTTCATAAGAATTTTATGAAGTATAAATCATACATAAATAACTCTAAAAAAATATTTTCATAACTAATATATAAGATAAATTAATGTGGATGACTTGTATGCAAATGACTTAATAAATCATATAATTCTTCTAGCCACTCAAAAAAAGACTAGTAAGTGATTCATATATATCCACTCATTAAAATTTTATTTACCCTCTAACATGGAATCCATAAAAATATAATCTTCATGGTAGTAGTTTCCTAGTTCATTTATAATTGATCAAGATAAATTCAAAAACCCATAAGTCTATTAATTTTTTAACTCAAAATATAAGAAAAATTAAAACTATTCAATGAATTTTGAAATAAATAAAACATGAATAAATCATGATTTGAGGAATCTGTTTCTTTAATTCCATAATTAAACATTTATAAAAATATAATTATTTCAAAATTATAAAATAAATTTTGGGGTTATAAATCAATAAAAAAATATTAAAATATTGAAATTATTGGCCCTCATCAAGGTTTGTTCCTCCATTACCATTAAAATGCTCCCCATGATATAAATATACTTTCAAAATCATAAAAAACCAAAAATTACAATCTATACATCCCATGTTCTATCTGTTACAACACGTAATGACTAGTCATGGTTTTCCAACTCATACTTGAGAGCTAACACAAAATATCCATCACTATCTATTCTTAGATCACTATGAATATCAATCCCAACAACTATCAAAATAGCATTTTAAATGATAACCTTATACTCCAATGTCCCATGATTTACTCCCCATTATATAGACTTCCTTATACTACTCCTCAAACACAACCTCAATAGGCTTCATCATTATGCCTCCTTAACAACATGTCTCAATTCACAAACTCTAGTGAGCCTCACCATAGTACCACTATCCATAAAATTATCACCATTGTTGGTTGGGAAAAAGTTCCATATTCTCAAAATAAATAGGGAAACCAATCCACCTATTTTTTCAATAATTCATCATCTCTCAACTTATATACACGCTCTCATCAATCTACAACTTAATAAAACAACAAGTGAATAGTGTGTACTACATTGATCACATCCAACCCTAATGAGCTTACTATCTCATACATCTCAACAAAACCACCTGACTCACACTCCAATAAAGTTTTTCTTAAAAACATAGGATCTTGTTCTAAAACAAAAAATCATGCCCCACTCCATGGTAACATCTTCTAACCAGAAGAATCCCAGATCAACATTTCGAATAAACCTGAAATTTTAGACAAAATGTAGCTTACCAAATGATCTCATATATCCCATTTTTCATCTCCAATTAAGAATCAAATACTCACTCTCTATTCACTTGATATCTAACCCTTTACGATCACTGAACTTGTTATATGAGGCATCCAACCAATATTTTCCACAAAATAAAACATTGATTACAAATCCCCTCATGTGGTTTACTCTATAATATCCCAATGTGTCTCCATACCTACACCACATTTCAAATAACAACTCTCATTCATAAATATCAAATGAAAAAGTATACATGTTTTCTTTATATCGTCTAAGGGACCACACATCCTTGGGATAACCCCTCTCTCTGGTTTCCCTCATCGATCATAATGTAGAAGGTTATCCCTCCAAGCCCATAAAACTTGTCTCAATTAATTCATAGCTCATGTGGTTACATCTCTACTACTATCTCTAATACCACAAAGAAAATACCATGACAATACACCCATAATACTTACCTATCACGTAGATATAAAAATCAGGAATCATACACCATGTAATAAGTGTACACTAGAATAATAATCCTCATCAAGCATACACATACAAGACTAAACCCTCGAGAAACATGATATCATCTATTAGAATATATATTATAGAATCACCCTATTATTATATGTTTCATTTTCAATAGTAGGATAGTTTAGTTATATGGATTTACACCAAGAAACTATACGGAAAAACAACATATATTATATTTTAAACACATTAAATAACTGAACCCATTTTTATTCTTGAACTAGTATTATTATCACACAAACTAGGTTAATTGCTACGAAATCATGTTCCTATTTCATTCCTCTAGAGTTCATCATACATCCTTACATAGCAGTATGTATATTCAACACTAATAATCTTCAATCCATAAGATCTAGATGATCTATACTCAGAAGAAAATATATCATGTTTCAATTGATTATAATTTCATGAACAATTTATATATTAAAATTGAATATATGTTATTATTTTCACTTTTAATAGTTGAACCCTCTTTCATAATTTATATCAATCAAAAAAATATAAATTTCATGTTAATCAAGCATTCCAAAAATTATGCATATTAAAACACATCATTCCACTATGAGCCGCGATTTAAAACTATAATAACAGAATCCATTACACACACCATATTAAATAAATTTGTCCTTCATAAAATCAAAATCATAAAACAGAAAGACCATATCACTGGTAATCCCTAATTACCACTAAGAATTTATTCATGTTTCACCAGTCAAAGGTACATCATAAGCTTCCAAAATTCTTGTATTACCTAAATACCATATCCCAAAAATATTATGAAAAATAAAAAATGATATAATATCTCATTGTAACAACCTACTTTTCTAGAAATCTCAAAATTTATAGGATCTTAAGTCTCCACTTAGACTTGTGGATTTCTACCCATACATGAGAGGCTGCTGACTAGCAATAAGGGTAAAAGGTGTTATCATGGGGATTCAATATTCTCATACAAGATGGATAAATAGTGAAAATAACAAAACAAGATCCATCAAAAAAATAAGAGAATGTTGAAGAAATAAAAATTAACCTCAATACAACCAAGTAAATATGAAACCATATATACATACATCCCCACTCATCACCTAGTAGGTTTATCAACTATAACAAATTAAATAAATATTAAGAGTATATACTAACATCCCAAAGCCACCCCTCATCTTTTTCTATAAATACCCATCCTAGTAATATAGCTAAATGATAAAGAACTTGGGCCTTTTTCCAACATTGACATATAAACAATTATTTATTCTCATGTACTAAATTTTCATGGCTACCGATGAAGTTTTTGGGTAAAACTTGGTAGGGAACCACTAATGGGGTCCCTAGAATTACCACAAAATATTGTTCATGTACATGCAATTTTCATAGATTAAATAAAATACGATGGAATAACAATAAAATAGTAATTTTCAATCCTTAGGTTGTATAGTCTCACTCAGGATTAATCATACCTACTTCAGTCAGTTCTATACTATCTATAATCACATGGGATAATCACACAACTTATATAGTTAAAACATACCCATAATATCATCATAATATCAGGTCATACAACCAAATATTGGGTAATGCACAAGAAATCCTATATAATATCAATCATAAACACCATATACTATTTAATATCCTAGAAATCCCACTCATTATTAGGCTTAACATCTGAATCCTAAGATGGATCCAAGGAATCTCGTCATACCCGACTCAAATAGTCAAATCCTAGGGTATTGCGTTGGAGTATCATAATATAATAAACAAATATAGATCCTTTGAAACCTAGGATTCTTTATAGTATCTATATTTGTGTCTTCATCCTAGGATTGAACCAAGGCATGTCATCATATAAAAAAGAAATACAAATACAAGGTAATATCTCAGGTTTCCATATAGTATGTCGATTAACATCCCTATACTAGGGGTAGCCTTGGTATCTCATTAAATCATTTATAAATTTATATCCCAGGTAATCTTTTAGGAATGCCTATTGTATTAGGGATAATGAAATATTCTATGATCACTTCATGAGAATATTTTGTAATGTCACATGGGATATACATCCCTTAAATCTTGTTGCCATCACGTTCACCACATTATACTCACATCCTAAATCATTAGGTTCTAACATGACACTTAATGTTTACAAAACCCACTCCAATACACCTACAAAATTTATTGTAAATATAAAATAGGGGTACCACCAATGTACCCCTATGTTTCATTACAATATAGAAACTCTACATTGTATCCTTGATTCTAATATCAACTATTTAAACAATCTCATCTCTCAAAAGTAATTATATCCATCAACATTAAAAAAATTATCTTATGGAATCACTGGACTAATAGGATGATGAAACAAAATCATCACTATTGACTGTCAAACAATGTACATATCACATTCCAAGGGAATTCTAGGTTAGTCCTCTTACCCAACCTATCATAAAACTACCCAACATATACTCATCCAAGTATTCAAATACTGGTGGTGGAGAAACACCCATGCCCCTCTCCAATCATGTATCCAAAAGGCTCTAAGGAAACCCAATGACCTCACATGGACTCTTCCAAGTCCCTTTATACCCATTCAACAATAATCCCAACTTATGGGGACTAAGGCACCTTTACCAAGGTTTTCTAAGTCTCACTTTGTCCATTTCAGTTCTTTTGAATCCATATATGTTTTATCGACCTCATAAACCATTTTTATACTAAACCCATTTATCATCTATGATCCAGGAATTTAGATTATTTTAAAAGGTCTATAAATCCCAATTTTCATGATTTATGATGAATCATATGACCATAATTTGTCATGTTATTGGTCTAGTGCTCAAGGGTCCATTGTAGAATGTAGAACCTCCATCTATACATAGTAACTTAATTTCAATGGAAAATTTTATTTAAATACATGTTTAGACACCCAAAATGGATAGAGAACAAACAACATTCCATATAAATTACATTCTTAAACCATATCATATGCTCAATGGACCACCTACTTTATACGAAGTCAATCCATTGTATAGATCTAGACCACTCTCACCCAATATTTCTCATGGATTATCTATGATTTAAGAAACCTCACATGAATATATCTAAACCATAAAACCAAATTCATTATATTATAATAAAGTATAATTAATTATTCTATTTAATTTTCAATTTCTATTGGAGATTATATGATGATATTGTTGTATTATTTTCAATGTGTTATGTGGAAGTCATTGTCTAATTCAAGGCAATAGGGTGATGGAATAATTATCAACCCATTACATTTATATTGAAGGTTTTTCCAAAAAAAATTGGGTATATAAAAAGAATAAATTAAATTATATAAATAAAATAAATGAACATGTATGAAAGGCTAATATAGAAAAAAGGATACTAATGAGAAGCCCTTATAAACAAATGATTATTTAAATGGACCAAATGTTAAATATTGTTACTAATTTGTGTGAAATATATAAATTCAAGAGTCCTACAATAATTTAAGTAGAGATGTTTTGGAAAATATTTCAATGTTTTATGCTATGAATCACTTATGAACACAATGTTTGAAACACTTGGATTATGTTTTATTAAGTCTGTGTTATAATCTATAACTGAAGTGTATTGTAACTCCATTGAAATAATAAAAATTTAGTATATATGTTACCAGTATTATTGGGAATGGATATTAGGTGATTAGGAATGTTTGATAAATTCCCAAATGTGATGTGAGGTATTTATGAGTTTTTTAGATGGGTTATAGTATCCTTGAAGAATCACATAAATTATTATGATGAATGCATGGATTTTGGAGTTTATTCGAATAATAGAGGATCACTAAACATATTATTATACCCATTAATCATATGAATTTACTATAAGTATTATATTTTAATAATACATTGAGTGAATACTATATGGATTTAAAATAATATTAATTAATTGAGATCAAAAAACATTATTGGAGATCGTATGACTTTTCATTACATTATACTTCAGCACAAGTCTCAGGAGTATTGTATAGGAATTTAGAATTTTGTATTACATAATGTTAGATAGATATATTTAGACATAGATAAGATCATATTTATCTCATACTTAGTGAAAATTTATATTAATTTTTAGAATATGAGTGGTAATTTTATGGTAGATCACTGACTACATAAAATTCACACATAAATTTATTAAGCTATGTAAAGGAAAGACATGAATTTTATAAGACATATAAAAGAAACAATAGACTTATGTAACGTTCATTAAAAGTTTTAAAGGGATATGTAAAGGTGTACCGAATCTGAATTAAGGTACTTTTATAATTATGAGACCTACATAAAGGTAAATTAAAGATATATAAATGTTATACAACTTGTGTAAATATAATATAATTCTATTATATTATCATCACGACTTTTCAATAGCTGAAAAAAGGTAATTTTAATATACACATTGGTATGTGAGGACATGAATAAGGATGAAATTAAATAAATAGGTGTTTTTTAGAGGTCAAATTTTTTTATAATATGATATTAATATAATCCTTATTCTCATGTGGTTTTAATTCAGATGATTTCTTTCATTGGTCTTTAGTGAAATTAAAAATCATATTACTTAATAATTATTTTGATTCAATATTATAAAACTAAATCAATTTGGAGGAGATTATACTAGAAGGTAATAATTTATGGCGATTATTAAAGAGGATAGATACTATGATGCTCCATGAAAAAGAAATAGAAACTATTTTACAAGGATTTATTAACTAAATATGATCATGATTTAGTTAATTTCTTATGTTTATTTTACTAATAGTTTCACCAAATTAATCCACCTATGAGAAAATTATAGTATGAAAATACCATAGAAAAATTAGTGGCCTTGTGAGTTGAAATATGTAGATCAAAATAGAATGGACCATACTTTATCCATTATCAGGTAAACACTTTAATAGAGTAGATTATTAGAATGGTGTACTATACACCATGGTACATATTTAGGGATATTGAGTTGTGTGATTATATTGAATGTTTTGAGTTGTTTTAGTGTAAAATATGATATGGGTATCTTAAAGATAAATTGATATTGAAATAGAGATCATGGGGATGCTAGAAGGATCTAAAAGAGATGTTTTTTGATGAGATTAATGATAAATAAAAAAATAATAAAATGTATGGTCTCTCATAGTGTTCAATAGAATAGAGTAGAGTAATGAAAAAATAATAATTGGAAATGTAGGGAAACGTCTACATGGTTTTATCATGACTATGGTAATGAGATCATAAGAGACAAACACGCCTAAAATCAAATGAGAAATTGAGAACTCTGTGAACCAAAATATTTCTTGACATAGGTTATATTTATAATATAGAAAAAATATATTCTATGTTTCCTACATATAAAATGAATGAAAATGATAGATATTACGTTTTTATGCATAGAAATAATATGTAAACTAAAGAGAAATGAGATTTTTTATGGAAGAATGAAAAGAATAAGGATTTGAAATAAATTTGAAGTGAATTTATAATGTTTATAGAATCATTATAAAATAATTATAAGTAACCATACGTCATTCTATGATTAGATTAGAATAATATATAAACTAAAGGTAAATGATATTTTTTTATGGAAGAATGAAAAGAATAAGGATTTGAAATAAATTTGAAGTGAATGTATAATGTTTATAGAATCATAATAAAATAATTATAAGTAACCATACCTCATTCTATGATTAGATTAGTTATAGAAAATATTTTTGAATAAGATAAAATAATAGTTATTAAGACACTGGCTATGTTGATGTTGTTCATATCATCAAGGAGTCAAGCCTTTAAATGATTTAGATGTGATAAATCATGGATATTAATTTATTTAAATATATGTGATGATGATCTAAATCAAGGATAGAGTTATTTAAATGTTATATTAGAGACATTTTTGAATTTAGAGACCATATATTTAGAATAAGGAGATCAGTCTTTTTGATTTTGATGAATCCAATATTGAGTTGTTGTTAGACAATGAGAATGATCTTTAACAGAACACTTTCATATACATAGTGGGAAAATGTATAGACCATGGGACTAAGGGTATGCATGGAGATTATTTTGTGACTGTATGAAAGTATTTAGAATATATTTTTAAGAATCCACATGAGAAGTAGGAATGTAATTGAATTGTGAGATGTTCTAAAGGTGTGTAAAATTTCAACCATTTTTTCAACATTTTATTATTGTGGAGAGTCATTGATTGGGGTGGATAACCAATCATGGAAATTAGAATCTATTTAGTTCCAAACCATATAAATATTATATTTTCTATTTATTTATTTTACATTCATTTTATGTGGTGTCGTTTCATAATAAATCATAAAATATAACCAACACTAATAATTTACAATAGAGGGCAAATTCTAAGAGAGCGTTAAAGATTCAAAGAGACATTAGAATATTGTAAAAATAGTAAACCCCTAAAAATTCCCCCTACATATATATACTAATAGTAAGTGGTATTTAAATGTTTATTAAATAAAAATTACCCTTTTGGTGGATCTATGATTACATTCATAATAATTTATATCATAATTGATGAAGTTCAGTTCTAAAGATATTTTTGAAGAAAATCCTTTAATGGAAAATAAAGTTATTATTATTATTGTTACACATGTGGAATTTAATACTAATACAATAGTTTAAATAATAAAAAGGATGATATGAAATAGAGTAAACTCTCAAAGAGATAAGGGGATCAACGCTTAACTGAGGATATTTTGAATGGTATGCATACTACTAAAATTAATAGATTTTATGATTCCTCTTATGAAAATTTTATAAATAATGAAAAATATGACCTTCATAAAGAATTTAAATATTTTATTTTGAAGTGAAATATCATCTAATGAAATTTCCTCTTGATATTTTTATATAAATATTTTCTTACATGAAGGGTCTATTTAATGAAAATCACAACTAGAGAAGAATTTTGATTCCTGGTAGATTTAATTGAATGAACATGTTATAAAATCCAACACCAATTAAAAAAACTAATAGAAAAAATATAAAACTCTATAAAATTATATTAATAGAAATTTTACACCATTTAAATAATTTCAATGATAATTTTATGATATGTATGTGTCTAAAGATTCTTTTTCTGAGGTTTTCCGTGTAACAAAGAAATTATAAATAGTAACATAGTACTTAAAATAGAAATCGATGGATGTAGAAATAGAAAGGATAAAATAAATAGATAGTTTACAACAATAGAGAAGAAATATTATTGATGAGGAAGTCCAAAACCTCAATTTTGAATAGAAAAAATAATCCAATCTATTTAAGTTGGGAAATATTACCTTAATTTGAAGTTCTTATACTTTGGAGAATGTTTAATAATTCCACAAACTGGACAACATAAATCCTCTCAAATAGTTGGAAGAAGGTATGTTACCACACAAGTTTATGATATCTATTCAACATAAAAAGGACTGAAACTAGTGTTAAAGAGAGATTTTGATCATGTAGAGTATCCTCAACCTCATCCTCATTGGAAGAGATAACTTCCCTTAATAACAATTAAGGATGGACTACTTTTTTAAAAAAAATATATGCGTTCTTAAAGAAATATGTACAATTATGGACTAGTTAATATATGAGAAAGCCCACAAATATATCATGTTTGGATGTAATTTTTTTTGATATTTTCTATTCTCTAAATAATCCAAAAAATAAGGTGAATCTATCTAAAAAATGGATATATTAAATTTCAATAGATTTCCATATCAAGTAAGAAAATGAAATTTATAGATTATTTATTATGTTACAGGAGTTTGGGGAATATTTCCACTGATTTTTGGAATTTTATGTCAATATATAAAAAAGATAAAAGGAAAAATATAGGGGGAGAATATCCAATGTTTATAGGAAACCAACTAGATTAAAATCTTAGAACAAAGTAAATCTAAAAAAAATTATATTTGAAAGCCTAGAAAATTTATATCATTAATGCAGCAATTATGGACGCATATATTATTATTGAATTAATGTTAAAAAAACTCATATTTTGTTTTAAAAAAAAGTGAAATAAAATAATTTCAATAAATAAATGTTTTAAGACAATTTTTCAGGATGAATAATCGAAAAATGTGGACTGAACAATATTCCAATATGATTAATTCTAAGAATGATTCCACACCATATTTAAAAATATTAATTTTTATGGTATTAAGGGACACACCATAGAATATTGAATAATGCCAATGAAAATTTATAAATTTAAATAGAGATACTTCAAATAAAAATGAAATTTAAT
The DNA here is from genome assembly GCA_963277665.1 of Viscum album. Lineage (NCBI taxonomy): Eukaryota > Viridiplantae > Streptophyta > Magnoliopsida > Santalales > Viscaceae > Viscum > Viscum album. The sequence continues at coordinate 1,671,403,768 of OY728121.1, read as the reverse complement.
CAAAATGATGCACAAGAAGATTGGAAGTATGGAAAACATATGAGATGATGAGATTGATATTTTTCCTAATAAGGGACATAAAAAAGATAAAATAATTATTTTTTGGAAGGTAAAATAATTTTGTCCACATATAAAATAAATTCATGAAATATAGGTATGGTAATTAGTAAATGAAAAAGTGATATTGGTAAAGTATTAGTTTCATAAAGTTGACAAATTTTTGCTAAAAAGAATAATATAAAACCTAAGAAGAAGAACTAACAGGTGCCTATGGAATTTTCAATCATAAATTATGATACTTTGGAAAAGGATATAATGTTTGAGTAGGATAAAAAAAATAAGTTCATTTATTTCTCATGAAAATATTTTATTTCAATCTAAGAAGCAATCTCAAAACAATAAGGAAATGGTTGTGCCTCAAGCTATTCAAAATTGAAAATTGAAGAAAGAAGAAAAAATAAAGAAGAAATTAGATTTTAAAGATAATGTGAAATTTGTTTCAGGGGTGACAATGATGTATCAACCCCAATTCTAAAACTATGAATAAGATGTTGCAAACATTATTTCGCTACTTTTGTATTCAAATTGTGGTAATTGACGGTGATGTTTGAAGGGGGATTTTAATTATTATATAACAAGGAAACACATCCATTATGAAGGAATGAAATACATGTTGGTATTCATTTTCAAATTTGTATTAGGTTTCAACGGGTATCATATATATATATATATAATTCTTTAGAGATTAAGTATAGAGCACATACCTTGACGGGAGATATCAAATAATTTAATACATAAAATAATATAAAATTTTTAAATAAAAAAATAACATATAAATCCCATAAAAATATAGATTTTTTACATAGGATACACACTATCCTAATTATTAAATGATTTGGGCTTCCTATTATCATGAATGATGAGTAATTATCAAAAAAATATGGATTAATATTTTTTGACCGTGAGTTATTTTTTAGTTTTTTTATGTATAATATATACACAATTATTGAAATTTTGGTTATATATTACATTTATAAATTAATGATAGAGTCAGTATCAAATTTAAAAAATTTATTTATAACATTGTTTTCTAGGTTATGTAATAAAATCTACACTGGTATTCCCCATATAGATTTAAAGTGATTTACTAATTCATCATTTCTATGAATGGTATCATGCCATTTTTATCTCAAAATAATTGTATATAATATCTCATTAATGAGGAAGAATATTGAAGAGGATAAAACCAATGGTAGAATATATTTTTAAAATAATGGGATGAGAGAACACTTTTATTAATGTAGAGAATGTTTTTACCACATTGTATTCATTTTTAATATGGTGAAGTAAAGAAATATTCACTTGAACAGTTTATGAGATATTAAAAAAAATATGAAGGTGCATATTGAAGTGTTGTCTGATAATAATTTTATATTTCTTTCAATGTGTTATATGTAATTCAATGTGTGTATTAGTGAAAATTGGGTGATGGATCGAGTATTCACCAATTAAATAGAAAATGAATTTTCTTACCATGTGGTTTGGTTAAGGATAAATAACCAAGGATTTAATGTAAATACAATTGAAATGATTAGGTAGAAAAAAGAAATATATAAGTAATGATTATAGTGACCAGGAACTCAAATGAAATGATTATTGAACTAAAACTCATGTTAAAGAAATTTTATAGTGTTTTGGAATGAACTATCTACAATAGTCCTACAAGAAGTGAAGTTAAAATGATTTATATAAGTAATTATACTATTATTATGTAATTTAATTGTAAAATCCAAACTTGAAGACACATAGATAATTTTTTACACAGGATGAATTAGAATTCAGCTATAGAGTGTAGTGTAATTTAATGAATAAACTCACAATTGATTTTATATACTGTATGTATAATTGGGAATGGATATGAGTTGTTTTTTAATGTTCTAAAAAAAGTCTTAATGTTTATGTGAGGTGTTTATGAGTGGTTGAGAATGGCTGGAGTCATTTTGAAGATTCCCCAATGTCATTTTAAACCTTATTGTAATTTTAGATTTTACTAGAAAATTGGTAAATTCCATGAATGTATGCATCTTCCCACTGATTTTAAAACTTTATTTTAATAATTTTAGAAGCCCAAGACTTTGAGTATAAATCATATTACTTACATATCATATGAATTCACTAAATTATAAGACTTTGTTGGTGATCATATGAATTTTTCATAGTGTCATAATTTAGAATAAGTCTTTGGATTACAATGTATGACTTTGGAATTTTATATTAATTTAAATTAATATGATGAAATTCGCCAATTTTTAATATCTTGTGAAATTCATACTTGTGGAAAATTTTAGTTTATTTAGATAAGTTGAGAAGCTGCATTATAGTAGTTCATAGAATTTATAAAGTTCCCACAAAAATTTAGTGAACTATATAAAGGCAATCTGTGTATATCAAAAGCTATGTAAATATATTTTCATACTTTTGAAAAGGTTATACTGAGTATCCAATGGATAATTAAAGTTGTAAAAATACTACATAATGATATTTATTTTGTTCTGAGAACTATGTAAAGATAACTGTTAGCAACATGAAGGTTATCTTGACTTGTGTAAAGGTTAGTTAGAGACTTGGAAGGGTCACTTACACTATTCAATAGCTATTTAAAGATAATTTGGACCAATTTGAATGTAATTTATGACCTGCGTAAGGGTCACATTGAAGAATTGGGTGTTCTGAAAAAGTCATTATTTTATATAATATAAGATTTCTAAAATAATTATTCAAAAGAGTTATTAATTTAAATTTACATAATTTTTAATTGGATATTTAATGAAATAAAATATTATAATAAATGAGAATGATTATGATTGTAGATGAGGTTACAACATCAAAATGAAGGAGAATTTGAGAAAATATAATTGATTCATGTGATGCTATAAGAGGTTAGATATAGAGATTCACAACACCAAGTAAATAGATATTGTGCCACATAGATCCATGATCTATAAAATTACACACCGTAGATTATTTTCTATGTTAATATTTTCATATTTTTTATAAAATAATTCCACATTTTAGTAATTTAATGTTGTACTACACCATAGATAAAGATATGGTGTTTTCAGTGGATGTCTTGAGATTAACATGGCATGGACCATGTCTTAGTCATTTCTATATTACCATTTTTAGATATTTTGGGTCCAACATTATGTGATTTCTATTGAAAAATATATCTTGAGTTTTGGGTTTTTGTGAGTAGAAAGAATGTTATGATTTGGTTTATTGAAAAAGATGATATAAGAATCTGGATAAGATAATGTGAATGAAATTGTAATCGAGAGGCTGCTGGAATGGTCTAGAAGTGATACATCTAGCCACGTAACATTATAAATGATAAAATTAGATAATGAAAAGGACATTATAATATTTTATAGGATATAGATGATTTAGAATAAAAATAATGATAAAAAACATGGAGATAAATCTATTTGTTTTGGAATGAAAATTGAACTAATATGATGGGAGACATCCCATATATAAGACAATTAGAAAAGAAGTATCATGTGAAAAATTATCTTATGGGATATTTTAAATTCCAAATATTGGAAAATTATATTTCATGTGGCCTACATATGAAATGAAAATGTGAAACAAAGAGTATGTGTTCATGAACTAAGTGCTAGTGAGCACTCAAGAGAAAATAGATCCCTAAATGAAAAGGAACAAGAAGAATGATCTGATATTAAACATATGTGAAGATCTAATATGTATTGAATATGAATAAGAATAATTATTAGCTAACCTCAATTCTAATATCATATCATGTATTATGAATATAAGATATGAAGTGTAAATAATAGTTGAGTAGAGACCGACTATGTTTCTTCTATTCAGATTATTATTGAGTTCATCATTTTAGGGATTGATAAGTGAGAAATATAGGTGAGTAGTTTCAATAAATTAATTAAATATGAGATTAAAATGGGGACTAATATGTATTATTATACCTTGAATACATGTTAGTATTTAAAGAACTTATGCTGAGAAGAAAAAGATCAATCATGTTTAACCTAAATGATCCAGTGAAAATCTATTAGGTGACTTCAAGAAAGATCTATAATGGAGAACTTGAATATACACAATCAGAAATTGTGGAACATATGTAACTCAATTCATGAGGGGAGATCACATTTTCAATATATGAATGACTGAAAACTGTGTGTGAAAAATCCCAATTAAAAGTTGGAAATTGTATGCAAGGAGGGTTATTGTGAAAGGAATATGTATTTCTATCCAAACTATGTAAATAATACAACCTATATTTTTTTATTTACATTCATTATATCAGGTGTTTTTTCTTGGTTAAACATAAAATATATCCAGCTATACTAATTAAAAATAATATTAAATTCCCAAGGTGGTAAAATATTCCAAGGAAATTTTCCTCACGTGTCTACACCGATCCTATATACACATTCATATGTAAATAGGAATCATTCCTATAATCACACCAAAAAACATCGTCTTTTCAAAACCATAAGAAACAAGGAGTGTTCCAATGCCGAAATGTATCCAAACATAATCCATATTAATTACTCAATTTACCCATATGGTTCAATGACAATTTTCATCCGATTTATGAAAAACCCCTAAAAGATCATCAAAATTCTTAATTTTACCAAAAAAAGAAAAAAATAATGTATGTTCCTTTTAAAAAAATGTATTATAGACAATTATTTCAAAAAGAACCATCAGATCAAGAAATTTACACCATACACAAGTTGAATCATATTAATAAACTGAATCCAAAATGTAAAAAATTGGAGATGAAAAAATAAAGAGGAGGAATGATGTATGTAACATCCCCGAACTCGGAGCCACTTAACTAGTGCCCTGTGCCCGGTCATCACATGACCTCAAGTGTGCATCCCTATATTATATAGTTTTTAAACTGTTAGAATGGGTCTAAGAGTCATGTGTGGAGACTATACACACTTTACCAGATTAATACATAGCATAAAATAAATATAATTTTTGAAATAATAATGAGTAACTAATGAACAGTAACAAATATCCATCTCCCAAAACTAGGCAAAAACCATGAACAATAGTAAATATGTCATGTGATACCGTATTTCAAAGTTAAACAAAAAAAATGTAAAGACAAATAGTAGAATCTCCCAAAACTGTCTTGACTCCAAGTTCAGTACCTCATCCATTTACCTCCCAGGAATGACTCAACTCCCATGAATAGATATCTTTCCCCTTTCCTGACATGTGAGAATGAAATATGCCTGGGTAACCAATGTAAGGATGAATATGGTGTGTGAACAATTCATTAGTCCACCACCAATGGTGTCTATAAAATATATAGTCTTAACAGATAGTGCATGAAAGTATGAAATAAATTAAATAAAGGATTATTTTTCGGCCACTAGTTTACAATATTTACATAAATATTACTAATAATAGTGCCAATACCTTATGTTTATCATCTTCATTACTTAGTTCATCATCAACATGCAATCCATGTATTATGCATTTACATCATTCACACAAGGTTCATGTCATTCATCTCTTGTATATGGGACTAATTCAAGTCTCTATCTCACAAGGGATAGTACATCATAACATCACAATTTCACCACCTTGAAGCCTTAATCCAGGAGGAATTGAATAATTAGAAGGATAGATCTATATCCCCTACCATAACCCATGAATTGTGGGTGTAGTTAGAGAATTATTCCAACTTGACCGGGAGGAGGTGCCCCAGTCCTTTGTCCCACAAATCAAGCCATGTGAACATTATTATTCATTCATTCACCTCACATATACAATATCACAACCAAACACAACCAATAAATTAAATAATAATAATCCATAACAATCACAATTGTAATTAATATTATTCCATAACCCATTAACATAATGACCATTTTCAATACTTAGACCATTTAGCACAATTCCCATTCTCATGTATATATAACTAAGAACATTAAATAACTCCTTTTATCATCGAATTTTTCATATTCATGAATTCCCTTATGAAATAACATCTAACACATTTTCATTTCACCTACCATTACCAATGAACATACTCACTTTTTCATAGGAACCAACTCTCTTAGGAATTTCTAATATAATTCATAATCCACATATCACAATCATAATTAACCCAATTAACCCACTTATGTATCATGCCAAACAACCATTTATCCATTACCAAAACTAGACACATTTCCAATATTCAATATTCAATTACATTAAACATATCAACATACTCAATAATGGTGCTACATTATCCCACAATGAACATGCATTTACTTAACCAATTTTTAGAGTCCGTATTGACGGTGCACCCCATGGGTTTCCCTAAATTTGTCCAAATCATCCTTAATGAGTCCCATAGTGACCATGAGGGTTTCATAAAATCACTTGGATAGCTGTTTTACTGAATCTTTCCATATTCATCAAAATCATAACAAGAGGTGACTATGAACAAACTAAACATGAAAAAATCTACAATGAATCTCTTGTATACAACCTACCTCAAACTATTAATGAACACACTCTTAATCACGGAATTAAATCTCAATTCATCCTCCCTTTGAGTCCTAAACCTATATCTCAATAGAAAATTAGATTTTTAGAGAATCAAATGAAGATAACGAGGAGATGAAACCACTAAACCAATAAATGGGAGGCAAGAGAGGGACTAGACTCGGCCATAGAATCAATCTGCAACTAAAGATTCTCCAAATAGATTAGGATCAAAGTATAATTACCTCTGGGAATCTTGGGTCACTTTGGTTATTCCCTAGGGTTGCAGGAGGTGATATGGTGGATAATTCTAAGGTAGAACATAAAACACTGAGGTGGAAATTTTGTAATTTTTCTAGCTTTACTAGGTCACATAGTTTACCCAAATGGTTTTTGAAACTATGTTAAAACCATTCACAAGACACTATCGAAGGAAATTTTGGTCACATGGTTACCTAATTAGGTCGTATGATTTGAAAAATTGTGCTCCAACTGAGCATTAATCCATTTTCCATGGCTTCATGATTTTCATGGTAAGGCCACATAGTTTACTTAAATATATGCCAATTGTGTGCCTTACACATTTCAGCCTAGTTTTCCTTAAATTCTTGTACCAAACCCCTAGAACACCCCTGGGTCCCCTCATACTCTTGGGAAGCATTTATTTATCCAAATAGTAGATTCATAAACAAAAACATAAAAAAAAACATACCTTTAGAAAATATGGGTTCTTACAACCTCCCCAAATTATATCGGCTTATCCTTGAGATGTGCTTCCAAGAATTGTTGAGTTTCCATGGAAAATAGATTGGGATACTAGTCCCATACATTTGAATATCACTCCCATGTTTCTTCCTAAACTATTCCATATTTCCGTAAAACATGAACTAAGGTCACAGTCATTCCCTATAAGACCATATCACTATGATCTAAATTACAAACCAGAATCTCCTCAAAGAACACATCATCCTCAAGATCCACATTTTCAACATTTATCACATTAAATGGATGTGGGTGATACTAAAAAAGTATCAATAATTTAAAAACATTTTTCATGCCACTATACTGTTGTGGGAGATTTAATTGGTAAGACACCGGTCTGATCGTATCAACAGTATCAAACAGCCCCACATACCGGGGTTCCAACATTCCCTATTTATGAATTCGACATTAAACCAACCTTGGAGAATGTTGAAGAAACACACTATCTCCCACTATAAAATTAGGAGGTCATGGAATCTGATATACATATGAATTCTGCCTTCTTTGATACATCATTATGTGCTTCTGAATCAATCAAAACTTTTATGATGTCTCCTATACATGACTCAGTCCTAAAAACTCAGACTCCCAAACTTCCAACCAACACAATGGGGATCTTCATGGTCCCCCATAAATTTTATCAAAATGTTCCATATTAATTATATCATTAATAATTTTTTTGTAGGAAAACATCAAAAATGGAGATTTATTTTCCCATGAACCACTAAAATCCAGAACACATGATCTCAACATATCCTCTAATACATGAATCGTATGATCTAAATACCTTTCCATCAATAGGTGATAGGTCATACTCAAAAATACCTGGGTTCCATGAACCTTTTGGGACCCCTTCCAAAACCATGATGTGGAACATAGATAATGATTTGAAACTATATCTCTCGATACATCGTTTAATCATACTATTTCGCGAACATAGAGATGAGCCAACTAATCGACTATATAAGTCTCCTAGATCATCAAGAAATGGGTCAACATAGTTAACTTATCCATACCAACCCAAAATAAATCATTATTCTAAGGTGTCCTTATAAGATCCACTATGAATCTCTTCATTATGTCAATCCACTTCCACTTCAGAATGGGAAATTATTGTTACAACCCACATGGGTTTTGAATCTCGACCTTTACCTATTGACATGTAAGTCATCGTGCCCCAAAACCTACAACCTCTTTCTTAATTATCATCCAACAATATTACCTATGAAGATAATGATAGATTTTAGTCTAACCAGGATACACCACCTACTTTTATTCATGGAACTCACACATCAATACATCCCACTTAATCACTAACACAACCACATGGCCAAAAACAATGACAATTCCATCATCACTAGTCGCCCAACTAGAAGGTGACTCTCCACCTTTATCACATTCTTTCATATATAGACACTCTGAATCATCTATCTGACTCTATTTAAACTAAATCAAAAGCATGTACTAAACTATTGTAGACACAAGGTTCATTTCCTCATTCCCATTTTTCACCTATATGTGAATCTCAGTAAACATGGCAATCCTTTTCCACTCGTAGTTGGATTCCTAAACCACCTAATTCAAAGCCTTCTGGCTCAGAGAATCCCCAATAGTATTCCCTTTTCCAGGTGTATAAACAAACTCAAATTCAAAGTATTATAGATAATCGACCCACATTCGTATATGATGATTCATATCCCGTAGAGAGAAGATGTTCATTAGACTTTTATGATCGATAAACTCCATGAAATTTCCTACCAAGAAAAAATTCCCCCACAAATTTAAGGCATAAAATACATAATCTAACTTAAGATCATGAAAACGGTAATTTATTTCATGAGTCCTCAATATTCATGAACCATATTCTACAACCCAATCATCTTTCATCAAAACAACCCCAAGTCCAACATCGGACGCATCACAAAACATTGTGTACCAATTACCTGGTTCAGGTAAGATCAGAATCTTTGTGGTAGTTAAATACTTCTTCCACTCATGAATATCATTATCATAGGCCTAAAACCACTAAAATGTATCTCCATTCATGGTTATGCCATATATTGGAACTTCTATATGGAATAAATCCCTAACAAACCATTGGTAACAATCTGAAAATCCCAGAAAATTCGGAATGTAAGAATGATTTTTGGGAATCTCCCAAGACACCACAACCTACACATTATATAGACCCACTAAGACACTTAAATTAGATGTTATGTGTCCCATGAAATGTACTTTATCAATATTGAAATTACATTTTGTTATCTTGGTGTAATGCCTATGCTCTATTTGTGTACTCAAGATGATGTCAAGACGATTGGAATTATCAAAAAGATTTATTGAGAACACCAAGATGTTGTTAATAAAAAGAAACACAAATTACGCCATGTATGGGTAAAATATCTATTTTGTTAAATCCATTAACAAGCTAGTGCATTTGGAAACCCAAATGGCAGCACCACAAACTCATACAACCTGTACCTTCTACTAAATGTTGTTTTCGGTACGTCAGTTAGAATCACTCTCAACTGATGGTATCCTAATATCATATTGGTCTTAGAGAACACTGAAGCACCCCTCAGTTGGTCAAATAGGTAATAAATTCTAGGTAGTTGGTATTATTTCGTAACCGTCATCTGATTAAACATTATATAGTTAACACATAACCTCGCCAATTTGTCTTCCTTCTTTGAAAATAGAAAGAGAGACCAACAAGGAGATGTACTAGGATAGATAATCTCATTCCCTCCAAATATTCTAGCTAAACCTTAAGTTATCTTATTTCATTTAAAACCCTTAGATATGGTGTAATGTAGATCAATTCCTCCATTGGTAGCAACTCGATCAAACTGAAAATCCCTCCTGGGCGGTGTCCTCGAGAAGTACCTAGAGAACACATCTTGGAATTTACCCAAAATAGTATAGATTGTTGTTTTTCCCCTTCCCCCTTCATCTAGAACATGGAAATAGCCTTAGTTCATGATTTCTACAAACTATTGGAATATTGGACCTTCATCGCCTACCCGAACAACCTACTCACCATGAAGGAAATAAGTGTCTCCATTGAGTGATGTGAACATTACCCGATGTCGGTAACAATCGATATAGGATTGATACCACACCAACCATTACATAAACAAAATCAACCTCTAATGAATAACCCTTACATTGTTTTATATTCTCATCTCACATACACAATTGAGTATCAATTGACATAAATCCACATGAACATTACATGGTTATTCCTAACATAACTACAAACTGTGCAGAAATAAAATAATGCATGGAACTTGATTCAAATAAAGAATTAGAAATTGTGGAAGCTACATGAATCGTACCACGATTGGTAGATGGTCTAGTCATTCCACCTCCAGGTGTACATTGAATTTTATAGAGATAACTTACCCCTCTAACATGGGTTTCATCCTCAGTACCCTAAATTGGACTGCCCTACTAGTATGGATGATAATGACCCAAAGTTAAACATAAAACACCCCTACTGATACATCCCATGGACCTTAAACTTCCTACCAGATATGTGGTGACTGGACACCTACCCACACTCGACATCTACCTCAGAAATCCAGGTGTTCCCAAATATAGAGGGTTCTACAGAACCTCCAAATATTTCCCAACCCGACACATGGCTGGCACTCAACTGGTGGTCTAGAATTCCGACCCTGCATGTGCCCCAACTTGCCACACTGGTAACAGAACACCTAATCACCACCATGATAAAATGGTCCTCTCTTCTAACTACTCTATTCACTTTCTCCTTGTTGTAAATTCCCAAAACGATTCTTCCTACCCTCAAAAGTTTTACCACCTATCTGCCTAGCTAGAACCATAATTCCACCACACAAAGACCCCTTTAGGTTCCCTTCTGAGATAATGGCTTAGTCATCTACCTCTGTAAACCTCTTTAGATGGAATATTTTCACCTGACACCCGATCTTAAGCCCAATACCATCCTGGAATCATTTATCCATAGTCCCATCATCCCTTACCAACTTTTTAATGAAGTGTCGCAATTCAGTGGAATGACTAGAATAATATTTCACTACGTATACCCTAGGGTCAAACTCATAAAATCTTTATCCTTCTACAACCTCAAGGACACTAGTTAGTAGTGTTCCAGAAACGTTTCCTGCAAATATTTCCATACCATTCCTTCAGTCTGAAATGGCTGAACCATAATGTCCAACCAGTTCTTCTCCTGGCCCCATAACATATTGGTTTCTAACTTGAATCGCCTCTCAGAATGAGTCTCCATATAATCATGAATTATCTGGATAGTCTCTATCCACAACTCATCTACCTCTGGCCCTTGCTCTCTAGTAAAGGATGGCGGGTGGTATATCTAAAACTCCCTGGTCATCTTGAACATACTCGATGAAACTCACCCTAGGTCCATTCTATAATTTGAGAAAAATGAGAAACTTAATCATATAACTTATCTTCCCAATAATATTGACCCATTAGATATTCTTTCTCCACTATTAGGGGGAATTCTCTACAATTTCATATTTTTTCCCATTTGCCACACATCTTAGTGGTGGTATTTCCCTAAAATTCCATGAATGGGCTTTAGAACAAAAAAACATAAATCTTACAAAAATATAAATAAAGACTCATAAATAACCATAATCAAACCATTTCACATGCACTTTTCAAAACCTTCGTACCATACTCAGAACACTACCCTTGACCATCCCTACTGAGGTTCATTTATAATATATGGTAAATGACTCACACGATTACATGCCTTACCTTTTACACTATTTCCATTATATTTCCATATCACAACATACATAAACAACTTATCAATTAACATTTAACACCTATATTAGAACAATTGTATAATTGTTATTTAACATTAAACTTCACTTTTTACCCATTTTCATCATTTTATTAGACACCATTTTAATCAATATCAAGAAAATCAACGATATCATACCCCTTATATCCCACACACCCATCATGTGTTTATGCCAACCATAATGCATGTCACTTATAAACATAGGTTCCTAGAATAATTAATGAATTAAAAAACTGGTTCCATTCCATCCATGAGAAAAATATAATAAAATGGATGAATCACAAAACATGTGTGTCACCCAATGGTGAAATATCATCAAATGTAATAACACAGAACAATAACAATAATTCCCATCCTGGGTAACATTAGTTTTATCTCGTACATGTGTTAGATAATCCAAAGAATGATCTCATTTTCAAGAGCCAACACCATCCTAATATTATATCTACCACCCCAAATAGTTATTCACAAAAAATAGATTCTCCAATACCATTTTGTAACATCCCCAACCCGGGAGCCACTAAAATAACTTTTTGATTTGGGTCCTTACATGTCCTCAAGCATGCCTCCCTATATTATAGAGGTTTGCAAATGTCAGAGAGGTTCTAAGAGTCGCATGGGGATAATATACCCTCTTTAATAGAATAATCTATAGTAGAAAAAAATATAATAACAATAATAATATATAAAAACCATTGATCATGCATAAATAACCATCTCCCAAAAATGGACACAAACCAAAACAAATATTAAATATTTCATGTCATACAACATTTCTAAGTGAAACAAAATTCTAAATAACGACAAATAGTAGAATCCCCAAAAGCAATCTGGACACCAAGTATTGAACCACATCCATGTACAACTCAAACATGACTCAAATCCCAATCATAGGGCCCCTTCCCCTTTCTTGACTTGTGAGCAAGAAATGTGTTTGTGTAACACCCCAAGTAAATAATGAATATGACATTTTCACATTTATCCATATTTGTGAATAAAATATTAATATTACTTTAAAGGAGACGCTATGCTCGATGGTGTACCCAATACGCAACAACGAGTTTCTTGGGAATCTTACATTGCACTCTAATAATAAAATAATATTATTTTTAATGGTAGTTAATGCCTAGCCATTATAATGGCAAGAATGAACATAACTAAATACAAAATTATTATATATGATTGTCAAATATTTTTTATTTTTACAATAAATGTTAGAGGATTAAAAATGTGAATGAATCTAATTTTAAGAGTAAACATTCTAATATTCTTTACAAGGTCGATTAACAGCCTTTTGAAGGGGAACCTATTTTAAATCCACTTTTTTGAAAATTTTATGTGTTATATTTTAAAAAATAAAATTCCTAGTTAGAATAGGGTCATCAAAATTTACTCTGTGTAAATTTTTATGTATTTTTCCGAAAAAGTTCATTTTTAATGAATAGTGAAAAATGTTGTATTTTAATTCAAAACCACTTTTTAAACTTATTTATTTATATGATTAGTTTATCTCTTGAATTTTTTTAAAGTGAAATTAGAATATATTTTAACCATTTAATCCAATAGTGGTAATTGGAATTAATTTCACTTTGAAATTGGACTTAAACTAGTGTCAAACTTTTAATAGATATTATTTATTAAAAACACGCTATTTGTTTTGACAGCGGGAACTAATTATTAAATTAATTAATGAAACATAAATGTTTTGAATTTTTTAAAATAGAAATAATTTTTTAATTCGGAATATCAAATATAGCATAGGGTGAATTTTTTGTATTTTTCTGAAAAACTTCAATTTTTGATGAATAGTGAAACCACTAAGTGGTAGTTTAAAAACAATTTTTTTGTTTAAATGAAACATTACAACTTCTGTGGTTTGAATTTAAAAAATATGACATATATTTTTTTCATTAGGATGTAAAATGTGGTTCAATTGGATTATAATTATTTTTTGGTGAATAGTAACTCTTATGTTTTTAATCGCGATTAGAGGTTATTAGTGTAATTTAAGGTAAAGATGATGTTATAATAATATGAAATGACATTGACACAAGTTCAACCATTATTGGTTGAGTCAAGGAAGAAAATGAGAATCCATGTGTCATCTTGGGGACCCCATGGATCCACTTTGGTTGCAAAATGACATTAATACCTTTTTATTTAAAGTTAAAATTAAAATGTCACAAACATGTGTTGTTTTACTAAAACAATTTTTACATGGGGTTATATATGTCATATTTTTGTGTATAAATATTCATTAAAAAGATAAAAATATTTCGTACATCATGATATTTTTTTTAGAATTTTTAAAAATTATATAAATTTCTTTCTTTATGACACCGTGATTATACATGGATTAACTCATAATAGATTGATTTAAATAAAATCAGAAGATAAGGTGAAATATAAGTCTTACACGTGTCACAAACCTATTGTATGGGTGGATTTAGAAACCTTATCACCTTATCCTCGCAATATATCCTTTTGGGACCTCTAAAGTCAGAAAATCATTTTATAATAAAGTAATATTGTATAACATTCCAAGAGTGCCCTTCCTCTCCTCTTTTAAAAGGCCCCCACCTCTACCACCTTACACACACCTCTCAAGCCATTGGCTCGGACAAAACCTTCCTATTTCATCTCTCCACGTCCCTATCATCATCATTGAAACCACACTTTGGGCAGAATACTTTCCAAGGAAGCCATTGAGATCAAATCAAAGAGAGTTACCCGATTTAACGCTAATGTCTTCTCTTGTGTTCTTTTGTTTTATTTTGCTTCTCCAAACCCTTAAACTCTTTTTATTACTTTTTTTTGTAACAGAACCAGTATCATAAATATAATAAGATGTTTTTATATTAAGTATTTGAACTACACTTTCACACAACTCCGTCTAATGGTTAAAGAACATACTGTTTCTGTGGGTGGCCAATTACTACCTCATGAAACGATGATTTCTCAATAGTCTTTTAACATCATCAAAGGTGTCCTTTAAGATGTCACTATATTTATATATGATATATAATATGTTTATGATTTCCTTAAACTTCTGTATGTTTCATTTATGTCATACCTTTGTGGTTTCCATTATGGGTAAACGTGATATCTTCATTTTAGGAAGTGCGGACTACTGCCCCCTAAAAGTGATTTGATTCGTTAATGCCATATGTGGGATGTACAAAGGATGGAATTAATGATATTAAATATGATATCCGACTGGAATTATAAAATACCTTTATATAATTATTATTTCATTCTATTGAATACAAAAAAAAATGAAAGTAGCGTTCATGCGTACGTACGGCTTACCGTCTTCATGAACGGTACAATTCATTTCTTATATCCAAATGTTTTGTACTATTATAAGTACATATATGTAATGGATATATATGTAATATATTACATCTAAATGATGGATATAATTATGGAATTATAATATATATATATATATATATATATATATCTCAGTTTGTTTTAATTCCATTAATATGACAAATAATGAAAGTTGCGCTCACATTTACATACGGCCTACCATCTCCATGAACGGTGGTTTTAATTTTTTATCTCCAAATGATATGTAATAGTATAAAATGAATATATAATGGATATATATGATATTTAAAACATCAATACTATTTTGGATATGATTTACCTATAACTACATGGAATATTCTTTTCCAACAAGTTCAATTTTTTCTCATGTACCGAACATCGACAAAAACGTCTGATATGAACTCACTTTAATAACCAATTATTATAACATTATAATATGTTATATGAACTGAATAATAATCATTAAAGGAGGTCATTAAGAAATTTTAAATTGACCAGATTATATTATTCAAGAGATTAAAGAATGATCGAGTCATGTCAGACAAGAGGTAAGGGATCCAACCACTCTCGTTCTTTTTAAGCACACACTTTTATTTCATTCCTTTTAAGCTCACCTTTATTATTATTGGGATGGTATTTTATATTACTCATAATGTTATTTTTATTTTCATATTATTAGAGACCCTATTTTCTTTCATCAAATCATTTTGGAAGTTTTGAGTGGCGTCGTTAGGCTGTCGAATTTTCGTAAGGGATCCTACCACTCTCTTTCTTCTTAAGTACTCTCTTTTATGTCGTTTCTTTTAAGCACTTATTTCTTAGTTGGGTGATGTTATTTTATTTTATTATTACTGTAATTTATATTTTCATACGATTATTGACCCTATTTGATTTCATCAATCCATTTTTTTGGATGATTTTTGTGGTGCCGTTAGGCTGGTGAGTTTTCGTAAGGGGTTTTTCATCTCACTTTTATTCCCGTGAGATTTATGATACATTTTACACCATTTCCATTGAGTGGTATATGTATTTCCCATTATTTTACTTTTTGTTTAATACACATTCGTTTATGAGTATTTACATCAATGTTGTATTGTCCTTCTTTCATGGGGTGTATGTTTCGATAGATACCCACGTTGGTAAGGGAACCTTTCACCCACCTCTTTTTAAAAGACTTATTTTGTTGGGTCATTTAATTTACATATTTAAATGTTCGGAAATGTTATTATATATCCTTATTCATGTAAATTTTATGTCCAAGTGATGAGTTACCCTTTTTATCACTCATCAACTCATTTTCTGAATTTTGAAGTGATGTCGTTAGGCTGTCGAATTTTTGCAAGGGAACTTATTAACCCAATTTTGATTCTTTGTGATAAACTTGAACTCCTTGAATATGTAATTCTATGAATATGTGTGAATAACCTCTGATTGTTTACCCTTAATATCCACTTATATTTGGTGTATTTGTTTGTCACACCTAATTATGTAATTGATTTATCCTAAATCTAAGGATACCGTCTTTGTATGGGACTTCATCTCAATCTCCTTTCATTGAGGCATATTTGGTTTTATACAAAACCTTAATTTATATGGTGTATATACCCATTTCACTTTTATGTTTATCCAAAAGGAATCTTTTTATACGGATCGTTTTACTAAATGACAAAAGGGAATGTTTTTTTTCTACTTATGCGGCGACAAAAACTTTTCTGCCGCCATGACAATTATTTGAGTTTCAGCTTCTTCTACAAGCCATACATTTTTTTAAAATGAAAAATATTTACCATGTTTTCCTTTTCTTTTATTTTGGTATTGAAAATGGTTTTCATAATGTTTTTATATCAATGTGTTGTATTGATATCTTGTGATTGAAAATTGGAAATGTTATGTTTCCTTTATACATGTTTTATGTGATACAATTATGTTATAGTTCTTGAGAATTATTATAAATACGGGTGGTTTCGTGATAAACTAAGGTTGAGTGAGAATGATATAGCTCTCCAATGCATTGGGTAACATGACAGAGTTTAATGTTGTGGTTTCTCCAAAGTGATTTAGGGAATATACTATGATGGGTATTCCAAACATAACCAAGAGGGTTACTCCCAATGTAAGAATGTTATTAATGCCTCAAGTTACCGTTATGCCTTATGATTTCTATGATTTATTCATGATTTTATGAGATATGTTAAAATGATTATGTTTTATGAATAAATTATGATTTCATACATGGACTAATGTTTTCTTTTCATAATTTTATATCCCTTACTGAGCTTTTTATGCTCATACCAAGTTTTTGAAATGTTTTTCATAGGTCAAGGGAAAGGTTCAAGATATGATAATAGTGTCATTGAAGTGTCAAGAAAGAATCCATGTTTTATTTTAAATATGTTTCCATTGATGGAAATAAACGAATATTATCTTTTATGTAACCACCTTGTTTAAATGTTGAATGTAATTCATGATTTATGATCTAATTATCTAAAACTCTAAACTTGAAAAGACCGTGAATGTAAATTATTCATTTAATTCAATATTAAGTAAGGTTTAAGGATGGGGCCTTATAGTTTGGGTACCCAATGGAGTCCTGAGCAGGGTGTGAGTACAACTCATTAGGCCACCACCAATGGTGTTTACAAAATATCTTGTCTAAACAGATAGTCCATGAAAGTATGTAATATACGACAAGTAAACAAAGGATTTCTATGGTGACACTAGCTAATAATATTTACATAACTATTTCTAATCATTATGTTGATTCGTTATATACTTCTTATTCATTACATAGTTCATCATCAAAATGTAATACATGGGTTAAGAAATTACATAATTCACACTAGGTTGATGGCAGTCATCATACTACATAAGGGATTAAGAAATGTCTATATCTTGCTAGGGATAATACATCACAACATCACAATGTCCGTGCCTCGATGCCTTAGTAGAGGTGGGATGAAATCGTTAGGATAATAGAGCTTATTCCACTTCACAAACCCATGATTTGTGAGTGGAGTTAGAGCATCAATACAAATCAACCCATGGGAGGAACCTCAGTCCTTTGTCCCACACCTCAAGCCATATTCACATGCTTATTTATCCATTCACCACACATAAACCATATCACAACCAAACAGAACCAATACATGAAAAAAATCATAATCCATAATTAACTATATAGTAATTAATATTATTCTATAACCCATTAACACAATTCCCATTAACACAATTCCCAATTACATTATTTATCCCATTTAACTCAATTCCCATTCCCATGCCTATTTCACTATGCACATTCAATAACTTCCTTTTATCACCCCGTTTCACATATTCAGGCATGCACTTATGAAATACAATTTAACACATTTTCATTCAATATTCAATTATCAATGAACATATTCATTCTTTCCTGTGCATTAAATGTATTAGGAATTTCTAATATAATTCATAAGACACATGTCACAATCATAATTAACCCAATTAACCAATTTTCATACCATACCAAACAACCATTTAATACATTTCCAAAACTAAAAACATTAATATTTTTAATTTTTAATTCCATTAAACATATCAACATACAAAACATGGGTTCTACATTATCCCGCAATGACCATGCGCTTACTTAACCCATTTCAAGAGCTGGGATTACAAGTGCACCCCATGGGTGGCCCTAAATTTGGAGAAAGCTTCTTTGATGTGTCCTGTAGAAACTATGAGTGTTTTAATCATTATTTGGACACCCATTTTACATAATCGTACCAAAGGCATCAAAATAAAAACAAGAGGTTACCAAGAACAAACTAAACATGAAAAAATATACAACAAAACTATGGTATATAAATTATAGACTAGCTACCTCTAATCCACTGACGAATGCACTCTTAATCATATCCTTAGATCTTAATTCAACAGCCTTTTGAATCATTAATCTATTAATCATTTGAAAAGATGTATTTAGATCTATGGATGAATATAATAGGGATATTCAAACCCTAAACCAAAAACATATGTAATAGAGGGACTAGAATCACATGAAGCATTGATCTGCAACCAACGGTACTCCAAACAACCTTGGATCAAAGTATAATAACCTCATGGATTCTTGGGTATCTAGGGTCCATCCTAGGTTTTTAAGAAGTGAAATTGATAAGAATATATAGTCATAACATAAAATCCTTTGGTGTAAGTTTTATAATTTTTTTTCATCTTTACTAGGCTACACAGTTTACCTGCAATGTTTTCTAAACCATGTGCTAACCGTGTGAAACACACTATCCAAGGGATGTTGGGTCACAATATTACCTAGGAAGGTCACACACTGTGAAAACCCATTATCCAACCATGCATTATTTCCCTTTCCAAGACTACATGATTTTCCTAGTAAGGTCACATGATTTACTTAGCCATCTGCCAACTGTGCGCCTTCCACAGTATGGACCGGTTGTCCTTCATTTCATGCCCAAAACAAAAATAACACCCTTGATTCCCCTCATACACCTGTAAAAAATTTATTTAACCATAGATAAGAGACTTAATTTGAAACATAAACAAAAACATACCATAATAATATCTAGGATATTAAAATATAATATGAATAACTCAACAAGAATATACGTTGAAATGCACCTAGAATCACCCCTAATGCATGTGGTTGAAAGATATTATGGGAACATCTCCTCATTTGTTCTGTGAATGATAGAGAAATGGAGAGGTGGGATTGGGATTAAATTTTTAAGTGTAAAAATAAATTATTTTACTATTTTTTTGTAAAATATTATTTGAAACCAAGTTTTCACACGATTTTCCATAATGTGAAATAAACATACATTTGGAAATATCTTAATTCAGTACACCTTGCATAGTTTTTCAAACAATTAAACAATCATGAAGTTCCTCAATGAGATGAAATTTCATGTTTTATATGGTTTCACTACAACTATATGATAAATTTGCACCACACACTATGGAAAACCACCTCACATGGTTCACCCATATGGTTTTAACTAACAAGGTAATAAACATGAAATATTTTAAAACCCATTCTAAATTTCCAACACAAACCCAAATCTCATGAGATTAAATTGATCACCTAAAACACCTTCTCATCTTTTATCCACTTCCAATAATAACTAGTTAGAAATATTTGACTCTCATAATTCAAATTCCATTCTTAAATATAAAAAAATACCTCGTCCAGAAATCAAAAAATCTAATTCCCCCTAAAAAATTCTAAATCATCAAAAAAATGGTCTTTACGTATTATATGAATAATTGGATTATAAGGAAGGGATTTGGACACAAGATAGTGCTGAAAAATCCCTTCATCCATTATCACAGAAAAAAGTTAAATGAATATGTCAAATGCCTATGGTCATTTTTTTATATAAAATGTGATTCATTAAAATATATTGTGTTCATTTCTATATAAATAATATAAATTAATTATTTGAATAGTTTTATAGATAATTTATTCTACAACTACTGATGTAACCAATATCTTTGAACAATGTAGGAGTGATGTAAAAATTGATAAAATGATAGATGGTGAACAACATTCTAGGTGTGAGAGACTACCTAATGGTTTTTATGAGAGAAAAATATTTAAAATTGATAAAAATAGAGTTCCATAGATTTAATGGGTTTGTAGATATTATTAAAAGGATATGTAAAGGTTAAAAATCATAAGTTCAATAAAATTTACATTGTCAACCAATTGACACTAATAAGTCACTTTTTATTAGTCACATTAGGGGTAGTACTCAAATTCACTTGTTGATTGATATAGATACATGGAACAATGATGATACAATATTCATTAATACAATTTAGGATGATATTATGGTAATATTATGATACACAGTCTCTATTTGAACCTAAAATCAAATAATGTAATATTTATTTAATCTTTATTTTCCCCTGGAGATTAAATTTGTTTTAGAATCATGTGAGATTAAATTCACACTAATTGTCATTGGAAGGGCTTATATATCATTTTAACACTTATTATGAAACATAATCTTCGGGATTCAAAGAGGAATGTAAACCACCCACCACCAGTTATGTACATACACATTATAAACCAATCATGTTAGGATGATTTAATTCCTCATAATGAAGAGGAAGCATTTATGGTAAATTCTAATTGATATTATTTTATTTTCATTATGTGTATTAATCAATTTTATTCAAAAATGTTAATTTATTAATTATTGAAGGATAAAATAAAATAATAATCTTTCATAAAAACCATCACACCCCTATCTTAAACAATGGATGGGGTATCTTCCTTTGAAAAAATGGATCATATTTTAAATCAATTGTTTAGAATTTATGTTATATAAAACAAAAAAAAATATTATTTAATTATATATAATTTATTTAATAATATACACTGTAAAAACTATAGTGTGAAGAGTCACACAACCACAGTTTCAAGGTAATTATTTCTTCTAAACGGTATTTCTTACTAAAGGTAATTGGATTTCATCATAATGTTACTAAAAAATGTGAATTACATAACTATTGATACCATTATTGGAATAAAATTATATATAGTGAAATTGAGAATTATTTATATCAATCAACACCCACTCAAAACCTTTTTGAGACATATAATATTTAATATAAAATGAAATATTCTAAATGATAAACAAAATTCAAAAGATCACATGAGAGTTGATATTCACATACATCATTATTTGACCTCTAACATACCTCTTCCCATAGATGATCATGATGTTTACATGGTTTAAATTTCTTTTTGGTCTTTCATATCATGGTT
Organism: Viscum album; assembly: GCA_963277665.1. Lineage (NCBI taxonomy): Eukaryota > Viridiplantae > Streptophyta > Magnoliopsida > Santalales > Viscaceae > Viscum > Viscum album. The sequence continues at coordinate 1,671,381,533 of OY728121.1, read as the reverse complement.
ATTTAACCTTATATTGATACATGATTATAACTAGGTTTGTAATTTCTAATTTATTTTTTAAAAAACACCCTCTAATATTAATAAAGAAGATAAGAACTAGGGCATGCAGTTAAAAAAGGAGAGAGAGAAGGAAAAATAGAAGGATAATTAAAGAAAATTTAAAGTATCAACTAATAGATCTAACGTACGAGTTATAGGTACATTTAACCGACTAATTTAATTTCAATATATATTAACATTATACGTTCATGTATGTATATCATTACAAAATAAAAATACAGCCCATGTTGAATATATAGAATAAATTCATGGATATGTGATTACTAACATGATTGGTCTATAGAATGTAAATGAAATTATCATGAAATAATTGTTGGGTGCCACAATTGTGAATTTAAACATGGGGCACATTTTCCTAAAAAAAATCAACAATTTTCCTTCTCTAATAACTAAAATTTAATAGTATTAATATTTTCTATATGCACATATATCACACCAATGTAAAGGTGAGAATATTCAAATTAAAAATAGTATTATTTATTCCTCATCTCACTTATATAGAAAAAAATATTGATTTAGTTGATATATTTGTATGATAATAGAAAGTATCTACCATGTGTGAAACAAAAACAATAGAAAATAGAATTATTTTTAACATTATAAGAGAAAAACTATTGGATATTCACTAAAATAATTCATAGTGTGGGCTATGATATCCCATGATTCATAATATATGATATGAATGTGATGTAAATAATAAATTATTATATACATATACCATAATGAATCATGGGATTATTTTTCATCTCATATCATATCATATGATATATATTATGATTCCATTTGATGTAAGGGCATTCATCACATCTGTTTTCTCAACAATAGTTTAAATAACTTATAACTCAATGTGATTGAGTTATTAAAGGATTAATATATTCATTGAAGTGTTTAATAAATAATACTCTAGTTGGTTGTAAAATATGGCTTCCCTGTGATGGTACCAAATTAGGATAACACTATTCGTTTAATGAAGGCAGTCAGGTATGATCTATAAAAAGGAAAAGTTTCATTCATTAGATGGAACCCTAGATTCATTATAACTTGATGAAACACATTTTTATTTCATGATATTTATTTGAGCTTCTTCATATAATGTTATATAACCCCTTTCAAGGATAAGGATACTCTTGTCAGGAAGAAGGATCCAATGGTTGATGTGACCCCATAGAGGAAGGAACCTTTTATTTTTAACATATGTGATCTCCATCAATTGTTCGCCCTCAAAGAGAAAAATATGTATTATTAAAAATCATAATTATATTTGTTTACGTTATTTATTTAAATATAATATTTTTTTGGTTGTGTATTGACAAAACATTCTAACATGTTTCTTCTGATTCTAGTTCATTCAATGATATCAGCAAAATTGATAAGTTAAATCATTTTATTTTTCTTAAAAATATCAACATGTTCATCCACTTGTTTTTTAAAAACAATGATATAATAATTAATATATGTCCATAACATAAAATACCATTGTCATGCCTTAATATGAGTTATCATATTTCAATTTTTCTTAGTCAGAGTGTACTAATGATCTATAATGTAACATTTGATATAGTGTAAACTCATGTTTCTATTGAATATCATAGGAAATTATATATGATATCATAATATATAAGAGGGGAATATTTTTTGGAAAATATATTATCATAATATAATTTCAAAATATAGTATATCATAAAATATCATTAACAAATTCTGATTTCGCTTAAGATAAGTAGAAAAATAAATCATTGAGTATGATAAGTTTTATATAATAGATAATTAATTATATGAATTTATGTACTTATGTATCAATCATATTTTACAATTTATAATATTATATTATCATTCTTGATAAATGATATTTCGAAAAATATAAAAATTTATTTGTTGTATATTTCTTATGGTCCATAAATTATTTACAATAAATGAGTATTAGGGATAAAAAATTTAAGACTTTCATTACCAAATTAAATATGAAATGTTCATATTTTAATATTATATTTTGAAAATAAGTTGTGTTTATTTATTTTATTTACTCGTTTTTAATAGTAAATTTTATAAATTTTATATAAGATTCAAATATTATGTATTCCTAATATGTGTGATAAACTAATTTTTGTAGATTTTTCTATAATATATTACATATTAGGAATTACATCATAGGATTTAGCTTTAATCTACCATAATATAATTTATTATTTATGTTACTATATTAAATTTATTTATTACAAATAATTTAAGAATATTTAGTTTTAGAATTAATTGGTTTCTCTATTGGGTATAGTCTCATTGGGGAGAGGGAATTTGTGTCACACTTCCCACTAGACTAAATTAGTATTCCTTTTAAAAAAGGTTGGAGTCAGCTATCTACCACTCCTGGGTTACTCATGTTAAATATTTTTAGCTCATATACTTCAGAAGTGTTCCATAAATAGTTTAGTTGATGTATTTATAGGATCAATTTTTTATGTATGAATATGATTGGATTCTACATTTGGGTAAGTAACAAAAAATGTGTATTGTTTAAAGAGTTTCACATTACTATGGTGTGAACACATTAATGTAGTGGAGAGAATATGGACTGAAAAAATAAATCCTTAGATAAATGGATAAAAAAGGAATAAACATGAGAACAAAAAATTTATATATGATGAAATAATTATAAATAAAAAGAATACATATATATGTTGTATACTAAATTGGTGACACATTGAAAGAAAACCCCTAATATACGATGTTTGAGATTACTTGCAATGTAGACCTTTTCTGGACCACAATCATTCAATATGGGTGACCCTAACATTTAGGTTCCATTGAATTCTCTTATGTAGGGAAAAATGTTTTAAGGTGAACATAAATATAAGATGAATATTTCGTAGAGTTTTAATTTGGGTACACTTGTCTCAAAAACCCTAACCATTAAGATACCATAGAAATATATTTGAGTGAATCCATAAGACTGATTTCAATAGAAAGTTATCCATTAAGAGAAGCAAGAATCATATTTCATATGACAAATAATATTTTTCTATAAAATATATTAATGGTTTATTTATATTATACTCAATATAAGTCATTATAAAACAATGGTTCTCTCTAACTAAAATAATATGATGTATGGAGTCTTCATTTTCTGTGGTATTTCCTTCATTAAAATTCCTTGAATAAAATATATAAAACAATATTCTCAGTGATAGATATGAATTTGTTATAGATTATGGAAAAGTTAATGATAATTATTTTTTAAGATATCTAATTGTAATGGATTATAAAATAGTTTATGGTTTGTATATAGGGTTGACATGTGTTCTAAAATAGAATCATTCATAGTAATTGAATATAAATGTTATAGATAATAATTTCACCAACTATGATTCATATATATTGGATACTAGGTGTGTATCACACATTTATGATAATAAATATAGACACAAATATATAATAGAATTGATAATATAGTTAGTAAATATTCAAATCTGTAATGTATTAATATTTTTCACATTATATTTCTTTACATTTTAGCTGTGTCTACCCAACATGTTAGATCTAAAATTAAAGAGCTATTATTATTTTACTACAAGAAAGAAAAAAAATTATTTTAGTATTTTGGTTATTAAAGATGGTATTTTCATTAACTATTAAGAACAAGTGTTGTTATATATATAAGCATTAAATATTTTATGATATTGAAAATATATTTAATTATTTATACATTCTAGATATTTATATTTATATTTATATAATTTATAATTTTATGTTAATGTTTGATTATATTCACACATATATATGGCATTTTTTCCTTGTACACATTAATGTGAACATTAAAAGACTCTAAAGAGATAGATTACTAGAACTATTCTATTATGAATTTTTTGAGACATCTATATATATATTTTTTTATGAAAGACGAAGAAATATAATTTTAGTGGAAATGCTGAAATTTCAAGAGTTTTATTGGATTTGATATATATTTGTGTATGCATATCAATGAGTATAAAAGAAAGTTGAGGTTTTTTGTACATCATTACCTTTACCAATGATTTTCCGGTATTTTTATGTGTTTATGATTATATTAATTTATTAAAATTTTGAAAATATTAAATATTTTTTGAATTAATTATAGAATAAATTTTTATAAATTGTTAAGCTTCTCTGAAATGATCATGGTGATAAATACTTGATCTAGGAATTGACTGATCATCTGAGAGAATGTGTAATTTTTTAACAAGCCACACACGAAGAACACAATAGTATAATAGTGTTTCTAAATGAGGAATCATACCCTATTAGGTATGGTATGATAAATGATGAGTTAGTGTGACCATCTTATTTATTTATTGGTTTATGCTTGGGAAAATATCACATTCCTATAAAACTGCATTCCATCAAAAGCATTCAATTAGACACTCAATGATATATTGTATGAAAAACAACCCAATATATATTTTATGAGGATTTGGGGTTCTAAATAATATATATGATATTTAGTTTTTTATAAATTCATCCCTATATTAGAATAATAGTTATTTTTTGTTATCCTAATGAAACTACATGATATTACTTTTATAACCATACATGGAAAAAAGTTGATGTGGTCCGAAATGGAGTTATTATGAAGTAGGATAACATAATTAAGGGTGTAAATGGGATTAATGTAAACTTTTAGAATTTTTAGTCCAAAAAATAAAAAATATTATTAATATAGAATTTGAGTAAGTTCTATAATAATTATTTAAAAAATAACATACTCAGTTTATATAAAAACCTCATATGTTTATTTGTATTTCTCATGATCCATATATATACGTATTTATTATGTAATGTTATGATGAATTAATTTTTATATTAGATGAAACCACTTTTTGCTGTGTGGAAATTGAGAGTTTTTATTTAGAGAAATGGTGAAAATCCATTGAATCTGAAATCTAATCCATGTATACTAACCAAGTTTGGAACTTAGTTGATTCACTTGAAGGGGTGAATCCCATATGTTAAAATTGGGTTAAATATAACAAAACTAACATTAATGATATATTTTTCACCGACAAATCATACCATGTGTATAATATTTATAATAATATTCATGGTATTTATAAAAAAAATCATTTTCACCTATTATGGTGATAATGTGCATTCGAGTATTTCTTTTTATAGAAACTCATTCCTATTATGATATATATTAATTAGATATATAAAAACCACTTTCCATAAGTATAATTTATTCAAGTATGTGTATATGACACAATATATATTTTTTGATATTTTAAATGAGTATATTAATGTATGGAAATTAAAATGGCCTATTAACTACATGATGAAGGCTTCTCAGAGATGGAAAATATAGTTTGATAATGTGATTAAATACATTTGTTTCACTAAGGACACAGTTGAATATTTTTCATATAATAATACTAGGCTGAGTTTAGTGGTGTTTGTAATATTTTATTTAGATTATATAATTCTTATTAGAAATTATATCTAGACACTACACATTGTAAATATGTGGTCGGGAAAATTCCTCTCAATTTAATTTAGAGGAAATAAAACCTATATAAATAATATAGAGATATATTGAGTTAAATCTAAGATACCTCTTGTAAATAGTGAAGAGATATATGATACTAAAGTGATAAAGTAGTGTAGTATGGAGAAAACCGAAAAGGTTTCATTAATAATGATGAATGGAATGGATATTTGGAAGATTGAGGATCTATCTAAGGATATTGAAATGATAGATATAATTCCCTATGGACCTATAATATGTATGAAATGTATTCTATGTTTAGTAAATAACATTAAGTTTTATTTTTTTCAATAAACCATATAAACTAATCCAATCCTTATATGATTACTTGGATTTATTTTAAGAACACATTGATGTACATAAACAGGACCTTAAATATGTCCTCAACCCTTAGAGGAGAAGAAGAGATCTTTGTAAATGGTTACACTAATTAGAATTTCCAATCAGATAAAGATAACATGAGATATTACTTTGGATTTTTTTTGGAATGGAGGAACAATTATATGGAACAATTTTTAAACAAGACATTATTGAACACTTCAAAAGAGGTATAGTACTTCACTCCATCAAATATTCCAAAGGAATTTTTTGGATCATGAATTCCATCATTGAACTTGGAGTGTTAACTTGAATTATGGGAGAAATTTTGATTTTTTATCTTAATCATGAAGTCATTCCCAATCCGAATAACCACATTCTCGATAACATAATTTATTATTCCTTCTTAAATACTATCTCCTATGATAGGTCTGGAAGAGGGGAGATTTTATGATATTATAGGTGGATATTAAAGATCCTATTACAGATCCACCAATGAATCCCTTTTCACAATACAAGTAAATAGGTCATGAAAAATACATAGGAATAAAATGGATATCATATTTCTGTAAGGATTATAATTATATGATATTATAAATAAATTAAATCTACATTTATCATTAAATAATTTATGTTATAATATTATTTTCATTAATAGTTTAATGATAACATCCCATCAATGTATGACTTTTATTTTCCCCTAATCAATGAAAAAATTCTGTATCAATAGTTTTGATTATGTGTAAATGTTAACATAAATTGAATCATATACTTATTACAATGATTTGTGTATGAGTTGTGAATATAGTAGTTTTGATATTGGTTTTTCACGTCATTTTTTTTCTTTTTAATGTTGGTTAGTATACAGAATTACTATATGATACATTTAACATACATTTTAAATGCCTTTTAAAAAAATGAAATTGTAAATGAATTATTAGATTGGTTTTTCATGTGAGTTATCAAATAATATATTTTAAACACTAACAGGAAAAACTAATATTAATGTATTTTTCACCATCATTATCAAATAACTTCAATCAAAACCCATTTTTTTAATAATTTTTTTCAACCCTCCTCTCCACTTAAGTTATGAACATCAAAAATCATAAAAACAAGCATAAGAAAATCCCAAAACAAGAACAAATAGCAACATAAAAACCAGAAAAATAAATTTCCAATTAGAACATTCAAGATTAAAATATATTATAGAAATAAAATAAAATCCAATAAGACCATTAGAATTAGTTTCCCACTCAATTTTTATGTTTATCGTCTTCTATTCACTATATATTTTCTATGAAAACATTGTTTAAAATATTTTATCAATTAAAAATAACATTATTAAGTAATATACGCTAAATTTAATAATTGTAAATTAATATTAACCTTTTATTTTTCATATTTGATTTGGATATCTTCTTTCTTATGGTCTCTAAATAAATTTAATGACTTGTTTAACCATAATATTAATAAAAAAAAATTAAAATTATTTATAATATAAACTAGTAATAAAAAATTCAAACATACATCTCAAATAAATTCATAAAATTTTGCATCACTTCACAATGGATAGAGGATGACCAATAATATTTATTCTCCCTAGAACAAAAATACACTTAACATACAATGAATACTAATAATAAATAAAATTTAATTATAGTTTATATTATATTAAAATATATATCACACCTTTTGAAATATATGTTTTATACTCTTAATGATTAGGAATCAACCAAAACTGAATAATTTCATTCTTTTGAAATCATATATTAATATAAACTATTCTTTCTGATTTATTCATTATTAGAGCTACAGATGAAATAAAATTTTGGTCCATAAATCTATATACATATATCATTTCACGATCCTTTAAAATTTTATAAAGATACCAAATAAAAAAACAAGATGTTTAAATTTTAATAAACTAAACATACATAAATATTTATGTTAACAATTAGATAGAAATACATGTATCGCATTAACGCCCAAAAGATCTATAGTTACAAGCTCCATGATATAATTTTTCAAAAGTGACACATTCAGTTCACACCCACAAAAACCATATTTAATTGGAATCTCATAAATATACAACATCAAATTCGAATATTTTGAAAATCTATCACGATTACTATAATTTTAATTTTAATACATTGTACTTTGTATTTTTTTGTCTATATAGTATTTATTTACAATTAAATTAATCTTGTAAATAATTGATAAATATATAAACATTATGATTATATAAACATTTTAATATCAAAATGAAATAAAAGATAAAATATACACATACCTCTATGGTAATATATCAAACAAGTCTAGATAGCCAAACTAAAAAGTGGTTGATACTTTTTCCAACTATACTCACCTTATCTATAAGTAATGGTACTCTTGCTTGTGTATCATTAATATCTGGAACAATGACCATATTATTATTTATGTCTATATTTTGATGATGAATAGGATCTCCAATATAAAATATCATCTCATATGTAACAATATGATATTGGGGATCATAAAAATATTTCTCACAATAACTGAGAATATGTATAATAGGGGGTTTAAGAGTAGGATAATATGGGGTGGGTTATACAAGTTTAGGTAGAGGAGTGTGTTCTGTAGTTTTAAATTTTCTTTTCATGTCTGTAAAATAACAAATGTACCGAAAATATGATCTTATCCTCCTTCACCGCATCAACAACATGAAATTAAAATTCCATAGAGTATTTTTTATAAACATCCTCCATTGAAGAATCTATAGAACAAGGAAACTATTTTTTCAATGATACATTTTTTGGGAATTATAACACATGACCCGGGTGTTTGGGATTTCACAACGAATTAGGTAAAATATTATTCCTACAATCATCTATAAAGACCCGCAATTTGATATTATCCTTAATTAAATCCTATTTGAAATATTTGAAATAAAATATATAATAAATAAAACTATATAAATAATATAATAAACATAAACAAATAAATAAAGTAAAAATCTTATAATCCTCTCAACTACAGCCCTCAACTCTTCTATAACATATTGTATTTTTTTTATATAATCCCTATTCCATTTTTTCTATTTAACAAGGTGTTGAGGGAAAACCTCTATAAATATTGAAGACTCAGCTCTCGGTTTATGAAATGTTCCATCCATCATGTATTCTTACAATAATGAATACCCTCCTCTGGATAAAGTATGAGGTTATACATTTCTTGATTAAATCTCCAAATGATATCACCTAGATTTTTGTAAATTAAGAATAAATTATTCACTAAAAATATCATTAATAGAAAAACATCGAAAAGGTAACATTTCACTTACCAAAAATTCTACTCATATTCTACCACCAAAAAATTTCTTACCAGTATCTTCATCTGTAAATGGATATATATCATATGGATTATGATGTTGTCTATGCCCAAAAATGAAATTCAATGTGAGGATAGATTTTAAATTCTTCTATCTCTTAGACGCCAGTGATAAAAATTTCTTCCTAACTCTTATATTATCTAGTATATCATATGTCATCTAATAAGATGGTGAAAATTATATATTAAAATAAATAGTTTAGGATTAGTAAAATAAAAAAAATGAGCATTCCAGAATGGTCTCCCACATGTGAGATAATTTCTATTTGTCAAAACTTCTTAATTCATCAATCAAAATACTAATTTTATTTCATCCTTCAATGATATAAAAGTATTGAATTGTTTTTCATTTTGACCTATTGAAATATCATTATCATTGAAATCTATTAGTATCCTCTGATCCTGGATATGGGAAATTGATAATTTGTTAAACATATTCCTCCATATGTACCAACCCTAAAACACTTCTTTGGTTATATGGGGGTAGATGTCTCTTGTAAATAAGGATGAGTCTCATCAACAGGAGCATGTGCGTGTTCCTACGTAGAGGTATGAGTACGATCATTCGATCATCTCCATAATTATATGGTGGATTATATGATTTATCTTTCATTATCCCAATTAAATGCAATAAAAAACATATAGATTAATATAAAAATCCAACAATTACATAATAATGTAAATACAAAACAAAAAATTATGAAACAAAAAATCAAACTAAAATTAAAATTAACACATTTTTATTCATATTTTTAAAAGTTAACTAAAATTATAACAACATTATTGAGAAATGGATTGAAATATAAACTAATGAAAACAAATAAAAAAATTGTGTGTGAGTAGTAAAAATGTACTAACCTAATAAATCATTTTTTGAACCAAAAAGAATATTTTATATATATACTCTCATATAATATTTATCTTTTTATATAACATGTTTGATTTTAAATAATTTGTTTTTTAAAAAAATCAATTAATACAGAGTTGATGTAGTGGTCAATATGAAAAACTAAAAAAATAAACTAATATAATCAATCATTTTAACTTATTATTTATAATACATGTTTTAATAATGAAAATAAAATTGAAATATTTAAAAAATTATGAAATTTAAAAAAATATATTGAGAAATGAACATATATTACCTATAATATAATAATGTTATAAAGTATTGTTTTCCAAAATTCCTTCATCATAATTATTTTTTATAGACCAAACCATATCTATGATGTTCCCATCAATATTATCTGTTAATAATTCCATGGATGTAGGGATCTCACAAAAATAAGCATCACCATCAAGTTTGTCATCACCAAAATAATGTTTTTTCCTGAAGAAATAATAGAACATTTCATATCTTATTGATGAAGAACATATAATTTTTTTCATGTGTTTCCATTATAAAAGGATAAATTCATTATTACATTCTATTAATATTAACTAGTTTCATTCAAAATTATTCGTTTCTAACAATGATCTTTTTGATAAAAAAATTTCAATTTAACACTCCAAACCCATATCCAATTTTTATTTTTAATTAAATCACTTTTATTTCAAGGAAAAACTTAAATGAAATAGAAAAAAATCATAAAATATCCAACCACAATACCAATAGGGAGACCATATTTCAAAATTCAAAAAATGAGTAGGTCGTGCCCTTGAGCCCATCGATCCATGTTCCCACTATCATATGAGATCCACGTCAACCAGACATTTTTTTAACAACATCAGTATTTCACCGATCCTCTATCCATAATAAAGCAAACATTGAAACTTTTTTGTTTCTAATCTCTTAGAACAATGTTGGTTTCCAAAAAACAGACAATTCTTCTTCACTAGGGAAACAATGACCACACATAGACCCCAAATCAGATGAAAAGCACTAATATTTCTAGAAATATAAAAAATTTAAAACATATTCATAGATGATGAATCATAGAAATTTTGGATGACTAGATAAAAATAGGAAGAAACAACTAACTCCATTGTAATCCTGAAGGAATGAGTGAAGCCTACTAAGGTTAAGCCTCCTCAAACACCATTGACCACTAATATAGAACTTCACAAAGCCTCATAGAAAACCACTACAATGGAATAACCATGGTGAGTGGTAGAACATGAGGCTAGATAAATGTTTGATGTAGAAAAATATTTCAATAGTGATCCCTGATCATTAATAGGAGAAAAACATCTTCCTTCATTTCCACGACTATGTGAAAGTGGTACCATAGCTAAGACTCCATGAAAAAAGAACCATCACATAAAGCATAATTACAAAAAACCATAAAATATCTAATTTTAGAACAAAATTAAAAGAAATTTGGGCCAATGTAGGTCCTACCTCTAATGATGTCTTAAATAGACAAACATAACTACAAAGGGAAAGAAACCCCACCAACCTAGACCTTATCATCATGCCAACACAGATGGGGAAATAGAGTCTCCTACACATCCAAATCCATCATAATAACCCTTTATATAGACAAAAAACTAGGGACTAGTGTGAAGGAAATGAAGAAAATAGAATATGATCTAATTGAGGGTTGTTCTATGAAGAACAACTCCCCAAAGGAGAAAACCCAAACCAGGATGAAATAAAAAGAAAATGAAAAATTGGTAAAAGTGGAAAGTGGCAGAGAAGGAGTTCCTATGGAGGGAGGACGCTAGATGAGAGGTAGGGGATGGGGAGATGACATTTAAGAGGCCATGCACTAGTCACCCACCACTGAACTTCCACCAAGGTGGATCCCTTGCGCGGGAGAGAAGAAGGATTGACAGCAATCATAGGCCCATCATGTTGGTTTTGGACATAGAAGAAGCATATTGATTTGAGTGATATATTTAAATTAATTTTAATATCCATTCCCTAAAATAGAGAGTGAGGATATTTCACACTAAATTTATAATTATTTTATTTAATATTTAATTAAATAAATATCTAGGGTTAGGAACATTCTTCATTGGTGAAATTTGATTATTCAAAAGACCCGTTCATATTATCATCATTGAGTTATAAGGATCCATCGATATAATCCCTATATCTATGATCTAGATGTTCTCCTATGATCTTTGAGCAACACCACTCAATATCATGGGGCTAGTGCGGAAATTAGAATGTCTCTCATTATTCTTTCTTGAGGGCTCATTATTTGGTCTTACAGAAATATCTCTTTCACTTCTCATTCATAATAGGGAGATGAGGATTATTTGAGAGAGCATTCATTGTTCACAACAATACTCTATTCACAACTTTAGATGCTCTATAAAATATACATAACATACTATTTATAGAGTGTTGATTTGAGTTAAAATAGAAAGAAATTGCGAACTGGCCATTATATAACATTTTTACACTTAATAAATCTCATGCAGCAAAATAATTATATAATTATTATTTTTTGTTGAAGACCAACATGCATAAGAACAAATATTATGTAATTCATAATTAATATTTTTCACCAGACTCAGTCTTGGTATGTTCTAAATCCTCAATAATTTATTGAATAAACAAATAAATATTTTATTCACAATATAGATAATAAATATTTATTAAAATATTATATAAAATAAATATATATTTGATTCACAATTCAAGGAATAAATATTTATTTAATCTATGTAATTAATATAATGTGAATAAAATTATTCCTCAAACATGGGGAAAAAATTATTCATTAAAATAAACTAAAATATAACTTAATCAAGATCCATAGAAACACTTAGTGTGTGACCCTCTTTGATTCAGTCTCCTTGGAATTAGGTGGGTAGGATTAAAGTCCTAGATTACTGCTTATAAATGGTTAAAGGAACCCAAGGGAAAGAACTTAATGTGCAAATTTTATAACCACATATTAATTCCCACAATGTAATCTAATCTCATTGTCACATTATCTCATTAACCAGGTTTCACATCTGTGTCACCAAACTAAATTCTAAACAAGACTTTATTTGAAAAAATAATATGGACACGTTATTACACCATGGACATGGAATTTAATTTGTTGTTTCTATTCCAATATAAGGTCCAAGATATCAGCTTCAATAAATATGGAAGGGACATATGCTTCTTAAACTAACTCATTAATGAAATTTAGCTCATGACACACCCAATGAATCTATCTTTTCCATGAACCATTAACAACATGGTTAGATAAATACATCTAAGAAAATATGTTTTAACAATCATTAATAATAATCTTAAAATCTATGGACCATCACATATGCTCGTATATAGGAATATCAGATGAAACCAAAACATGTAATATTCCTACTAGTAGGTATGTTCTAAAAATCTCCCATCTTGAAGATTCCCATGTGCAAACATCATAATAAGAAGTATCATATTCTTACGTGTACTCGCACCTAGAAGTCTAAATACAATGTGTCACATCATAGAAAGTTATCCAACCATGAAACATTATTTGAGAATATCAACATAGAAAATCAATGTTCTCATCCTAGTAGGGAACTTAAATTAACTTATCAAAGCAATGTATACTCTAGGACATTATTACATTAGAATAAAACATAACCACAAAAAATATGTAATAAGAAGTTTTATTAATACTCAATACATTGAATATTAATGTAATAAAATTAAACAAGAGTTGTTCCTAGGATACCAACTCCATCAAAATCCCACACAGACTCCATATAACTACCTACGACCTTCAGCATGCTTGAACTCATATGATAGTCATGTTTCTGCTAAATCATTTTTTTAGTCAAGGGGTCTGCCATGTTGTCTTTAGGGGAAATAATACTCAATTCATCTTTAGATATCTGTGAAAAAACCCTCAAGAGATACTACTTATGAGTAATGTAATTTTTCTACAGATGTGACTTTGGGCTCTTTTTCATGATCCGCTATATAAGTATTATCATAATAGAGTGTAATAGGATCATTTATACTAGGTACCACATCAAGATCTTCAAAAAAAATTGTCCATCTATAATACTTCTTTATATTACTTAGAAGTCTTAATATACTCAGACTCTTCTATGGAATCTATAACCACATTTTACTTTGAGCTCTTCAAACAAACATTACCTCCATTAAAAGTGAATATGTATCTCTTTTTTGACTTCAGGTCATCAAGATTAGTTTTAAAATAGGCATCTGTATATCCCCTAATTCCAAGATCCTCATCACCACTATAATATAGAAACATATCCTTAGTATGCCACATATAAATTAGGATAGTCTTGACTTCCATATAATGGAAGTCACCAGGATCAGCTTGATATCTTCCTGATGTACTTAATTAATAGGAGATAGATGACCTAGAATATATCATGGAATACATGATTGAACCAATTACTGATTTTTATGGAATCCTAGTCATTATATTTCGTTCTTCTTGTGTCTGAGGAGAAATTTTCTAAGAAAGATGAATGCCATGTGATGCTAGAATCAATCCCCTCTTGGATTTTTCCATAGTGAATCTCTTCAGTTTCTTGTCAATGTATGTACTTTGACTTAGGCTGACAAACCTTTTGTATTTATCAAGATGGATTTTGACCCCAAGAATATATTTTTCCTTCCCCAAGTCCTTCATAGAGAATAATTTATTCAACAATTACTTAATAGATTGTAAGACTGGTATTTCATTTATAATGAGTAATATGTTATCAACATATACTATTAAGAAACTGATTTCACTCCCACAAAACTATTTATGACACCCTACTCTCATTCATTCATTATGAATCAAAATTCAATTATGGACGCGTCAAATGATTGTTCCATTTCTAGAATTATTTTTTTCTTCCATAAATGAATATTTTTAATTAGAATACATTTTCAACATCCTTTGGGGTCACAAAATCTTCAGTCTATGTAATATATAAATCATCCTAATGGTTCCCATTAAAGAAGTATATTTTTAAATCCATTTTCCATATCTCATAATCATGGAATGATGTAATGGATAGTACAATTATAGTCAATTTCAGCATTGAACCTGGTAAAAATTATTCATCACATTCAATTATTTGATGTTTTTTAAACCCTTTTGAAACTATACATTCCTTATAGGTATCTACTTGTCCTTCCATGTCCAGTTTCTTCTTGAATACCCATTTGAAACCAACATGATTTACATCTAATGGATGGTCTTTCAAAATCAGGATGTTTTTTTTGGTACATGAAGTCCATTTCAAAATTCAGGGCATGATTCCACTTGGAAACATTTATGACACATACTACATCCTTATATGTTAAATGATAATTATTAGAAACTAATAATGAGTCACCATCCTTAGTGACTAGAAAACCATACCAGTCTGGTTCTCTAACATCCCTAGTACTCATATGTATTAATTGTGTCTCTAAAATAATTTCTTTTTCCATGGGGATTTTTGGAATTTTTTCTTATGCAAACTATTGTATATATTGAGCATGGAATTCAATGAAGTCTATCTTTCTCCCACTATCTCTTTTATAGATATGATTCTCCACATGAAATATAAAACGTCTATCAACAACATCAATTTTTTCTGAAGGATTGTATAGGTATTATCCCTTTGTTTCATTGGGATATCCTATAATCATGCACTTTCTGCCTAGAGGTGAAATCTTGTTAACCGAAGTGGCCTTAACAAATTTTGCACATCCCCACACATTTAATTACGACTACACTTGTTTCTTTCTATTCTATAATTGGTATGGTATACCATTTGTTTCTTTAGTTGGTACTCGTTTTATTATGTATGTTGTTTTTTTGTAATGAATATCCCCAAAATTATGATGGAATACACACATGATTCATCATTGATCACACCATGTCCCACAAGGTGTGGATTTATCTTTCAATTACACCATTCCACTAAGGCGAATATGGTGGATTGAGTGTAGATAAAATCCAAAACTCCTATAGATATTCAATGAAATCATGATTAAGATATTCTCCACCATGGTCTGAGTGAAGTTTCTTAATATTCTTACCAATTATTTTTATCAAATTCACTCTTGTATTACATGATTTTTTCAAAATAATATGACTTATACCTCAGTAATTAAACATTTACAAATCTACTAAAATCATCAGTAAAAGTTTTTAAGTATGAGTACCCACACTATTCTTCAATGGGAAATGGTCCACGCACATCGATATGAACTAATTCAAAAAGATATTTATCCCTTTCTTAATTCACACTAAAGGCTATTTTTTCATTTTTCTTTGTTAACATGCAGGACATACACTAAGTGGTTTTAGTTAAAAAGAATAAAATTATCCATATTAATGTAATTTAGTCAGGTGATTTCAAATTACATGACCAAGTCAGTGATGCCAATGTTGAGTGTGGTATGATTCATGTAAAGTGACATCATTATAAATTTACTTTATTTGGTTCAGGTAATCCAACTCATAAAGACCATTATTTAAATGTTACATACCATAAAAAATTAACTTTATAAAATTATTAATGTTTATTCATATATTTGAAAATAAATCCATGTGTAGAAGTTTTGGATACAAAAATAATGTTTCTTGTAAATGAAGGGGCATAATAAAAACCCTTTAAAATCAAGATCATCCTGGTTTGCAATGGGATGTGAAAGCCCTAGATACATATAGTAGCAAGTTTACCTCTATTTCCTTCTGGAAGATCTACCTATCCTTATTCAAGCATTCTAAATCTACTTGGTTCTTATATTTTAATACATATGTGAGCACCGCAAGAAGTATCTAATACCCAATTTTTAGAAATAGATAAATTTCACTCAATTAAAATTCACCTAAATAATCCCTTTTCTTATGTATCTAGGTAAAATTTTTCATCTAGTGTCCCTAATTTCCAAATAAAAAAATGGAAACATCGTGTTAACATGATTTCCCCATGATCATCCCCTTATTTAAAGGTTTTGAAGAATATTTGGGCATAAATATCTTCAATAACCCTTTATTTTTTCACTATAAGGATGGAAGTTTTTCATGCTTCACATCATAATCGAATTTTCAAATAAGAGTAAGAAGATCATGAAGAGGCTTGTCAATGTTGTACATATTATAATTTAAAAAAAGCTGTAGGAGTATAGAGGGGGTGATACCAGAATGAGGTTGCTGCCAAATTACTTGGAGAGTTTAAACCATATAACCTCAAATTGATCAGTGTATCCAATAAGCATGACTACATGGGGCCTAAATGGGGATCCCTCTCCATGATTTCTCTAAAAGAGAAAATCAGAAATATCATACATTTCTTAGCAATATCAATCCTGGTAAAGACTATAGAGGTTCTCAAGAATTCTATATGCATCCATTTTTTTCTGAGACATTATTAGTTCACTAGACTTTGATGAAAGATTAATACATTGAACGTTAAACACATCATTAAATTTTTTTTCATAGACAATGAACTCTTCATGACTCACCTTCTTTGTAGGTGGATCTAGAATTGAGGATTATAGAATATAAAATTTACCTCCCTATAACAGCACCACTCAAAGGAATCTAAACCACTACTAGAAGTTACTTGCAGTTAGGAGGTTATCTTTCACTAATATATATCCTATAGATAGTATGGATGATGAACTTTTAATTTAATTCTATAATTTATAAGTGTATATTAATTTTACTTTTCTTTATTACCAAATAAGTGAGATAAAATAAATTAAAAGTTTTTATTTATTTATTTATTAAATATCCCACAATTTAATCAAGTATCAATATCCCTCACTATTGATCTCCAAATGTCTATTTTCATTATCATTCAAGTGTCAAGGATCCCCATTAATTTTATTTGTGATTTAGACACATCCCATGAAATGCATAATAAATTAATTAGGTAGGAGGTATTGCTAACTATGGGATTCCAACTTTTAGATCCATTGAGTGGATTCCCCTATCCTAAAATCCTAACATGGATTTCCCCAAAACCTACCTCCAATTTTGTATTGAATAGTATTTATCTGTTAAACTCAATACAATTTTGGTTAATTCATCCCAAAACTCTCATGATAACTCTCCGATAAAAGTAAGTGTCCAGACATTGGCCTTGGACGACACTTAGTTCTGTGGTTTCATTCCCAACCATGTAATGGAAGGATTAATCAGAAATAACAATAAATTGAAGGATTTTAATTTATTATGCATAAATATTATCTTTTTTAACCCTTTAAACATCTTGTTAATATTACTTGGTTATTAATAAATTTATTAACCATGTTGGTTAAAACATTTACACATAAATCATTTATTTAATTTATATCTTTGCACATCAATTTATTTATTTGTGTGATCACATCCTTACAACCATAAAATAAATAATTTCATAGAAAGAAACAAATAACTAATTAAATGACCCATTTTTGTGAATTATTTGATGGTTGGTTTAAGGAATGGATGTTAAATCAGCCTATGACCTAGGGGAAATAACTCTAATTGCTGGTATTGAAAGGAGATACATCATTCCAAAAGTCCACCTATGTATCACCTTAGATGGCATCATTATTGTTTCATCCTAAACAACCTCAATGTGCCTTGGGTATGATATACTGATTACAAATATTTTTTTCTCACACACAAGTGAGGGACACCAAATGATTGGTTAAAGGGGCGTAAAAAATATCTTTAGACACATAGTTCCTACATAATAATGGATGGAGGGATGAATCATAGCGAATTATTTAATTTAATATTAAATAATTTAAAAATAATGAAATTAATTAAATTGAAAAATACAGCACATAAAAAGGTTGTGGTCAAGCTCATGAATGGTTATACATACAATGAATATGCAACAGTAAATGGCTAGAATTCATTTCATTATTTTTTATTTTAATATTTATGATAAATTCGTTTTAATTAATTAATTAATTAATTAATTTCATCTTAATGATAATCCAATATTATTTAGAGATATCCATCATTAATTTCAATCATGGAAAATAATTAGAAGAACCTATAATGAAAAAATAATTAAAATAAATTAAATGGGAATTTGAAATTATATAAAAACATTATTAAATGGACAAAAACACAATGGTGTACCAATCAATAAAATAAGGTTCTAGTTCTACAATTTCAAATTTAATTTAATTTTAATTATTTTCATTAATGGTATACTACACGAAATGTAAATCCAACTACATGTTGTGTAACTTAGATTTTATATGTCCAAGTCATGCACTTAGGGATTCAGCCTATTGACGCAGCTAGACTACATAGTGTGTACATAAAAATTACACACCTTGTATCCACTTTTTGTTTTGTAGGATAGCCTGGTCAACACACAGTGTGCAGTAAAATATCCACATGTAATTAATTGCTCGACGGATCTAGACAGAATTTTCTTGGGTATACGGTGTGTGCTCTGGACACATTCTATGTAACCAAGTTTTACTGAAAAATGATTTGGAAATTCCCTAAGGCGTCTATCGTCAGTATTCAATTATTAATAAACCATTAAGAAAATGAAACACTAAATTAACATTATTAATATGTCGATAATATGTTAATTCAAATCGGTTTAAAGAACGAATAACATGGAATTAAAATTTAACCACAATTTTTTATAGATCAACAGTCAAATAAATAATTATGAATTTAAACGTCACTTCTATGAAACCAATTGATGGTTCTAGGTATAGTGGAAGAATTAAATGGTGGGTGATATATAAAAATATCATTTAAAAATAATTTCATGAAACCAAGAGTAAGGATCTTTCACATATAATTTATAATTAATTTATTTATTATATGAAGAAATAAAAACTACTGAGTAGGAAGTTTCTTCATCGGTGAATATTGATCATCTAAAAAGACCGTTTAAGATTACCTTTATTGTGTTATAATGATCCAAGGATAGAATCTCACTACTGGTGATCCACATTGATCCTTTGATCTCTGAGAAACACCACTTGATCTATGGTTTCTAGCATGGAATGTTAAATGTATTGTGTTTTTCATTCATGATATATTATTCTTCTGTCTTCATGAAATCTCTTTAACAATTTCTATTCATAAGAGGTAGTGAGGCGGAGGAGATGAGATAGAATTCATTGGGCACAACAATTCTCTGTTCTCAATTTTGGATTCTCTACACAATATACATAGTCATCTTTTTATTGATTTTGGATTTGAGTTAAAATATTATTTAATTGCATACTGTTAATTGAATAAAATTTATTTCAATTAATATATCTCTTGTCATATAATAAAAAATATATAATTATTATTTTGTTGCATGCACAAACATGTGAAATAAAAAAAAAATATGTAATGGTCTTGTCAATTAATATTCTTCATTGGAATTGGTCCCAGTCCATTAAAACTCCTCTAGAATTTACTGAGTAATTGAATAAGTATTTTATCCATAAATAATTTTTTTTAATCAATGGGGTCGAATCCCCAATTTAATATTTAAAGAAAATACCTCTTTAAGACTGGGTAGCGGGAGACCCATAAAATATCCCAAACTCCCAAGGCCAAGTGGCCTGAATACAGGGCTTGAAAACACAATTTTTGGTCCAATGGTCACCTTTATGAAAATTACATCTTCAGTACCCACACTGCTACAGTACCAACAATAGTACCACCGCCGCAATAGTTCCAGCTACATTGCCTCCGCCGCTATAGTGTTGTTGCTGCTACAGTTCCACCACTACTACAGTGCTGCTACAATGCCCTGGTACAGTACCCCAGAAATTCATACCTACCCGGATTTGATCTGTTGTCTATTGGATTCCATGCAAGAGCCTATACCACTTGGGTACATACTCTTTGGCTAATAATAAATTTTTTATTCACAATATAGAAAATAACTATTTACTAATATATTAAATAAATAAAATTAATATTTTATTCTTTAGTTAGTGAATAAATAATTATTTAATTTATGAAATTAATATAACGTGAATAAAATTTTTCCTTGAACATGAGAATAATATTTATTATATTAATTAAACTCAAATGTAATTTAATTGAGATCAACAAAAACACATAGTGGGTTTCCCTCGAGTATTATTTCTCATTAGAATTTGGAAGGAATTATTAAAGTCCAAATTATTGTCTAGTAATGATTCAAGGCTCTAAAGAGAAATAACATAATGTTGCATAGCTGACAACCACATAAGAAATCTCACTGTGTAATATAATCACTTTGTCATAATAACTCATCAATCAGGTTGCACATATGTGTCTCCAATCTATATGGTTGATATGTCTTTCACTGAATATCTGAAATAAACATGTCTTTACAACATGACCATGGAATTTAATGTGATGGAACTATTCCAATAAAAGGGTCAAGATGTCATTTTCCACAAATATGGGAGTGAAAAATCCTTTATTGACTTATTTATTAATGACATGTCACTCATGACACACCAAATGTATCCAACGTCACCATGAACTGTTATCATCATGGTTTATGAAATACATATAATTATGTGATTTTTAAAATGAATTAATAATACTCTTAATGTCGAAGTACGATCAAACATGCTCATAGATAGGAACTTATTATGCCACCAAACCATCCATAATTCTTACTGGTGGGTCTATTCTCATAATCTACCATCTTGGAGTTTACCAAGTTCAAAATTCATGATAAGAAGCTTAATCGTTTTACAAGTACTCTCACCGGAAAATGTATGTACTATGTGTCCCATCATAGTACTTTATCCAACCATATAACATTATTTGAGAATATCGTCATATCACATCATCTTTCACATTATAGTGCGGAATTTCTATGACCTTATCAATGTGATGTATACTATAAGATATTTTTATATAACAATTAGTTATAATAAAAAACAATATGTCATAAGAAGTTCTATTCATATTCAATACATCGAATATTCGTGTAATCTAAGTAAATATAGATTGTACTAGGATACCAAATATGACACCTCACATTGAAAATGAGGAGAGAGAGTTGGCCACACTATCCAGTTAAACCCTATAACATAGTATTTAATGTAATAAAAATTATATACTTATTCAAATGACTCTATAAAAATAAAATGATACTAAAATTGGGTTTTTCTATTTTGTAATCAAAAAATGAATTACTTATGTGAACACCAATACAATATAATAATGAACTTCACTTATGTAGTCCAGATCTTTTGTATGAAAAGTATAGACATTAATTTCACTCCCAGACCATGTTATTAAATTTAAACATAGACCTACCACTAACCATATCAATGTTTCTAATTCATATTATCTAAAAAGAATGATCTCTTTAGACCATTGAAAAAGGTTTTGTTATACACATTCAAAATCAAAATAATTTTCTTCTTTTGATAATGTTTTTTAACAAAATAAGATGTAATTTTATATATGATTAAGCATCATCTATGTTTTTAATATGTATAAATGTGCCTTCTTTATCTATTAAATTATCAATGACTTTAATTTCAATCCATATATCCCCTTTCCCGCAAAATGAACTCGTTCATGTTGATATATAGAAAACCCAATGTGATACACTGTAGACAAATATATTGTACAAAACACCCCAACCTTGTTAGAAGTGTACTTCTCATCATATGATGCTTTAGGTCCGTATGGATTCATAACAAACCCATTCAATATATTCATATACCTTTTAAAATGATACATCCAATATAGATATACAGGTCTAAAAATATTTATTTATCCCACCAAACGAACAATTAAATTCACCATGATATCAAATAAATATGGAAGAAAATACATTTCCAATTGAAAATGTATAGAAATCAATTTGTTCTATAAGTTGTTCACAACATTCAGTTCAATCACCTTAATACGAATTTAATTATTTAAATAACACAACTTCATGATATTCATTCTGAAATAGATGGGATTTATTCAATGCTATCAAATTGGTTGGATCTGTTGCATCATGTGGTGAAAATCATGATTTTTCATACCTTTCAACTTCAAATACATTAAAGGCAAAAAAAATTACATTTGAAGAATAACCCTGTAGAAAATTGATATCATTAATACAATGACAAAAACTAATTTTCTCCCTCTTGGATACTGTATGACAATCCGGGGTAGGAATTTGTTTCTTCCATCAAGAGTATGAGGTAACTGAAAATGTTTTCCAATTGAGATTAATTCCAATATTTCATTCGACCCATCTTTATTAATTCCATTAAAAACAAAAAATATTTTAATCATGATGTCACATATATTCTTCTCCAAATGTTTGGAATAAATGTTTTTTTTGACCTCATGATATATCTAATATGGTTGATCAAAAAATATTGACCATTTCATCAAAATATTTTTATCATTACCAAATTTATCTGTCTTTCTGAATTTCGAAATAATGTTTTGAACCCTATCAAAATAATGTTCACAGGATAAATATTTTATAAAATATAAAATTATTGTGAGTTGTTGAATTCCTTCTTTAATATTCTTTACGTGTGACCTATATACAAAAAATGACCCATTTATATTGTTTTTAAACAACAATGTAGTTGATAATATGAAGTCTATTTTTCAAAAATTAGATAATCTTCATGCAACATAGCACTATATCCAAACAAATTTCCATATGTCTTTAATTCCTTTATTGTGAACATAATCATTTCATGTATTTGATAATTAAATTTTTCATAAGAATTTGAAACCCTAATACCTTCTGTAAGAACCCAGAACTTCTTTTCAGGTATGTTTTTCCTTTTTTTGTATTTTTTGAGAAAAGAGGATTTTCTAGAAATTTTTGAAGTATAGGCCATATACCTTATGAGTACACGTCATGTACTTAGTTTCCACATGAGGCCATGTGCTGGCCATGACCTGGCCACACACATGGTCATGTGGGGTGATGTAGAGGGTGCTTAAAGCGGAGTACGGAAAAGGCGAGTACACGCCGTGTTCTCCAAAAATACACGCTGTGTACTTTTTTTCATTAAACAGACCGTGCTCATGTCTGGTCATGAGAAGGGCCTTATTATAGGTCTTGATCAACTGAGAGAAAACCATACGACACCGAAACATCTCCGAGCACCTGAACCCCCATCTGTTCTCCGAATCGAACATTGTCAGTTGCATTGGAATCACATCAGTGAGTTCTCTCTTCTTATAGAACATCACTTTCCAATTCCTCCTCTTTTTTATGTTATCTTGTGGTGAATGTTTTATGTTTTTTTATAGATCTATGAAATTCTTGGGAGATTCAAGCCTTTTAGTTCAAGTATATTGATCTCCTAACCCCAAGGTCGGTGGTTTGTGCCTCTCATTTCAATTTCTTTGAGTGTTATGTGAAAATTCTACCAATACCCGTGAACAAGGTATTCTGTGTTTACTGTTTTACCCCTACTGATTGACATCCATGCTTGTGTGCTTGTGTAGAGGTTATTTAGAAATAAATTGGGTTGTTTTCGATGCCCTGGATGTTCTGATCATGGTTCTTTTTGATATAACCATTGGGTCCTGTTTAGTCATATGGTCGTTTACCAGTTTTAAATTCCTTGTGGTCGTAGGATGGATTGTTGTTTTTTGAAATGAATGTGATGTTTTAAACTATTTATCCATTTAGTTCTGTAGGGTTACTTTTTCCATATATAATTAATATGAGTTGACTTACACGGGGTTGTGAGAACCTGGCGTTATAGGCTAAAAGCAGATAGACCGAGTGATCTTCCTCAGGGAGTCTTTGGACATTATAGACTATAAGAGGATAGACTGAGTGAGCTTCCTCAGAGAGTCTTTGGACATTATAGACTATATGGGGATATATTGAGTGAGCTTCCTCATAGTTTCTTTGAGCTTTATAGTCTATGAGGGGATAGACCAAGTGAGCATCCTTAGAGAGTCGTTGTTTTACTTTAATTACCATGAACCACTCTAGGATATAAGGGTAATTTACCAGGTGAGGTTCCACATAGAGTCGCTTGAATTTGGGGCTATAAGGGGAATTGACCATGTGTGATTCCTCAGAGAGTCCCTGATTACCTTATACTATAAGGGTAATTGACCAAGCGAGCTTCCTCAGAGAGTCCTATAATTTTCTTATGACCAAACCAGAGGGGTTAAGCTGACTGTACTACCTAGAGGGTTATTGGTACTTGTTAGTTAGGACCAGAGGGGATGGATGCATGTACTTCCTAGAGGGTTACCTAGTTGTGGTTTAGCTGTTTTCTTCACTATTTCTTGATTTTTATCTGAGGATTGTTTACTATTGAGCATTGTCTTGATTACTGTTTACTATTTATTGTTTATTGTTTACTATTTACTATTTACTAGTTGCTATACTTTTACCTGCCATATTCTCACTTACTATTAGGAAAAGATCTTGGAGTGGTTTCCTACTGGGATTTAGTCTCACACCCTATTTGGGTCATGCTTTTGGACCCAAACAGATTATATTTTTTCGGGTATAGATATGGGCAAGCACCCTTCTACTTCAGGTACATGACTTGTTTTGGAAATGGAGAGTATGGGACCAATCATGTGCATGCGATGCTGAGGAGTTGTTTATCTTTTATTTTGTACTTTGGTTTAGTGCTTTTTGTATTCCATCATTGTGACTTGTTTGTCTATTTTCCTAGAAATTTTATCATGTATCATTTAGAAATATAT
The DNA here is from genome assembly GCA_963277665.1 of Viscum album. NCBI lineage: Eukaryota > Viridiplantae > Streptophyta > Magnoliopsida > Santalales > Viscaceae > Viscum > Viscum album. The sequence continues at coordinate 1,671,355,736 of OY728121.1, read as the reverse complement.
ATGTGCTCCAGTTGTTTTATCATTCCAGTCATCTGCTATTTACTATTTTTGGATATTTACTGCTTCAATTTTTGAATGTATTGCTTACTTCTTTTGTGTGCTCTTCCAATGAGTGCATAGTTTCCCCACTATCAAACCCAAGTCCCTCGCTGCTAGTTGGTAGCCTCTGGTGTTTGGGAAAATACGCTTGAGTCCATGTGACCTATCAGGTACGAGGCGCCTCTGGGCGGCTTCTAGAACTGAAATGTTACAAAATGGTTTCATAAGATATTCTTTTCTCTTGACTTACTGTTTAGAGCCTATATCCAAGGATAGGATTGAATAGGTACTTGGTAATAAGTTGTGCCCGAGAGTCGCTAACCCGTGTACAGGGAAAACCCAAATCTACATCATTTATTGCAATTTCTTCAGGTTTTGCAAATATACAGTGGATCTGATTTTCACTGATGGGTGACTCACATGTTTTGTGTTGTTACTATGGATATTATTGGAGTTCTATTTCTATCTCAAACTAATGAGATGAGGGTATTCCATCTCATGTATCATATAGGAACATTCTAGAAATCACATGTCATGCATTTTTGTCATGCCATTTAGGGTGAATTAGTGATTTCATGAGGGGTTGATAGATGATTCATAGAATATTCATATTATTGTGATAGATTCTTGATAGAATACCTGCTTTCAATAAGTATTTATTTGTTTAAGGCTTTATTTAGATGAACGCCATGTTTTGGTTCTTAATGTGTTATGGGCCCTCAAGAATCAGAATTTAGTGGGTTGTTAGCTTGTCCTTCCTTTTTATAACATGTAGAAGATTCCAAGATTTGATTCAAGGGGAGTATGGGCCCTCACAGATCGAAATTTGGGACCTTAATGCTCATTTTCTGGGTTTCTAGGCTTCGGGGCAGTTTCTGAGGCTACTGTCTGGAAAAACCCAGAATACATGGCGTGTACTTTATGAATACATGTTGTGTAGTTTTTAACCATGTCACTGACTGTGTGGGAAAGGACACGGGGTTGTGAAAAATATTGTACGAACACACCATGTACTATATGTATACTCCGTGTTGTAGTGACCATGTGTCTACCTATGATACTAACATCATGGATGGATGAAACTTCGAATATACTCATCATGTCATATTTTCACATGTCGTGCAGTGTAACCTCGGTACCTGGCCGTGTCACGAACAACACGGGTTGGCGAAATCCTTCAAGTACACACCGTGTGCACATGGAGCAGTCCGTGTAGAGTGAACCATGTACCCAGCAGTCTAACTAACAAAACGGGACATTGAGGATTGTTTAGTACATGTCGTGTCCTTCGTGAACACGCCGTGTAGTCTAGGATTAAGAGGACCATGTGGGTTAGATGTTTAAGGAGACTCGGGAAGGGGAATAGAGTTCATGTACACTCTGTGTGTGGGGACAACATGATGTGTGGTTGGAGTGTTACATGAATAGTTGTGGAAAAAGTACACGCCCATGTAAATGGATTACAAGAACACGCCGTGTAGTTTTTATACACACTATGTGGTCATGTTTGGTAAAACTTGAATGTTTCTTTTTCCAGTTCCCTTATGGTACTCTTATGTTTTCAGTCCTTCATAATCCTGATCTAAGGTTTGTGCTTGAACATTCAAAATTATGCCATGGAGACGTCCTCCGGTTGTATGCCAGTTTTCTGATGGTGATCAGACACCAGATATTGCTGATCTGGGACCCCCTGTATATCCTCATTCTCTACCAGCCTTGTCACCAGCCGTTATACCAGTTGTAGGCACCGATGCACAGTATAGGGAAGGTTTTCTGATGATGATGTAGACCTTCAAGGGAGAGGTGCCTCCCTCCTCGTTGATGGAAGAGTTGATGCAAGTTTTTCCAGTAGTAGTAGCCTCCCACCATCTCAGGGGATGGAGGACCCCATGATGTAGAATCATGGCTAGAGGCCATGCTGAAAATTTTAGACCATATGTAGATACCTCTAGAGAAGAGGGTGAAACTCACTACCTATATGATACAAGAATCTTCCATGAGGTGATGGTAGGTGATCTCAAAGTTAGGATGCTAGCAGAGTATTACTTGGGATGAGTTTCGGTGCATCTTCTATGATTACATCTACACAGAGACCTTTAGGTCCGATCAATCCTGGGAGTTTATGAGTCTGGAGTAGGGTACTCTTTCTGTTATGGAGTACTCGTCTCTCTTTACCGAGCTATACCATTTCACACCTATTTTAGGAGGATATGAGTTGTTCCTTGCAGGGAATCTTGAGGATGGTCTGGGTCATGACATCTGATTGCTGGTGAAAATCTTCAGGTTAACTTTGATATCCTCTATCATCAACCAGATGCTAATCACTGATCAAAATATGAGGGATTCTAAAGCAGTGAGCCAGGGCAGTTTGACATCCAGAGTTATTGTTCCTCCTACTAATAGCAGGAAGTGCTATAGAGAGTTCTCAAAAAAAATAGATCAGAGTAGGTGTGATGTATCTTCAGGAAGCTAGTTAATATGATACCAATGTGGGAGGAGTGGGCATACTAGGCCTCAGTGCCAGAATGACCCGATGGAGTGCCAATCTTGCATCAAGAAGGGATATCATCAGTGTTTCTATCATATCTTCACACCTGTAGTTGATGGTAGGCGTTATTCTAGGACCATGCATTTAGGAGAAGAATTTACAGTTTCTCACCAGTCTGGGAACTGGAGTTCTTCCAGTCGTTCGGCCGAGGTGGAGGTTGCGGTCGTGGTGGTCAGTCATTAGGCTACCAGGGACATCTGAGTGGATCTGCTCAGAGTGGTCAGGTAGGGTCACAGGGTCGTGGAGCAGGCCATACCATTACAGTGGAGTAGACCCATTAGAAGTAAGATCCCTTCCCCTCTACAGATCGAGGTAAGATCTTAGTAGGCTCATTTTTATCTTCATCTCTTTTCAATATAGGTGATTCTCATATATTTATATCTGTTACTATTTTATAGAGTCTTGGTTTTTACATCTTTTATTCTGCCGACATCTTGACGCTAGAAACACCATTGGGGACTAGGATGGCTAGTGTACGTCAGTGCAAGGAGTTCCCTCTAGTGGGGTGGGTGTCACTTTATATGGGACATGTATGTCTTAGAGATGAAAGGATATGATTTCATTCTTGGGATGGACTGGTTAGTTCCCTTCTAAGCAGTTGTTGATTACTATCACCGCAGAGTGAGTTTAATATCACCAGAGGGAGGATCTTTTCTGTATAAGGGCGAGTTGGATGTCCAGGCACGTAGAGATGTTCCAGAGCATCTTGGGTTAAGAGGAGTTACAGTCTATATTTCCAGTCTATATCTGGATGACCAGGGGAATTCACAGTTTTATTTTCCTCCAGTGGTGGATCATTTTAGGGATGTCTTTCTAGGGGACATTTTATGTTTGCCTCTAGAGTGTGAGGTAGACTTTTTGATTGAGCTTATTCTAGGAGCGGCACCAGTGTCTGTTCCTCCTTAAAGGATGGCTACACCAGAGTTGTAAGAACTCAGAAAATAGTTGGAGGAGTTGTAGGAATAGGGTTTTATCTAACCCAGTTCATCTCCTTAGAGTTCGCATGTCCTGTTTTTGAAGAAGGAAGATGGTACCCTCAGGCTTTTTGTGGACTATCGAACATTGAACCGGTTGATGGTCAAGAACGAATATCCCTTGTCGAGGAACGATGATCTCTTTGATCATCTTTGAGTATCTCAGGTGTTCTCAAATATTGATTTGAGATCCGATTATCATCAGTTGCACATTAGACCATCAAATGTACCTCTTATAGCCTTTCGAAGAATGTATTGTCTATACGAGTATATGGTTATGCCGTTCAGTCTCCCGAACGCACCTGCGGTTTTCATGGAACTGATGAACCAAGTGTTCCATCCATACTTGTATTCCTTTGTGGTTGTTTTCTTGGACGATATGTTGGTGTACTATCACGCTAAACACGATCATGCCCCGCATCTTGAGATCGTTCTAAGTACACTATGAGAGCATCAGTTATATACTAAGATTTCAAAGTTCCACTTTTGGATGTACCAGATTCACTTTCTGGGTCATGTTATCTCAGGGGCAGGAGTATTAGTAGTCCTAGATAAAGTAAGTGTTATAGTTTCCTGGGAGTAGCTGAAGATCATCTTTGAGGTACAAGGTTTTTTGGGGCTGGCTGGATACAATAGACCTTTCATACAAGATTTTTCACACTTAGCAGCACTGCTAACGGGTCTCACCAAGAAGGGTGTGAAGTTCTTATGGTTAGATACTTGTGAGTCATCCTTTCAGGAGCTGAAAGGGAGGTTTACTTTATCACTGATACTAGCCATTCCAGATCTGGGAAAAAGCTATATTGTTTTTTGCGATGCATTAGGTATTGGGTTGGGAGCGGTGCTTTTGTAGGGATATGGGGTCGTTCCATACGGGTCTCGGCAGTTGAGTACACATGAGAGGAATTACCCGACGCATGATCCAGAGTTGGAAGCTGTGGTTCATGCCTTACGCTGTTGGAGACATTATCTTCTAGGAGAGAATTTTTGATTCTTCAAAGACTAAAAGTCTCAAATACATTTTCACTCAGTGTGACATGAATGTGAGGTAGAGAATTTGGGTTGAGTACCTTTAGTCCGTTGACTTGGGGCTTGCCTACATGCCTGGGAATGGAAATGTCGTGGATGATGCACTGAGCACGAGGACTCAGATACAGGCAGTTCAGGAGGACAGTAGTGAATGGAAGCTTATGGATATATTCTTTGAGATGCATTTGGAGGTGCATGACAGACAGGGGCAGCCATTCCTTTCTTCTGTAGTTGTTACCTCTACGCTTCTTGATCGGTCTCAAATGAGGTAGCTATCAGATTCTGAAGACCTAGTCCTATGGGAGTGTTTGTCAGGAGAGGACCTTATTCCTGTGTGGACCATAGGTGAGGATGAGATCTTGCATTTCCATGGGCGCGTATGGGTGCCAGCAGGTATACGGGAGGAGCTGATGAAGGATTTTCATTCCTCAGTTTGGGCAATTCATCCGAGTTTCACCAAGATGTATCGTGATCTACACCATCAATATTGGTGTCCAGGTATGAAGAGAGACATTGCTGGTTTCATCTTGAGGTGTTCCACTTGTTAGTAGGTGAAGGTGGAGCATGAGCGATCAGCAGGGCTTTTGCAGCAGTTACCCATTCCCAAGTGGAAGTGGAATGATGTATTGATAGACATTATGACTAGGTTGTCGAGGTCTCCTCAAGGGAATGATTTAGTTTGGGTTGTCATAAACAGGCTCACGATGTTTGTTGACTTCTTTCCGATTAAAGAAACTTTCAGTGTTGATGAGATAGGGTGGTTGTACATCTGGGATATTGTACGTCTGCATGGATTTCCACACACCATTGTTTTAGATAGGGATGCACATTTTACTTCTCGGGCCTGGCAGGGGCTTCAGAAGGCTTTAGGAACACAGGTACTTTTGAATAAAGCTTACCATCCCCACACAGATGGCCAGTTTGAGCGTAAAATTCAGGTGCTTGAGGATATGCTCCGAGCATGTATTCTAGATTTTGGAGGTTCTTGGGAGAAGCATATACCTCTTGTGGAGTTTTCTAACAATAATAGTTCTCAAGTAACTATTCAGATGGAACATAACGAGGATTTGTACAGTAGGCCATGTCGATAACACTTATGTTGGATGGAGGTAGGAGACGAAGCTATTCTAGGACCTCGTCTTGTCCAGGAGACCATAGAGGAGATAGAGTTTATTTTGAAGAGGATGGCTACTATGCAGTCTCGACAGAAGTCTTATGCTGATCAGCGAAGATGACCTATGGAGTTCAAGGTCGGCGATTTGGTTTTCATGTGTGTCACGCGGAGGTTGGAAAACAAGAGGATTAGGAGATAGGGTAAGCTTTCACCAAGGTACGTCAGGTAGTTTGAGGGGATGGAGAGAGTTGGGATAATTGCCTATCAGTTGTAGTTACCTCAGAGGTAGCAGGATATGCAAAACATCATCCATGTTTCTCAGCTCCAACATTACTTTTAAGACCCATCTGAGGCTTTCCAACCAAAGGAAGTTGATTTGGAGGTGGATTCATATTTCGATGAGCATCCTATCCGGATTATCGATAATAGAATGAAGGTTATCCGTGTCCGGTCTGTTCCTCTGGTACAGGTGCTATGGAAGCATGGGTGAGTACATGATAAGACTTGGGAGAGGGACGTTGATATATGATCACAGTAGCCATAATTGTTCGAGGGTTCCTCTTCTATGTCGTGCTAGGGAAATTTGGGGAAAATTTTCTTTAAAGGGGAAAGTTTGTAAGAAACCAGACCTTCTTTTCAGGTATGTTTTTCCTTTTTCTGGAGTTTTTGAGAAAAGATGAGTTTTTTGAAATTTTTTAAGTACACGCCGTGTACTTTATGAGTACATGACATGTACTTCATTGCTGCATGAGGCCGTGTGCTGGCCATGTCCTAGCCGCACACACAGTCTTGTGGGGTGATGTAGAGACCACTTAAAGTGGAGTATAGAAATGGTGAGTACACACTGTGTACTCCAAAAGTAGACATCGTGTACTTTCTTTTTTTCATTAAATGGACTAGGCTTGCATCTGATTGCCAAAAGTGTCTTCTTCTAGGTCTCGTTCGACTGAGAGAAACTATACAGTGCAAAAAATTCTCCGAGCACTCGATCCTCCATTTTTTCTCTGAATTGACCGCCATCAGTTGCATTGGAATCACATCAGTGAGTTCTCTCTTCTTATCGAACATCGTTTTCCAATTCCTCATATTTTCCATGTTATCATGTGTTGAACATTTTATGTGTTTTCATAGATCTAAGATGTTCCAGAGAGATTGAAGCCTTGTGGTTCAAGAATGATGATCTTTTAACCCCAAGGTAGGTGGTTTGTTCCTTTCCGTTCAAATTATTTGAGTTTTATGTGCAAATTCCACCAATAACCTTGAACGTGGTATTGAGTGTTTGCTGTTTTACCCCTGATGATTGCCTACCATGCTTGTATGCTAATGTAGAGGTTATTTGGATATGAATTGGGTTTTTTCTATGCCTTGGATGTTCTACTCATTATTCGTTCTGATGCAACTGTTGGGTCCTATTTAGCCATATGGATGTTTACCTGTTTCCCATGCCTTGTGGTCGTAGGAAGGAGTGTTGTTTTGTGACATGCTTGAGATGCTATAGACTGGTTTTCCAAGTATTTATGTAGGGTTACATTGTCCATATAACATTACTATGCATTGAATTACACCGGGTTATGAGAACCTATTGTTAGAGACTAAAAGGGGATAAACTGAGTGAGCTTCCTTAGGGAGTCTTTGGACATTATAGACTATAAGAGGATAGACCGAGTGAGCTTCCTCAAAGAGTATTTGGTCATTATAGACTATAGGTGGATAGACCGAGATAGCTTCCTCAAAGATTATTTGATCTGTATAGACTATAAAGGGATATACCAATTGAGCTTCTTCAGAGAGTCTTTGTTTTACTTGAATTACCATGAACCACTCCAGGCTGTAAGGGGAAATGACCGGTGAGCTTCCTCAGAGATTCTGTGAACGACCTGGGGCTACAAGAGGAATTGATAGAGTGATATTCCATAGAGAGTCTCTTGACCATGGGGAAATAAGGGTAATTGACCTTGTGTACTTCCTCAGAGAGTCCTGAAATACCTTAGACTATAAGGGGAATTGACTGGGTGAGCTTCCTCAGAGATTCTTATATTTTTCATATGACCAAACCAGTGGGGTTAGGCTGAGTGTACATCCCAATGGTTTGTTGGTACTGGTTAGTTAGGACAAGAGGGGATGGCTGTGAGTACTACCAGAGGGTTACCTAGTTGTGGTTTAGCTGTTTGCTTCATTGTTGCTTGATATTGATCTGAGGAATGATTACTATTGATAACTGTCATGTTTATTGTTTACTATTTACTGTTTACTGTTTACTGGTTACTTCACTTTTACCTGCCATATACTCATTGACTGTTAGGCACATATCTTCGGGTGGTTGCCTACTAGGATTTAGTCTCACACCCTGTTTGGGTCATGCTTTTGGGCCCAAACAGATTATATGGTTTCATATATATAAGGGAATGCTCTCTTTTTCTTTAGTTACTTGACTTGCTGTGGATCTGGAGAGCATGGGACCAAGAATGTTCTTGCGATGCTGATGTGTTGTTTATCTATTATTTTGTACTTTGGTTTAGTACTTTTTGTATTCTTGCATTATGGTTTTTTTGGCTATTTTCCTAGACATATGTATTATGCATCATTAGTAATATATATGTTATCTGGCTGTTTTATCATTCAAGTCTTCCACTACTTACTATTGTTGGATATTTACTTCTTCCGTTATTGTATGTGTTGCTTACTTCTGCTGTGTACTCTACCAAAGATGGAATAATTTCCCACTATCACACCCAAGGCCCTCAGTACTAGTCAGCAGCCTCTGGCATTCGGGAAAATGCGCTTGAGGCCATGTGACCAACCGGGTACAGGGTGCCTCTGGGTGTCTTCCGGAACCGGGACATTACACCTTCCTCACATAGTGATTCAAATAATCAATTAACGGGGAAAAGAAAACATCGATATCATATTCTAGATTTTTTTGGTTCCGAGATCATTAAACTAAACAAGACATGTTTTTTTATAAATATAAAATTCTTCAGATAAGTTTTAAATTTACAATAAAACAGACCATGAACTATGTCTTCTAATAAGGCTTCAATATGGATACATTCCCTCTTTGCGCAGTCTGAATCTAAGATTCCAAACATCATTTCTAAATGTTGTAAACTATTGATAAATTTTCTTCCACTGTTAACAACCAGCTAGATTCTGTAATTTTACATCACATGTCCACTCTTATACATTCCATCACAACATTTTTGGATCATGTGAATTTGAAAATAAATGTTTCAAATGAGTAATTATAGGAAGATACCAAAATTCCTTAGAAGAGGTATTTGTAACTGCTAAATTATCATTCGATTTTTCTTTCAAATTATATTATGACATACCACATTTAGGAATCCATAGTAAATATATGGATTCATTCAAATATAGCACACAATTATTTGGGAATCCATGTATTTGTTGGTTCCCTAATCACATCGAGAATAGTATAATATTTGATTTAAAATGGGAATATAGAATATCACTGTCTTTAGGAAGAACATTCTTCAACAATTATAGAATCATTGTGAAACTTTTGTCACCCCATCTATGTTTCACCATTAAGTTAATCAATTTTAACTTGATTGATAAAACCATAATTCCGCTACACCCCAGATATAATGGTTTTTCCAAATCACCATATAGACTTTGAATTTTTGGTTATTTATCAATTTTATCAACATAAATATCACAAATCATTTATTCAATTTGATAAGAGTTGTAATCTTGCAAGGTATCACCATCAATAGATCCAAAATTCCTCCTAGTTTCACCATACCAAATCCATGGGCTTCAACATGGATTAAAACCATGAAAAATTAAAGGATCATTAATCACTCTTCTTTTAAAATATTTATATTTAAAATTATAATTCATTGATAAAAAACATGTCATTGTTTGGAACATTATATTTGTAAAATTAAAAAAAATTCATCAATTCTTTCCTCATATTCATCATTTATTTGAAGTGTCTTAATACAACTTTGAGTCAATATTATCTATAACAAATATTAAAAATAAATATCTTCTAAAATGAAAAGTGTGTTTATAAAAGTTATAATAAATTATTTGAGTCAAATCTGGTTTAAATTTATATTAAAGATGTCATAATTTGAATGTAACAAAATATTGAATTTAAAAAAAATGCATATTTGAAAAGTATAATTGACAATTCTAGATAATAATGGAATGTAGGTTTGATATAATTAGTGAATCATAAAAATAACTTTCTAGAAGTAATTTAAAATGGAAATTACAGTTAAAGCATTCTCTCATTTTTCATTTTCTTATTAATGAAATTAGATGAATCTTGAAATTGAATATTATTGACTATGATCTAAATCAAGTGTGCATTTTCTATTTTCATTTTAGCCTTTATCATCGAATTTTTTAATATATTTGTTTGCATGAAAAAACAAAAAATTGGTAGAGGAAACATAATTATTACTATAATATAATTTTATTGTAGGAATCAAAAAATATAATGATGAATTTGTAATGTATTATAGATATATATATATATATAGAATTAATATTATATATAATTTATACTGGATGTATTATGAAAATTATTCAAAGCATATTACATATTGGTTATTCAATGATAACATGTCTTATTTGAATGTACCACACTAAAAACCAATATTTTAAATATTTCATTTGATATCAGTTGATACAATAAAAATCCAAATTTATGGGGTAAAAATTCTTTCAGTGTGAACACCATGCGAAGAATGTTTAATTCCATGAAAATGTACCATAGAAAAACTCCACCTATGTAGTTGGATAATCCCCTTAATTTAAAATATATTATAACATAATGTTTGATGGGGGGATAAATTCTGAATTTGGATAAAGTATCACTATGGATAAGAGGAACATCAATCTCTATTATAATTTGTAGCAAATGGGTTAATTATTCCAAATAGAGTTAAAAACCTAAAAAATATCTACCAAAATATAACAAATATTTGTAAAAGAACCAATTGATTGGTTGTATTGTGTATTCACCAACAATTTCAACATTATATTGAATGTGACCTAAAATATATAGAATTTATATTTAATATATGATTTTTTTATGATAAAAATATACTCACATCACTCAAAAAGTGTTTATATTCAAATAATCTACTTATAGGATGTTATATATTAAACCGTAGGAAAATTTAAATGTATGTATACATTAAATATTAATATTTCTAATTAACCAAGAAATACCTTATTCTAATTTAAAATTTCCCACATTCCTGGAAGTATACACATAAATATGGAATGATTCACAAACATCATCAATCTGAGAAACATTTAGAGATTTAATGAAAAAAATTAAGATGAGATAAAATATAAAAAACTATGAAACAATTAAGAAAAAACATTTTTCCACATTGTAGAATCATAAAAACATTGAAATATAATTCCAAAAATTATTATTTAATATATAATATTTAGATATAATGAAATCCATAAATTTTCTAACAAATCAACAAATAACTAAGGTATATAAAGATGGTAATCCAAGAATTGAAATGAGAAGACTGATATAAGAATGTATAATGATGATTCTGAGGTAAAATGACTTTTATAAAAGATCATAATGTGATATTTGAGTCAACAGATTTGAAAAAATCAAGAGTTAGAGGATCTATGATTTTAAATGACCAAAAGAAATGACTGATGTGTGAGGATTACTTGAGAATTTAGATATGAGAAGATCAAATGTAATAAATGAGGCTAATGAAACCTAAGGATGTATGAAGATGGAAAAATTATATAAATTTCCACTAAATCAAGGAAATGATTTTAGGGATTCCATGAAAGTGAAATGAGTTTTCCTTCATGAGATCAAATAACACTAAAATTATTCAAAATAGATATTCATAAAATTTTAAATTTAATATCACATATGTTATATAATAACTGATGTCTCACACCCAGATCTCATAAAATAATTTATGTTTTCATTTTATTAGTCTTGGGTATTTTGGTTGAGGTTTGGGTTTGCAACCCGGTCGAAATATTTGGTTTTTGGAGTTTTCAGTTTGTTTTTTCAAGTGGAATATGGTTACCGCGTGGTTAGTAGAAACCATGTAGCCCTATCATGAATCTGGTCTAGGTTTAGACAGAACCACCCATGAAGATAGAGAATGGTCATGTATTAGATCCCTAGTAACAATGTTCTAGCCCGTCTGTGGGTAGATTGCTCTACATGCTCCCCACATGGTTTGGAAAACTGTGCATCAAAATTGTGTGGTCATGCTAGGTCATTAAAATCACAAACAATACCATCCCTATCTCCTATTTTTATCCCATTTTTGGGCTCCTAAAAACTTTTTCAACCTTGGATCACTAGGTGGTCTCCCCAATCCCCTCTCCCATGATTTCCCTTAAAGGTTTGAAGATATGTTACCTTGGATTTTTTTGGTTATTTTCCCTCTCTTTCTCCATTTTTATCCCCGTTTCTAGGGTTTCCTTGTGGGTTATCTCTCTTGGATGAACCCCATGGATAGGGTTGGATAATTTGTTTTGTGATTTGTTGATGAATACAGTGTGTGGATAATTCGTGGGGCTTTTTTTCCTCTCCTTGGAGTTTTTTCCAATACGCACATGGTTGAGGTAGATGTTTCTGATGTTTTTCCTTTCTTGAACGATCCATGGACACTTAAGAGCATTCAATTAATTTTTAAATTTCATTTAAAAACCTATAATACCTATGAATAGATTTAAATAGTGATTACATATTGATTATAATTTACTAAAAAATGTTTTAATGGTTATTTTGAGGAAATGTTTAGATTTATTACACCAAGGGTATTTCATGAAAAGATATTTTTCCGTTATTTTGTAATTGGGGGTCATTAAGAAATGTTTGGCACAATAAAGTTGTGATGGTATTTTTTTGTTTTCTAATAAGGTTTGGTGTGTATAAATTGGTAATTTTATAGCTTTATAAATGTTTTAAAATGTCTTGGAAAGGTTTTTATGGTCTTAAGGGGATGGGTTGTGTTCTTTTTAAATAATGTGAGTGGATGGGATTGGTTTCAATGAAAATGGTAGTTTTGTGAAAATAGTTTTGAATGTATTATTGGATTTTAGGCATGCCATTGGATGTTGGAACATCCATGGATGCACTAGGTGTAGACATTGAAGTGTCCACAAATTAATATGACACCTTTAATAGGGTTATATCTTAAAACCCTAGTTTCATGAATGGTTCTTTTGTTTCTCAACAATGTGGGTTCTCTTGTGCAGTTTCAAAAGATTCATTTAAAAATGATGCCTCAAAGGGTATGACTTTTGGGCCCTTGGTGTGTGTTTTAGTGGATTTCCAGCTTTTTCGTAAGATTTTTTGTTTTTATTTAAACTTTTGAAAGATTTTTCGGATTTAAGGGCCTCTTTGGGACTTCAAAATTAAAAGTAATGTTTGTGTTATTTTTTATAAGAGAGTGTGGTTTGGAATGTGTGTCTGTCATATTGGATACCAAAATTGTTTTATGAAATGGTTAAAATGTTTATCTAGTATGAAAGCCTGGTTATCTCATTGTGTGATGTGAGATGTATATATATGTAAATTGGGAACCTCTATGGAAGGTATTTCTTATTAAGGGTTATTATATATTGGTTTCTTTGATTGGGGTAGGTAAGTGTGGTGATGGATGTTAAGATGATTCACACATGTGTTGGCCTTATACATACACATTTTTACTACCACTATGTGTTTCTGGGTCTCTATTATATGGTAGAGTGATTGTGGCTTACCACACCTAATTAGACGGGTTGGTACCCTTCTAAAGTTGTAGACAGACGATGAGGGTTGTGCCACTAGTTATTCTATGAGAGATCATTTAATTAGTTCGTTACTTAAGGGATTCACCATATGATAATCGGTGGTTTCGAACTGAGTACGTCTAGGGGTCTTATAGGGATGTTTAGGATAACTCAGGGTTATTATCTATAACTCTTGTTTACTTTATAATGTACTAGTTTCCATCCCTTACTATTTATCTATTTCTTGTTAGTGCATCCCTGGTTTTCCTTGTTCTGAGTTTTGGTTATAAAATAGAAATTCATTTTGGAAATAGTGTGGGGTGTGTGTTTAATTTTTAAAGATATAAAATGGTCTTGTTAATAAAATTTAAAACCCTAGTTTTTATAATTGTATTTCAAACTAGTGTTAATTGTATATTTTGGGAAACAAAACACTTGGATTCTGTGTTGATTGCCTACAGAGATATTATCACACATGCTAATTGTACCATTCAGTGTCTGTAGTCCTAAGTTGTTTTGTAGGCATAGGAATCTCTGGTTTATGTGTTCGTTGTTGGAGTAGTTTGGTCTTATGGTTGGAGGTGACCAAGAGGTTGAATTGAGATCTTATTGGTGTATCCAAATTTTATTATTGTAATTAGTTTTTTGTTTTTCCTCCATTTTATTTATATCTAGATCAGTTTATATATTTATTTTTTTTAGTTGTTTGTTATTTTTTTCTCAATTTGATTAGATTGTTTAATTGATTCTAATTATTAGTCTGAAATCATTCCCATGTAATTTTTATTTGATTCCCAACACTAGTTTCCATCCTTTGGGGATAGGGAATACCCTTCATCTCATGTCACAGACCAGGTCGATCTTGGGTCCGATGACATCCCTGGTTGGTTCATGAAAAAATGTTATGAGATGAGGCCCTTATTATTTGGGGTGTCTGGTAGTAGGTGATTAGGATTGTCAGGACTCGGGAGGTGGGTGTAGGAATAGTATCATAAACTCTTCATCATTATAAACCATAATTTACCAGGGGTAGTCTTGGATTTTATGCTTCTACTTTTTTTTTGATTAAGGGACGACAACAGAGGTAATATAGTGTCATGTTGTTATCCCACATAGAGTAGTTACCAATTTGGATTCTATGTGAATGTTTCAAGTCCCACTTAGTGTTATGACTTACATGGGGCTTGTATCCCTACCATGTTGTTGAGTTAATCATATATACTAGTTCCTCTTTCCAATGGTTTTGGTGCAAGTTGTGATTTTCCGTGGATTTTGTGGGTGTAAAGGTTATTTTGAAAGTGAATATGGGTTTTGAAATGATAGTGTTTCTTTTAAAATGATATAGATTAGTAAAGTGGGTGATTGATATTAAACTTTGTCCTTGTTTTTTGTAAATTGATTATGAAAATTAAAATTGGTTTTAGATACTGCTTTTTATTTTAGAATGTCGGCTTTATATTGTGAAGATGGATTTAGAATTTGGAATGTATCTTGTAAATGAGTTGGTTTTGAAAAATGATATGGAATTGGGATTTTAGAAAAGTTGTGATTTTGATTGTGTTAGAATTAATTTGGATTTTGAGCCGGTTTTTTTGTCTTGTGTGTTTTTTCCAGCTGTATATTTGCCTGATGTTGGTTTCTATTTTGTGTTTCTCATGATTTTCAAATGATTCCACTCTGAAAGTAATATGATGTTTCCAATTAGTCAGGCCCAGTTTTTGGTACTTCTTATATTTTTCATATTCTTTATAGTGATTGAGGTCCATTATAGGAAGTTATGTGTATTGAAGAGGTCGAGCGTGTCTTCAAGGTGTTGGGAACTCCAGAAGTTATAAGGGTGTGTGATATTTTTTCTTGGTTCGAAGGTCCATCTTTGGATGAACGAGAGTCGTTCTCCAAACCATCATTGTTGGTTAGGATGACATGGGTTTTCTTTAAATATTTCTTTTTCTGATATTTCATTCATGAAGTGGTGAAGATGAAAAAAATGAAAGAGCTCATGCATATTCAAAAAATCCAATGGATAGTGAAGGACTACATTGAATGTTTTAAGGAACTAGCTTCTTTTTCAATAGAGGTGGTGTCGCAGGATCTGATGAAGAATTCACTTTTCCTCAGCGGTCATCTTCTAGAGATCAAATAGAAGTACATATCTTCTAAGGACCTTTGTTTTGAGAAGATATTGGATGAATCGTTCCTCGCAATGTTGGTTCCCAGAGAACATATGGTTGATACTCTCATTCCTCTCGTCATTCATGATGGATCCCTCTCTAGAGGGGAACGTATGATAGTGGAACCTATTCCTATGGATCCATATTCAATGGTTCTGAACTCAAGTTTGTCAGACTTCTTTTTTGTGTTCGATTAGTGTGGATGATCTGGGCATTCGAAGTTGTCATGTCGCATCCCTCAGAAGACATATCATCGTTGTGGTCCTCTGGGTCATATGGAGAATTTTTTAAAGATGATTTTTATAAAAAATAATTCATTATGGGAGGATGTACTACCTAACTATGAGGAAGGAGATGATTCATCCATTAGATCCCTGGGCACAGTTCTCAAGGTCATTCTCAAGCACGGTCAAGAGTTTCCTAGGTTATAAGAAGACAAAATCTAGTTTTTTGTTTCCTAATTTTTGTCTTCTATTTTTCTTATGTTCACCTATTATTGTAATAGTGTGATGGACACATTCTACTTCAATATAATAGGATTTATTTATTCTAAATTTGATCCCTATGAATATCCATTTTACCTTAAGGTATGTTTAACCTATGTATAAATAGGTTCATTTAGGTTTTGGTTATGGTTTTGGTTCCAACAGTGGTTGTTTGGGACATGTTTGGGTTCTATGAGATAAGTGGAAGATATTTTTGGACCTTTTTCTAGTTTCGGTTTTTTTGTGGGTTGTCTCTAGTTTTAGGAATTCGGTCGGGGGGAATAATTTTTAATTCCATCGGTGATGTTGTTCACCCTTGTGTGGATGGTTGTTGGTTCTTGTATGTTGTTTCCCTATTCCAGCGTCCTAGTATTACAGGTTTCTTCGTAGTAAGTTTTATGTTTGAGTACTAGTAGTGGGATTTTTTTGCTCATGCTAAGGGAGTTGACTTAGTTTTGGATTAATAGTTCCTTAGTCTCCTGGTGTGGTATCACTATTCTAGGATTAGTATAAAGAACTTGGGTGAGTTCATGATGGGAGTTTCCTCTTGGGCCTCCCCTCTGAGGGGGTGTGTTAGATTCATTGGTGTTTTTATAGTAGAGAAATTATTATGGTATGGAGAACCTTCTCACATATACCCATCAATATTGGGGCCTCAGTTTCATCTTTAATTTATTGGGTGTGACCTGTTGAGTTAATGTTCATCCTGGGATTCTCAGTTTCCTTGGTTTTTTATGGTCATAGACTCAGGTTTTGGTAACTATCAGCTTGGTGACTTTCTAGGGGAAGACTGTGTCGGTGGTGGGGATAATTCTCACACCCTGACCACAGTAACTCCTTTATTTAACCTTTTATTATTCTTGGTTCTTTTTTTTCGAGTTTTGAGATTGTATCCAGTCAAAATTTTAGGTTTTTGGAGTTTTTAGGTAATTTTTATAAGTGCAGCATGGTTACCGCATGGTTAGTAGAAACTGTGATACCCGGTCGTGTAGATGGTCCATGATCGGATATAACCTACTGCATGGATAGAGCCAGGCCATGCAGTAGATCCCAGGAAACCTTGTACTGTTCCTTTTATTGGAAGAGAGATATTCCTAGTTACAACACATTTTGGAAAATCGTTCGGTCATGCCTTGTCATTAAAATCATAAACCCTTCTCTCCCAAACTATTCTTTTTAGCCCATTTTAAGGATCCTCCTCCCTTTTTCGACATAGGAACACCAAGGGGTCTCCCCAAATCCCTCTCCCATTATCTCTTTCCTACATTGATATCCTTTGAAGGTTCTTAGGTATGTTTCTTGGGATTGGTTTTTTCTCATTTTCACTCTCATTCTCTCCTTCTCTCCCCTTTTCTAGGGTTTATTTGTGAGGTCTCTCTCTTTTCTTAACCCTAGGGTTAGGTTTGGATTATTTTTGGGTGATTTATTGATTTCTTGGGCATGAGAATAATATTTGAGTCTTGGCTCTTCCTCTATTTGGTATTCTATCCAACACACACATGGTTAAGGAAGGTTTTTCCAACTTTTTCCTTTCCAGCATGATCCATTGAAACTAGTGTGCTTTCAAATAATTTTTAAATTTCATTCTTACATATATTATACATATAGATAGATTTAAATGGTAATTTAATGTTTTCATAATTTACTAAAATTATTTTTTAAAATAGATTTTTGTGAAATGTCTAGGTTTATGACACATAGAGTTTTTTTAAAAGCCAGTGTTTCTTTAATGTGAAATTGGGGGCCATTAAGAAATTTTTAGACCTTTTATGTTGTGATGTTATTTGTTTTTATGTGAAAATGGTTTGGTTTTTAAATTTTTTTAATGTTATAGATTGATAAATGTGTTCAAATTTCTCTAAGTGGATTTTATGGCCTTAAGTGGATGGTTTTTGTTATTTTTAAATAATGTGAGTGGTTGGAACCTGTTTCAAAGAAATTGGTAGTTTTTTAAAATATTTTTTAATGTCTTAATGTTTGTTATGTGTGCCATTGGATGTTGGCACATCCATGGGTGAACTAGGTTCATGCTTGGAAGTGCCCACAAATTAATATGACACATTTAATATGGTGCTTTTTTAAAACCCTGGTTTCTTGAATGGTTTTGTGGTTTATAAAGTATGTGGGTTCTACTTTTTAGTTTCAAATGAATTATTTAAAAATGAAGTCTCAAATGGTATGCTCATTTGGCCCTTAGTGCGTGTTTCAGTGAATTTCTAGATGTTCCATAAGATTTTCTCTTTTTATTTAAAAGTGTGAAAGGTTTTTTGGATTCAAGTACACTTTTGGAACATAAAACATAAAAGGAGTGTCTCTATTAATTTTTGGAAGAGTGTTTGGTTTGGAAAATGTGTGTGCCCGATTGGAAACTTACATCATTTTATGAAATGTTTTAAATGTTTATATGGTATGACAGACTATTTGATACCTTTTGTGAAGTGAAATTTATAGATATATAAATGGGGAACTCTATAAAATAGATTCCCCTATACGGGTTATCATATATTAGTGTCCATTTATGGGGTAGGAAAGTGTGGTGATGGCAGATAAGATGAGTCACACGTGTGTTGGCCTTATACTTACACAGTATTTCCACCACCATCAGTTCCTCGACATCTTTTAGATGATTGACTAATGGAAGCTTACCACCCCAAATTAAACAGTTTGGTACCCTCCTGGATGGGTAGATAGGCCATGAGGGTTGTTCCACTAGTTAGGATTGGATAGAGTAGCCTATTGGTTATTGACATAGGGGCTTCACCATATGTCTATAAGTGATTCTGAACCAAGTATGTTCAGGTCTGTTCTAAGGATGTTTATGATCTCCCATTATTATTATCTATATTTGTCTTTAACTTTATATTATACTAGTTTCTAGTCTATACTATTTATCTGGTTATTTCTTGCCCAAACCTACTTTTAATTATTCTGATTTTTTTTATAAAATGGAAATTGGTTTTGGAAATTGTAATATCCCAAGCTTCAAAGGTTTGTTTCACTTTGAATAATTTAGTAGCTTGCATTGTACGAAACATGGATTTTTAACACACCACGACCAAGAAAACTAGTTGTAATGAATAGTAATACCTAATTTATGAAATTTTATAAATTTTATTTTTCAAAATAGACTTCATTTTTGGATTTTGAATATCAAGAGTATCTTAGGGTGATTTATTTTGTATTTTTCTGAAAACATTCAATTTATGATGAATAGTGAGAACACTGCATTATTGTTTAAAACTGACATTTTATTTAAATAATTAGTTATTTTATTTTAATTTAATTTAGTTCAAAATATATACATAATACTTATATATGTTCCACGTAATTCATTGGATTCATTTTATAATATGTTTAGATATATAAAATTTTATCAAAATTTTTACCGTTTTTTACCCACCTTCTAGAGGCATTTAAAAATTTGCATAAAACATAATTTTATCGCTTCTGTGAGTTGAATTTCAAAAATATGAAAGAAAATATTAACATCAATATGTAAAATTTGGTTCAATAAGATGAAAATAATTTTTAGTGAATAGTAACTTTTGACTTTTATTTACCACGGTTAAAAATAAATAGGGTAATTAAGTGTAAAAATGATATTATAATTACCCTAACACATATAATAATTCCATTGGATAAATTTAATTCGACCAAAACCAACATTAGTAATAAAATATGACCCCCTATGGTCAACTTGGACTAGATTAGGACATTTATTAATATTTTATGTAAAGAAGAGTTAAAAGTGTTAAATTCAATGATTAATAACTAAACCATTTTAATATAGGGTAATACAAAAGATAAATTCGACTATAATTATTAATTAGAAATATAAAAATATTTTATACATAATTTTATTTGATTTAAAATTTTTAGACACTACATAATTAAATTTATTTATGACACAATGATGATGCAGAAATAACCTTATTAATGAATGATTAAAATAATTGATATTATAAATATCAAAATAAATGTAAATTGAGACTTATGATGAATTAAAATAATTTTATAGGTTAATATGACTTGTTAGGGTTTATTAAATAAATTTTATTCGAAGTGATAATGTTTTTACGACTTTCAAAAAAAATAAAAAACTAGATAGTGTCAAAATTGACAAAATTGGGTTTTTAAAACAAATACTGTATTATTAATTGATATAATATTAATAAAAATAAAATTTTCAGCCTAAGGTCTTAGATAAGGTTATATATATTAATAATTTACGTCCTGGGGTTATCTTGGCTTGTTAGTGTTTGTTTATTAACAATATAATAAAAAAAAACAAAGAGACGAGTTAGATGATAAACTATTAAACTAATAGTTAAATAAAAAATTTAATGTTAATATGATCACCTAAAACTATATAAAACCTATTTTTGAGATTGTTTAGACCCATACCCACCTTATCCCTTAAATAAATCATTTTGTATCCATTATAAAACGAAAATTATTTTATTATAAAATAATATTTCAAGCTTTTCAAAAAGTGACCCTCACCCCTCTTAAAAAAGGGTGCTTCTTCTTATCTTAATTTCACATATCAAAATCCATTTTTCTCTGCATAAACCTACCCAAAAATCCTCTAAAATATCCTTCCTTCAACTTATAGGCCTTACTATGATCATAAATCCATCTTATGGAGCCCTTTTGATCAACTCAAAAGGAAACACTCGAAGAAGAGGTAATAATTTCACCACCCTCTTTCAAGTTCATTTATTCATCCACTTCCCTGTTATTTTTTGTTTCAATACCAAAATAATAAATCCATTACCTTATACAAACTGTAATATTATTATAAATATGGTACAACCATATTCATTATTCTTCACATCCTATGAATGACAATGTCACCATACATGCGTACGTACAGCTTACTGTTTCCACGTCCTGGTGTAGTTTGTTATTCAACCACTTAATTATTTGTATGGGTATTATAATGAGTATAATTGATGTAAACAATTAATATTACATTTTAATGATTCTATATTTATGATATACCATCCAATTACATACGATTTCACAATCAATATAATGATATTTTCGCTCGTGCGTACGTACGGATTACCGTCTCCACGAACGCAATGAGATACATTCCTGATCATATTGATTCAAGAATAATTTTCATTTTATGATTAAAAATAATGTTTAAGAACATAATATATATCTGGTTATGCATAAAATACAACCTATCCCTAAAAACCATGTCTTATGTAACCAATAATATAAAGGAAAATGAATCAGTTAACGCCCAAAACGATGATACCACTAAAATATTTTTCACAGAGAAATATTAGAGGATCATATATGATATCGTATTTATGTATATAGTTATTTTATAATTTAATAACATTTATTTAACTATTATAAATGATTTTATCATACGCTTAACCAAGGAAAAGTACAAGTTAAGGGTTAATTCTATAATCTCTTCATTATTCGAGGTCGTTAATATGTAAGTATATACTCGGACCTCTTTATCATCCAAATCCATGTTTTCAAAAAAATGTATTTCAAAACATTTTTACTATTTACTAGACTATGGGTTAAATTCATTTATACCCTTATTTGACTATATGTTTTTTGAGAGGAATCTTTCTATCGTTTTCCAAACAAGGTACTTTATGACCTTTTTGATAAAAATAAGGTATGAATGTCTTGTTTGTAACTTATACAGTGGGTGTGGCTATTTTCCACCATTATAACATCATCAAAGCTTCCCATACATGATTATAAGAATATTTTAAAAATAAATGTTTTCTTTTATATTAACGTGTATTTTAAATTATTTCAACATAGAAATAAGTATTTATTTCAAATAGGTTTCATTTCATCTATATCAACATCCTTTGATGGATTTTAATCTTTTTTGAAGTTGATTTATTATGATAAAAATACTAATATTTTAGTGATGGTGTTGGTGATATGCTTGATTGTGGATGTGTATTTTTATACCATTCATTGTTTATGGTTAAAGTATTACCATTTTGTATGCTAGTTTTAATATGAATGTTTATGTCATGTTTAAACCATTTCATATGAGGAATGCATTGGACTTAGTATGTGGCGGGTGGAGCACTCTATAGCACCTTGATTCATTGTTAGGTCTCATGAGACAATCTAGTTTCTTAGAACAAGACGTTGAAAAAATATTATTTGTAGTCTTGGCAGAAATCCTTGACTATGTGGTTATGAAGTCTAGAATTATGCATTCAATCATTATGAAATTAGATATTGATATTGCATTTGATTGTTTGACTAGTAGAATGTTAATGTGAATAAGTAAATGGAATTATTTGCTTTATATTGACCATATTATAGAGAAGTTTATGTTTAAAAGGAATGTGTTTTAGTCTTATACATTTCCTTAAATGTTTATGCTAATTTTGAATGTTTCTGTTATATTGTTATCCTTACTGAGCATCTGAGCACACATCTTTTTTTGTTTTATTTTTTCTAGGATTAAATGAATTATATTATGAATGGCCTGTATGGATATTCTAAGGGATATGAATGTGGTAAATGGAGACAATCTTGTTGTTTTTTTCATTTTATAATGTAATGTCAAACTTATGAATGTATCTAGAACTTCAAAGAAACTGAATTTATCGGTCTTTCATGATTTGATCTCTTGTGATCATGCCAATGTTATATAATAATGCACTGACTCAAGGTAACTGGGGTCGATCCATTATAGTTGTTATCAGAGGATGTTTAGTACAAACCATGGAAGATATATTTTGAAAAACTATGATTAGAGAACATTACCCTCAGACAGACTTTGAGGATTAATATAGAATAACTTCATAGAATTTTGGTAATGTATATATTTTGTGAGTTTTCCATGAAATGCATCGCTGTCTCAATATGACCATTTAGAGGCAGCTCTGGAACATATGTACCTAGGAATGAAAATTTTGACAAGGAGTTTCGGGCATGACCTGGGGTATCCTCGTACTTGACAATGGGCCTTGTTTCACTCTTGGTTACGACACTCCCGGGGGATATGCTTAAGATAATTCACATTTTTATTACAAACCATTAATAAGAATTTATGAGTATATACCTCCTCAATGAAAAAAGTTTTTTTGATTATGGATTATATCCATAAACTTCTAAATTTATGTTATGTGTTTTACATCTTTGGAATTATTTATTATGATTCATAAAATAAACTAGTGTATGACATTGTTTAGAAATAGAACCTAGTTGAAGGAATGGAAACTGTATCAATGCACATAATCTATGTAGATATTTCCCTCCTACTGAAGATAATTATAGTGGAGCTAGTGATGCAACTGGTGCTGATCATTTTATCACTATACTGGGAAAACTCACTCAGGTTATGAATAATAAATGTACCCATATGGATCACCCTGATCAAACATGTGAAGGATCAATGTTAGACCGATTCATGAGGAATCAACCAAAAATATTCAATGTAACACCTCAAGATTTCATAGTACATTATTTATTTAATGTAATTCAATAACTTTCACTATATGCATAACTGAGTTCAAGGGCACCACGACTTACCAAACAAGCTGTTCAAAAGTGGTTATGAATAGTATGAAGTGAATTTTGAACTTTATATAATACTTATAATTTTAGAATTTATATTATGAGTTTCTTAGACATAATATGAGAACAAATAATTTTTTTCAGATAAAAGAAGTATTTTTTAAAAAATGCAATTTTAACGCCTTTTAATGGAGAACAATTTTTAAATCCAACATTTGAAACTTTTATATATTCAATTTTGAAAAATAAAATTCTTCTTCAGAATCTAGAAATAATAATTTATTTTCAATAATTTTTTTTTGTTTTTCTGATGACTTTCAGAATTGGATGAATAGTGAAAAAATACTATATTTTAACTCAAAAAAACTTTTTTAATAAAAAAAATTTATAGTGTTGAATTATAAATTTTAATTATTTGGAAGTATAATTTGATTATATTTTTACCATTTAATCCAACTCTAGTAATTTTAAGTAATTTTACATTGAAATTGGACATAAACAGCTGTCAATCTTTTGATAGTTATTATTTTTAAAAATATGCCTTTTGGTTTTGACAATGGGAATTAATATTAAATTAATAAATGAAACTTCTATGTTTTAAATTTGGTAAAATATAAATCATTTTTGGATTTGGAATATCGAAATTATCCTAGGGTGAATTTTTGGAATTTTTCTGAAAAAATTTAATTTTTGATGAATAGTGAAAACAATAAGTTATTGTTAAAAACCGGATTTTTATATAAATGGTTATTTATTTTATTTAAATTTATTTTAGATAAAATTAGATACATAATACCTATATAAATTCAATTTAATTCATTGGAGTCAGTTTATAATAATTTTGAATATATAAATAATTTATCGAACTTTTTACCATATTTTACCCACCTCCTAGGAGCATGTGAAAATTTACAAAAAACATTATTCTTCCACTTATGTGAGTTGAATTTAAAAAATCATAGTAATATAGTTAATATCAAGTAGTAAAATGTGGTTCAATTAGAGAAAAATAATTTTCGGTGGATAGTAACGTTTTACTTTAATTTACCACAGTTAAAATTAAATAGGGTAATTAAGGGTAAAAATGATATTATTATTCACATAACACATTTTTTAATTTTATTGGATAAGTTTAATTCGACCAAAAACAACCTCAAGAAAAAAGATATGACCCTTTTGGTCCACTTGGATTAGATTATTTCATTTATTATTATTTTATTTAAAGAAGAGTTAAAAGAGTTAAAATCAAATTTTAATAACTAAACCATTTTTCAATTAGGGTTACACATAAGATAAATTCTACTATAAATATTCATTAGAAATATAAAATTATTTCATACACAATGGTATTTTATTATTAATTTTTAGATATTAAATAATTAAATTTATTAATGGCACAATGATGATGTAGTAATTTAATTGTTAATGAAAGAATCGAATAAATATTATTATAAATATTAAAATAAATATAATTTCAAAGTTTTTCTGATATCCACGAAATTTATAGGTGAATATGACATGTCAGGAATGATTCAATGTATTTTTTTGAAGTAATCATGTTGATATTATTTTATCAAAAAACAAACACCAAAGAGTGTCAAAATTGACATAAAATAGTTTTTAAATCAAATATTATATTATTAATTGATATTATAGTCCTAAAAATCATAGGATCAGCCAAAGGACATATATAATGATATTTTTATCATTAATGAACCACTTGATATTCTATTGGATGTATATAGTATGTTTATTAACCATATAATATAAAATTACAAAGAGACATGGTAAATGTTGAACTATTTAACTAAGAGTTAAATCTAAAAGTTAAGATTAATATAGTGAACCAAACCTATCAAAAACATATTTTTGGATGGTTTTATCCCCATTCCGACAATATCGTTTAAATAATCCAATTTTAAGACATTAAAAATCTAAAATAATTTTATTATAAAATAATATGTCTAGATTTTTCTGAGGTGCCCCTCACCCCTCTTATAAAAGGGCACTCCCACTTCTCTCTAATTCACACCTTCAAAGCATTTTGTCTCGGCAAACCCCTGCCAAAATATCCTCTCAACATCCCTCAATTAATCCAAGAAGCCTTTCTTTAGTCATAAAGCCAACTTAAGGATCCTTTTTGATCAAATCAAAAGGAATAACCTGAAGAAGAGGTAATAATTTCACCACCCTCTTTCATGTTATTTTTTTTCATCCACTTCTTATTTCTTTGTTATTTACATTATAAAATAATAAATCTAGTATATAATATATAATTTGATGTTATTATAAATATGGTACAACCATATTCATTATTCTATCCATCCTTTGAATGACATGTCACCATACGTGTGTACGTAGGGATTACCGTTTCCACGCCGGGGTGTAATTGTTATTCAATACATTATTATTTGGATGGTTATAATAATGATGTGTAATTAATGTAAATAATAAATATAACATGATAAGTATTGTGTATATATGATATACCATCCAATTATATATTATTTTAATATCAAAATAATGATATTGTCGCTCGTGCGTACATACAGATTACATTATCCACGAACATGATGAGATTCATTCCCCATAGTATCCATTCAAGACTAATTTTCATTTTATGATTAAAAATAATGTTTATAGACCTGATATAATTCTGTATATGAATAAGATACATCTCATCCATAACAAATATGACTCACATAACAAAGAATATAAAGGAAAATGAATTTTTTAACACCCAAAACATCAATAATACTAATATATTATCATATATGATATCATATTAATGTATATGATTCTTGTATAATTTAATTAAAATTATTTAACCATTATACAGGAGGTTAAACTACCCTAGACCAAGGAAAAGTACAAGTTAAGGGTTTATTTCACAATCTCTTCATTATCCGAGGTTGTTTATACTAATTATCTATTGGGACCTCTTTATCATCCACATACATGTTTCGTAAAAATGTATTTCAAATCATTCTTACTATTTTACAGACTATGGGTTGAAGTCATTTATACCATTGTTTGAATTTTTATAAGATGTTAAAAAAAATCTTTCCGTCATTTTCAAACAAGATCCTTTTAAACATTTTCGATAGAATTAATGTAAGAATGAATTTTTTTAACTTATATGGTGGGTGTGGCTATTTTCCGCCATAATAAAATTGCCAAAGCTTCCCTTACAAGATTATAAGAATATTATCAAAGGAAATGTTTTAGTTATGTGGCTTTTAAATGATTTTAAAAAAATAGATATTTCTCTCAAATATTTTTGATTTTATCTATGTCAACATACTTTGATGGATTTTAAGTTTATATGAAGTTGATTTATAATGATACAAAACATCCATATTGTATTGAAGGTTTTGTGATATGTTTGACTGTGGATGTGCTATTTTTATAGCATTCATGGTTTATGGTTAATGTATTGACATTCTGTATGCTAGTTTTAATACGAATGTTTATGATATTTTTAAACCATTTTATATGAGGAATGTATTGGACTTAATAGGTGATGGGTGGAACCCGCTATAGCTTCTCGATGCATCAGTATGTCTCATGAGACAACTAGATATGGAATTGTCTGATGCCCATTCCCAATTTGATATAGGTTTTTTTCCAAGGCCTTAATCATTTTTAGATGTCTTAGCTGAGGACTTGACCAAATGTTTCACCATGATTAATATTTATGTTATTTTCTGCTGTATTTCTTACCCTTACTGAGCATTTCAGCTCAACCATTTCATATGTTTTATTTTCCCAAGTTTCCAAGAAGTGTATTATGATTGATATATAGGGTTATGATAATGGGAATAATGCCATTCTCAAAGAACTATCTATGATTTTTTATTGAAATTGTAATGTAAAGTTATTGTATGTAATATATTTTCCAAGACTGCTAAACTGATTGGTCCTTCGGGACATGATTCCTTGTAATCATGCCAATGTTTTAAAATAATGCACCGACTCTGGGTAACTGGGGTCAGGGCATTACAGTTGGTATCAGAGGAAGTTTAGTAAAAACCATAGAAGCTAGATTTAGATAAACTCTGGTTAGATAAAATTACCATAAGATAGACTTTGAGGATTAGTATAGAAGAACATCCTAGAATATTTGTAAGGTAGTGATTTTTTTAGTTTTCCAATCAATACATCCCGGTTTGGATATGAGAAGGTAGAGGCGGCTCAAGCACATGTGTACCTAGGGGTAAAACACAAAAACACTACTTTGAGCTAGACTTGAATGGGAAATGGTGCATGACAACAGGCTTTGCTACACTATTGGTTATGACACTCTCAAGTGATATGCTTAGGATAAATCATATTTTTATTACATGACATTATAAAGGATTTTGGATTAAATACTTCCTCAAAGAAATTTTTTTTATTATCATCAATTATATCCATAAACAATTCAATTTACATTAGGTATTTTACAGGTTTGGAATTATTCATTGTGATTCATAAACTAACCTAGTGTATTCCATTGTTTAGAAATGGCACACAATAGAAATAATGAGAACTCTAGAAATATATATGATCCAAAGAGTAAGAAGGATCATATCATACATGGTTTTAATCCAACATTTAGAAGTGAAATTTTCTCTCATTTTTCTCAACATATGAAGAAATTGTATCATGTGTTAATAAGATATGTAAATAATTCTTTGAGTCCAATGGCTTTGAAGGGAAGCAAGAGAGGAAAAGGATGGAAGGGAGAAAGATGGATAAAGGGAAGAGGGAAAAGAAGAATTTTACCATATGTGATAAATGTAAGAAGAAACAACCAAGAACATTCCTGAACGAAATGAGAGTTTGTTATATGTGTGGAGAAAAAGGACAACAAGTGTGTGACTGCAAGGGTAAGAAAAAGGTTTCAAATGAACAATGATTCTTTTGCAAGGAGTTGGGACACTACGCAAACAAATGTTCAAATATTCAGATTATACCCCAAATGAAGCTATTGGATAATAATCTAGTTATGATACTACCTCAAATGAAGAGGAATGACTAGTGTTCTTATGTTGTTATTATAAAATTATTCAATTTGAGTGTTGTATCAAAAATACACTGGTTATATGAATTATGGAGATAAATAAGGATTGTACTGCAATACTATTTTATTGAGGATTTGAGATTATATGGTTCTATGAAAAGTGATGTAATAGTGAACTACACTTTTTGGAAAATACATGGTTAAAGGAAAGGTAATCCTTAATATGGTTCTAATAATGAGGTAGTGATTAAGGAATAAGAGATGGTTGATTTGGATAAGTTATATTGAATATTTATGACTTCCTTGAAACTGATTAATGATTTGTATATTCCATAATTGTTGGAGTTTAAAACATTTTTTTGGATAGAAGGAGTATATCCATTATTCAATAATGAATAAGGGAGAATGAATGTAATCAATAAGGTTTTATGGTAATTCTGGATATTGCGGTGTTTTAAAAGAATATATGAGGAAGGTGTTCACGTGTTATTACCTGGAAAAAGGATCTTTATTGTGTTTACATTCCTTATAAATTTTGGACTATGAGTATGGATAAATTTTTTTTGGATAATTCTAGTTTGAGATTATTTTTGGATTATCATAAAAGGACAACCCG
Source organism: Viscum album (assembly GCA_963277665.1). Classification (NCBI taxonomy): domain Eukaryota; kingdom Viridiplantae; phylum Streptophyta; class Magnoliopsida; order Santalales; family Viscaceae; genus Viscum; species Viscum album. Next base: position 1,671,326,476 of record OY728121.1, on the reverse strand, counting down.
AAGGTCCGGCGGCAACCCGTCGCGTCCGACAAGGTCGCGATACTTGAACCCACAACCGAAGGGCGACAAGGGTGTATCACCTTCCACTAGCCCACACGATGTCCTTTATTGAATAATGTATTTTTTTAAAAGGTATAGTAGATGAATCATCATTCTTTTTTTGTAACCCTATACGAATAGGAAAACAAGAAATTTTTTAAGTTCTATTATCTTTTAGAGTGAAAGATGAGTTTGTGGTATAAATTAGTTAAAAGATGGAACTCGACATGTCATGTATATATATATATATATATTAATTTTTCTCCTCTTATTCTATGAAGAAATAATTTTTTAACATTAGGTAAGTCATCTTAAAACTAAAAATTTGTTATCCTAATACCTTATGTTTTATTGAACCAATGATATTTTAAATCATCATAGTTTGATGGCTTTGAGGCCATAAATTCTACAATTGTTTGTGACTGATGACCTCAATCACTCTTTATAAATATTTATGTTTTTCCTCCAATTGTGTGTCTCTAATTTCCCACAATTTTCTCCCAATCGAGATCATAAATTGGTGGTTACTTTTTAATACCCCTTTTCCTCTTATTAAGACTAAATTTTATTAACCCAATTTCTGATGTGGGTTTTCCCACAAAGGTATTTTCTATTTTCAAAAATTTATTTTCAACGAACAATTTCAAATTGCAAGGATTCAATTTATTGAAGGTGGGAAGAATGTAACCCCCCACGATTTCGTAGTATGTTATTTCTTCAAAGTAATTCAATATCATTCACCACATGCAACCCTGAGTTCAAGCGCACCACGACTTACCGAACTAGAAGTTCAAAAGTGGTTATGAATAGTATTAACTAAATTTTGAACTTTATATAATCCTTATAATTTTTGAATCCATATAATGAGTTTCATAGACATAATGTAAGAAAAAATATATTTTTTTCAGATAAAAGAAATTATTTTTCAATGAAATGCAATTTTACAACCTTTTAATGGAGAACCCTTTTTAAATCCAATATTTCAAAATTTAATATATTCAATTTGAAAAAATAAACATCTTATTTATAATAAGGACATAATAATTTAGTTTCAATAATTTTTTGGTTTCTTTCTGATAACTTTCATATTTGGATGAATAGTGAAAAATACTATATTTTAACTGCAAACAACTTTTTCAATAAAAATAATTTATAGTGTTGAATTAAAATATAAAATAATTTGTAAGTATACTTATATTATAATTTTACCATTTAATCCAACGTAGGTCATTGTAAGTAATTTTACATTGAAATTGGACATAAATAAGTGTCAATCTTTTGATAGTTATTATTTCATAAAAATGCGCCTTTTGGTTTTGACAACAAGAATTAATTTTAAATTAATAAATTAAACATCTATGTTTTTAAATTGGTAAAATAGACATCATTTCTGGAGTTAAAATATCCAAATTATCCTAGGGTTAATTTTTTGTATTTTTCTGAAATCATTCAAATTTTGATGAATAGTAAAAAACACTAAGTTATTATTTAAAACCGGATTTTAATTTAAATAGTTATTTATAATATTTTAATTTATTTTTGGTAAAAATAGATACATATTACATATATAAATTCAATGTAATTCATTGGATTCTGTTTATAATAATTTTAGATATATAAAAAATTTATCGAACTGTTTACTGTCTTTTACCCACCTCTTAGGAGCATTTGCAAATTTAAATTAAAATTAATTTTACCACTTATGTAAGTTGAATTTAGAAAATCCGAGAGACATGGTTAATATAAAGGAGTAAAATTTGGTTCAATAAGATAAAAATATTTTTTGTGAATAGTAACATTTTACTTTTATTTACCAGTGTTAAAATTAAATAGGGTAATTTAGGGTAAAAATGATAACATTATTACACTAAAAAATGTCCTAATTTTAATGAAAAAGTTTAATTCGACCAAAAAATACCTTAGGAATAAAATATGACCCTTTAGGTCCTCTTGGATTAGATTAATAACAATTATTATTATTTTATTTAAAGAAGAGTTAAAAGAGTTAAAATAAAAGCTTAATAACTAATACATTTTTAATATTGGGTTACACATAAGATAAAGTCTACTATAAATATTCATTATAAATATAATGATATTTCCTAAATAATGGTATTTTAGTATTAATTTTTAGAGATTAAATAATTAAATTTATTAATGACACAAGGATGAAGCAATAATTTCCTTATTAATGAATGATTCAAATAAATTGTATTATAAATATTATAATAAATATTATTTCAATGTTTTTATGACATAAAAGAATTTTATAGGTGTATATGACATGTTCCGATTGATTCAATGTATTTCTTTTGCAGTAATCATGCTGTTATTATTTTATCAAAAAACAAATACAAAAGAGTGTAAAAATTGACATAAAATAGTTTTTTTAATATTATATTATTAACAGATATTCTATTCTTAAAAATCTACGGTTCAGCCAAAGGACTTATATAATTATAGTTTTATCATTAATGAACCACTTTGTGTTCTATTTGAAGAATATAGTATGTTTATTAACCATATATTATAAAAATACAAAGACACATGGTAAATGTCGAACTATTTAACTAAGAGTTAAATCTAAAAGTTAAGGTTAATATAGTGAACCAAACCAATCCAAAACCTATTTTTTGGATGTTGTTATCCCCATACACACATTATACTTTAAATAATACATTTCGGAGCCATTAGAAACCGAAAATAATTTTATTATAAAATAATATTTCTTGCTTTTCCTAAGGTGCCCCTCACGACTCTTATAAAAGGGAACTCCCACTTCTCTCTAATTAACACCTTCAAATCCTTTTTTTTAAGAAAAAACCTACCCAAATATCTTTTAAACTTCCATAAATTCATCCTACAGGCCTCACTTTTGTTGTAAATCCATCTTAAGGAGACCTTTTGATCACATCAAAATGAATAACCTGAAGAAGAGGTAATAATTTTACCACCCTCTTTCAAGTTATTTTCTTCTTACGCATCATATTTCTTTGTTATTTCCATTATAAAATAATAACACCATGATATTATATATAATGTGATGTTATTATAAATATTGTACAACCAAATTAATTATTCTATCTATCATTTGAATGACATTTCACCATACGTGCGTACATGCAGATTATCGTCTCCACGTCATGGTGTAATTGTTATTCGATACATTATTATTTGGATGGGTATAATAATGATTTGTAATTCATGTAAATAATAAATATAACATGATAATTATTCTGTATATATAATATACCATCCAATTATATATTTTTTTAATATCAGAATAATGATATTGTCACTCATGTGTACTTACGGATTACCGTCTCCACAAACGTGATGAGATTCATTCACATCGTATCCATTCATGACTAATTTTCATTTTATTATTAAAAATAATGTTTAAAGACCTGATTTAATTATGGATATGAATACGATACATCCCATCCGTAACAAATATGACTCACATAACGAAGAATATAAAGGAAAACGAATCTGTTAACACCTGAAACGAAAATAATACTAAGATATTATCATATATGATATAATATTAATGTACATGATTCATTTATAATTTAATAAAAATTATTTCACCTTTATACTGGAGGTTAAACTACCCTCAACCAAAGAAAAATTACAAGGTATGGGTTTATTTCACAATCTCTTCATTATCCAAGGTTGTTTATACGTAATTATCTACTGGGGCCTCTTTATCATCCACATCCATGTTTCTTAAAAATGTATTTCATATCATTCATACAATTTTACAGACTATGGGTTAAAGTAATTTTTACCATTGTTTTACTTTTTATAAGATGTTAATAAAGTAATCATTTTGTCGTTTTCCAAAAAAGTTCCTTTTTATCCTTTTCGACAGAATTAAGGTAAGAATGTCTTTTTTTAACCTATATGGTGGGTGCAGCTATTTTCCGCTATTATAAAATCTTCAAAGATTCCCTTAAAATATTATAAGAATATTTTAATATTAAATGTTTTAATTATGTGGATTTTAAATGATTTCAAAAAAATAGATATTTCTCTCTAATATTTTTGATTTCATCTATGTCAACATCCATTGATGGATTTTATGTTTATTTGAAGTTGATTTATTATGATACAAAACTTCTATTTTGTATTGAAGGTTTTGTGATATGTTTGACTGTGGATGTGCTATTTTTATACCATTCATGTTTTATGGTTAAATTATTGAAATTTTTTGTGCTAGTTTTAATACGAATATTTATGATATGTTTAAACCTTTTCATCTGAGGAATGTATTGAACTTATAAAGTGATTGGTGGAGCCCGATATAGCTACTCAATGCATCTGTAGGTCTCATGAGGCAACTAGATGTGGAATTGGCCGAGGCCCTTTCCCAATTTGATATATGGTTTTGTCCTAGACCTTAATATTTTTTAGACATCTTGGTCGAGGCCTTGACAAAATGTTTCAGAATGTCCAGCATTATACATTTCCTCATTAGGAAAACAATATTGATGTGTCATGTGGTTATTTGACTAGTTGAATAGAAATGATAATGTTTTATTGTGGAATTATTTAATTAGCTCATAATCATAGCATAAACGTATACTTGTTTATTATTGGTAAAGGCATGTGGTTTCAATTATTCACCATGCTTAATATTTATGTTATTTTCTGTTGTATTGCTTATAATTAATGAGCATTTGAACTCACCCCTTTCTTATGTTTTATTTTACTGGGATTCCAAGAAGTGTATTATGATTGATATGCAGGGTTATGCTAATAAGAATAATGTCATTCTCAAAGAACTATCTATGCTATGTTTTATGTTTGAAATTTTCATGTAAAGTTATTTTATGTACTCTATTTTCCAAGACTGGTAAACTGATCGGTCCTTCGGAACATGCTTCCTTGAAATCATGACAATGTATTAAAATAATTCACTGAATCTAGGTAACTGAGGTTGGGGAGTTACATTAAATGGGAGTACAAATACATTGGTATCTGAGCAGTGGATATGTTCATTAGAGAAAATATTTCTAGTTTTGTGGAGTAGCGAAAGGGAAAAGGTTTTCATGGTAGTTTATCACCTCAAGAGATATACAGATCAATGGTGTCCATTAATACAAAACAAAAAGGAAGATAAAGAAGTATCAAACATGTAATGGGGGTGTTTAAAGATATTTTCATCCAAAAATAGTTTCCTCATGACCATCGAGTGCATATAGAAAGACAATTTCTGATTTTGAGGCAAAAAAATGATGAAAATATCACAATGTATGATGCTAACTTTACAAGATTATCAAATCATGTAGAATATTATCTATGTAACCTATGGAGTGAGATTGATCGATTCTTTGATGCGATAAAACCATTTCTCCGTTGTGAATTAATCACACAATCCATTTCATCATATGATGATATTGTCTCAGGTGCTATCAAGACAGAAAAGGAATTCTTTAAGTCTTATGAAATCAAAGAAAAGCAAGAGAAGAAGATATTTGCTGAACACTTTGGAAATAGAAATAATGGGAAGAAGGGAAAAGTTGAATATCCATCCTGTAGTAAATGTGGGAGGAAACATCCCGGTACTTTCCTGAAGGGAATGTGAGTCTATTACAAGTGTGGTGAAAAAGGCCACCATGCTCATGATAGTAAGGGAAAGAAAGAGGCTATGAAGGATGAATTATAAAACTGTAGGGAAAAGAGGGGTTATGAAAATGAATTTCCTTAGGGAAAATAGAACTTACCTCTTAAACGGCCATTGATGGAAGTCCAAGATTATGTGATCACTACTGTTGAGGTTGAAGGTCCAAAAGTTGTGGTGGTAGGTAATTTAATGGTTTCCTCATGATTAACCAATGCTTTATTTGATTCTGGATCATATCATTATTTCATATCTTCCTAGTTTTCTAAGAAAATTAGATATTTCCAATTTTATCTAACAAGGGAGTTGTCAGTTAAAACTCCTAAGGGACGTATCATTGCAACAATGTTTTGTGAATCAGATCCCATTAGGGCATATAAATTTTTTTATCTGATGATCACATCATCATACCCATGATATAATTTTTTATAATCCTCAGTATGGATTGGATTTTATACCATGATGTGAAAATTTATTGTAAGAAGAATGAGGTTACAATTTTTTATCATGATAAGGAGTACTATATTTTTAATGTGGAAACATCACCATCTGATTCTTATCTATATCCACCCCTAGTAGCTCTACTAAATTCAATTATCAGGGAGGAAGAGAATGAAATAACTGTGGGTGAGGAAAGGAATGTTAAAATAGAGTATGTTCTTATTGTCTAGGAATATGTTGATGTGTTTTTAGAGGATTCACATATACATCCTCTAGAATAATAAATTGATTTTTCCATTGATTTAATTCCTGGTTGAAGGCCCTTATTGAAGACCCCTTAAAGAATGGCCATTGTAGAATTAGTGTAACTAAAGAAACTACTACAGGAATTGAGTAATAGGGATTTATTCTCTCAAGTTTTTCTCTATGGGGATCCCCAGTACTTTTTGTTAAGATGAAATACAGATCTATGAGGTTGTGCATTGAATACAGGGAGATCAATGATATAACAATAAAGAACAAGTATCCCTTGCCTCGCATTGATGATTTATTTGATCAACTTCATGGAGTTCAATATTTTTCAAAGATTGATTGTAACGACCCAATGTATTTCAATAGAAAATTCCCTTCTTATATTTATGTCATAAAAATATAAAATAATGAACTACTATGTGATAAGTTACTTTTAAAGATAATTTTGTCACCCTTTTGTTTGGAATTTTAAAAATCCGACATACACGGTTGTGTTCAAGATAGTTTTTAAAGTCTAATGAAACAATAATAATTTTAGTGAATGGTAACCTACCGTTATGAATAGTAACCTACCCTTATGAATAGTAATATTACCCTTATGAATAGTAAATAAGAGTAACATTAACTATGGATAATAAAATAAAATTTAGACATCATAGAAAGTTGTAATTTGACCTTAGTAAACGTTTTTGGTATATTATAAGTCATAAATAATTAATTATAGTTAATTAATTAATTTAAAAGAATATTTATTTCCTTGAAATGTATTCATAAATTATTTAATCAATGCCTAATATTTTTTAGATAATTTTATAAGACCCTACGTAATTTTTGAATGAACTGCAGAATCATTTTTAATTTTAAGAACTGTTTTTTTAAGTAAATTATGATTTTAATTAAATATTAAATTAATAATATTTATAAAAATATTTTTGAAAAATGGACTTCATTTTTTGATTCTACACGTCGAAAAATGGTTTGGGTAATTTTTTAGGAATTTTCTGAGATACTTGAATTTTTGATGAATAGTGGAATCCGATAATTCACAATAAAAGCTAAATAATGTATTAATTGAGTCATCGATGATGTTCGGCTGATGTAAGACCACTTATTTCAGGATTAAATTTAAAAATTACTATTATTGGTCATCCAAGACTCACTATTCCTTGTCTTATGTGAAATTAATAAACTAATCAATTTTATATTAAGGAAACCCCTCTCCCCTCCAATATAAAAGCCACCCTTCACTCCCTCTATTCCTCACACCTCTCAATCTCCAAGACTTCTCTAAAATCTTCCCAAACACCTTCCCTAACCTCTCCCCCACGTCCGAGAGCTCCTGGCCTCATCAAAAGACCTATCTTAGTCCCTTAAGTAGGTTCTCAAGAGGAGGATTCTAAAGGTAATTTCTCTCCCTCTTCTCATTTAATTTCCTTTCAAGTTCAAGTTCCTTTTTTGATCTCTCCCAACTATCTTCATCCAAATTGTTTTTTAACTCTATTATAATACATATTCTGTAATCGTATGATTCTAATGGTATATTATATCACCCCACACCCTTTACCTCTTCCTTTTATTTTATTAAAGAGAACGTTGTTCAAGAGGTGTTAAATTTATCACCTTCAAAAAACGACATGTTCTCTTCTTCCATTTCTACCTTCAATCTGTTCTTGAAACCATTTTTATGGTTGTACCAGAATATTTTATATTTATTATATTCTATTTTATGTTCTGGAAATAACATATTTCCATATTACTAAGTCAAATGTTAAAACAAGTTCGTTGTGATCCAAAAACCACCAAAATTAATTGAAATAACCATCATTAAATTATTATCTAATGATTCATCCACTTGGATCTAATATAATTAACTATAAAATTATTAAAGCTACTGTAATATAATTAATAAAATTTAATATCAGTTCTTGATGTTTACCCATGATCTACCCAAACATCAATTTTAGAATATAAGTGAACCACTCAAGAAAACCATAAAAACGAACATCCCCAAACAATGTTTTTAAACTATATAAGTCATCCAAAGGAACATAATATAACATAATGAAACCAGAATGAAACCTATTAATTTACACATGGTTCTGGATTTATAATTAATGAATATAATGTCATTATACTGACATTAAAGGGAAGGAAGCATTCAGGTACAAGGTAAGGGGAAATCTCGAACCCAATTTTCTTCCTTCGGGTTATCCCTCTTTCACTCCATTTTTGATATGGTTACTCGTCAAAGATCATTTTTTCATGATTTACTTTACTTTTCTGGGATATACATCTTTATCACTGGTTTTTATATCAATCAAAATGTTTTCCAAATGAACTCTTCTTTCAGGATCTCACCTTTTACCTCTCATTCAAGGTTGATAGTTCTTTTATCATGTATGGTGTTCCCTCTTTCTTTTGGGAACCCACAGATTATGAAGGTGTTATTAGGAGATGAAACCCATTCCTTTCCATGGGTCATTTATGTACATGTTTGATATGTGTTCTATGTGGCATGCATGATAATGATAATGTTATGATGTGACAGGTGCGACCGGAATTATATAGCGCTCCAATGCATTGGGTAAAGTGATGAATCTTATGAGTAAATGTGAAATTATGTGTGAACAAGATTCTAGCTTTGTTCACAAGCATGTGTGGTTGTTAACCACTATGACATGATGTTTCATTTTTATGCATTTCCACATTTCAAGTCTTTTATTTATGATCCTCTCATGTTCATGATCTTTTGACTATGTTATAATTATGCTCACCCCATGACGTATTATTCTTATCTATCCTCTTACTGGGATTTTAGCTCACCCCTTTTGATGTTTATCCTTAGGTGGCTACATGTACTAAGGAGAGGAGAAGTGCTACTAAGAAGCTATATAAGAAGAAATTAAATGAATGTTTATGCTTGATGTTGTACTTGTTATGTGTATTCCTAGTTTTCCCATGACACTAAACCTCTGGATCCTCCGTGTGTAATACTATTATGTTGTTTATCTTTGAAATGATGTAATAGTAATGTAATAAAAGTCCATGTCTCTATAGTTGGTATTAGAGGAAAGGGTTAAAGAAGCATCTACAAGAGCAGATGGACAGCTGGATCCTCCGTGTGTAATACTATTATGTTGTTTATCGATTGAACTCATACTCGGAGCTACTCCTATCTCGATGTGCCCCTATAGGATGGATCCTATCGAACTATAGGAGTTAAAGAAGCATCTGCAAGAGCAGCTGGACAGAGGGTTCATATGCCCTAGTGCATTAACTTGGGGTGCACCAGTGCTCTTTGTAAAAAATAAGGATGGAACCATACGGCTGTGTATCGATTATCGGGAACTCAAAAATATCACCATAAAGAACAAGTATCCTCTCACAAGGATTGAGGACTTGTTCAAATAGTTAAGAGGAGATCAATACTTCTCAAAGGTGGATCTTCGTTCTGGATATCATCAAGTAAAGGTGAATAAGGAAGATATTTAGAAGACTTCCTTCCGTACAAGGTATGTACACTATGAGTTTTTGGTGATTCCCTTCGGACTTACTAATGCCCCTGCAATCTTCATGGATTTGATGAATAGAGTCTTTAGACATTACCCCGAGAAATTTGTAGTAGTGTTTATCGATGATATTATCATCTACTCCAAGAGCAAGGAGGAAGATGAAGAACATCTAAGACTTGTGTTGGCGACATTGAGAAAGGAGACGTTGTACGCCAAGTTCAGCTAGTGTGAATTTTGGATGAATCAAGTCTCATTCTTGGGACATGTGATCACAAGTGAGGGAATTTTTTTGGATCCTTAAAATACAATGGTGATTGAGGAATGGACCAGGACCTTTAGTGTCACAGAAATCCGTAGTTTTCTTGGATTAGCAGGGTACTATCGACTTTTTGTGAGAAACTTCTCACGATTGTCAAGCCCGCTGACTAAGTTAACAAGGAAAGGTGTAAAGTATGTATGGATGGAAGAATGTGATGGAAGCTTCAAGGAGCTAAAGAGAAGGCAGATCACTGCACCTTTACTCACACTAATGAAAAGTGGAGAATCTTTTGTGATATTTAGTTATGCTTCAATGAAAGGCTTGGGTTGTGTACTCATTAAAAATGATAATGTGATAGCCTATGAATCACGACAGTTGATGATCCATGAGCAGAACTTCCCGACACATGATCTAGAGCTGGCAGTTGTGATTTTTGCCTTGAAAATATGGCATCACTACCTTTATGGCGAGAAATGTGACATATACACCGACCACAAGACCCTAAAGTATATATTCACACAAAAGGAGCTCAACATGCGTCAAATGAGATGGTTAGAGCTAATCCAGTATTACGATTTCTCTATTCACAATTATCCTGGAAAGGAGAACAAGGTAGCTGATGCTCTAAAGTAGAAAAGAACCTGCTACTCTATACATGTTGAGGATTGAGAAAGAATCTATCTTGTTGTATTTGAAAAGGATGGATTTGGAAATCATAAGGGAATTGTATACATCCTACCTTTCCCAAATGATTGCGCAACCATCCATCCATGATAAGAATAAGAAAGCACAAAGGGATGATGTGGATATACAAAGGGAGTGAATGCAGCAATAGAAGGGAAGCTGCAAGAGTTCCATATCGACGATGATAGTGTGATTCAGTTTTGAATGCTGCTTTGTGTGCCTTTATCACCTGGGATAAAGAAGGATCTATTGGATAATTCACATAGCTCAACTTTCCCTATCCATCCTGGAAGTACCAAGATGTATCATGATCTCCGAGAGCACTTCTGGCAGGATAACATGAAGAAAGAGATTGCGGAATATATGTCAAGGTGCTTGGTATGTTAGTAAGTTAAAGTTGAGCGACAAAAGTCAAAAGGTATGATGCAGCCATTACCAATACCCATGTGAAAATGAGAAAATGTTAATATGGACTTTGTCACGGGTCTCCCGAAGACGTCAAAGGGAAATAATGCGATATGGGTTGTGGATGATCGACTCACCAAGACTTCCCATTTTATCGCTATAGGGGAAGACCTCTCACTTGATCAAATTGCAAGGATATATGTGAAGGAAGTCGTGAGATTGCACGATGTTCCACTCTCGATTGTCTCTGACCGTGATCCAAGGTTAACATCTAAGTTCTGTAGGAGCCTTCGACATGCTTTGAGTACTGAATTAAATTTCAGCATGGCATATCACCCCCAAACTGATGGCCAGTCTGAAAGGACTATTTAGACTTTTGAAGATATGTTAATATCCTTCTCTCTTGAATTCAAAGGTGGTTGGGGTCAACATCTCCCATTGGTTGAGTTCTCATACAACAATAACATCCACTCGAGTATTCAGATGGCTCCATATGAAGCTCTTTATGGGAAGCAATGTAGAACTCCAACCTGTTGGGATGATGTTGGAGAACGAAAGATACTTGGTCCCGATCATGTTCAAGAGATGACAGAGAAGGTTCATGTCATCCAGAAACACATCAAAGCTACTCAAAGTTAGCAAAAGAGCTATGCTGACAACCGTCGAAGAGACTTGGAGTTCAACATTGGAGATAAAGTCTTCCTTCAAATATCTCCATGTAAGAGAGTCATGAGATTCTGGTTGAAAGGGAAGCTATTCCCAAGGTACATTGTCCCATTTGAGATCCTTGGCCGTATAGGAGCCGTGGCCTATCGTCTGGAACATCCACCGAATATGGATCAAGTTCATGATGTGTTTCATGTATCACTACTGAGGAAGTACATATCAGACCCCTCACATGTACTAAACTCAGAGTTGGTACAGCTAGATGATGATCTCTCCTATGAGGAGCAGCCGGTAAAATTTTTTTACGGAAGTTATAAGGTTCTACGCAACAAGACATCCAGCCTTGTCAAAGTGTAGCGGAGGAACCATAAGTTTGAGGAAGCAACATGGGAACTAGAAGATGCAATGAAGGAGAATTACCCTCATCTGTTTGTGTAAAGTGAAATTTCAGGGGAGAAGTTTCTTAATGGGGGAAGAATGTAACGACCTAATGTATTTCAATTGAAAATTCCCTTCTTATATTTATGTCATAAAATCACAAAATAATGAACTACTAAGTGATAAGCGTCCTTTAAACATAATTTTTTCACCCTTATGTTTGGAATTTTAAAAATCTGACATACACGGTTGTGTTCAGTATAGTTTTTGGAGTCTAATGAAACAAGAATAATTTTTTTTGAATAGTAACCTACCCTTATGAATAGTAACGCACCCTTATGAATTGTAATATTACACTTATGAATAGTAAATAAGAGTAACATTAACTATGAATAATTAAATAAAGTTTAGACATCATAGAAACTGGTAATTTGACCTTAATAAACGTTTTTGGTATTTTATAAGTAATAAATAAATAATTATAATTAATTAATTTAAAAGAATATTTATTTCCATGAAATGTATTCATAAATTATTGAATCAATTACTAATAGTATTTAGTTAATTTTATAAGACTCTACATAATTTTTGAATGAACAGCAAAATCAGTATTAATTTTAAAAACGTTTTTTAAGTAAATTACGATTTTAATTACATATTAAATTAATAATATTTAGAAAAATATTTATGAAAAATGGAGTTCATTTTTGGATTCTACACATCGAAAAATGGTTGGGGTAAATTTTTGGGAATTTTCTGAGATACTAGAACTTTTGATGAATAGTGGAATCCTTTAATTCACAATAAAAGCTAAATAATGTATTAATTGAGTCATCGATGATGTTCTGCTGATGTAAGCCCACATTGTTCGGTATTACATTATAAAATTTTTATTATTGGTCATCCAAGGCTCCCTATTCCTTTTCTTAGTTTAAATTAATATACTAATCAATTTTATATTAAGGAAACCCCACTCCCCTCCACTATAAAAGCCACCGTTCAGTCCCACTTTTCCTTAGAGCTCTCAAGATCCAATCCTTCTCTAAACTCTTCCAAAACACCTTCCCTAGCCTCTCGCCCACTTCCAAGAGCTCCTGGTCTCATCAAAAGACCAAGCATAGGCCATTAAGTAGGTTCTCAACAGGAGGATTCTAAAGGTAATTTCTCTCCCTCTTCTCCTTTAATTTCCTTTCAAGTTCAAGTTCCTTTCTTGATCTCTCCCTACCAATATTCATCCAAAATGTTTTGTAACTCCATTATTATACATATACTGTAATCTTAGGATTCTAATGGTATATTATATCACCCCATACCCTTTCCCTCTTCCTTTTATTTTATTAAAGAGAACGTTGTTCATGAGGTGTTAAATTTATCACCTTTAAAAAAGACATGTTCTCTTCTTCCATTTCTACCGTCAATCTGGTCCTGAAACCATTTATTTGGTTGAAACAGAATATTTTATATTTATTATGATCTATTTTTCGTCCTGGAAATATCCTATGTCCATATTACTAAGTTAAATTTTAAAACAAGTTCGCTGTGATCCAAAAACCGCCCAAATTAACCCAAATAACCATCATTTAATTCTTATCTACTGATTCGTCCACTTGGATCTAATATAATTCACTATAAAATTATTAAATCTACTGAAATATCATTAATAACATGTAATATTATTTCTGGATGTTTACCCATGATCTACTCAAACATCAATTTAAGAATACAAGTGAACCACTCAAAAAAACCATAAAAACGAACATCACCAAACAATGTTTTTAAACTCTATAAGTAATTCAATGGAACATAATATAACATAATGAAACCATAATGAACCCTATTAATGTACGCATGGTTTTGGATTTCTAATTAAAGAATATAATTTCATTATATAGGATATTAAAGATATGGAAGCATTCGTGTACAAGGTAAGAGGAAATCTCGAACCCAATTTTCTTCCTTCGAGTTCTCCCTCTTTCACTCCATTTTTGATATGGTTACTCCTCAAAGATAATTTTTTCATCATTTACATTACATTACTGGGATATAAATGTTTGTATCTGGTTTTTATGTCCATCAAAATGTTTTCCAAAATAACTCCTCTTTCAAGTTCACTCCTTTTACCTCCCATTCTAGGTTGATGGTTCTTGTATCATGTATGTCGTTCCCTCTTTCATTTGGGAACCCAAAGCTTATGAATGTGTTATTATGAGATAAAAACCATTCCTTTCCATGGGTTATTTATGTTGATGTTTGATATTTGTTCTATGTGGAATTCATGATAATGATAATGTTATGATGTGACGGGTGCGCCCAGAATTATATAGCGCAATATGAATGTTTAAGTGTGATGGGTGCACCCGAAATTATATAGCACTCCAATGAATTGGGTAAAGTGATGAATCTCATGAGTAAATGTGAAATGATGTGTGAACAATATGCTAGCTTTTTTCACAAGCATGTGTGGTAGTTAACCACTACGACATGATGTTTCATTTTTATGCATTGCCACATTTCAAGTCTTTTATTTATGCTCCTATCATGTTCATGATCTTTTGACTATGCTATGATTATGCTCACCCCATGATGTATTGATATTATCTATCCTCATACTAGGCTTTTAGCTCACCCCTTTTGATTTATATCCTCAGGTGGCTACATGTACTAAGGAGAGGACAAGTGATACTAAGAAGCTATAGAAGAAGAAAATAAATTAATGTTTATACTCGATGTTGTACTTGTTATGTGTTGTCCTAGATTTCCCAAGACACTAAACCTATGGATCCTCCATGTGTAATACTATTATGTTTTTTCTCTTTTAAATGATGTAATAGTTATGTAAGAAAAGGCTGGGTCACTATATTGATCTTCAATCTGGATATCATCAGTTGTGTGTGAATAAGGAAGACATTCCAAAGACAGTATTTCGAACCAGGTATGGGCATTAGGAGTTTATAGTAATTCCTTTTGGACTGACTAATTCACCCTTTGTTTTCATTGATATAGTGAAAATATTTTTCAATGAATATATTGATAAATTTTTAGGGTTATTTATTGATGATAACTTGGTATAATCCAAAATCTACAAACGTCATTAAAATCTATTGCGCATTATTCTAAAGACTCTTAGAAAAATGAATTATATGGGAAGTTTAGAAAGTGTGAATTCTGGCTTGAGGAGATTTATTTCTTTGGCCATATTGTCTCTATGGATGGAATCTATGTTGATCCTTCTTAGACAAGAGAAATACAAGAATGTCTAGCACCGGCGAGTATAAGTGATGTACGTAGTTTTATTGGTTTATCATGTTATTGTTGGTGCTTCGTCCAGAATTTTTCCCGATTGGAAAACCCATTAACCAGGTTCACAGGTAAAGGGGTTAAATTTGTTTTGAAAAAAGTGTGTGAATAATTTTTAAAATAACTTAAGAGAGTATTATTCAATGCTTCTATATTGACTCTACTATTTGGGAATGATCATTTTGTTATTTATAGTGATTATTCAAATAAATTACTTGGTTGTTCCCGTATGTTGGATGATAGTGTTATTTCTTATCCATCACGATAGCTAAAAATTTATGAACATAACTAACCCACTCATGATCGTGAGTTAGCAGCTGTAATAGTTTATTTGAAGATATGGAGACAATATCTCTATGGTGAAAATGTGAGATAGATACTAATCACAAGAGTCTGAAGTATATTTTCTCATAGAAAGAACTCAACATGAGGCAAATAAGATGGCTTGAACTACTCAAAGATTATGATATCACTATAAACTACCACCTGAGGAAGGAAAAAAATGTGTAAGATGCTTAGAGTAGAAAGTATCATGGAGTTTTGAACAAGATGAGATTTTAAAGGGATCCTATGTTCATGGATCTAGCAAATATGGGAATGGGAATAACCATGGAATGTGAAACATCAATACATTTTCAAATAGTTGCCAAACCATATTTACTATAAAGGATAATGAGTTCTCAGACCGATGATAAAAACTTTCAATAGACGATTAAAGCTGTGAATGAAGGTAGATTGAGTGACTTCATATATGAAGATGGAATTTTGAAATTTGGGAAGAGAATTTGTGTTCCTAACATACCTGATCTAAGAAGGGAATTATTGGATGATGATTGTAGCTCCAATTTCTCTATACACCCTGGGAGCACCAAGATGTATAGATATATGAAGGAAAAATTTAGTGGGACAAAATAAAGTGGAAGATTGCTGATTTTGTGTCAAGATGTATGGTTTGTCAACATGTTAACGCTAGAAGGCAATAGCCTGGAGGAGTCCTGAAACCTATTCCCATACCTAAGTCGAAATGGGATAATATTACGATGTAATTCTCATGGGGTTACCAAATACTACTTAAAGGAATGATGCTACATGGGTTATTATTTATTTTCTTTCCATGTATGCAAATTTTCATACTATAAGGGAAGATTTACCACTTGAACATTTGGAAAAACTATATATTAATGAATTTGTAAGACTCCATGGTGTACCCCTATCGTTTTTTATCATGATACTCATTTTACATCAAGATTTTGGAAAATTATTTAGAAGGCCTTGGATACTGAACTTAGTTTGAGCACTACCTACCACCCTCAAACTGATGGACAATCAGAATGGACTATTCAAACCTAAAAAGACATGTTGAGATCTTTCTCACATGACTTTCTAGGTATGTGGGATCAATATTCACCTCTTGTAGAATTTTCCTATAACAAAATCTTCCATTCAAGTATTCAGATGGCACCATATAAAGCATTATATGGAAAGATATGTGCACACCAACTTTGTAACACCCCAAGATTTCATTGTACGTTATCTCATTAAAGTAATTCAATAGCTTGCGCTATACACAATACAGAGTTCGAGCGCACCACACCTTACCAAACCAGTCGTTCAAAAAGCAGTTATGAATAGTATTTAATTCATTATGAATTTTATATACTCTATATAATTTTAACATATGTATTATGTGTTTCTTAGTCATAATATAAGAACAAATTCATTTTTTCAGATAAAAGAAGTATTTTTCAAAAAATGCAATTTTACATCCTTTTAATGGAGAACCCTTTTTAAATCCATTATTTGAAACTTTTATAACTTCAATTTAGTGAAATTAAATTCTTTTTTAAAATAGGGATATAAAAATTTATTTTGGATAAATTTTTGGTACTTTTATGAAAACTTTCATATTTTGATGAATAGTGAAAAATACTAAATTTTAATTAAAATCATCTTTTTTAATCGAAATAATTTATAGTGTTAAATTATAAATTTCAGTGATTTTAAATTATAATTAGACTATATTTTTATCATTTAATATAATTTAGTTCATTTTATGCAATTTTACATTTAATATAGACATAAACAAGTGTCAATCATTTGATAGTATTTATTTCAAGAAAACACGCTTTCTGTTTTAACAGTGGGAATTAATTTTATATTAATTTCTGCCACTTATGTGTTTTGAATTTGTAAAAATGGATTCCATATTTGGAATCAGGAGTTTCATATTGTTTAAATAAGTAAATTTTATTTTTAGACAATATGAATATTTACTTCAGTAAATATTTTATTTACCATGATTAAATGGTAAATCCGGTAAATTAGGATAAAAAATAAGATTATAATAATATTAAATTACCCTAACATGTGTCATATTCCTATTGTTTGATACATATCAAAAAATGATTATCCTTGGGTTGATTTTGGGATCCCATAGAGGCACTTGAGAGTGATAATGACACTTTATATTAATTAATTTAAAGTAAAGACAAAAATGATATAATCATATATCTTTTAGTAAAACAAATTTACATGGGGTTATATAAGTTATATTTTAGAATAAAAATAATCATTAAAAATATATAAAAATTTCTATATAATGATATTTTATTTATAATTTTTAGACATAAAATAATTAAATTTATTTATGACACAATAATGAAATAATCAAATAAATGGTATTGTAAATATTAAAATAAATATAATTTGAAAGTTTGATGAAATACTAGAATTTTATATGTTATTATGACATGTTATTATTGATTTAATTTATTTATTTCTATGTAATATTGTATTTTTAACATTCAGAAAAAACAAAATACAAAATAGTGTCAAAATTGACATAAATTAAATTTTAAGACAAATACTATATTATTGGTCAAACAAATATTCTTAAAAATATATGTTTCATCAAAAGGGATTAAATAATATTATATATCTATTTAATTAACGACTTTAGGTTCTCTTGTATTTTTATAGTAATTTTATTAACCATATAGTGTGAGAATACAAGAAGACGCAGTAAAAGATAAACTATTTAACTAAGATTTAAATCCAAAATATAAGGTCAAAATGGTAACCTAATCTTGTCTCAAACCTATTGGTTGAAAGGATTTCGACCCATAACCACATAATTCTTGATATAAATTAATTTTGATCCATTATAAACCGAAAATTATTGTATAATAAATTAATATTTTAATCATTTTCTAAAGTGACACTCACACCTCTTATAAAAGGGCACTTCCCCTTCTCTCAAAATCACACCTCCAAACCCATTTGGCTCGGCCAAACCCTACCCAAATATCCTCCAAAATACCCCACATAAAACTAGAGTCCTTAATATTATCATAAATCCAACCTAAGGATCCCTTTTGATCAACTCAAAAGGAAACACCTGAAGAAGAGGTAAAAATTTCACCACCCTCTTTCAAGTTATTTTCTTCTTCCACTTCCTCTATATTTATTGTTTCCATACCAAAATAATAACTCTAGTACCTCCTACATACTTTGAAATTATTATAAATACAGTACTACCATATTTGTTATTTTAACCATCCTATAATGGACAAAGCCACCATACATACGTACCTAAGGCTTACCGTCTCCATATTGTGGTGTAGTTTGTTATTCAAACACTTTTTTATTTCGATGGATATAATAACGAGTATAACTGATTTAAATAATAAATATCAAATATTAATGATTCAGTATATATGATATACCATCCAATTATATATTATTTCACCTTAAATATAATGCTATTGTCGCCCGTGCGTACATACGAATTACCGTCTCTACCAAGTGATGAGATTCATTCCAACATTCACCATTCAACAATGGTTATAAAAATATATACTATTAATAAGTATGTAATATATGTCATAATAATTATATTGGATATATATATATATATATGTATATGTGTGTGTTTGTGTGTACTTAAATATATCATATTCACTTTCTTCCGTTCAATATGATATGAAAATGGAAACAATGATTATACGTATGTACGACCTACCGTCTCCAGAAATGGTGCCTTTAATTTCATATATGTATCTGTTATAAATATTTATATTCTAAATATATATGATATATAAATCATGGTTTATATTCTTTAAGTATTTAAATCCTAATCTAAATTATACGATCCAGAATAAAAATTTAAAACGTGTACAATAAAGAATGAAATTATTACCCAAAAAGTTAATTTAACATCAAAATCATTATAAAATGTGTAGTATAAAGTCATAAATGAATCATTTATGATATAATAAATATTAATATGGTTTTTTAATAGTTTAATAACATACTATTTCCATTATATAGTAGGTTAAACGTACCCTCAACCAAAGGAAAGTGCAAGATAAGGGTTAATTTAACAATCTCTTTATTATCCGAGGTTAATTTTATGTAAGTGTCTACTAGGAAATATTTATTATCCATGTCCATGTTTCATAAAAGAGTTTTCAAAGGGATTATTTTGAATGTAATTTTTACTAAAACATCATTTTAAATGTTTTAAATTTTTATTCTTCTAAACCTTTCTCATTAATGTCCATGTCTTCAAAATGGTTTTAAGGATTTATTTATATGAACATGAATGTTTGTAAAATGTTAATTCCATTAAAATGTTTAAAATTTATAAAAGACACATTAATTCAAAATAATATTTTAAATTAGTTCCTTTATATTACTTTTAATTGATTTTATGTCAAAGGGATATTTTTCTCTAATATTTTTAATGAACATTTTCAATTATGCCAACATCATTTACGGGATATTATTCTTGATCGAGGTTGATTTAATATCATAAAAATATTCCATATTGTATTGAAATTTTTGTGATATATTTGAGTGTGGGTGTGTTATTTTTATACCATTCATGGTTTATTGATAATGTTTTGACATTTCGTATTCTAGTTTTAATAAGAATGTTTATGTTATGCTTAAACATTTTCATATGAGGAATGAATTGGGCATAGTAAGTGATGGGTAGAGCCCACTATAGATCCTTGATACATCAGTAAGTATAATGGGACAAACTAGTTTCTTGGCACAAGGCCTTGATAAAATCTTATTTGTAGTCTTGGCACAAGGCCTTGACTATGTGGTTATGAAGTCTGGCATTATGCATTCCATCATTATAAAATAAGCTATTTATGTTACATGTGATTATTCGACTAGTAGAATATCCATGTGAATAAGTAAATGGAAGTATTTGATTTATCTTTTATATATTATGATGAAGTCCAAGTTTAAAAGGCTTTTATTTTATTTTTAAACATTTCCTTAAAATTTTAGGATTATTTATGAATGTTTCTGCTATATTGTTATCCTTACTGAGCATCTGAGCTCACCCCTTCCTATGTTTTATTTTTCCTAGAGTACTAAGAAGTATATTATCACTGGCATGCATAGATAATCTAAGGGATATGAATGTTGTCAGTGGAGACAATATTGTTTTGTTTTTTCATTTTATAATTTAATGCAACATTCATGTATGTAGTCTATTTTCCAAGACTACTAAACTGATCAGTCTTTGATACTTTATTCCTTGTAATCAAGTCAATTTATTAATATAATGCACTGACTCTGGGTAATGGGGGTCGGGGCATTACAGTTGGTATCAAAGAAAGTTTAGCAATAAACATGGAAACGAGATTAAGAAAAACTCTGATTAGATAAGATTATCCAAAGATAATCTTTGAGGATTAGTATAGAAGAATATCCAAAAAATTTGGTAATGTAGATATTATGTGGGTTTTCCAGGAAATACCTCCCTGTTTGGATATGAGCAGGTAGAGGCGGCTCGGGGAAAAATGTACCGAGGAGTGTGAACTCCGATAAAGAGTTTTTGGCTTGACTTAGGGTATCCTGGTACACAACAACGGTACTTTCTACACTCTTGGTTACACCACTCTCGGGTGATATGATTAGGATAATTCACAATTTATTTTAAAACCATTATAAAGGATATATGAGTAAATATTCCAGAAAAGAAACCATTTTATGATAATGAGACTAGATGTGTGAAAATATTCAATTAATATTGAGAATATTTCTATTTTTTGGATTATACAGTATGATATGATCTAACCTAGTGTGTGTCGTCATTTAGAAATGGTTCGTAGTAGAAGGAATAAGAACTCCATCAAAATTCATAATCCAAAGGGTAAAAAGGATCATATCTTTCATAGTATTAAGCAATCATTTAGAAGGGAAATAGCCTCCTGTGTCATCTCATAATATAAAGAAATAATATCAGGTGTTAATTGGATAAGGGAAGAATTCTCTAAGTCCTATTAATTTTATGGAAAGCAAGAGAAGAAAAGTATGGTATAGAGAAGGATGGATAAAGAGAAGATGGGAAAGAATTATTTTCCTATATGTGATAACTGTAGAAAGTATCAACTTTGTAAATGCATGAAGGTAATGGGATTTTCTTATATGTGTGGTAAAAAATGACAACAAGTAAGTGATTCGAAGGGTAAGAAAATGGTTTCAAATGTACAATGCTTCATCTGCAAGGAGTTGGGACACTACACGAAGCAATGTCCAAATCATCAGAGTATTCCAGAAAAGTTGCAGTTGGATAATAATCAAGTTATTATTCTACTGAAGAAGAAGAGAAATGATTATATTTCTTATGTTTTTATTAATGTATTGTTTCATTTGAGTATTGTATTAATGATGTATCTATTATATAAATAATAGATTATAAAAGGATTGTACTGCAGTACTATTTCATTAAGGACTTGAGGTTGTGTGGAACTAAGAAAAGTGACTCAATAGGTGGTTAATTGTTTTGGAAAATATATGGTTGAGAAAAATATAAACCATAATATGGTTATGATACTGAGGTAATGAATTTGGAACAATATAATATTGATTCGGATAAATGATATTGGATATTCTTGACTACCTTGAAACTGATTGATGATTTTCATATTCCATCATTGTTAGAGTTTACAAGATTTTTGGATATAAGAAGTATATCCAGTATTCTATAAGGAATAAGGGAGGATGAATTTAATCAATAAGGAGATAAGGTAATAATGTTTGTTACTGTGTTTAAAAAAAATACATGATGAAGGTACTCACATGTTATTACGTGGAAAAAAGGATCTTCATTGTGTTTACCTTCCTTATAAATTATGGTTTGGGAGTTTGGACAGAAGTATTTTGGATAAGTCTGAAGGTTGGAATTGATTAAGTTTTACATTAGATAATATTGTTAATGATAAATAATTTCTTGAGATTATTTTTGGATTTCCATGAAAAGGATAACCCGGAGGTTGAGCAACTACCTATCGCGTCCGGTGAGGTTGTGAGAGTTGAACTTACAACTGAAGGGAGACAATGGTGAATCACCTACCACTATCATACGTGATTTCCTCATTTGTATAATGTAGTTTTTTAAAATGGGATGAAAGATGAAATAAAAAATCATTTTTTTTTAACCCTATATGATTAGGATAAAAAGAATATTTTTCAGTTCTATAATCTTTTATAGTGAAAGATGAGTGTGTGGTATAAATTAATTAACGGATGGAACTCTACATGTAATGATTTCTTTTTATACATATTCTACAAAGAAATTAATTATTAACCATTAAGGAAGGTATCATAAAACCAATAATGTGTTATCTTAATACCTTATGTTTCTTTGAACTGATGATATTTTAAATCATTAAATAATGATGGTTTGAGGCCCTCAGTTTTACATTTTTTTTGATTGATGGACACAATCACTCCCTATAAATATTTATGTCTTTCCTCCAATTATGTGTCTTTAATTTCTACCAATGTTCTCCTAATTGAGATCATAATTTGGTGGCGACTGTTTCGTTTCCCTTTCCCTCTTATTAAGACTAAATTTTATTAACCTAATTTCTGATGTGGGTTTTCCACAAAGTTATTTTTATATTTTTAACCTTTTATTTTAGAATAAAATTTTCAAATTGCTAGGTTGAAATTTATTTAAGGATGGGGGAAGGGAAAACCCAATGATTTCAAACGATGTTATCTCATTAAAGTAATTCAATAGCTTGTGCAACACACAATACCAAGTTCGAGGGCACCACAACTTACCAAACTTGCAATTCAAAAAGAAGTTAAGAATAGTATTAACTGAATTTTGAATATTATATAATCTATATAATTTTAACATCCATATTATTTGTTTCCTAGACATAATATAAGAACAAATTCATTTTTTTAGATAAAAGAAATATTTTTCAAAAAAATACAATTTTACCGCCTTTTAATGGTGAACCCTTTTTCAATATAATATTTGACAGTTTTATATAATTAATTTAATGAAATTAAATTCTTTAATAGAATTGGGCCATAAAAATTTAGTCTGGATAAATTTTTTGTACTTTTCTGATAACTTTCATATTTTGATGAATATTGAAAAAAATATTAATTTTTAATTAAAAACAGCTTTTTTAATAAGAATAATTTATAGTGATAAATTATAAATTTGAGTGGTTTTGAAGTTTTATTAGACTATATTTTTATCATTTAATATAATTTAGGTCATTGGATGTAATTTCACATTTAAATTTGACATAAAAAAGTGTAAATATTTTCATAGTTATTATTTCTTAAAAACACACTTTCTGTTTTAACAACGGGAATTAATTTTAAATTAATTTCTGCCACTTTTTTGTTATTAATTTGGAAAAATTAATTCCATATTTAAAATATGTATTTAAAAATTGTTTAAATAGGTAACTTTTATTTTTAAACATAATTAATATTTACTTTAGTAAATATTATATTTACCGCGGTTAAAGGGTAAATCCTGTAAAATAGGGTAAACAAATAATATTATTATAATATAAAATTAACCAAACATGTGTCATATTCCTATTTTTCGATACATTTCCAACTATGGTAATCCTTGGGTAGATTTTTGGACCCCATGGAGTCATATGAGTGTGATAATGACCCTCTATATTAATTAATTTAAATTAAATACAAAAATGTCAAAAACATATATATTTTAGTAAAACAATTTTTACATGGGGATATATAAGTTATATTTTAGACTATAAAAACTCATTAGAAATATAAAAATATTTCCTACATAATTATATTTTAATTAAAATTTTAATAAATTAAATAATTAAATTTATTAATCACACAATGATGATGTTGTTATTACCTAATTAACGAACGAATCAAACAAATGGTATCGTAAAAATTAAAATAAATATAATTTTAATGATTTGATTCCATACATGAATTTTATAAGTTAATATGACATTTTATGATTGTTTAAATAAATTTTTGTTCTATGTAATAATGTTTTGTTCACTTTCACAAAAAATCAAATACCAAATAGTGTCAAAATTGACATAAATTAATGTTTAAAACAAATACTATATTATTGGTTGATATAATATTCTTAAAAATATAAAGTTCATCCCAAGGGATTAAATAATATTATATATGTCATTAATTAACCACTTGAGGTTCTCTTAGAATATTATTGTATGTTTATCAACCATATAGTGTAAAAATACAAAAAGACGCGGTAAAAGTTAAACTATTTAACTAAGAGTTAAAAATAAAATATAAGGTTAAAATAGTAACCTAAACATGTCTAAAAACTATTAGTTGAGATTATTTAAACCAATAACCACATAGTTATATAAATATAATCATTTGGAGGAATTATAAACATTCAATTATTATATAAAAAACTAATATTTTAATATGTTCCTAAAGTGACCCTCACCCCTCATATAAAAGGGCACTTCCCCTTCCCTCAAAATCACACATCAAAAGCCATTGGGATCGTCCAAAAACTACCCAAATATCATCCCAAATTCCCTCAAATCAACCTAGAGTCCTTACTTTGATCATAAAGACAACATATGGATCCATTTTGATCAACTCAAACGGAAACACCCGAAGAAGAGGTAATAATTTCACCACCTTCTTTCAAGTTATTTTCTTCTTCCACTTCATCTTTCTTTGTTTTTTCATACCAAAATAATAAATATAGTACCTCCTACATAATTATATGTATTTATATATATGTTACAACGATATTATTTATTCTATCCATCCTATAAATGACAAAGTCACCATACGTGCGTACGTAAGGATTACATTCTCCACGTCGTGGTGTAGTTTGTTATTCAAACACTTCATTATCTGGGTGGGTATAATAATGATTATAACTGATGTAAATAATAAATATAACATTTTAATAATTCTTTAAATATTATACATCATCCTATTACATAATATTTCACCATAAATATAATAATATTGTTGCTCGTGCGTATGTACGGATTACCGTATCCATGAAGCGATGATATTCATTCCCATGTTCACTATTAAATGATGATAATAAAAATATATATTATTAATAAGTATGTAATATATGACATAATAATGATACTAGAGAGATATATATATATATATAGTTATGTATGTATGTACTTTTATATATCTTATTTACTTACTTCAATTCAATATGATATGAAAACAGAAACTGCGTTTATGCGTACGTACGACCTACCATCTTCAAAAATGGTGCCTTCCATTTCATATATCTACATTTTATAAATATTAATATTATAAATATATATTATATATAAATCATGTTTAATATTCTGGAAATATTTAAATCATAATCTAAATGATATGATCAAAATAACAAGTTATAACACGTACGATAATGAAAGCGATTATTAGCAGAAATGTTTATTTAAATGAAATCATTATTAAATGGTTAGTATAAAGCCATAAATGAATAATTTATGATATAATAAATATGAATATGGTTCTCTTATAATTTAATAACATACTATGGTCATTATACAGGAGGTTAAATGTACCCTCAGCTAATGGAAAGTGCAAGGTAAGGGTTAATTTCACAATCTATTTATTATCCGAGATTGTTTTTACGTAAGTATCTAGTGGGAAATATTTATTATCCATGTCCATTTTTCATAAAATAGTTTTCAATGGGATTATTTGTAAGGGAATTTTTACTAAAACATCATTTTAAATGTTTTAATGATTTATTCTTCTAAACCTTTCTCATTAATGTCCATGTTTTCAAAATGGTTTTAAGGATTTATTTATATAGACATGAATGTTTTTGGAATGTGAATTCCTTTAAAATGTTTCAATATGGTATGGGACACTTTGAATAAAAAATATATTTTAAATTACTTCATTTATATGACTTTTAAATTATTTCATAAAAAAAGGATATTTCTCTCTAAGATTTTTACTGATCATTTTCAACTATGACAACATCCTTTACAAAATATTATGCTTAATCAAGGTTGATTTATTATGATAAAAATATTCTATTTGTATTGAATGTTTTGTGATATGTTTGACTGTAGATGTTTTACTTTTATACCATTCTTGGTTTATGGATAAACTATTTACATTTCATATTCTAGTTTTAATACGAATGTGTATGTTATGTTTAAACATTTTCATATGAGGAATTAATTGGACTTAGTAAGTGACAGATGGAGCCTGATATAGCTTCATGATGCATTTGTAGGTCTCATGAGAAAAACTAGATTCTTGGAACAAGGCCTTGAAAAAATCTTATTTCTAGTATTGGCACAGGGCCTTGACTATGTGGTTTTGAAGTCTATCATTTTGCATTCCATCATTATGAAATTATCTATAGATATTACTTGTGATTATTCGACTAGTAGAATATCCATGTGAATATGTAAATGGAAATATTTAATTTATATTTTCCATATCATGATGATTTTTATGATTAAAATCATTTTTTAGTTTTATATATTTCATTAAATGTTTATACTTATTTATGAAAGATTTCTCTATATTGTTATCCTTCCTGAGCATCTGAACTCACATCTTTCTATGTTTTATTTTTTCCAGGATGTAAATAATTATATTATGACTGACATGTAGGGATAATATAAGGGATATGAATTTGGTCAATGGAGACACTTTTGTTGTTGTTTTTTCATTTTGTACTGTAATAAAATGTTCATGTATGTAATCTATTTTCCAAGACTGCTAGACTGATTGGAACTTCGGGACTTGATTCCTTGTAATCACGCCAATGTATTAAAATAATTCACTGACTCTGGGTAACTGGGGTTGGGGCATTACATTTGGTATCAGAGGATGTTTATTAATAACCATCGAATCTACATTTAGAAAAACTCTGATTAGAGAACATTACCTTAAGATATACTTTGAGAATTAGTATAGAAGAACATCCAAAAAATTTGGTAATGTAGATATTATGTGGATTTTCCGTGCAATACATCCATGTTTGGATATGAGCAGGTAGAGGCGGCTCTAACATAGATGTACCTAGGAGTGAAAACTCTGAAAAAGAGTTTTGGGCTTGACCCAGGGTATCCTGGTACATGACAATGGGCCTTCCTGGACTGTTATTTACTACAATATTGTGGGATATTATTAGGATAATTCACAATTTATTTACAAACCATTATGAAGGATATATGAGTAAATATTCCAGAAAAAAACCCATTTTTATGATTATGAGACTAGATGTGTGAAAATATTCAATTAATGTTGAGAATTTTTCTAGTTTTTGGATTATATAGTATGATAAGATATAACCTAGTATGTGTCGTCATTTAGAAATGGCACCCAATAGAAGTAATTAGAACTCCAGAAAAATTCATAATCTAAAGGGTAAGAAGGATCATATCATTCATAGTCTTAAGACATCATTTAGAAGGGAAA
Organism: Viscum album; assembly: GCA_963277665.1. Lineage (NCBI taxonomy): Eukaryota > Viridiplantae > Streptophyta > Magnoliopsida > Santalales > Viscaceae > Viscum > Viscum album. The sequence continues at coordinate 1,671,298,173 of OY728121.1, read as the reverse complement.
TAGACTCTCATGTATTCTCATCATATGAAGAAATAGTATCATGTGTTTATTGTATAAGTGAATAATTCTCTATGTCCTATGGGTTTGAAGAGAAGCATGAGAAAAAAAAGATTTTATAGAGAAGGATGGATAAAGGGAAGAGAGGAAAGAATGATTTTCCCATATGTGATAACTGTGGAAAGAATCACCTTGGTAAATTATTGAAGGTAATGGGAATTTTTTATAAGTGTGGATAAAAAGGACACCATGTACGTGATTGAAAGGGTAAGAAAAAGGTTTCAAATGTACAATGTTTCATCTGCAAGGAGTTGGGACACAACATGAAGCAATTTCCAAATCATCAGAGTATACCTCAAGTGCTGCAATTGGATAATAATCAAGTTATGATACTACTGAAGATGAAGAGGAATGATTATAGTTATAATGTTTTTATTAAAGTATTACGTCATTTGAGTATTTCATTAATGATTTATGTGTTATAAGAATTATATAGTATAAAAGGATTGTATTGTAGTATAATTTCATTAAGGACTTGAGATTGTGTGGAACCAAGAAAAGTGAAACAATAGGGTGTTAAATGTTTCGGAAAATATATGGTTGATAGAAATATAAACCATAATATGGTTCTGATACTGAGGTAGTGATTTTGGAAAAATATAATATTGATTTGGTTAAATTATATTAGATTTTATTTACTACCTTGAAACTAATTAATGATTTGTATATTCCATCATTGTTGGAGTTTACAAAATTTTTGGATATAAGGAGTATATCCAGTATTCTATATGGAATAAAGGATCATGAATGTAATCAATATGGTTTTATGGTAATTCAGGGTGTTACTGTGTTTTAAAAGAATACATGATGAAGGTATTCACTTGTTATTACGTGGAAAAAAGGATCTTCATGAGGTTTAACTTCCTTATAAATACTGGACTGTGAGTTTAAACCGACGTATTTTAGATAAGTCTAAAGGTGGGAATTTATTAATTTTGACATTGGATACTATTTTTAAGGATAAATAATTTCTTGAGATTATTTTTGGATTGCCATAAAAAGGATAACCTGTAGATCGAGCAACAACCTGTCACATCCGGCAAGGCCGTGAGAGTTGAACTCGCAACCGAAGGGAAAAAATGACGGATCACCACCCACTAGCATATGTGATGTCATAGTTTGTATACTGTTGTTTTTTAAAATGGGCAGACAAATGAATTATAAATTCATTTTTTTAGAACCCTATATGATTATGATAAATATAATATTTTTGAGTTCCATTATCTTCTGTACTGAAATATGAGTTTGTGGTAGAAATTAGATAAAGGATGGAACTCTACATGTTATGTATTCTTATTATACTTATTCTATGTAGAAATCAATTCATAGCCTTTATGGAAGGTATCATAAAACCGAAAATTTGTTATCCTAATACCTTATGTTTTGTTGAACCGAGGATATTTTAAAACACCATAGATTGATGGCTTTGAGGCCCTCAATTTTACACTTATTTGTGATTGATTCCCTCAATAACTCTCTATAAATATTTATGGTTTTCCTCAAATTACGTGTCTCTAATTTCCACCTATTTTCTCCTAATCGAGATCATAATTTCCTGGTGACATTTTCATTTCCCTTTCCCTCTTATTAAGACTAAATTTTATTAACCCAATTTCCGATGTGGGTTTTCCACAAAGGTATTTTTCTATTTTTAACATTTTGTTTTCAAAGAACAATTTCATATTGTGATGACACAATTTATTGAAGGAGGGGATAATGTAACCCCACAATATTTCATATTACATTATCTCATCAATGTAATTCAATTGCTTGCGCTACAAGCAATACCAAGTTGGAGCGCACCACAGCTTACCAAAATAGTCGTTCAAAAATTGGTTATGAATCGCATTAACTGTATTTTAAAACTTATATACTCTATATAATTTTAACATCCATTTTATGTATTTCTTAGACATAATATAAGAAGAAATTCATTTTTTTAGATAAAAGAAGTATTTTTTAGAAAATGAAAATTTACCCCCTTTTAATGGAGAACCCTTTTTAAAACCAATATTTGACACTTTTATATATTCAATTTAGTGAAATTAAATTCTTCTTTAAAAGACAGACATAAAAATATAGTTTGGATAAATTTTTGGTACTTTTCTGATAACTTTCATATTTTTATGAATAGTGAAAAAATACAAAATTATAATTAAAAACAAATTTTTTAATTGAAATAATTTATAGGATTAAATTATAAATTTTAGTGGTTTAAAAGTATAATTAGAATATAATTTTATCATTTAATATAAAATATGTCATTGGATGTAATTTCAAATTTAAACTGGGCATAAACAAGTGTCAATCTTTGGATAGTTATTATTTCTTAAAAACAGACATTCTATTTTAACAACGAGAATTAATTTTAAATTAATTTCTGCCACTTCTGTGTTTTGGATTTTGAAAAATGGATTCCATATATGGAATATATATGTAAAAATTGTGCAAATAGGTAACTTTTATTTTTAGACATTATGAATAATTACATCAGTAAATATTTTTTTTACCATAGTTAAAGAGTAAATCCTATAAATTATTGTAAAAAAATAATATTATAATAATAATAAATTACCCTAAAATGTGGCTAATTCATATTTTATGATAAATTTATGACCATGGGAATCTTTGGGTAGATTTTTTGACCCCATGGAGCCACATGAGAGTGATAATGACACTTTATATTAATAAATATAAAGTAAAGTCAAAAATGACATAAACATATTTTTTTTTGAAAAATAATTTTTTCTTGTGGTTATATAAGTTATCTTTTCGACAATAAATACTCATTAGAAAAATAAAAATATTTCCTACATAATTATATTTAATTTAAAATTTTTATACTTTAAATAATCAAATTTATTAATGACACAATGATGATGCAGTAATTACTTTATTAATGAATGAATCAAATAAATGGTATTGTAAATATTAAAATAAATATAATTTGAACGTTTTGACTCCATAAAATAATTTTATAGGAGCATATGGAAATTTATTTTTGATTTAATGAATTTTTTCGATGTAATAATGTTTTTGTGACTTTTACAAAAAACAAATACCAAATAGTATCAAAATTGACATAAATTAATTTTTAAAACAAATACTATATTGTTTGTTGATATAATATTCCTAAAAATCTAAGTATAAGCCAATGGGATTATATAATATTATATATGTCATTAATTAATCACTTGAGATTATCTAGGAAGTTTTGATTATGTTTATTAACCATATAGTGTATGAATACAAGAAGACGCGGTAAACGTTAAACTATTTAACTAAGAGTTAAATCTAAAATATATGGTTAAAATAGAAACCTAAACTTGTCTAAAACCTATTGGTTGAAATTATTTATACCCATAAACATATAAGGTTCTAAATAAATTCATTTTTATCCATTATAATCCGAAAATTATTGTATAATAAACTAATATTTTAATATTTCCCTAAAGTGACCCTCACCACTCTTATAATAGGGCACTTACCCTTCTCTAAAAATCACACCTCCAGTGCCATTTGAATCAGACAAACCCTGACTAAATATACTCCCAAATTCCCTCACATCAATCTAGATTCCTTACTTTGATCGTAAATCCAACCTATGGAACCTTTTTGACCAACTCAAAAGGAAACACACGAAGAAGAGGTAATAATTTCACCACCCTATTTCAAGTTATTTTCTTCTTCCACTTCCTCTTTCCTTGTTGTTTCCATACCCAAATAATAACTCCATTATCTCCAACATAATTTGATGTTATTATAAATATGGTACAATGATATTCATTATTCTATATATCCTATAAATGACAAAGTCACTATACGTGTGTACGTAAGGCTTACGGTCTTTACATCGTGGTGTGGTTTGTTATTCAAACACTTCATCATTTGGATGGGTATAATAAGGAGTATTACCTGTGTAAATAATAAATATAAAATTTTAATTATTCTTTATATATGATATACCATCCAATTACATATGATTTCACCATCAATATAATGATATTGTCACTCGTGCGTACGTACGGATTACCGTTTCCACGACGCGATGAGTTTCATTCCCACATTCACCATTCAACGATGATTAGAAAAATATATATTATTAATAAGTATGTAATATATGACATAATAATTCCACTGGATATATATATATATATTTTCTTGTGTGTGTGTGTATGTACTTACATATATCTTATTCACTTACTTCTGTTCAATGTGATATGAAAACAGAAACCGCATTTATCCGTAAGTACGGCCTACCGTCCCCATAAATAGTGCCTTCCATTATATATATATATATATATTATAAATATTTATATTATATATATATGATATATAAATCATGGTTTATATTATCTAAGTATTTAAATCATAATCTAAGTGATACGATCAAGAATAACAAGTTAAAACACGTATGATAAAGAAAGCAATTATTACCCAAAATGTTAATTTAACATGGAAATAAATATTAAATGGGTAGTAAAAAGTCATAAATTAATCATATATGATATAATAAATATGAATATGGTTCTGGTATAATTCAAAATCATACTATGGTCATTATATATGAGGTTAAACGTACACTCATCCAAAGGAAAGTGCAAGGTAATGGTTAATTTCACAATCTCTTTATTATTCGAGGTTGTTTTTACATAAGTATCTATTGGGACATATTTATTATCCATATACATGTATCATAAAAGAGTTTTCAAAGGGATTATTTTTAAGGTATTTTTTACTAAAACATCATTTTAAATGTTTTAAATATTTATTATTCTAAACCTTTATCATTAATGTCCATGTTTTCAAAATGGTTTTAAGGATTTATTTATATGGACATGAATGTTTTTAAAATGTTAATTCCTTTCAAAAGTTTCAAAGTGGTATGGGGAACTTTGATTAAAAAATATATTTTAATTGACGTCATTTATATGAATTTTAAATGATTTCATAAAAAACTGATATTTCTCTCTAACATTTTTACTGATCAATTTCTACTATGCCAACATCCTTTACGGGATATTATTCTTGGTCAAAGTTGATTTATTATGATACAAATCTTCCATATTGTATTGAAGGTTTTGTGATATGTTTGACTATGGATGTGGTATTTTTATACCATTCGTGGTTTATGGATATAGTATTGATATTTTATATTCTAGTTTTAATACAAATGTTTATGTTATGTTTAAACCTTTTCATATGAGGAATGCATTAGACTTTGTAAGTGAAGGGTGGAGCCCTCTTGTAACACCCCGAGATTTTATAAGATATATTCTTTTTAATTTATTCCATATCATTTGTTTTACTCTACACGAAGATTATCTTGCGCCATACACAACACCGTATTAGCTTGCAGTATACGCAACACTAATCTTGGATCGTGTTACACACAATTTCAATTTTTTATAGTATTTATTCTATGCAACATTTAGTGTATATATATATATATTCAATGTATAAATGAAATATGGTCATATTTTGTTATACAGAAAAATAAAGGAATCATGCACTACACGCAACCCTGACTTGGCTTGCATTACACCCAATCTTGACCTTCCATGGTAGCGTCTGTTGTACGCAATACCGGGTTTCACTAAACGATGATATATTGTTATAATAATATTCTGAACTAGCCGTTATGAATATTAGTATCTAAATTTTGAATTTTATTACATTATTATTCATCATACACATTTTCTAGATCATGGTATAAGAACAAAATAAAACTTTTGGCTAAAATAAGTATTTTTCAAAAAATGCAGTTTTGCCGCCTTTTGATGGCGCACCCACATTAAATCTAGTTTTTTGACATGTTTATAAGTTCAATTTGAAAAAATAAATTTATTATTTGGAATCAGGATATAAAAATTTACTTTGGCTAAATTTTTAATATTATTCTGATAACTTTCATATTTTAATGAATAGTAAAAACACGTTATATGTTAATTAAAAACAACTTTCTTCATCGTAATAATTTATATGGTTAAATTATAATATTGAACTGTTTTATAGTATAAATAGAATATATTTTTATAATTTAATATAATTTATGTCATTGCCATTAATTTTACATTGAATTCACATGTAAAAACATTTCAATCTTTTACAATGTTTTAACTTTTAAAACTCGTTTTCTTAACAATGGGATTAATTTTAAACTAATTTCTGCAACTTCTGTGATTTGAATTAGGAAAAATGGATTCCATATTTGGAATCAGTAGGTCCAAATTATGTTAATTGGCTACATTTAATTTTTGGGCACTATGAATATTAACTACGGTAAATTTTATTTACCGTGGTTAATGGTAAATCGGGTAATTGAGGGTAAATATAATATTATAAATTTATCCTAACACTTGTCTTAATATAATTGGATGATTATATTTCGTCCTATGGTATATTTGGGTCGAAATGTAATCCATTTGAACCCATTTGGATGTGATTAAGACCTTTAATTTATTTTATTTAAATGAAAGTGAAATATGTCCCGCTCAAACTTTAATAATTTAAATATTTTTAATATAAGGTTATACAAAATATAAATTAGTTTATAAATATTCATTTGAAATTTAACTTTTTTTTCTTTATCATGGTTATTTATTTGTAATTTTTAAGCATTATTTATTTACCTTATTAGCTTATACATTAATGATGCATACATTATATATTTATTGAAAAATCAATAATATAGTTATTATTAAAATAATAATACACATAAAAATCCACAAAAACCTGACCAAGACTTATTGGTGGTGTATATATAAACCCTAAGCATCCAATTTCCGAATTGGTGACCATTTGTATCTTTATAATAAAGATTATGACACTTATATTGTTTTATTTTAAATGATTCCAAAGATGTCAACTTCATAATTTAATAAATATAACAATTTATATGTTGTGATTTTAAGATGATAAATTCGAGTAAATTTATTATTATAAAATCTATGAGATTTATCTTCATCATAGGTTTTTATTTTTAATTCTTATGCAAAAATAATTATATTAAATAATTATACAAAAATGTTGTACAAATAATTTTATTAAGAGATATACCAAATAAATGGTTTTAAAAATTTTAAAATAAATATTATATGAACTATTTAATGTTCTCCACGAATTTTATATGAATATATGATATGTTTGGAATCTATAAAATACTTTTTTTATAATATATCCTATGTGTGGTTTTTGTTTAAATTAAAATAAAATAATAATGTCAAAATTGACACTATTGTATTTTATAAAAATAATATATTATAAATTTAATTAAAAATCACAAAATATTTAAAAAGTATAAATTGAAATTTATATGGTCAAAAAGATCATAAATTACACAATTATAGACTATTCACAACACATAATTAATTATTTATGTCAAATTTAAAATTAGAGTCTTATTACAAAAAATTAAATTAAATTGATTAATTAAGGATAAATCATGTTGATAATGTTTAAAATAAATTCCCAACAGGTCTAAATTTTATTTTTTGATGATATTACAACCATATATCATCTAATCTTCATATTTGAGTCATTTTTGAGGATTTTAATGAGGTTGAATTTATTATAAATTAATATTTCTTATGTTACCATAGTTGTCGCTCTCCTACCTTATAAAAGGAGCACCCCTTCCCTCTTCTTTTCACACCCTTTGTGCCATGAAGCTTCGACAACCTCTGCCAATTATTCATCTCAACGTCTATAGTTATATCATAGTGATTCTGGTCTTCCCAAAAGACCAACACTAGTGCCCTAAGAAGAAGTTTAAATGAGGTGCGTTGAAGAAGAGGTAATCTCTTCTACCGATTCTTTCAAGTTTCTTTCTTCTCCATCTTCTTCTTATTTAGTTGTTTCATTATAAAGTAATAAAATCAGTATTAATTATATACTCATATGTTATTATAAATATGAAACAACTTTATTTCACCTTCTATCCATCCTATGGAAAACAAAATCAATGCGTGTGCCTATGTACGGAATACTATTTTCACGCCGTGGTGTAATCTATTTTTCCACCACCACTTTACTTGGATGGTTATAATGGTGTAAAGAATAAATTTATTTGGTTATTATAACATAATATTAATTCTATGATATTATATCATCCACTCCAATTCCATTCAATAAATATGGGAACGATATCATTGCTCGTGCGTACGTACGGATTACCGTCTCCACGACGCGATGAGATTCATTTTCCATGTTAACAAGTCTAGAATGATTATAAAGTATATATAATAAGTAATAATGAGATATATGACATAATAATTCTACTATATTTATGTATATATATAATTTTGTCCTCTAATTACTTCCATTTAATTCAATAAGGAAACGAAAACAGTGTTCACGTGTACGTACGGCCTACCGTCTCCATTAATGGTGTATTTCTTTCCATTTATTGATCTATTAAATATATATGTATATTATGAATATATATTATATATAAATCATTTTTTACATTCTGGATGTAAGTAATCATGATCTACGTAATCATATGAATAATTACAAGATAAAACACGAATGATAAATGAAACGATTTTACCCAAAACATTATTTTAACTTGAATTTACAAAAGAAAGGGTAAAATAAAATCATAATTGAACCATATATTATATAATTAAAAGGAATATGATTCTATAATAAGTCAATGACATTATTTAAATCATTATACAAGAGGTTAGGATACATACGAAGCATATCAGCCATAATGTAAGGGATAATTTTGCAATCTCATTTTTTATCCGAGATTTCTTATATGTAAGTATTTAATTGGGTTATATTTTTCATCCATGTCCATAAAATGTTTAATATTATTCCATTTATGTTTAATGTCATTATTACCATTCTTTGACTTTTACTTTGTGTTATAGATGGAATCTTTATTTTATTTACTATAAGCGGTACTTTTTGACTTTTCCGTTAAAAGTATGAGGAGAATGTTTTTTTTAATTTGTACGGCATGAACGGTTTTTTACGGTTTCATAACACCTTTTTCCATGAAGATTACTCTACAAGATTTCATGAATATTATAAACAAAATCCTATTCTTTTAAAATTTCATGGCAATTTTTGAAAATAAAATTACTTTGAATAAGAAAGGATATTTTCCTCATGAATTTATTGCAAGTGTTTCATCAAGACCATTTTCCATCACAGATGAAATTATTTCATATGTGTATGTTTCAATTATAATGTCTCTATGATTTTCATGGTTTCAATTCTCTTATGATGAAATGATATCCATTTGTTTTATATTAATTATGTAATGATGGGATGATGTTTATAAACCCATTTTATTCCTTGTGTTATGATGAATGATTAATGTTTATGTTTTGTCACGTGTAAGAATGATTTCATTATGAGATGGTTGGGACCTATATCTCCCTACAATTCATTGGGTAAGGATTTATATCTCATGAGATAGACATGGATGGAACAGAAAGTAATTCCAGTTTAGTAATACAGGGCTGGAAGAGCTAGTAAACCCGGTTCAGTAAGGGACATTGTCCACTAAGATGGTCGTGGTAGCAATACCCTGGATACTATAGAAATCATAACATGTGTTTAATGGTTACCATAATTACATGTTTTATTCCCATTTTATTTTATCAATTTTGATGTTCCATTATGATCTATGTCTTATGCACTGCCATATTTTATGACATTGCTCAAGCTTTTGATTTTAAACATTATGTTCATGTCTTTATTTTCAAATGTATATGGTTTGTTTTATTCTATCCATGCTTACCATTAATGATCATTTAAGCTCACCCTTTATACGTTTTCTTTTCCCCATGATATAAATAATGGTTTTAGGTAAAAAAGGAAGATATTTATGGGAGATGTTGAAGATCTTTCACCAATATTAGAAGATTATATTCCGAGTTTCCAAAGACACTAAACTATTACGATCCTTTGGTGTTTGTTTTTGTTATGTATTAGCTATTCTTCAAAAGTAATGTAATGTCTATGTACGTCAAGCTTTGGGCCTCTACATCGCTATAGCTCATAGATGCATCGGTAGGTCTCATGAGACAAACTAGTGTCTTAGAACAAGGCCTTGAGTAAATCTTATTTGTAGTCTTGGCACAAGGCCTTGACTATGTGGTTATGAATTCTAGCATTATACATTCCATTATTATGAAATTATCTATTGATATTACATGTGATTATTAGACTAGTAAAATATCCAAATGAATAAGTTATTGTAATTATTTGATTTATCATTTCCATATTATGATAAAGATTAAGTTTAAAATCCTTTTAATTATTTTTATACATTGTCGTAAATGTTTATGCTTATTTATAAAAGTTTTCACTATATTTTTATCCATACTGAGAATCTGAGCTCATCCCTTTCTATGTTTTATTTTTCCCAAGATGCGAAGAAGTATATTATGACTGACCTATAGGGATAAGATAAGGGATATGAATGTGGTCAATGGTGACAATGTTGTTGTTGTTTTTCATTTTATAATTTAATGTAACATTCATGTATATAATCTATTTTCCAAGGCTGTTAAATTGATCAGTCCTTCGAGGCTTGATTACTTATAATCATGCCAATGTATTAAAACATTGTACCAACATTGGGTAACTGAGGTTGGGGTGTTACAGACTTGTTGGGAAGGTGTTGTTGAAAGAAAACTTGTTGGCCCAGAACATGATGAGGAAACAATGGAAAAGGTGAAGATTATCCAAACCCACATCAAAACAACTTAATGTAAGAAAAAGAGCTATGCCGATACTCAGAGGAAGGATTTAAAATTTCAAGAAGGAGATCATCTTTTCATGAAGGTATCTCCATGGAAGGGTGTTATACGATTTGGTAAGAAGGGTAAATTGAGTCCCAGGTACATCGGACCATTATAAATTCTAGAACGAATTGGAGTTGTAGCTTATCATTTGACAATGCCTCCAAATCTCTCCAAAGTTCATGATGTGTTCCACCTATCACGGTTGAGAAAATACATGTCTAACCCAGTGCATGTAATCACCTATGATGAAATATCACTAGAAAACAACTAGTCTTATTGCAAAGAGCCTATCATAATTATTGATACCAGATAACAAGTGATGTGAAACTGGATGACTCATCTGGTAAAAGTTTTATGGAGAATCTATAATATGGAAGATGCAAAATGAGAACCCAAGGAACTTATGATGGAGAACCACCCGAATAATTTTATACAGTAATATTCTATAAATTTCAAGGATGAAATTAATTTAAGGAAGTGAGAATGTAACACCCCAAGCTTCCATGGTACATTTCACTTTGAATAATGCAGCAGCTTGCGTTGTACGCAACATTGAGTTTTAAAACACCACGACCAATCAAACTATCCATTATGAATAGTAATAGAAACTTTTTGAAATTTTCTAAATTTTATTTTTCAAAATGGACTTCAATTTTCGATTCAGAATATAAAAATAATCTTAGGATGAAGTTTTGGAATTTTTCTAAGAACGTTCAATTTTTGATGAATAGTGAAAAACAATGTCTTATTGTTTAAAACCGAATTTTCATTTAAATAATTAGTTATTTTATTTTAATTTATTTTAGGTCAAAATAGATACATAATACCAATATATTTTCATCATAATTCATTGGATTCACTTTATAATAATTGTACATATATAAAATTTTATCAAACTTTTTAACGTCTTTTACCCACCTTCAAGGAGCATATGAAAATTTGCATAAAACATAATTTTACTGCTTCTATGAGTTGAATTTCCAAAATCTGAGACACACAGTTAACATCAGTATGTAAATTTTTTTTCAATAGGATGAAAATAATTTTTTATGAATATTAACTTTTTACTTTTATTTACCACAGTTAAAAGTAAATAGGGTAATTAAGGGTAAAAATGATATTATAATTACCCTAAAATGTTTCCGTACTCTATTATATAAGTTTAATTACACAAAAAACAACCTTATAAATAAAATATGATCCCATTTGGTCCAATTTTATTAGATTAGAACATTTATTATTATTTTATTTAAAGAAGAGTTAAAAGAGTTAAATTCAAAGCTTAAAAACTAAACCGTTTTAATACAGGGTTATTCATAAGATAAATTAGACTATAAATACTATTTATAAAGAAAAAAATATTTCTTACATAATGGTATTTTATTTATAATTTTTAGACATTAAATAATTAAATCTATTTATGACAAAATGATGATGCAGTAATTACCTTAATAATGAGAGATTAAAATAATTGATATTATAAATATCCAAATAAAAGTAAATTAAAACTTATGATGAATTACACTAATTTTCTAGGTAGATATGTAATGTTAGGGTTGATTAAAAAAAAATTCGAAGTGATAAATTTTTAACGGCATTCAAAAAAATCAAATACGAAATAGTGTCAAAATTGACATAATTGATTTTTAAAAGAAAATACTATATTATTAATTTATATAATTCTCCGAAAAATATAATATTAGGCCAGAGGACGTATATAAGTTTATATATATTAATATTGAACCACTTGGGGTTCTGTTAGACTGTTATAGTATGATTATTAACCATATAACAAAAAAAATTCAAAGAGATATGGTAAATGTCAAACTATTTAACTAAGAGTTAAATCTAAAATATAAGGTTAATATGGTGACCAAAACCTGTATAAAACCTATTCTTTGAGTGTTTTTCAAACCATACCTTCCATATCCTATAAATAAATAATTTTTGAGCATTCAAAAACCAAAAATGATTTTATAATAAAATTATATTTCAAGCTTTTCCTAAAGTAACCCTCACCCCTCTTAAAAAATGGTACTTCTCCTTCTCTTAATTTCACTCTTCCAAAGCCATTTTTTCCACAAAACCCTACCCATATATCCTATAAAATATCCTACCTTCATCCTGGAGTCCATACTTGGATCAGAAAGCCTTCTTAAGGAGCCCTTTTGATAAACTCAAAAGGAAACACCTAAAGAAGAGGTAACATTTTCACCACCCTCTTTTAAGATGTTTTCATCTTTCACTTACTATTTCATTGTTTTTTCCATAAAAAAATAATAAATATAGTACCCTATACATACTATAAAGTTATTATAAATACGGTATAACCATATTAATTATTCTATCCATCCTATGAATGACAAAGTCACCATACGTACGTACATACAGCTTAACGTCCCCACGTCGTGGTGTAGTTAGTTAATCAAACACTTCATTATTTGGATCAGTATAATAATGAGTAAAATTTATGTAAATAATAAATATAACATGTTAATTATTATTTATATATGATATAATGTCCAATTACATACTATTTACTCATGAATATAATGATATTTTTGCTCGTGCATACGTACGGATTACCGTCTCCACGAACGTGATGAGATTCATTCCCCATTGTAATAATTCAAGAATAATTTTCATTTTATGATTACAAATAATGTTTAATAACTTAATATAATTCTGGATATAAATCAAATACATCCTTTCCATAATAAACATGTCTTACGTAACCAATCACATAAAGGAAAATGAATCAGTTAACACCCAAAACGATGATATTACTGAAATATTATTAACAAAGCAATATTATAGGATCATATATGATTTCATATTTATGTATATAGTTCCTTTATAATTTAATATCAATGATTTACCTATTATACAGGAGGTTAACATAGCCTCAAACATGGAAAAGTACAAGGTAAGGGTTAATTCTATAATCTCTTCATTATCCAAGGTTGTTAATACGTAAGTATCCACTGGACCTATTTATCATCCACATCCATGTTTTCCTATATTTTTAATTAAAAAAATTTACTATTAAGTATACTATGAGTTAAATTCATATAAACGCTTATTTTACCATATTTTTTTGAATGGAATCTTTCCATCGTTTTCGAAACATGGTATTTTGTGACCTTTTTGACAAAATTATGGTAAGAATGTCTTTTTTTAACTTATATAAAGGGTGTGGCAATTTTCCATCGTTATAACATCGATGAAGCTTCTCAAAAAATATTATAAGAATATTTTCAAAATAAATTTTTCCTTTTATAATTATGTGACTTTTAAATGATTTCAAAATATAAAGAGGTATTTATTTCAAATAGTTTTCATTTCATCTATGTCAACATCCTTTGATAGATTTTAAACTTGTTTTAAGTAGATTTATTATGATATAAATCTTCCATATTGTGTTGAAGGATTTGTGATATACTTTACTATGGATGTGTTATTTTTATATCATTCACGGTTTATGGTTAATGTATTAACATTTGGTATGATATTTTTAATATGAATGTTTATGTTATGTTTAAACCTTTTCATATGAGAAATGCATTGGACTTTGTAAGTGATGGGTGGAGCTCGCTATAGCTCCTTGATGCATCGGTAGGTCTCATGAGACAGACTAGTGTCTTGGAAGAAATGCTTGACAAAATATTATTTGCAATCTTGTCACAAGGCCTTGACTATGTGGTTATAGAGTCCAGTATTATGCATTCCATCATTATGAAATTGGCTATTGATATTGAATGTGGTTATTAAACTAGTAGAATATACATGTGAATAAGTAAATGGATTATTTAAATTATATTGGACATATTATGTAGAAGTTTATGTTTAAAAGGAATATGTTTTAGTCTTATACATTGCCTTAAATGTTTATGCTTATTTATGAAAATTTCCGCTATATTTTTTTCCTTACATAGCATCTGAGCTCACCCCTTTCTATGTTTTATTTCTCCCAAGATGCGAAAAATTATACTATGACTGACCTACAGGGATAGTATAAGGGATGTGAATGTGGTCAATGGAGACAATGTTGTTGTTTTTTTATTTTATAATGTAATGTAAAACTTATTAATATATCTAGTACTTCCAAGATATATAAAATTATTGGTCTTTTGGGATTTGATCCCTTGAGATCATGCCAATGTTATATAATAATGCACTGACTCTGGGTAACTGGGGTCAGGGCATTACAAAAATGGTGTGGGGTGTGTGTTGGATTTTTAAAGTGGGAAAATGGTTTTATTAAATAAAATGTGAAAACCCAATTATTATAACTATATTTCAAACTTGTGTTAATTGGCTATTTTGGGAAAGAGAACACTTGGTTTTTGTGGTGATTACCTACTATGTTGTTATCTCACACCGTACTTATACCATATAGTATTGGTAGACCCGACATTTGTTATAGGCTCTAGCTCCCCAGATTATGTTCTCATTATTATATAAGTTTGGTCTTATTGTTGGAGGTTACCAAGAGGTCACATGAAGATATAATTGGCATAACCCAATTTTAGTTTTGTAATCATTTTTTTGTTTTTCCTCCATTTGTATTCGTATCTAGATATATTTATATATTTATTTCTGTTCAGTTGTTTGCTATTTTCTACATGTTTAGTTTGATTATTTAATTTAATTTATAATGATTTTTTGGATGAAATCATTACCACTCTATTTTTATTTGATTCTCATCACTAGTTTCCAGCCAGTGGGGATTTGGAATACCCTCCAGGCTATGTCGCAGATTAGTTCTGTTGTCGGGTTGGATGAAATCCCATGTTGGTTCCGGAAAAAATAGTATCATAGGGGGGTTTTGTTATTTGGGGTGTCTGGTATTTTGAGATTAGTATTTTTGGGACACGTGAAGTAGGTGCAGGATAAGTGTCATGAACTCATTCTCATTACATACCATGAGTTACTAGCCCTAGTCCGGGATTTGAGTCTTCTACTTTTGTTTTGAATTGAGGGAAAACAACGGAGGTTATTCAGTGTCAAATTGTGATCCCCCATGGATTAGTGAACCATGTGGAGTCCAAGATCACATTTCAAGTCCCTCTTAGTGTTTTGACTTACTTGAGGCATGTCTCAATACCATGTTGCTGATTTAGGAATAGACACTAGTTCCTCATTCGAGTGGTTTGGTATAGGTTGTGCTTCTTCTTGGCATTGGTGGGTGTAATTTTGTTTTGAAAATAAAAATGGGTCTTGAAATGAGAGTTTTTTTTCCAATAAAATGTTTTATATTGGTAATGTGGGTAATTGAGATTAGAAGTTTGTCCCTTTTTTATAAAGTTATTTTTAAAAAGGGAAATGGTTTTAGAAATTGGTTTTTATTTTAGAATGTTGGTTTTATTTTGTGAAAGGTGGATTTTTCATTTGGTAGGTATCGTATAAATGAGGTGGTTTTTAAAATTAACATGGAATGTGGATTTTTGAACAGTAGTGGTTTGGGTTGTGATGGCATTCATCTTTATTCTGAGCTGGTTGTTTTTCCTTAGGTGTTTCTTCCAGTTTATTGTCTTGTTGTTGGTTTTGGATTCATGTTTATTGTGATTTTCAGAAGGCGTCTACCCTAATGGTCTGTAATGTTGCTAATGAGTAATTCCTAATTTCTTGTCCTTCCAGGAAGTTTCATATTTTGTGTAGTGATAAAGTTCTGTTATAGGAATTTATGTGGCTTGAAGAGGCCGATAATGTCTTCATGGTGTTTGAAACTCTCGAAGCTATTAGGGTGTGTGATATTTTTTGGTCTGTTTGAAGGTATATCTTTAGATGAATGCGAGTTTCTCACCCTGGTAACATTACAATTAGGGATGAAATGGGTTGTCTCAAAATCCCTCTTCATCTGATGGTTCAGACCTGAAGAGGTGAATATGAAAAAAGATAAGATCTCATGCGTATTCATCAAAGCTAATTGATTCTGAAGGCCTATGTTTACTGTTTTAAGGAGATTGATTCCTTTTTTTCAGATTCAGTGTCACATGATCTGATGAATACTTAACTTTTCCTTTAGTTTATTTTTCTATGTATCAAATAAAGGGTCCTCTCTTCTATGGACCTTTTTCATGGGATGATTTGGGATGGAGTGTTCTGGGTGAGTTTCTTCCCAGATCACAAATGGTTGGTAATCTAGTGCATCTCATTATTTGAGAAGGATCCCCATCTTGCGAGGAGTGTATGCCAGAGGAACTTTTTCTTAAGGATCCGTCTTCATTAGTTTTGACCTCTAGTTTTTCAGAATTTTTTTTTGTTTCATCGATGTGGTCGATCTAGGCATTCCGAACCCTCATATCACACCCCTCTGAAGACAAGTCATCATTGTGGCTATTTGGGTCATCTGGAGAAGTTCTGCATGAAGCGTTGTCTAAAAAGAAGGATTGATTGGAGGATGTGATGCATTATTTAGATGAAGGAGATGCATATTCAATTAGATCCATAGCCACAGTTCTTTGGGTGAATCTCATTCACATTCAAGAGATTCATGGGGTATGAGAATCCACGACCTATTTTCCTATTTCCTAATTTTTTTCTTCTAGTTTTTATGTTCATATATTATTGTAATAGTGTTAAGGACATGTTATATTGAAATTTAAGAGGATTTATTTATGATAAAAATTTTCCCTATGATTCGATCATTTACCTTAAGCTATTTTATGCATTTGGATAAATAGGTTCATTTAGGTTTTGGTTTTGGTTTCAATGGTGCTCATCTGGGAGATTTATAGATTTTTTGAGAAATGTGGATGATATTTCTGGTCCATTTTCTAGTTTAGGTTTTCCATCAATTTTTATATTTGGTGTTGATAATAATAAATTGTTAATAATTTTTAATTTTATCAGTGATGTTGTTAACCCTTATGTGGATGGTTGTTTGTTCTTATAGGAAGTTCCCCCTTTATGGTGTTCTGATAATATTGATTTCTTCATAGTGAGTTTTCTGTTTGGGTCCTAGTGGTGGGATTGTTTTTCATATGTTGTGTTATTTGATTTAGTTTGGTATTGATATTTTCATTGTTTCAAGTTGCGGTAAGGCTATTGTTTGGTTAGTGTGAACAATATGGAGGATTTCAGGTTGAAATTTCCCGCTTGGGCCTCCCCTCTAGGGTGGTGTGTTTAGATCTTTGATGTTTCTGTGGTAGAAAAATTCTTATAGTGGGGATAACCCTCTTGTGCTCTCCCCTAAATAATAGGGAATCAGTTTCTTGTTGAATTGGTTAGGTGTGACCTTTGGAGAGAAGTGCATCCCAGGATTCTCGGTTTCCTTGGTTTTTTTGGGCATGGACTCATATTTTGGTTAACTATCATCTTAATAACTTTTGGGGGTAAAAAAGTATTTTTGGTTGTGACAAATGTCAGAACCTGACTTCAAAAACTCCTTTATTTTATCCTTTTATTATTCTAGGGTATTTTGGTTGAGGTCCAGGTTTTTGACCTGATCGAAAATTTTTCTTTTTGGAGTTTTCGAGTGGTTTTTCCAAGTGGAGTAGGGATACTGCACAGTTAGTAGAAACCGTGATACCTAGTCGTACGGATAGTCCCGGTTCTAATAGAACCTACCGTATGGATAACACATGGTCATGTGGTAGATCCCAAGTAATCATGGGCAAGTCCTTCCATAGTTAGAGTGATCATCATGGTAACTGCACGGTTTGCCAAACTATAGATCCAAACCATGCAGTTGTGTCAAGTCATAAAAATCATAAACCCTACTCTCCCTCTCTCCTATTTTTAGCCCCTTTTTGGGATCATCCCCACTTTTCCAACCTAGGTGCACCATGGGGACTCCCGAAATCCATCTCCCTGGATGACGCTTGAATGTTATTAAGTATGTTTCTTTTTTTTGGCTATTTTCCCTCTCTTTCACCCATTCTCTACCCCTTTCTAGGGTTTCCTTCTAGTTCCCACTCTTGAATAAACCCTAGGGTTATAGATAGATAATTTTTTGGTGATTTATATATGCCTAGGGTGTGTAGATCATCGCTGGGGCCTAGTTCTTCTTCTCCTTAGATTTCTATGCATTACACACATGGTTGAGGTAGGTGTTTCCGAGTTTTTCCTTTTCGACAGAATCCATGGAAATATGTGAGATTTTAATTAATTTTTAAATTTCATTCACACCTCTATAATTCTTATTGATAAATTTAAATAGCGATTTCATGTTCGTATGATTTAATAAAAATTTGTTTAAAATAATTTTTTTTTTCAATGTATAGGTTTTTGGAACCTCGTGTATTTCTTTAATATCCGTTGTTCCATTGAAGAGAAATTGGGGGGTCTTTAAGAAATGTTTAGCCATATTATGTCATAATGGTATTTGTTTTTTTTATCTTGTTTTAGTGTGTATAAAAAGGGAATGTTATAGAATGATAAATGAGTTAAAATTTATTAAAAACATTTAATGGTCATAAATGGATTGTTTGTTCTCTTTATAAATAATTTGAGTGGTTGGGTTTGGTTTGAATTAAAGTGGTAGTTTTGTGAAAATAGTTTTGAATGTCTTATTAGTTGTTATTGATGGTCTTGGATATCAGAACATCCATATGTGCACTAGGTGCACACGTGGAAGTTCCTACAAATGAAGATTATTCCATTAATATGGTGCTTTTATAAAACCATTTCTTCTTGAATGGTTATTTAGTTTATAAAGGATACAGGTTATCTTGTGCAGCTTCAAAATAATGATTAAAAAATGAAGTCTAAAAGGGTATGACCATTTGGTCCTTGGTGTGTGTTTCAGTGAATTCATAGATGATTCATAAGATTTGGTATTTTTATTTAAAATTTTGAATGTTTTTTTGGATTTAAGGGTTTGTTTGTCACATCTAACATAAAAGGGATCTTTGTGATAATTTTTGGAAGAGGGTGTGGTTTGGAATATTTGTGTCCCCAATTGGAAAGATAAATAATTTCATGAAATGTTTTGAATGTTTATATGATATGATGGCCCTATTGGTACCTTGTGTGATGTGAAATGTATATATATGTAAATGGGGCACCTCGATATATGGTATTTTCCTTTATGAGTTATCATATATTGGTGCTCTTGTTTAGGGTAAAAATTTGTTGTGATTGTAGGTAAGATGAGTCACACATGTGTTGGCCTCTTAATTACACATTCTTACTACCAAAATGTGTTCCTAGGTGTATTTTTGATGATTGAGTGATGGTAACTTACAACCCCCGATTAGATAGGTTGGTACCCTCTTGGAGTTATAGACAGGTCATGTGTGTTGTTCCACTGATGAGGCTAGGATAGATCAACCAGTTGGTTATTAACCTAAGGGATTCACCATACACTGAAAGGTTTCTCCAAACTGAGTATGTATAGGGTCTTATTGGGATGTTTAGGATCATCCATGTCTATTATAAGTATTTCTTGTTTACTTTCTATTGTACTTGTTCCCATCCTGTACTATTTATCTTTTTCTTTTTATCATAACATTGGTTTTATTTATTATATATTTTGGATATAAAATAGAAATTAGTATTTGAAATGGTGTGGGTAATGTGTTATATTTTTTAAGTGGGAAATTAGTGTTGTTTAAATTAATGTTAAAAATCTATTATTATAAATGTATTTCAAACGATTATTGATGAGATATTTTGGGAATGTGAACACTTGGATTCTCTGGTGATTTCCTACTAAGATCTTAGCTCACCCCCTACTTGTACCTTTCAGTGTTGGTAGACCCAAGTTGTTTTGCAGGCTCAATATTCTCTAGTAAGTGTGCTCATTATTGAAGTAGTTTTTTCTTATGGTTGGAGATGACCAAAAGGTCACATGGAGATCTCATTGGCATATCCCATTTTTAGTTTGTTATCAGTTTTCGGTTGTTTTTCAATTTTTATTTGTATCTAGATCTGATTATATATTTATTTATGTTTATTTTCTGGTTATTCTATACATTCTTAGTTTGATTATTTATTTAATTGATGCTGATTATTGGGCTGAAATTGTTCCCAATCGATTTGTATTTGATTCTCATCACTAGTTTCTAGACTATGGGGATCAGGATTGCCCTTTTGTCCATGTTGAGAACCAGGTAGGGTGTGGGGTTGGATGACATCCCAGGATGGTTCATGAAAAAATGGTATCAGTGGAGGCCCTTGTTATTTTGGATTTCTAGTTGTTAGGGACTCATGTGGTAGGTGTAGGAAGGGCATCATGAACTCTTTCTCATTCCAAAACTCTAGTAACCATGGGTAGTCTAGGATTTGATCCTTCTACATTTGTTTTGGATTGAGGGATGACAATGGAGGTGAGAAAGTGTTATATTGTGATCCAACATGGAGTAGTAAACCAGTTGGAGTCCAATTACATGGTTAATGTCCCTTTTAGTGTTTTGAATTACTTGTCTCATGGCTCACTATCATGATCATGAGTTAGTTATAGACATAATTTCTTTATTCTGGTGGTTCTGTGAATGTTGTGCTTCATCTTGAATTTGGATGGTATAAGGGTGTTTTGAAAATTAAAATGGGTTTAGAGATGAGGGTCTATTACCTTAAAATATTTTCAATTAGTATTGGGTGATTGAGATTAGAATTTTTCCCTGTTTTTACAAAGTGATTTTGAAAAGGTAAAATGGATTTGGAAACTGGTTTTTATTTTAGAATGTTGGTTTTATTTTGTGAAAGGTGGATTTTTTATTTGTTATGTCACATGGAAACGAGGTGGTTTTGAAAATTGATGTGGAATAGGGATTTTTGAAGAGGAGGTGATTTTGGTTGTGTTAGCATTCATTTGGATTTTGAGCCAGTTGTTTTTTCTCAGGTGTTTCTTCTAGTATTGTTTTGGAAAAATGTTGGTTTCAGTTTCATGTTTTTCATTCTTTTTAGAAGGATCTTCCCAGAAAGGTCTCTAAATCTTCCAATGAGTCAAGAATAATTCTTGGTTTTTATTTGTTGTTGTATGCTCCAAATAGTTATTAGGGTATGTTAGAGGTAGTTATGTGGTTTGAACAGGTTGATGGTGTCTTCAGGGTGTTGGGAACTCCTAAATTTATCAACGTGTCTGCTGTTTTGGGTTTTCATGAAGGTCCATCTATGGAAAAATTTAATTTGATCACTCCCCCATCATTTAAATTTAGGATGGAATGGGATTTCATTAAATATGTATTAATCTGATGGGTTCATACCAGAAAGGTTGAAGGCAGAAAATGGAAGAACTCATGCGTATTCAACAAAGCCAACAGATAGTGAAGGACTACGTTGATTGTTTTAAGGATATGGCTTCTTTTTCTCTAGATGTGGTGTCATAGGATATGATGAAGACATATCCTTTCCTTGGGGGTCTTTATCCTAATATTATAGAGAATTCCATATCTTCTAAGTACATTTTTTTTGAGAAGATGCTTGATGATGTGTTCTTAGATGAATTGGTTCCCAGAGCACAGATGGTTGGTAATCTGGTGCCTCTCATCATTCATGATGGTTCCCCTTCTGGTGATGATCACATGCCATAGGAACTTATTCCTAAGGATTCGTATTCATTTTTTCTAGCCTCTAGTTCATTAATTAATTTTTTTTATTCCATCATTATGGCCGATATGGGCTTTTGAAGTCGTCATGTCGCATCCCTCTCAAGACCTATCGTCGTTTTGGCCATTTGGGTCATTTGGAGAAATTTTTCAGGTAGAGTTGTTTTAAAAATAAGTCATTATCAAATTATGTGTTGCCTAATTATGAGGTAGGAGATACTTCATCCATAAGAGCCCAAGCCACATGTATCAGGGTGAAGCTCGTACAGAATTAAGAGTTTCCTGGGGTATGATAGAAGACCCAGTTTTATGTTTCATAATTTTCATTCTTCTGGTTTTTTATGTTCATCTATTATTGTAATAGTGTGATGGACACATTATACCACAATCTTAGTGGATTTATTTACTATTAAATTTGTCCCTATGAATTTCCAATTTATATTAATGTATTTTTAACCTATGGATAAAATGGTTCATTTAGTTTTTTTTCTGGTTATGGTTTCAACAGTGCTTGTTTCGGAGATTTTTGGGTTTTGTGAGATAAGTGGATGATATATCTGGACCTTTATCTAGTTTGGGTTTTTTCTTAGGTTATCTCTTGTGTTGGTAATTTTCCTGGTGTCAATAATTTATAATTTTAATATTGATTCCATTTGCCTTTTTTCATAGGGTTGTTGGATCTTGATAGAAGATTCCCCATTCTGGAATCCAAGTATGTTGGGTTGCTTCATAGTATGTTTTTTATTTGAGTCATAGTGGTGGGATTGTTTTTCTCATGTTGTGGGATTTGATTATTTTATGGATTAATATTTCCATAGTTTTTAGTTGTGGTAACCCCACATTATGGTTAGTGTAATGAATTTGGGTGAGTTTTGGTTGGGTTTTCCCATTCGGGCATCCCCTCTAGGGTCGTGTGTTCTGATCATTGAAATTTTTGTGTTAGAGAAAATATAATGGAGGGGAGAACCCTATTGCGTTCTCCCCTCAATTTTGGGGCCTCAGTTTCTTCTTAAATCAGTTATATGTGACCTATGGAGAAAAAGGTCATCCTTGGATTCATAGTTTCTTTTATTTTGTTTTGTCATGGACTCAAGTTGTGGTAAACTATCAACTTGGTGAATTTATGGGTGAATAAAGTGTCTGTTGTGGGGAGAACATTCACACCCTATCCTAAAAAACTCATTTATTTTTTGTTTTTATTAGTCTTGGGTATTTTTTTCGAGGGTTGAGTTTGCATCCCATTTGAATTTTTTGGTTTATGGAGTTTTCAGGTGGTTTTCCAAGTGGATCTTATTTACCACACGGTTAGTGGAAACCATACAACCTGATCGTGTGGCTGGTAAAGGTTTGGAAAGATCCTACCGCATGACTAGAACATGACAGTGTGGTAGATCCCATGTAACTATGTGAAATTCTTTATTTTGGAATAGAGATCATCTCCATTACCACATGGTTTGGAAAACAATGAAGCCAAATCGTGTTTTCATGTTGGTTCATTAAAATCCTAAACCCTATTATATCTCTTTATCCTCTTTTTATCCCATTTTCAAGATCCTCCTCCCTAATCTGACCTAGGTGAACTGAGGGTCAACCCAAACCCCTCTATCATTCTCTCTTTCTACCCTTGATGGCCCATAATGTTTCTTAGGTATGTTTCCTTGGATTTTTTTGGTCATTTTCCCTCTCTTTCACCCATTCTCCCCCCTTTTATAGGGTTTCATTATGGGTTCTCTCACTTTCCAAGAACAAGGGTTAGGGTTTGATACTTTTTGGCAGATTTCGTGATGGTTAGGGCATGAGGATCATCTTTGAGGATTGTTTCTACCTCTCCTTAGTGTTCTATCCAATACACACAAGGTTGAGGTAGGTGTTTCTGAAATTTTCCATTCTTGTATAATCCATGGACACTTCTGAGCTTTTAATTAATTTTTAAATTTCATTCACAGCTCTGTATTACTAATGGATAGATTAAAATGATGATTTAATGTTGGTATAATTTACTAAAAGTATGACTGAAAATAGATTTTTGGTTAATGTCTAGGTTAATAGTTCCTAGGTTATTTCATGAAAATACATTATTATTTCAATGTGAAATTGGGGGACTTTAAGAAATTTGTATCCCAATTATTCTTTGATGGTACTTCATTGTTTGTGAACATATTTTGGTCTTTATAACATGGTAATTTTATTGCTTGATAAATGTGTTCAAATGTCTTGGAAAGGGTTTAATGGTCCTAAATGTATGGTTTGTGATCTTTTTAAATAATGTGAGTGGTTGGTTTTGGTTTTAAAGTAAGTGTTAGTTTTTTAAAAATAGTTTTGAATGTCTTCTTGGTTGTTAGGCATGTCATTGTATGTTGGCACATCCATGGGTGCCCTAGGTGCACACATGGAAGTGCATACAAATGAAGATGAAAAATTTAATATAGTTCTTTCTGAAAACCATGGTTTCTTGAATAGTTAAAATGTTTGTAAAGGTTGTGGTTTCTCTTGTGTTGTTTCAAAAGAATGATTTAAAAATGAATTCTCAAAGGTTATGTGGGTTTGGCCCTTGATTTGTGTTTTAATGAATTTCTGGTTGTTTCAAAAGATTTTTTATTTTTATTTAATATTTTGTAATGTTTTTTGGATTTAAGGGAATGTTTGGAACTTGAGACATAAAAGGGATGTTTGTGTTAATTTTTTTGAAGAGTTTGTGGATTGGAAAATGTGTGCATCTGATTGGAAACCTAAAGCGTTTTATGAAATGGTTTGAATGTTTATATGGTATGATGGCCTGGTTGGCACCTTGTGTGATGTGAAATGTATATATATATATATCTGTGTGTTTGTGTGTGAATGGGGAACATATATAGAAAGTATTTCCCTTTATGGGTTATAATATATTTGTATCTCTGTTTGGGGTAGGCAAGTGTTGTGATGGAAGGTAGATGAGTCACACGTGAGTTGGCTCCAACATAAACAGCCTTACTACCACCATGGGTTCTTAGAAATCTTTTAGATGATCATGTGAAGGTATATTGCCACCCCTGATTAGACAAGTTGTTACCCTCATGGAGTTATAGAAATTCCATGAGGGATATTCTACTGGTGGGGATAGGATAGAGAAGCCAATTGATTATTGAATTAAGGGCTTCACCATACATTGAAAGGTGGTTCCGAACTGAGTAAATCTTAGAGCCTTCAAGGGATGTTTTGGATTTTTCATGGTTATTATATGTATTTATTTTTTACTTTGTACTGTACTAGGTTCCATCTTATACTATTTTCATGTTTCTTTTTAGAAAACCCCTAGTTTTCCTTGTTTTTGATTTTGGTTAAAAAATGGAAATTGGTTTTGGAAATTGTGTGGGACACAAATTGGATTTTTAAAGATGTAAAATGATTTTTTTTTGATAAAATGTGAAAAACCTATTTTTATAACTATATTTCAAACTAGTTTTTATGGTTTATTTTGGGAAACAAAACAATGGGATTATATGGTGATTGCCTAAGGAGCTGTTAGGTCGTGCCCTACTTGTACTATTTAGTGTTAGTAGACCTAAGATTTTTTTAGGCTTAGGATTCTCTGGTACATGATCTCATTATTGGAGTAGTATGGTATTATGTTTGGAGGTGACTAAGAGGTAACATGTAGATCTCGTTGGCATTGCCTAGTTTTTGTTCTGTAATCAGGTTTTAGTTTTTCATGTATTTGTATTCATATCTATATCAATTAATGTATTTATTTATGTTTAGTTTTTGTTTATTTGTTTCATGATCAGTTTGACTATTTTATTTAATTGATGTTGATTGTTTGTCTGAAATCATTCCCATGAGATTTTTTTATTCCGGGAACTATATTTCAGCCCGTGGGGATCCAGAATTCCCTTCGGACTATGTTGAAGATCGGGTCGGGTGTCGGGTTGGATGAAATCCTAGGTTGGTTCGTGACAAAGAGTGATAAATAAATTTTTATTTATTTTTTAGGTTGGTTATATAATAATCAATTTGAAGAGTCCCATTTAACTAGTCATTTATATAATAACCTATTTGATAAAGCGGTATACTTGTTTTTTCAAATTGGTTATTAGATAACCGATGTGATAATGAAATATACATTGATTTTTCACGTTGGTTATAAATAAATGATGTAAAAAATAAAAAATTGTATATAATTTTGGTACTATTGAGAATATATTTTTTATGTAATATATTTAGACATATTAGTTAGACTGGCCCACCAATGTATATCACTAGGAATTTCCAACATTCAATAATTTGCATAGACTTTTTTTATTATTATCAATCATTCATAACTTTGGTGGGAGAGACAAATATCCTCAATAACTTCATACTCTGATACCATTCCTTCACAGGCCCTGTGGATTATCTAATCAAAGAGTGATTATGAATGTATCTTATTATTTATTTTGTTAGGGAATAACCATGTTATAACTTTTTCACTCGTATGTTAAGAGAAAACATCAAGGGCCTCAATTGAATTATACTAAAGAAATGAATGAATGTTCTTAGTTGAGTAATATATGATATTCTTATCTTCTTGGATGAGTTACATGTGATGTGATCAACTATTAGATTAAAGACAAGTGATGTATTCAATAACTTGTTTAGTCTATTTTAGAAAATCATCAAATGATGAAATAACCTATACTACATTAACATTATTTTTGTCTACTGTTCACTCTTTTTTAAGTGAACGGTTAGTTTACAAGTTATATATGATTTATATGATACATATTATAATGAAAATGTTCATATAGATATATGATGATGTTTAATTGAGATCACACCAGACCCCTCAGTATCATTATTAGCATTGATGCTTTTCTAGAGGCTTGTCTTTCCATACTTATAAAAAATTGGGATTTTATATTTTTGTCAATGATATTATGTCCTTTAGAGTTACACTTTTAAATAATTTTATAAGTATTATGTTTTGACCAAAGATTTTGTGCCAAAAATGAAGTGTTTTTTAAAAACTGGATCTAAAATATTTTTCATTGGATTAAAAAATAGTTTTTATAGTTTTTCATTAATTTCATATAGTATTTTTGTATAAATGGGAGGTTGATGGATATTCAATAAAATAAGGGATATCAGAGGTCATGATATCCTTGGAGTCGTAATATTTGATACACATGGGATGTATATCATAACTAATGATATAAATCTATTATAAAAAATCATGGGATTATTCTATTAAATATATCATATCAGATAATAGATTTTATGATTACATGGGATGCGAGTGCATGAGTTACTTTCATATTCTCCAATATAGTTTCAATATGTTATAACTCATTATAACTGAATTATTAAATTCATATCATATTCATATAATTTTTCAATAAATAATAATCCAAATATTCATAATGTATATGTGTTATAAGATGGTATATGATACAAATGACACTCATCATTTAATAAAGAGTGTTAAGGATGGCCCAAAAAGGGAAGATCTCTCTTTGATTGATGGTACCTTCAACAGAAGAAAACTAACTGAATCCCTGATATATTCTTAAATAATTTATTCATTATCTTCTAACAAGGCGATAACTCCCATTTTAATTATTTGGATCATCTTGTAATAAATAAGGATCCAAAGGTCAGTGTAATACATTGATGGCATGAGTCTTTTGTTTTCTTTATAGGTGATCTCTATCAAAGATACTTCTTCTAAGAAAAAATTATAGATTACTATACAACATAGGTATTCTAGATTATATTTTTTTATATATTTCAATTTTATTCAGTTGATGATAGATTGAGAATTTCCATATGTTTCTTCCACCATAAATTCATTTGATGAACACCCTAAAACCCATACTGATCTCAACAGTATAAAAATATAAAAAATATTTTCATTTTTTAATTCCATTACACATTTGTTTTTTAAGATACACTATATACTCATTGTGATCAATTTTTTTACTCTAAGGAAATATTTTTTTTGGATTCAATGCATGGATATCTATAAAATTTACAACACATGACTTCCATTATAAATTTTTAATACATTACATTGAATATTTTAAAAAAATAATCAATTTACATGTTTTATAATATATTTATTCAATATTTTTTTAATATAGGGTTGTATTTATTTATCATCAAAACCATAGTATTAGGATGGTGAATGACATAAGAACCCTACAGATTCCTATGATGAGAAAATTATTATCTTGTGTATAATAATATTTAACAATAAAAAATTTTAATTATTTTTATTAATGATTCTATATTTATAAAATAATGTAACCACACTAATTTTGGTTTTCACATCTATAAATTTATGAAATATATAATATTTCTTCAACATACTATCATCCTTGAAAAGTTATTTCTAATAGTAATTGCAATTTTATATAATATTTGTATTATTAATTTTTAACTTATATTTTTATAGTATTACCCATACTTTCAACAATCTTCATATTTAAAAAAGAAGAAATATATTTATTTCTAATTGAGTGGGTAACATAGATAGTGGTATAATTTTTATAGATATTATGAATATTTTTTTTCTATCTTGTTTATAATTTATTATAAAAACCAGGAGATGACATTTATCTAAAACTTATTTAGATAAATTTATTCTCATTGGCTATTACTATATGTGATATTTATTTTTCATATATGTGATTTTAAATTTTTATATATAACCCAAAATATGTAATAGACATCATATTTAAGATACAAGTGTTGATTGATAAATGTTATTCCAATTGAATTCATTCAATTTGAAAGTAAATTTTTTTTTTCAAATACTTGTGTAAAATTTTCAAAACCAATAAAAAATTATTTTATTTTCATTATTAATTATTACAGTAATTTTTTACTCATTTGTTACATCTAGTAAATAAACTCAACTCAACATAACACATGTTGAGTGGATTTTCATTGAAATTGTGAGTTTTAAATCTAAATCTAATATATTAGTTTGAAACACACAACGCATAACTAAAACTGATAAAAATATTTTTTATTGTCTTAATATGTTATGAGAATGATATATAATTTATTTTTAATGTGTAATAATTAAATTCAGGTAAATATAACAAGGAGTGTGGTTAGTA
Organism: Viscum album; assembly: GCA_963277665.1. Classification (NCBI taxonomy): domain Eukaryota; kingdom Viridiplantae; phylum Streptophyta; class Magnoliopsida; order Santalales; family Viscaceae; genus Viscum; species Viscum album. The sequence goes on along the minus strand of OY728121.1, from coordinate 1,671,268,776 downwards.
TAACTATAAGTGTTCATTTTCAATTAAATGTGAAAATTTACTTCAAAAGTTTTGTATCATAGTCAAAACTATGGAAATTTTATTTTATTATCTTGAGGTGTTAAAAATTATTTATAATTAATTTGTTCCATGTATGAAACAACCACATTTAAATATAGCACATAGTGTGTCCAATATGACTCAAAATTGAATGTCTTTGTTATAAATGTTATATTTTAGGACTATGTGTGTGTTTTGTACTCAAAACTATGAAAACATGTTCATATTTCCTTGAAACTTTAAGAAAAATATTTATAATTATTTTGTTATATGTAGGAAGTAACTAAATTTCCATCTAAAGCATGATGTGTCCAATATGAATAAAAGTGAATTTTTTCAATATAAAAGATAAATTTTAGTTTAAAGTATCTTTCAAATACTAAAAAATAATAAAAAATACATATATTTGTTTGATACATTAAGAGAATGATGCAATTTTTTTGTATGTGTTGGAATTACCCACATATCAATTTGAATCAATGTGTGCCTTTTATGACAAAAAGTGTATGTTTTTATTTTAAATTAAAATTTTAGTTCAATACACCCAACACATACTCAAAACTGAGAAAATAAATTTCGATTATCAAGATAAATTGTAATAATGATATATAATTTATTTGGGACTTGTATAAATTATATACACTTTAATTTAATACACGGTGTGTCTGGTATGACTAAATATGCATGTTTTTAATTAAAAAGTGACATTTTAATTCAATATTCACATTAAATAATAAATAATGTGAAAATGATTAGATTAGGACCTACCTATCTTATCTCATCTAGACGATTTATCAAAATATATTCCCCACCTATACTTTCTTACAAAATTTTATATCGACTATTTGGATATACTGTGTGATCCAATATACAAAAAAAATAATCCCTTAATTCTACATTTCTTGAATTCACCTTTTTTAGTGAACTTTGATTTGGAATTTATGATATCCTTTATTTTCCAATGATCTAGTACATTGGAATTAGTGATTTTCATTCCTATTATATTAAATTTTCCACTTCTAAGTATATGAAAACATATCTATTGCTTCTTGTGCTAAATAGTTTCACCTAATCTATAAATTTAGAAAGGATGACACATATGATGGATATAACCCTTCTAATTCAACTTATATATCACACTTGGTTTGTAAAATAAAATATTTCAATTAAATAAAAAAAGGTAATGCTGGAAACACCCATTATGATATCTCTATTTTTATTATAATTGGAAATATAGAAAACATTAAGGAATGTAATGGTACATTGGGTTTTATTTAGAAGCCTCTACTGATCAAATTATTGAAGATTAATTTTGATGGATCCTCTAAAGGCAACATCAATGCTACTAGTTATGGTATAGTGTTTAAAATTCACTCATGATATGTGATGGAGACAATATTATTATATATTTAAAATTTCATTTTAATTAATTTAATCATTCAATATTCATACTTTGAGGGTAATTATCACATATTTCAATTATATTATCATTATGAATTTAATTATGAAAATGTATTAATTTATGACTATTAGTTTTAATTCATTCAAAAACTATTTAAAACATTCAAAAATTTAATTTCATATTCTATAGATTTATTATATTATATAGTTATTTTGATTCATTTATGATGTATTAGGAAATTTGGAGAAGTGTAGACATTGTTATATGTGAAAACCTCATAAGCATCATCTATAACAATATAACCATGGCATGACTTTAAGAATGAATTTTCATATGGTGTATTTTCTCATAAGGATCATCCAATATATTTTTAATCATGATTTTACATAATCATGTACATTTTTCCCGGTGAATGGACCTATATAAGCATTATCCAACACTCAATTGGAATCATACAAAACATTAGGTAAGAATCATCTACCATGCACAAACATTATTGATAGTGTTGTGTAAGCCTAGAATTCATCTCTATTAGCAATAAATCTCTATAAACATCATTTTTATACTTCATAAACATCATTCCTTTAGAAAAATGACATAATTAATGGTGTTCCAAGGAATTTTTGTAAGGATAATCAATACTTGAATATATAGTTGGGTGCTTCCACATTGGCATTCATGAAACCAACTTGAGGTAGCCACACGGATTACTATTTAAATGATATTTAAATCAAGATAAAATAGGAAATATATGGATTTTTTGAGGAATGGATCATGATTAAGAAATAATTACTATGAAAAGGAAAATATTCCAAAATATTCTAATAATTTTTACCAATAAAAATAAGTGTTTTTATAATTTTAAAGAGAAGATAATATTATTGAGAAAAGGGGATTTCTCACAACATGGAGTTTAGTTTGGGTAGAATAATTTATTATACTATTAATTATTATATTTTTTTATTTTTTTTTTCACTTATACTACATATGAATTTAAATGTTTTTAATAAAAAATCACACTCTATAAATTCTTTATTTCTCAAGTTCTATGTCTCTCTTTCCCTATATTACTTCCATTCTCTATAGATTTATCTCATATAATAATGATCATAAGTAATTAACTTGAGGAATATCTTGGGGGTGAATCTTACGTCAATTCCAAGTATTTATTCATTCATGTTTAATGTTTCTTTTCTATTTTTTTATAATGGGGATTATTTATTGTGGGGAAATGTGATACTGTAATCATGTTACAGTTTTTTAGGTCTAAATTCTTCTTCCTCGCTATTTTCCCTCTCATCCATGTTAAAAAATGAAAATGATAATCCTTAGTGGTCTAGTATGGAATGGGTGAGATTTCATACTAGTAAGGTGATTCAAATGGTGTTATTGAAAGAGTTCTCCTCTATCTAAAAAATTGTAGATGTGGTGAATGAGATGTATACTAGGTGATCATTGAGTGCACAATATATTTAAAATTTGTTAAAAAATGAATGTTCATGCATATTATGGTGTGTGTTCATTAGGTGGTAAAGGGACTATCCAAAAGACAATAAAGTTCAATAAGGATTATTCTTTTAAGAATGTTTTTTTTACAATTTTAATCATTCTTTCTATATTTTTTATTACATGATTATATTTCCTATTATTCACTTAATTTTAAAACCACTATATTTTTAATTAGTTTTTATAAAAGTGAAAACATAAAATATATAATTAGAAAATTATTAATAGGTTTTTATTGATTATAAAATCTCATCAAGAGTGATTACTATTATGAGGCACTATATTTCATTAGTAAAAATTAAAATAATATTTTTACAGTATACAATAGGTGTGTAAAATTTGGCATTATTTTTAGGGATCCAAAAATTCATTAACTTGCTATTCTTTTCATGTGTTTTAAGTAATTATCATTTTTTTAAGAAAAACATAAAAATACAAATATAGAAAACCATTATACAATATATATTCAAATTTATATTATTATGCATGGATTTACTAATGTAATATGTAAAAAGTGGAAGAAATTATTGATGGAAGAGATTCCCTATTACAATGGATTATAATAGATATATATAATTTTTGTAACCATGAAAATTTTATAAATTAATATCTCCCTGAATCTCATGTATAATAACTGGATAAAAAACTAGAACCAAAGGTGAATGAATTAACCCACTTAATTTCTGAAATCCAATAACTTGAATGGGTTGTTAAGGAATTAAACAAAGAACAACTATTATACTTCACTCAACCATTTCTAAATTAGATTTGTGAATATTTTTTTTCTGGTACACTTTTTCATTATTAAAAAGATTTGGATTTCTTTTGGAAGGAATTTTTATACATTGACATGTACCAAAATCCCCCCTCCATGAAGAAGAACATATATCAACTTTGTAACTTTTTATAGATTTTGAATAATAAACGTACCAACTAATGAAATTTGAAGATAATATAGAGAATGCTGACTATCTACTTCTCTCCATTAAAATCCATCAGCAAGAGGCATTGAGTAATGTATAACTTCATAAAGTTGAACCAAATCAGGGAAAAAAGCATTTCTTAAACTCATTTTCATTTATTTTTATTTAAATAGAATTAATCATTCACTCACAATATTTTATTTTCTCATTTTTTTTCAAATTCATATTTTTTCCTAGAGGATGAAGATGAATATTATGGTACACCATATGAGGAAAAAATTCGTCACCCTAAACTGGTTGAAAATCATATTTATAATGTCAATGAATAATTTATATTATATTTTCCTAAAATATATGAAAATAATATAAATTATAATTTTTATATAATAATTTATTTTTTTCATTCATTCAACATAAAATTTTCAATAACTTTCCCCTTGAAAATTTAGTTGATATAGTATATAATTTGGAATCTTAAGGGTAGGGATACATAAGAAGTATATGAATAAACAAATAAAGACCCATATTTTATCCTACCCACCATGAATGTTTTATCTTGAATCTAATGTGATGGGCATATATCACACTATCCATGGGATCAAAAAAACAAGTGTGAGATGAGGAGAGATAGAAGGAAACTTATGTGGTTTGTTATCTGAGCCAAACATATACTACTGTTTTATTTTAGATAGCATATGAACGTTTTTTTATATGGGTAGTAAATCCATAGTACCCACATTGGGGGTACAAACCATGATTTACCCTTTATGTTTTCTTATCCATTTCCCTTTATTTTTTTTTCTTTCAATAAATTTCTCATGTTTTCTTCTTTTTTTATTATAGGTGTGTAGTAGGCAGTAGCTATGAGATTATATTAGGGTTATTGTTCGAACCAATAAACAAGTAATCACTGCAAATATTTTTTGATCATTATTGACATTTAGAAGATAGTGTTATATAATTTTGGTGGAGTGGTACCAATATTTTTATTAATTTCATTTTTTTTCTTTTCACTATTAATTCTTTTATTGTTTTTTAGATATTTTATGATCTATTGAATACTATTGTAAAATTGAGACTATATTGATGTCTTTGACAAAGATTCATGATGTTAATTTATAAATTGTTTAAATTATCACTCAAATGGATTTTTTTAAATATTTTAAATATAATCTATTTATGAAATTTAATCAAATCTGAAACTCTTTTGAACAAGTGTTTTACAATGTTTAATTTTCCCATTATTAGATGTTTCTAAACCTATTTTTTGAACTTATTTCCATTTTTATTTTTCATCAGGGTCTTGATACATGTTTTAAATCATGAATGTTTTTATTTTATTAAATTCACAGCTGTTAGAATTTATTAATTTTGATAAATATTATTGAATCAAAATTTTGAAATCCCATTTTTATGTTGAACAATATTTTCAAGAATTCGTTAATATTTGACCTGTTTTTAAAGCCCATAGTAGAAAAAAAAATGTTTTTAAGAATAAAAATTCAATATATTTAATCTTATCTATGTTTTATTAGTTGTGATTGCATTAATATGGGTGAACTCGTTTATTGGGGAGGGATAAGATGAATTATACTCTGTTTTAGGTAAAAAATTCCTTGCAAGATTTTTTGTTGGTAATGTTCATTTTTACTTCTATTTTTTTGGTGATAAATTAATTTTTGTAAAAGGTGAGGGTTTTCAAAATTTAACGTAAAACTAGTTCTTAAGTTCACCACTTCATGGTGATAAAAATAAGCCTCTTCTTCACTCATAAAATTTTATTTATCATAAAAATATATATCTGAATTCAAGCTAAAACTATGTTACAAGGGAGTGAAAGGAAAGAAATATGTCATTGATACTGAAAATTCCAACATGTGAATAGAAGAAAAACATTATGTATTTTAAGGTAAATATTTTCATAAGGGTGTGAGTGAATATCCATTATTGAGTTTAAATTTTTTCATTTATTTTCCTTCATTTTAGATCCAAAAATGCTCATTCTAATTCATATTTTTAATACATTTAAATACTACCAACCCTTGGAAATAGAATAAACTAGGAAATTTATTCTTGATTGAAACATTTTTATCAATAAATTAAGTGGATATTATAGTAACATATCATTTCAATTGATATAATGTGTGCTCTTACGAATTATAAAACACCTATTAATAATCCTTGTGTGAAGAGAGATACACATTTGAGGAGGTATGGACAAAATGATATGAGAATTAACAAGATATTTAATAAACTTCTCTGATTATATAATGAATGAAGGAGTTGAAATTAATTTATGAAATATGATCTTACTCTAGAAAATTGAATTGAAAATTGATTTCAATTATTGCATGGGAAATTTGAGTTGATCTTAAAATATAATGATTTCCCATTAGTGAAATGTTTATGTATAAGGGAATTGGTAGAAATAATATTATTATATATTTAACATTTAATTTTAATGAATTTGATACCATCATCTTCATGTATTGGGAGTAAATATAATATATTGGGATAATCAGAGAATTTTTTATTTAATTTTGGAAATGTAATAATTCTTTATTATTAGTTGTTTTTATTAAATTTTTTAAATAATAAGATACATTAAAAATTTATTTTCATGTTCCATTTAATATTCATTTTAAGGAATTATTTTAATCCCTTGTGATTAATTGGGGAATTTAGAGAAATGATTAAATTTGACTAATTATTAACCCTATAAGAATCATCTAATCTAGTCATATACATAGACTGGTTATAAAAATTAATTCCTATATGGATGATTTTCCTTTAAAGGCCATATGTTCTAGTAGTATGTATATTTTTTATAAACTTGGCCATTTGTAAGTATAATAATACCTAAATAAGAATCATCTAGTACTTTTTTAGCATCATAAATAAGTTTTTTCCATATAACCAACAAATTTATATTGTATATTCTATTTATATTCATGGACTTAATTATTAATAAATACACTAACACATAAAGATTTTTATTTTGAATAACTTTAATATGATAATATACTAGAGTATTAGTAACATTGGTTTGGTCAAATTAGTTCCCCACAATGTGAACGACCTTAAAATTCTATGTCATAATTCTAAAATAATATTTCATATGGTTTTATGATGTCATCTGATAGGTAACATACTATAAATTATGAGTTCTCTTTAGTGGATAAGACTTCTTCTCATGAAGATCACCCATAAAAATATCTATGAATGTAGATTACATAGACATACCTACCAGTAGGAAATCCATATGTATTCACGTAATTGGATACTATTTTCTGTGATAATGTATAATGATCCTTACACTTTATTATTATTATTAATCCATATCATGAGTCATGTACATAGAAGTATCATTATTTATGGTTATTATATATGTTCATGAAGAATTTGGGTATTTTTGGTGCATCATGAATGATATGTTATTAATGAATAATACGAGGATGGATTTTTCCCTTTCAAACTTTATGGAAGATGGTATCTCAACCCTTTGATTGGAATGAAATTTTCAAAATAAATTCCAAGTCCATCTTATATTTTTTAGTTATTTTGAAGAAATCAAATAATTATTTATCAATTATATAGGTTGAAGAAATGATTACGAGACTACCTTGATAATAGAAAAAAACAGGGGTTTATATAATATAGTGGGAGTTTTCGTGTGTTTTTCAATGATGGAGTGTTAATTTATTTCACTTGGTACCTTCATATCATACTAGACATGGATATTCGACCTTAGGGGAACCTGCCTAATGTCATTGAGGAATGAAGCCTAATGTATCACACACCTAGTATTATAGTTATCATAATTAAATTTTTTTTGTATAATGATTGAAATTAATATTATTATCTAGTCCATAGAATAATATTTATTTGGGATTTATTGATCAAAAATATTCAACCACCATTTTAATAAGTGAGTTAAATATTAAATAAATAAATATTTATTCATATAATCGTCAAATAATATATATATATATATATCTTGATCTATAATCAAGGTAATAAATAATATTTATTGTTAAATAAATATTTACTTAGTTATGTGAATATTAAATAAATATTAATTTATTAGATTTTGAATATTAGAAAAATATTTACCAAATAAATAATTTGTATTATTTTTTGTTCGATAAACAGTTTGGAGAATGTGATGACTGGGTTATTATCATTAGATTAATATTAATTTATTTATTTAATGAAAATATATTTATTTTATCTATGAGTTTCATGCACGTCACGTAAATAATAATAATATTATTATTATTTTTACAAGGGATTCACTAGGGATTAGTAGAATAATAAAGGGACTTTGTGAAATTATTTATTCTCTAGCATTGGTCTATAAAAACCTGGTCATCTCACTTCATTGGGTGACATATTTTTTCATACAAGACATCCCACCTATATATTCTCTCAACCCTAGTGATAAAATTATATATAAATCTATCAGGAACCTAGTGTTAATGCCTTCCTCCTCTACTCTATAATAAGAAAATAAAAATTAATCCTTCGAATGATTGTGTGTGGATCAAAATAAGTTGTGCAAGTTAATCAGTACCCCCATGATACCACTCAAAGTACCATCAGGGACACTTCGTGATAATAGATTAATGTTTGTATCAATATTAGAGGGATTTTACTTTGGGTCCTTTTAATTACATGATGGAACACCCATACACAGGTTCAAAAAATAAATATCTTAATTAGAAATTTATTTCTAATGATTGAGTTATTTAGTCAAATTAGATTTTTTAGAAATATAATATAAAAATATCACATTTGGGTTTTTGAAGATATTCATAAATATTTATTTATCACTATATAACCAGTGTATTATTTATTTAAACTGACAAAATTTGAGTTTCCCATGGCCTAATAAGAACTTTGTAATGGTTCTGGGCACAATAGAGGTGTTGGGAAGGAAAATAAACCATAAAGGTTTTATCGATTCTGTGGATAATTCTAAATATTATACATGATTTTAATTACTTCACTATCAGATGTTTTACACTAAATATTGACATAGATAAATCCAAAACCCCAGAGAGGATATTCCCATGTTAAATTTATCATAATTGTTTTATTATTAGAAGAATAATTACATCGTCATATGATCATTCCCCAATTTAGAGACTGAACATCCCCAAAAGAAACCTTATGTAGAGACCCGTAACTGACGTACATTGACATTACATTACATTTGCGGAATACTTAGTACATAACAAAAACACACACACAAGGATCGTAATAGTTTAGTGTCTTTGGAAACTCGGATTATAATCTTCTAATCCTGGTGAAAGATCTTCAATATATCCCATAATGATCTTCCTCTTTTTTTACCTAACACCTTTCTTTATATCCTGGGGAAAAGAAAACATAAAAGGGTGAGCTCAAATGATCAGTAAGGGTAAACAAAAGATAAATCAATCACATCATATTCATAAGAACATAACTTTTTGAAATCTTAACCTGCAAAAGAGAGCATAATTTCATAACATGGGATAAATCATAGTAGTGAAATAAAATCCCAATAATCATAACATAAAACATGAAACTTCGTGGCATACACACATAATCAGAGATAATCATTTCTTGTTAGTCAAGACTCATTGCCAAGACTATATTAGTGGACAATGTCCCTTTCTGAATCGAGTCACCCTCGTTTCAGTCCTGTTTCACTGAACTGGTATAACCTACCATTCCAGCCATGTCTATCTCATGAGATATAAAATCTTCACCCAATGCATTGGAGGGAGATATAGGTCCCACCCATCTCATAATGATACCATTCTTATGTGTGGCACAAAATCATAAATCATACATCATTTCATAACCCGTGTAATAAAAATGGGGATCTTAAACATCGTGACATCATAAAAAAATTCATAAAAGATAAAGGAATTCATAAAAATAATTCCATCACAACATAATCAAATCAATTCCATAATAGGGATATAAACAGAACCCTATTTTATCTTAGATGGAAAATAATTTTGATAAAACACTTGAACTCCATTCTTGAGGAAAATATCCTTTCTTCTTCAAAAACATTTTTCCTTTCTTAACATGTCAAACAATTTTAAAATAAAAGATGTTGATTAAAAATAAACTTTAAAACATGTAAAGGAAGCTTCTTGGAAATAATGTTTTAAAAATCCATTCATGCCGTATAAGTTAAAAAAACATTCTTCGTACTTTTGTCAGAAAAGTCAAAAAGTACCTCGTACGAAAAACGACAAAAGATTCCTTTCATTTCTTTTACTAAAAACTCACCGAAGAGTAAAAATGGATTTAAAAAATTGTAGGTGGATGGAAATAATATTACATATTTATGAAACATGGATGTGGATGATAAAATACATCCCAGTAAATACTAAAGTATAAACAATCTCGGATAAAAATGAGATTGTGATATTTCCCTTACCTTAGGTCCGATTTGCTTCGTATGTGTCCGAAACTCCTGTATAATGATTTAAATAATGTCATTTAATTATTACAGAATCATAGTCATTGTTATGATATCATATATGGTTCACTTATGACTTTATATTACCCGTTCTTTTGTAAATTCCATGTTAAAGAGAGTTTTGGGTAAAATTGTTTCATTTGTTGTCTGTGTTTTGACTTGTAATTATTCATATGATTACATAGATCATGATTACTTAATTCCAGAACATAAAACATGATTTATATATATATATTCAGGATATACATATATATAATAAATCATTAAATGGGAAGAAATACACCGTTCATGGAGACGGTAGTCCGTATGTACGCATGAACGCTGTTTTTGTTTCCTTATTGAATTGAATGGAATTAAGTACATGACATACATATAAATATATAAATAAATATAGTATCATTATTATGCCATATATTTCATTAGTAAATATTATATATACTTTATAATCATTCTTAAATGGTTAACATGGAGAATGAATCTCATCGCGTCGTGGAGACGGTAGTCCGTACGTACGCACGCGCGGTGATTTCCTTTTTCCGTAGGATGGATAGAAGGTTAATTAGAGTTGTTTCATATTTATAATAACATATCAGTATATAATAAATACTGATGTTATTACTTTATCATGAAACAACTAAAGAATAAGAAGTTGAAGAAGAAAGAAATTGAAAAGATCGGTAATGGATATTACCTCTTCTTTGGAACGCTTCTTTGAATCATCTACTTAGGGAACTAAGATTGGTCTTTGAAGAAGACCAGGACCTCTAGGATTGTTCTAGGGAAGTGGAGAAGGGATTTTGGCAGAGGTTGGCCGAGCTTGAGTGCTCAAATTGGTGTGAGGAGGATGGGGGAGGAGGTGTCCTTTTATAAGCGAGGAGAGGGGCACCTTAGGAATATCTCAAAATATTATTTTATATTAATGTCAAAATCGGGTTATAATGGTTCCAAAGGGTCTTATTTCGAATCTAAAGTGGCGATGGGTCGAAATCCTATCATCCAATAGGATTTAGACAAGTTTAGGGTGTTATGTTAACCTTATCAATTAGATTTAACTCTAAGTTAAATAATTTAACTTTTACCGTGTCTTTTTGTTTTCTTTCACTATATGGTTAATACACTTACTATAACATGACAAACGAACCCCAAATTGTTTATTATTAATATATATATCCTTATATAAGTCATTTGGCCGATCCTTAGATTTTTAAGAATAAAATAAAAATTAATAATATAATATTTGATTTAAAAACTATTTTGTGTCAATTTTCACACTATTTGATATATGATTTTTGTGAAAGTTATAAAAGAATTATATGTTCGAACCAAGTTGATTAAATCAACACCAATATATCATAGTAACCTCTAAAATTAGTGGAATTCATAAAAAGTCTTAAATTACATTTATTTTGGTATTTATAATATCAATTATGTCAATATTTCATTAATAAGATAATTACTGCATCATCTTTGTGTCATAAATAAATTAAATTATTTAAAGTCTAAAAATTATAAATAAAATATCATTATGTAGGAAATCGTTTTATATTTCTAATGAATATTTTTAGTTGAATTTATCTTATGTATCACCCCATATTAAAAATGTTTTAGTTATTAAACTTTGATTTTAACTATTTTAACTATTCTTTGAATTAAATAATAATAAATGTCCTAATCTAATCCATGTGGGCCTAAATGATAATATTTTACACTTAAGGTTGTTTTTGGTCGAGATACACTTGTCCAATAGGATTAGAACATGTGTTAGGGTAATATTAATATCATTTTTACCCTTAATTACCCTATTTACTTTTAACCGTGGTAAATAAAAGTAAAAAGTTACTATTCACCAAAAATTATTTTCATCTCATTGAACCACATTTTACTTACTGACATCAACTATGTCTCTCGGATTTTTGAAATTTCATTCATAGAAGCGGTAAAATTATGTTTTATGAAAAATTCAGTTTTTTAACTACCACTTAGTAGTTTCACTATTCATCAAAAATTGATGTTTTTTCAGAACAATGCCAAAATTTCATCCTAAGCTATATTTTATATTCCGAATTCAAAAATGAAATCTATTTTACCAAATTCATAACATAGAAGTTGCATTAATTAATTTTATAATTAAATCCCGCTGTTAAAACAAATAGCGTGTTTTTAAGAAACAATATCTATCAAAAGATTGACACTTGATTATGTCTGGTTTAAATGTGAAATTACTTTCAATGAACAACATTGTATTAAATTGTAAAAATATATTCTAAATATAATTTAAAACCACTTAAATTAATAATTTATCACTATTAATTATTTCGATTAAAAAAGTTGTTTTTAATTAAAATTTAGTAATTTTCACTATTCATCAGAATATGAAAGTTATCCAAAATGTACCAAAATTTCACCTTAGGCTAAATTCAATACTCCGAATCCAAAAATGAAATCCATTTTGAAAAATAAAATTTACAAAATTTCAAAAAGTGGTTATTACTATTCATAACGGCTAGTTTTAATAACATTTTAATAGCATATCGCTGTTTAGTGAAACTCGTTATTGCGTACTACACATGCTATCGAGGAAGGTCTCGATTGCGTGTAATGCAAGGCATGTCAGGATGCGTGTTGTGAAAGCTACTTTTGGTGTAGCATACAACACAAGACATTAATAAAATTAAAAAGAATATTTTTCATAAAATCTTGGGCTGTTACATTCTACCCCCCTTAAAATGAATTTCGCCCTCGAAATTCGTCGAGGTTATAAATTGTTTACTATTCGAATGTTTCTTTAATAGAATACCACATCGTAAAAAGGAATATCAAAACCAGTCTTTAAAAACAAAAGTATGAAACGTAACGGTTACCCAAATAAACTAATCACTAGGTTTCCACATAGGTGAAAATATGGATATGGAAGAGAAATCTAACCATCATGTTATGATGGAGAGTGGTAGAGAACATGGCTATGGAAAATCCAGTAATCACAAATCCATAAATTTGTGATGATCTAAGGTACCATCTGATTCATCAGGTATAAGATCACTTGGACAACATTTTTCGTTTTCAAGATCATTTCCCTAAAGTTGAAAATTTGAATTAGAATAAATACTTTCTTTATTTTGGTACAATCTCACTGTTTTTTATGCCTTGAACAATTTCCACTTCATCTCTTAAATAAATGAAGTTGAATTTGTTATTTTTGAAGTGTTAGTATGATAGGTCATTCTATCTGTCTCAAAAAAAAGGTTAGCAAAAATTATATACATAAGTCGATCTATAGTGAGATTAATCACATATGGTTCCTAAAATGGACTTATACATCATATATCATACTTCTTAATATAATAAAACTAGTTTCTACTAAACTGGGACTTCCTGTAGGTCAGTGGTAGGAGATAAAGGCCAGTCGCACTTCGGTTGTGGGTTGGATTCCCACAGCCTTGTGCGAAGCGATGGGCTGTCGCCCGTCCTGCAGGTTGTCCTTTTTCTTAAACTATATTACTATAACATCCCATCAATAATATCGAAAAATCTTCTATCCTTAAACAATACTAACTTATGTCCAACATAATCCATTCTAATCTTTAGGCTTATCCATAATACTGCAGTCCACTCTCATAATATAGTGAAAATGATTACCAGAGATTTAATACTGTCCTTGATCCCCATATATCATAAGAAATGTCTTGTTGGTCACATTCCAAACTTTCAAAGGCCTTAATAATGTATTCTCTTGAAGAATGAATATCCATTTAACCTTAGTGAAATCATGAATACTGTAAAAAGTTAACACTTTCCACATACCAAAATCCAAAAACTCTATATACTCAAACCATGATATCACTTAGTCCTTATATCAATCATGAGCTCATGAATACTATCAAACATTTAATTTTCTCCTTATCCCTTCATTATGCGCATATCATCTACATTCTAAAAATATCTGAATAACCATTCATGGATACTGGTAACATTAATCAGACAACAGTGTAACAATCCTTACATGTCTCTTTATTCTACAGTACCATGAGATTACTTATACAACATTACACATGATAAACATGTAATCATTCCACTACATTCTTAAACCATTGACCGAGATTCAACAATTCTTTCATCTCATATATCATTTGTAGTCTCTTCATCATCATCCACATAAATACTTCCCATACGACCATACTGATTATCTTCATGAGACTTTCCCTTAGGGCATTGGTTTGCATACTGCCCGCACATTCCACATTTAAAACATTTAACCATTGTTGATGTCGTAGCAATACCATTATCCTCATCCATGTTGTTAACTGAACCTTTTACTTTGCATTTAATTGCTTTGTGTCCTTCTTTTACACACCCAAAGCATCTTCCAGTTCCTTTGAAACATTCTCCTTGATGCCTCTTCTCACATGATTTACATAGGGGAAATTGAACTTTCTTTCCTCTATGATCATCATGAAACTCCATCTTTCTCTTATTAGCCGAGTCAGGAAACATACCAAATTTTACTTTATTGATCATATTATGAGATCGCTGATTCGGCATAATAATGATGTTTGGACTTCCAAATCCCATTTCATTATGAATAATATCATTCCATTGTCCATCATATCCTCCATTATCGTGAATCATCTTGTTTCCATCCATTTTCTAAAACCTCAAAAAAAAAAAATAGTGTGAGAGGCAAAAATCATGCTAGGGAAAACAATATAATAAAGGGGGAGTACCTTCAATATCTAACATATTAGGTTTAATTCTATGATAGTTAGCATAGTTCTAGTACTATAACCTATACGTATACTTAACCTTAGGGACATCCCAAGACATACCGTAGAAAAATCTCTAGGGATCTCACTAACGTTTTCGCATCCTAGTTTCCGAAGGTTGACTAAACCTTTCCTCTGAAACCAACTGTAGAGACCCGTAACTGACGTACATTAACATTACATTACATTTGCGGAATACATAGTACATAACAAAAACACACACACAAGGATCGTAATAGTTTAGTGTCTTTGGAAACTCGGAGTATAATCTTCTAATCCTGGTGAAAGATCTTCAATATATCCCATAAATATCTTCCTCTTTTTTTTACCTAACACCTTTCTTTATATCCTGGGGAAAAGAAAACATAAAAGGGTGAGCACAAATGCTCAGTAAGGGTAAACAAAAGAGAAATCAATCACATCATATTCATAAGAACATAACTTTTTGAAATCTTAACCTACAAAAGAGAGCATAATTTCATAACATGGGATAAATCATAGTAGTGAAATAAAATCTCAATAATCATAACTTAAAACATGAAACTTCGTGGAATAAACACATAATCATAGATAATCATTTCTTGTTAGTCAAGACTCATTGCCAAGACTATCTTAGTGGACAATGTCCCTTTCTGAATCGAGTCACCCTCGTTTCAGTCATGTTTCACTGAACCGGTATAACCTACCATTCCAGCCATGTCTATCTCATGAGATATAAAATCTTTACCCAATTCATGGGAGGTAGATATAGGTCCCACCCATCTCATAATGATACCATTCTTATGTGTGCCACAAAATCATAAATCATACATCATTTCATAACCCGTGTAATAAAAATGGAGATCTTAAACATCGTGACATCATAAAACAATTCATAAAAGATAAAGGAATTCATTAAAATAATTCCATCACAACATAATAAAATCAATGCCATAATAGAGATATAAAAAGAACCCTATTTTATCTTAGATGGAAAATAATATTGATAAAACACTTGAACTCCATTCTTGAGGAAAATATCCTTTCTTCTTAAAAACATTTTTCCTTTCTTAACATGTCAAACAATTTTAAAATAAAAGATGTTGATTAAAAATAAACTTTAAAACTTGTAAAGGAAGCTTCTTGGAAATAATGTTTTAAAAATCCATTCATGCTGTAAAAGTTAAAAAAAACATTGTTCGTACTTTTGTCAGAAAAGTCAAAAAGTACCTCGTACGAAAAACGACAAAAGATTCCTTTCATTTCTTTTACTAAAAACTCACCGAAGGGTAAAAATGGATTTAAACAATTGTAGGTGGATGGAAATAATATTACATATTTATGAAACATGGAAGTGGATGATAAAATACACCCCAGTAAATACTAAAGTATAAACAATCTCAGATAAAAATGAAATTGTGATATTTCCCTTACCTTAGGTCCGATTTGCTTAGTAAGTGTCCGAACCTCCTGTATAATGATTTAAATAATGTCATTTACTTATTAAAGAATCATATTCATTGTTATGATATCATATATGGTTCACTTATGACTTTATATTACCCGTTCTTTTGTAAATTCCATGTTAAAGAGCGTTTTGGGTAAAATTGTTTCATTTATCGTCTGTGTTTTGACTTTTAATTATTCATATGATTACATAGATCATGATTACTTAATTCCAGAACATAAAACATGATTTATATATATATATATTCAGGATATACACATATATAATAAATCATTAAATGGGAAGAAATACACCGTTCATGGAGACGGTAGTACGTACGTACGCATGAACGCTGTTTTCGTTTCCTTATTGAATTGAATGGAATTAAGTACATGACATACATATAAATATATAAATAAATCCAGTATCATCATTATGCCATATATTTCATTAGTACATATTATATATACTTTATAATCATTCTTAAATGGTTAACATGGAGAATGAATCTCATCGCGTCGTGGAGACGGTAGTCCGTACGTACGCACGCACGGTGATTTCCTTTTTCCGTAGGATGGATAGAAGGTTAATTAGAGTTGTTTAAAATTTATAATAACATATCAGTATATAATAAATACTGATGTTATTACTTTATCATGAAACAAATAAAGAAGAAGAAGTTGAAGAAGAAATAAATTGCAAAGATCGGTAATTGATATTACCTCTTCTTTGGAACGCTTCTTTGAATCCTCTACTTAGGGAACTAAGATTGGTCTTTGAAGAAGACCAGGACCTCTAGGATTGTTCTAGAGAAGTGGATAAGGGATTTTGGCAGAGGTTGGTGGAGCTTGAGTGCTCAAATTGGTGTGAGGAGGAGGGGGGAGGAGGTTTCCTTTTATAAGGGAGGAGAGGGGCACCTTAGGAATATCTCAAAATATTATTTTATATTAAAGTCAAAATCGGTTTATAATGGTTAAAAAGGGTCTTATTTCGAAGCTAAAGTGGGTATGGGTCGAAATCCTATCAACCAATATGATTTAGACAAGTTTAGGGTGTTATTTTAACCTTATCAATTAGATTTAACTCTAAGTTAAATAATTTAACTTTTACCGTGTCTTTTTGTTTTCTTTCACTATATGGTTAATACACATACTATAACATGCCAAAAGAACCCCAAATTGTTTATTATTAATATATATATCCTTATCTAAGTCATTTGGCAGATCCATATATTTTTAGGAATATAATAACAATTAATAATATAATATTTGATTTAAATACTATTTTGTGTCAATTTTGACACTATTTGATATATGATTTTTGTGAAAGTCATAACAGAATTATATGTTCGAAACAAGTTGATTAAATCAACAATAATATATCATAGTAACCTAGAAAATTAGTGGAATTCATAAAAAGACTTAAATTACATTTATTTTGGTATTTATAATATCAATTATGGCAATATTTCATTAATAAGATAATTACTACATCATCTTTGTGTCATAAATAAATTAAATTATTTAAAGTCTAAAAATTATAAATAAAATATCATTATGTAGGAAATCGTTTTATCTTTCTAATGAATATTTATAGTCGAATTTATCTTATGTATCACCCCATATTAAAAATGTTTTAGTTATTAAACATTGATTTTAACTATTTTAACTATTCATTGAATTAAATAATAATAAATGTCCTAATCTAATCCAAGTGGGCCTAAATGATAATATTTTACACTTAAGGTTGTTTTTGGTCGAGATACACTTGTCCAATAGGATTAGGACGTGTGTCAGGGTAATATTAATATCATTTTTACCCTTAATTACCCTATTTACTTTTAATCATGGTAAATAAAAGTAAAAAGTTACAATTCACCAAAAATTATTTTCATCTCATTGAACCACATTTTACTTACTGACATCAACCGTGTCTCTTGGATTTTCGAAATTCCATTCACAAAAGCGGTAAAATTAAGTTTTATGAAAAATTCAGTTTTCTAACTACCACTTAGTAATTTCACTATTCATCAAAAATTGATGTTTTTTCAGAACAATGCAAAAATTTCATCCTAAGCTATATTTTATATTCCGAATTCAAAAATGAAATCTATTTTACCAAATTCATAACATAGAAGTTGCATTAATTAATTTTATAATTAAATACCGCTGTTGAAACAAATAGCGTGTTTTTAAGAAACAATATCTATCAAAAGATTGACACTTGAATATGTCTCGTTTAAATGTGAAATTACATTCAATGACCAACATTGTATTAAATTGTAAAAATATATTCTAAATATACTTTAAAACCACTTAAATTAATAATTTATCACTATTAATTATTTCTATTAAAAAGGTTTTTTTAATTAAAATTTAGTAATTTTCACTATTCATCAGAATATGAAAGTTATCCGAAATGTACCAAAATTTCACCTTAGGCTAAATTCGATACTCCGAATCCAAAAATGAATTCCATTTTGAAAAATAAAATTTACAAAATTTCAAAAAGTGGTTATTACTATTCATAACGGTTAGTTTTAATAACATTTTAATAGCATATCGATGTTTAGTGAAACTCGTTATTGCGTACTACACACGCTATCGAGGAAGGTCGTGATTGCGTGTAATTCAAGGCAAGTCAAGGATGCGTGTTGTGAAAGCTCCTTTTGGTGTAGCATACAACACAAGACATTAATAAAATTAAAAAGAATATTTTTCATAAAATCTCGTGCTGTTACACCTTATTTTAATTTTAATCATTGTATAAGAAGGATCCAATGGAAGAATCCCTTTTTCGAGGATCAACATGTTCTCCTTTTATCTTCAAGTGATGCTAATTGATTTGGGGGTACTAGCACGAAGAATCAATTTTCTCTCATTTTTTCATGATGTTCGCATCTAATTCCTTTGTGATTTAAGGAATCCATTTAGAACTTATTTTTCGTAAGAGGTGGATAGGATGGGATTAGTGAGAGAATTTTATATTTTTCAATGATTCTTAAATATCCATTATCCATAAATAATAGATATAACCATTTATTTATAAAAAATGGTTTAGATCAAAATATTGTTTAATTATATAACCTCTATTAAATATTGTTATGGTAATTGACAATACCCATGAAATATATTAAAATTAGTATTATTATAATTTTATGGCGTGAGCTGACTCATGCAATGATAAATATTATATATTGTCTTGTAAATAAATATTCATCAACAGAAACAATATTAGTCTGCTCCAACTCCTCTACATTTATCAATATCCAAATAAATATTTAATTAAATATTAATTCATCAAGAATGAAAATAAATATTTTTTTCACTTTAAAGTGATAAAAAATTTATTTAATATTTATTTAATAAAATAATTTTTTTATTAAAGAAAAATTAATTATTTATTACCTTTCTTGTATTAACGATCAACAAAAAAATGAAAAAAATTATTCCTCAACCCTGAAAAAAATATTTATTACAATATTTTATTTCAAATAGAATTTAACTGAGGTCAATAGAAACAAATAGTTGTGTACCACTAGGATTATTCCCCATTAGCATTATCTGGGCTTACCTATATTCTAAGATCTCTATCTAGCAATGATCCAAGGCACCATGAAAATGACTGTAATGTATCAATGTCAAAACCACATACAAAAAATAATTGTTTAATATAATCCGTTTGTATAAATATAAAATCAAGTTAGTTTCAAATATTTGTCATCAACATCAATAATTGATATATCTTTCTATGATAAACTGAAATAAACACGTTGTCACACCATGTCCATGGGATTTAATGTAGATATTTTATTCTAATGAAATGATTGATATATCAACATCCATAAATATGGAAGTGAAAAGTCATTACTTGACTTGTTCATTAATAACACATCACTCATGATGCAAATAATGTATCTAGCACTTCCATGAATGGTATAATCATTTTTTATGAAATACATCTAAGGGTTTGATTTATGAAATTCATTAATAATAATCATATTCTCGGAGGATCATCACACACATTCACATAAATGAATATCTCATGAAACAAATATAAGAGAAATTCTTATAGGAGGGTATTTTTTCATAATAACCCATCTTAAAGATTTCCAATGGTGAACTTCATTTGAAGAATTCTCATATTATTATGAGTACTCACTGTTGAAATCCATATTTTATACATCCCATCATAGAACATTATCTAATCACAGAACTATATTTAGGAATATGATCATATCATTTCCATATTCTCATCATAATGGGTAATTTCAATGAACTTATCAAGGAATAATAAACTCTAGGAAAATATCTCATTAATTTCTTATAGAACAATGAACAATATGTAAAAAAAATATTTTATTAATATTAAAATAATTGAATATAAATTTAATCAATGTAAAAAAATTTGATCCCCAGACACCAACTCCAACAACCTACCACATGGATTAGACAAAACATCATATGAATTTCATCCTGCTAGACGTCACATGAGAATCTTGTTTTTATATAGTCAAGGATTGAGTAAAGGGGTCCCCCATATTGTCTTCTATGGAAATACTTTTTATTTTTACCCGACCTATTTGAGAAAAAACATCAAAATATGATAAATTTGAAGTATGTTCTTCCTCTACTGATGTGACCTTGGAACATTTTCATGGCCCACCACTACATTTTTATCACAATATAATGTGATAAGATATTTGATTATATGTACCCCATCAAGATATTATATGATTTCATTTCCAAACTACTTTTTTAGCTACCATAGAAGCCACAATATATGTAGAATCTACTAATGAATTTTTGACCATATCCATATTTGAGTTCTTCAATCTCATAACACCTCAATTTAGAGAGAAGAGTTATCCCATCATCAAGTTCTTATTGTAGTGTTCTATTTTGGAACAAGCATATGAATATCTTATGGTGAATTGTTCCTCATATTCATTATTGACCAGGAACATATCTATAGTATACCATATATATTTGAGGATAGTCTTAAATCTTATCCAAAAATAGTCATCAGGGGCATCATGATATCATCCCACCACATATGTAGGAGACATCTATCCTAGTACAAATAATATCATACATTACTAGCCCAATCACTAACATGTATGGAATCATTTTCATTATTTGTCTTCCCTTATATTTCTGAGGAATGTGACATTGGAAATATTACCCTCTTGTATTATTCCATATTATCATCCTATAAAGTGTCTTTTCAATATATTTACCTTGACATAGGTAAAGAATACTCTTTGGTTTATCATGATGTATTTTGATCCCAATAATTTATGATACCACACCCAAGTACTTTAGGAAGAATCATTTATTCAACTATGTATTAACAGATTGTTAGGATGTCATTAATTTACAAAAAGTAATTTTTCATTAAAATAAACTACAATGAACTCTCACTTAACTGTTTATAGACACAAGATACATATTTGTTCTTTTTGAATCCAAATTACCTTATTAATATATCAAAAGTAATTTTCTATGACCCTGATTCATAATTTAATCCAAAAAATGGCTCTTTGTATGTTTAAAATCCTTTCGGAATATTTTTTATTCAAAAATCATTCATGTTGTTTCATATTTAAATCTTCCTAAAGGTTCCCATTTTTAGAGGTTTTTTGAAATCCATTTTCCAAATCTTATAGACAGGGAATGATTCAATCATTAGAAAAACATTCATGAACATCACCAAAATAAATTGTTTATTGTTTCGTCATAGTCAATCCCTTGATGCTATTTAAACACATTTAAAAAAATCAATATTTATAAGTAACATTTAAGGACTATTATTTTCCATGTTTTACTTTATAATGTAATATATATTATATAAGAAGTAAGATGCTGAGACGATGTGAGATTCTAAAGCCTGGTGATCCCATAATTATTGACTGAAAAATACCAAATTTATTAATTTCATGCAAATTTGGTTTTCTTAATAATGTGTAACAAATCTTAAATATATTCTTGGATTAGAATATGGAGACCACTTTTGAGTATAGAGAATGTTTTTTCCTAGGCATGGAAAAATATATATTGGTGTTGGTTGTTGGGATTGACAACATTCATGGATGATTAATTAAATAAATTAAACTATATTTTATTATTTATTTAATTAAAAATACTATTACTAATAATCTTATAATAATATTTTTCTATGGAGTCTTTTCAAGGTTATACAGATGAACCTATAAATTGATAGAGAGCATTTGAGGAGATCCTGTTGTATTAAATATGATCAAGTTCTAGATTGAGGATCGTTGCACCAATATAGTTTGGAATCTCACCAATGATGATGACATTGATTCTTTCTTCAATATAAATTGATCCATAATCTAGGTAGCAGGATTGGTTTATATGATTTCATGCCTTCCCTTTATCCTAATTGAACATGGATAAATTCTTTGAACTATATTTGATTTTTTCATCAATGGTTGATTTATTTAAGGTTAAATAATTTTTTAAATGATGATTATACCTCTTTGATTTTATTTTCAACAAAAATGGAATGAGGTAAAATAATAATAATGGTCGAGATTCATTCCTCATATTTATGGTTAATTTTATTCTCCCCTCTTTCTTTACACATTCAACATTGGTATTTTATTTGACCAATGGTTTGATGAATACAAATTGTATGATTATTTTTCAACCATTATTTGGATCAATGGATCAATACCGTGGGTAAGGTTTATGATATAATGTGTGATTGATGTGAAATGATGGAGGATGATCATAGGTGAACCAGATTAGACTAAGGATCCATGTTCTTCACAGCTGATGTGTGGTGGAAAAGTGGTGTAGGTTCATAAGGCACACTGAGTTTTTGTCAAGTGGAAATGAATACAAAGATCATATATCTAGGTACATTACAATCTACTGATCCAAAATCCAAAATTCCCAATAGGTTTTTTGATGATGATTGTTTTAATTTATGATTCATAGGTGAACCATCAAATTCTAAAAAATAAAATGATTTTTGATGTGTAATCTAAAACTACACACAGTGTGTGGGACATGGTTGTTGTTATAGGGTTTCTATATAGAATATTGTTTCACACATCATGTGAAGGTTTTCACAAACTATGTGACCAGGGCTAGAAACACGGCATGTATTGTGGAGGATACATGGCAAAAGGAAGGCCAGGGTAACAAACATGCACAAGTGTACATCTAAATGGAATGGTGTACACAGGATGTTGTTGGCACCCAAATTTACCCTATAGGTAAAAGCAGTCGATGTAGTACATATAGGGGTTTAATCCATAGGGACCGATGAAGTAACCTTGATACACTACGATTTGTGTGAGGATGGGCTGTAAAGTAGCCAACATGGGTGTGAATTGATTGGATAACTAATTATTTAATTTAAATAACAATTTAAAAAAGACAAATTTACTTGATCTAAAATAATTAATTAATACGGGTTGATCCTAGGTTGTTTCTTGGGGTGTATTGGATGCATTTGTTTCGTAGAATGTATGAGATCACTAATTTAAGATGAATCCACAAAACAGGATAATTCCACAACCTCATTAACCAATTTAGTTCTTACACAATTACAAGTATAATCACCAATTCACTTATAGAACCAATTTCATGATCACTCCACGGAATTGGATTATTCTATAATTCATAATGTCTCATCGTTAAACATGGAAAAGACGAAGAGGAACATAACTCATCGATTGGAAATCATAAAATAACAAACAGATTGAAAAATTAATGTACATAAAATAACATCCAATCTACCTCATGCAAATATCTAGGACCAAACCATAAATATTAATGCCTCCATCGATGTTATTCTATCAATTGAAGAAGAAGTTGACTTAAAGAAGTGGGATTGAAGAAGAAAAACAATACTAAAAATGAACACACCTCCATTGTGTGAGAAATTCACAAGTCTTGTTGTAAATTAATTCACACCTTGATTAAATGGTATAAATGTGTGAAGAAAAGGAAAATAAAAAATGAATAAGAAGAATAACTTTTATTAAGATACTAAACATGAAAGAAAAACATACATGGGAAAAATTGAAAATGTGATTACAAAATGAAAGCAGGAAATTACAATTGAATGAAATAAAAACATTGATTTAAAGGAAAATATTAGATGATAATTAACTTCATCAAAATCTCCTTATATAGGAATATTTGTATCCTTATATACACCCCACCACAATAAATTTCATCCCCATTAATTTAAAGAGTCAAAAGGAGGGTGAGAAAATCAATGGATTTGGATGGTTTAAAGTTGTCCATAAATTCATCCAGAATAATCCCCTATTTTGACATGTGAATTTATAATTTAAGAAGGCTGAATCCGAAGAGTTCGTAGCATTAAAATATTCTCATCCATGTTTTCTCTATTATCTTTACAAATTTCAGGATATTCAGTGCAGTCTTTGGGAAGTTATGGTCAAAATGGTGGAACGACTTTATGGGCATTCGGGTCAGACCCACCCTTTAAATGTAAAATTAGGATCCATTAATCTCCATGAAAAATTCAGAATTATCTCTGACCACAGTTTAATGGAATGATCTTAATATTTTTATCTTTATACTGTAAAAATTTGAGCTTCATTGGGCTTGTTTTGTGTGCCACACTTCTTTTTAATTGGCCTTAGGCCCATTATGCTTTGTTCAACAAATTTCTTCATTCATGCTGGAAAATCTCCATCATCTCTTGGGATTCATTCATCATTCCTAAAAAGAAAAAATGTTCCAAATTAAGTGATCAATAATATCCCAAAATATCAAATTCAAAAAATGAATATAATGTTGTCCACAAACAGATGAATGATTGCGCCCAAATTTTCATTTTAAACATGAATTGTATTTAAGATAAGAAATGAAGTTCAATTTTTATAATGAACTAAAAATGATGTTTATGGAATTTGGAACACATTATTATTAAGATATTGACAAGGAATATTAGCCACTTTTAGTGGCTAATCAGATGGTATAATGGAATGTCCAAAAGTACAAAGGCATGGGAAGATGGCAAGGGTCGAGTTACAGATCTATATCTACATCCCATGTACATAGAGAGAACACACCATGTATTTTGAGTCTTAAATTCCAAGTGAGGTGGAAAAACGCGGCAGATCTGGGGTGGTTGTACATGCCATATACTCCCTAGTACACATTTCTTCTCCCTTTGAAGGTGTTTAGGGCCCTTTGTTTCTACAGTTTTGACAAGTATCAGTTGATTGTGTTACCATCACCCATACCATTTATGGTACAATGTGGAATTATACCCACAACATTGTATTGTTATCCCCTCTTTAGGATGAGTCTTAGATAGAGTTTTCGGTTTTCCCTCTATGAGACTAGGGTGTGATCCTCTATCATTCTATATTATACCATAGGTGGGGTTTATGGAATTAGTGTGACCTCCTAATATAGGGAATTAATCCTCATTCTATTAAGTTGTTTTAGTGATGTTCATGATATTATTGGTATAAAATTACCTATATAGATGGTTGATCTAGGCTGCTTTTGTGGTGTCCCCTAGCGATCCTTGGTGTGATCCTAAATCTTGGTATCGTGATCTTCATATACTAGTGAGTTTTCATGGATGGAACCCAAAAATCTTGAACTCTTGTAAGAGTGTCCCCAGTGATGGAATGGCACATGGATTTGGTTCTTTCCTAATGATCATTTCATAGGATCATCAAGCAAAATCTTGTGTCTTGTAGTTTGGTTGAGACCTCTTGGAGTTGCGGTGTCCTTCTAAAGTATATATGGGTTTTATTCTATTACATTCTTTATAGTATTACTATTATGATCTGAATACTCTTTAGGATTTATGTTTAATGTTTTCGGGTTGTCCAACTATGTTTTTTTATACTCACCCCTACATGGTATCTACCCACATGTGTTGTGTATTATGAATACGAAAGACCTATTGAATGAGTCCTAGAGGGACTAGGTCCAAGTGGAGCATAGTGATCCAAACTAACCTATGTGTGTATTAGTGGTTTCATATGACAATATTTCCCTCTTACATAGCTGTTTGGGCTTATTTGTAGTTTATTTTTGTCATATTTTTTTTCATATACATTATTATCATACATTGATTGTGATATTATAAATGTATTCATTAGTGGTTATTAGTTGTTTTAAATTTAATAATTTTATGGTTTTGGAGATGGGTTCATGTACATAAGTACGTTAGGATAATAACACACATATGTTTGATATTTCTACATAGCACTGGTCGCAATCCCCTAGACTATTTGAGGTAGTATAGGTTTATTCATGGCTCAGTCCTTTTCAGGATGGGTCATGACAGAGTAGTATTAGAGGTTTTGAGTTCTAACTTATGACCAGATTCTATGTGATTGTTTTGGGATATAGTTAAATAGTTATCTTGTTTCTCAAGATAATATTACAATCCTGGGAACCCAATTTTGGTGTGACAAGTGACGTTTCCATTCACCAAGACTCTAACAACCTACTTGTTTAATTGGTACATGTAGAAACTGGTTGTAGTGGTATCATTGGTACATGCCTCATATAGAAATTTCTTGTGATTTCTGTTTTATTACAGTGTTAGCTCCAAAGATATTTTATTTGATCATTGTACATCTCCTTTATTTCAGGATGCCTCCATGAGGGCATCCATCCATCATTACAATGCAAGATCACAAGGACAATCCACTGAGTGACGATGTTTCAGTACATGGGCATATACCATAGATTATACCATAGAGTGTTTCACTTATTATTCTACCATCGATTGTGTATATGTTATCACTGATAGTTCTATATGAGGATCCACATAGGCTGAGTGTGCTTCATGAGTTGAATAGGTAGTGAGCTCCAAATTTTGGGGGTGATCTAGACCCCCTGTGGTTGAGGTCTAGCTAGAGACTTGAGTTCTCTGCCATGTGAGGACGCTTTCAGATCAGATAAATGTCCTCACTATCAATATATTCAATGGATCTACTATGTTATGGTAGAGTACAGTGTCCTAGTCACATGATGAGAATGATCTATTTTAGTCATACTTATAAAATTAATTTAGGGTGTAGTTTTATCGATCCACATTACGATCAGTTCGTATCCATGATCTTTGGCGTCTACAGTAGGTAAATATGACCATGGAGGAATATTCAGAGATGTATAATGATCTCATTCTATACACATGGGATATGGTTTAAGATTAATTATACAATAAATCTACAATTTAAAAGGTATTATAGCAAAATATTATACCTTCATGGAAATCTCTTTAAATTTACATCTATTCAAGAGTTCTTGATCACGCCTTTGTAGTGGAGATATTCATGTAAGAGAAGATGTTTAGAGTTTGTACATGAAGTGGGAACCTAAGAGATAATACCTAAGTATCTATTATCTAATGAAATTTATAGATATATGTTTTTGTTAGATGCTATTGGATATGATCATAGGATAGAGTATCTGTAGTGAATGGCTCTCATGATAGATCATGTCAGTAGAGGGATAGGTGGTGTTACTCCTATGACGGTAGGGGGTATCTTGAATGGGATTTTATGACCTATCATATAGGTTACCAATAGAGGCTTGATTAACCGCACAATATGATAAATGGTAATGATACAAGAGTTCCATATGGTGGTGGACATAGAAGAGGGGTAGGTAGATCTTGTTGGAGGTTTTACATATTTACACAACCACCACCACATGATCCACACTAGGCTCAAGGAGATGGTTATTAGGGATGAGAAAAGCAAGGGGCAATGGAGAATTATAACCTTGAGGATATGGGTATTATTAGAAAAATGATTCAATACTTTTCTCCCTTAGTCAAAGTAGGTACAGATATGGGTGCAATTCGTTCTTTTTTGGACACTTCTTTAATTTGAAACATAAATATTTTGATTGATACATAGGCATTACCCTTGTTCTCAAAGGCTCTAAAAGGAGGTGAATCAGAAATTAAACACATAGGCTGGATGTATAATCTACCTATCAGGGGAGAGATCTTTGTATGGTATCTCTTTTTATAAGTGATGAGGCCTTATGATGTCATCTTATGTATGGAATAGTTTTCCGCAGTTCATCCCCATCTTGATTGTTTTAGGTGGAGGATGCAGTGTGTCTATGTTAATGGAATGAAGATTTCTATATTGGGTGAAAAGTAAACCCATGTGGAGTTGGATTTCCTCTATTATAAGAGGGTTCAACCAATTACTTACCAATTTGATATCATGTCTCTAGAAGAATTGGATGTTATAGTCTATTGGTTTCCTATGGTTTTGGTGGAGTATGAGGACATCATTCCTTAGGATGTTCTAGTCTTACCTTTCCATTTATAGATATAAATTTTCATTGAAAATATCCTTGGGATGTACCCAATATCATAACCATCACTTTGGATTTATCCTACATATCCTTGTGAGATGATGGTGTAGTTTGTGTACTTTCAGAAGAAGGGATTCATGAGACTCAGTGTGTCCCATTGGGCAACCCCATTGTTGTTTTTTAAGAATGTGGATGGGGGCTAGAGGTTATGTGTTTATTACACTTTATTGAACCTTGTGACCATAAAAAATGTGTATCTACAACCAAAGATCAATGACCTATTCTATTTTTTGATAAGGGAGTGATAGTTCTCTAAGATTGACTTCAATTCAGGTTATCATCAATTGAAATTATGGGAAGAGGATATAAAGAAGAAAAATCCTGATGTATTTATGGTCATTATGAGTACGTGGTGATACCCTTAACCCTGAAAAATACCCTATAAGTGTTTATGGGACACATAAATTGTATCTTTTATACATAATTAAACTGTTTTTTGTTTTTGTCATCCTCGATATCCTACTGTACATGATGTTTAAGGAGGATCACAATAGAAACATGAGGATGGTCCTGGAAACACTCTGCAAGAACCATCCTTATAGAATTCTCTTTAAGTGTCAGTTTTGGATTATATGGGTCCACATTATAGGACATGTCATATTAGAGGAAGGAATAGTTGTGGATCCAGTGATGCTCAAGGCAGTTCTATCTTAGGATCCATATAATAAAGTTATCGAGGTGCAGAGATTCCTTGGGTAAGTAGAGTACTATCATAGGTTTGTGCCCAATTTATCTATAGTTTTATCACCTTTGAAAACATTTACCTAAAAGGGTAATCCATTCATGTGGGAAGAAAAGGGATATCAATTTTTTCAGAGTTGAGGAAGAGATTGAAAATCTCACTCATCTTGAGATTTCTAGAGGAGGGTGTCGAGTACGTAGTGTTCTGTAATTTCATAATTGTCAAAATTTGTTTTTTTCTGATATAGAGGTAGGTAATGATTTATTATGGGTCTTGGAAATTGAGACTACATTATAAAAACTACAAAAACCATGAACTTGATCTATGAATAGTTTTATTTTCCTTGATGATTTGTTGAAACTACCATATGATGGAGCAATTTATCATTATCTCTAAACACAAGATACTCAATAATATCTTATCTCATAAGGATATTAACATTAGAAAAATAATATAGTTAGATTACCTATATTAATATGACATTGATATTTTATATACTCCTAGGAATGGGAATGTGGTGGAAGATTATCTAAGAATAATATCATGTTTTGTGTTGTTTTCCAATACATTGGAGAAATTAGATTTGTTGAAGTTGTCCTTAGTGGATAGGGATGTTGCTTCATATATTAAATTTATGGTTGTTACCCTACTAATTTTGCAGTTTGTTAGGGATCCTCATCATGTAGATTCTGATTGTGAGACCATTCAGACTCATATATCCATTAGACGTGATCTTAATGAATTATTTGAAGGTGAGGATAATGTTAACTATTTTAGAGGATGTGTTTTCGTACTAGAGATATTGCAGGATGAGGTTATAATAGAGTTTCATACATCCACTTTTGTGATAAATCCAGGCATTGAAAATATCGAAAAGAACCTATTATGATAGTTTTGGTATCCATGCATGAATACATGTGTTTCAATGTTTGTCTCTTGATTCCTCACTTTTCATTAGGTGACGTCTCAGCCTGATGATCTAGAGGGTTTATTTCAAACCCTTGAGGTTATATAGTGGTAGTAATATGGGATATCTATGGACTTAGTTATGGTTTTTCCATGTATGTTTAGAGGATATGACGTCATCTTGTTATTCATCAACTAACACACCATGTATTCCATCTTCTTAACTATTTGAGAGATGAGTTCAGTAAAGATATTGGGATGCTGGTATGTTCAACGGATAGTCTAGATCCATGGTGTTCCCAAAAAATATTTTTTTGGGCCTTGATGATCTATTCATTTCATGATTATGGAGTGGATTACAGGAGGCCATTCAGAATCACTAGTGTTTGAGTGTGGAATTTCACCCCCTCCCCCAAACTAAAGTCCAGACAAAGAAAACCATTATGGTCTTCGAGGACATTATTTGGGAATGAAATTTAGACTTTTTATGTTGTTGGTATGACAATCTACCCCTAGTGGAGTTCACAAACAACAACAACTACCATTCCACTATTGGTATGGAATCATCTGAGGACTGGAATGGGAGACCCATAAGGTCACCACTTTATTGGACTAATCTAGGTGACTCAACACTCATCTGACTAGAGATGGTATGAAATTTTATAGAGAAGGTGAAGATAATATATGATTATATGATAACTGCATAGTGTCATCATATTTCCAATTAAAACTGATGATAGAGGTTGTGAAATTTCAATGAGGGAGACCATGTATTCTTGAAGGTCTCACCTTGATTTGGATTATGGATATGTATCCTATTTGGAATGCTATAATTGTGTTTATTTAGCTCATTATAGATACATCAGAGAGTTACTGATATATAATGATATTTAGATCAACCTCCATAGTTAGATCAGGTTAATGATTTATTTCATGTGTCGCAACTAAAGAGCTACATGCATGACCAATCATATGTTATCAACTAGGTTGAGCTAGACAAAAAATATGGGTATACCATTATAGAGTACCCATTGGATATAATGGGTTTATAGGATAAGATCCTTCATGAGTGAGTAATTCCCCTAGTGTGTGTTTGGTTGTAGGAAAGTAACCTTCAAGATAGAACCTTTGAGTGGGAGACCCATAAGCGAGTTCAATACCCTTATCTCTCTGAGTAGGTTTTTTTATTTTAAGGATAAAAATACCAAAGGTGGGGAGAATGTAACAACTCTAATTTTCCACCTTTTCCATGATAATATTATATGTAATATTTTTTGAGCTAGTTTATTAGATTAAGTGAGATTATAAAGACTAGTGATCTCAGAATTGATGCTTTAAATATATTTAATATATTAATTTCTAGCATGCATGTTTTTCCTAAAAAGGTGTAATAACTCTTAAAAGAGTCTAAAATTAGAAATCAAAGGCCACAATTGAGATTAGATTTCACGTTTTTCCCTACGTGTGACCTAATCTATGTTGGTGTTGGACATTGGTCTTGAACACCTTCATGGTAGAATAATTAAATATATTATATTATATTTATTTATTTATTTAATGAAAAAAACTAAATCTAATAATATCTTTTAAATATGATTCTTTGGATTATTTTTAGGGTTAGCTACATATCCCTTCAAATGGAGAGAAATCATTAGATGAGATCTTAATAAATGACGTCATATCTAGTTTGAGATTGTGGATCGTTGCGACAATAGAGTTTGGGATCTCACCAACGATGATGGAACCAATTATTACTTCCTTAGAAATCAATCCAAACTCAATAAAACATGTTAAATTTATATTATTACATATTTTTCCTTTATTCTAGTGAAATGAGGACCAATTCCACAAACAAAAATTGATTCGCGCATTGACAGTTTATTTATTTATGGTTGAATGATTTGTTCATTGATGTTTATACCTATTAGTTCAACCTATCTATGTCAGCATATTGATACCAAAAATGAAAGATTCCATGTATCATTTTTCATGTTTATGTTTAATTGATTCCTCCCTTGTTTCTTCACACATTCATCATTGGTATTTCCTTTGACCAATGTATCAAAAAACTGGGTATATGATCATTGAGTGAATGTTCATCAGCATAATGAATCAATACAATGGGTGAGGTTTATTATTGAGGGTGTGATTGAGGTGTGGTGAAGGACGATGATCTGAGGTGTACCAGATCATAGTGAGGATCCATGTTCTTCCTAGTTTATGTGTTGTGGGAGAGTGGTATAGATATAGACGGCTTGACGGGTTCTTTTCTGAGAAGATATGAAGCCCAAAATCCAATATCCAATGTAAAAAGGTTATCCGAACCCATATATTTGATTCCTAATAGGTTTTTTAGTGTAGATAGTTTTGATAAAATATGTGGAAGATAACTAGGGGATTCTAAAAAAATAAACCTTACATGATGTGTAATCCAGAACTACACTCTCTTTGGGGCCTTGGAAATGATTATAGGGTTTTTTCGGAGAAGAAAATATCACATGACATGTGACACCTATCACACTCCATGTAATACATGATCAATGCTTAGTGTGTATCTTATAAGATACACCAGAATAGTCAGGTTGAGGTACATTGATATGGCTAGGTGTATACAAGCATGGCTACGTGTACACGGGTTAGTACATGGGCATGACCAGAAGTAAATATCAATTGGCATGTGGCATGAGAAGAGTGAAAATCGACCACAAAATGTTGTGTATATTGAGAGGACACGCCATCTATTTTGTGGCTTACCTGATGTGTGAGGAAGTGACTCATGGGATGATAAGTTGTTGGTTAGACATGTCATTTACTCCCTTGTACATGTCATGGTCCACCTTTGAGGTTGTTTGGAGGACTTGATTTCCACATATTAAACTAGTATCAGTTTAGTGTGTTCCCTTAATCCATCCCCTCAAGGATGCATTGTTTAATTAATCAAAAAATATGAATTGTGATCCCCTCTTGAGGATTATTCTCATATAGGGGTTTTTTGTGTCCATCTATGAGACCATCATGTGATCCTCTATCATTCCTAGCTATACCCTGGGTGGGGATTAGGGAATCAGTGTAACCCCCTTTCATAGGGAATTGATCCTCCATATAGTAGGATATTTTAATAGGATTCATTGTTTCATTGGAATTTGATCCCAATTATAGTAAGTTAATCTATATTAGGTTTGTCTCATCCCCCATTAGTCATGGATGTTCATCCCCAATATGTGTTTCATGATCTTCAAAGACTAGTCAGTTTTCATGCACATAGACTAATTATCTTGACATATTGGTTTACTATTAATAGTGATATCATGGATCATGAAATGGGATCTCTTAAAATTATTATATTCCAAAATTTTTGAGAAAAATCATGTGGATGGTAGTTTGGTTGAGACCACCTAGATGCATAGTTTACATCCTATGTATATCATGGTTTTCTGCTTTAAATTTCATTATGTTATTACTATTATGAGATAACTAATATTGAACCCTTATTTTTCTTAGTGATTTCAGGTTATCCTACTGGGTTTTTATATACTCACAGCTGCATGAGATCTTCCCATATGTGTCGTGACTTATTCCGATGGTAGACCTTTTAACTGGGTCCTAGACGAACTAGGGCCAATCATAGAATAGTGATCCAGACTGAAAAAAAATTATAGATGGTTTCATTTGACATCAATCTCATCTTAAAAAGAGGTTTGGACTTTTTTCATTTTCTTATTGTGGGCTTGTATTAAGAAATTTATCTTCCCAATACCTTATTTTAATACTATAATGGATTGTAGAAGTATTCATGAATTCTTATCGGATTTTTTTTCACATTTGAACATTTAATAGTCTTAAAAATGGGTGTGTGTTTGTGTGTAAGTACATGAGGCTAATACATCCCATGTGTGTGATATTCCCACTTAGTACTAGTCACCATCCCCTAACAAAGGACAAGTAGGATTGTGGTATTCATGGCTCAGGATCTATCAGGATGGGTCTAGACATGATGATTTTCTCATCCATGTCTATTTTATTCTGGAAAATCATTTATAACAAACAATATTTACATCCAATAAAGGATCTAAAAAAATATAGACTTGTTTTGGTAGATGTAATCCATTTCAAAATTCATGTTTTATTTCAACTAGTATCTATCTATTCATCTCTTTTTCTTCATTTTAGGTTATAGGATCATTATTGTTAACTAATAATTATTTACTATCCTCAATGACTAAAAACCCATGTTTTTTTGGTTCTCTAACCTCTATTCTACTATTATACTATACCTGTTGATTTGGATATTCTTATTATGTAGAAATATTTTGGAATCAATTCTTGTGCCAACTCTTTTATATCTTTATCTTGGACTTAATCAATGTTTATCTCACTCCCACTTACTCTTTTAGATATGTGTTCCATATCTAGGAATTTGGGATGTCTATCAACTAACAACCTTTTATTTGAATGATTTTATTGGTATTATCCAATTATTTCCATGTCAAATAAAGGTACTCTTTGTCCCTTGGGGTAGAATTTTTTAACTTAAGATTCATTAACAAACACTTTAAAAACCCACACATGTATGTATGAAAACATGGGTATCATTAAAATATGATAATTTTATAGAATAAAGCTTTCCACTATAGTTGGAACTCATTTTATTATGTATGTTTTTGTTTGTAACAGATGTCTTCCAAAAGATAATTGAAGCAACGCATGACTCATCATTAATATCACCTCATCCAGCAGGGTGTGGTCCCTCCTTTAGCTTACACTATTACATTGGGTTGTATAATAAGGATTGAGTTGGTATTGGATCCCAAACTCCTATGAATAATTAATGAAGTCCTAATTATGATATTCTCCACCAAAGTCTGAGCATATTTTCATAATATTCTTAACAAGATGGTTCTCAAATTCATTCTCCCATTCCATTATTTGATCAAATGAATCTAAATAATACCTCATTAAGTGGATATATCCATATCTACTAAAATAATCTATAAAAGTTGTAAAATATGAGTACTCGCCCATTTCATGAATAGGTAATGGTCCACACACATCAGTATAAACTAATTCAAGAAGATAACTAGCCCTTTCACATTTAGCACTATATAATGATTTGGTCATTTTCCCTTCTAAACATGACAAATATACACCAAGTGGTTTTTGTTCAAAATAATATAAATATCCATTTCGGTGAAATTTAGTTAAACATTTTTTCTTTAATTGAATGAGCTGGTGATTCCAAAGTTGGTTGTCGTATAAGTCATGTTATGTAGTGTCATTGTTGAATTTCATTACTTGTCCCATGTAATACAACACATAAACATTGTTATTTAAATGTATCATACCATAAAAAAATTTATCCTTATAAAAGAAGAAGTATTTATTCCTATAATTATAAATAAATCCTACTATATCATTTCTAGATATAAAAACAATGTTTTTTGTAATGGATGTCACATAATAACAATTTTTCGAAACCAACATAATCCATGTTTGCAACATGAGGTTGTTGTATTCAAGAACTATAATAGTAAGATTTTATTTGTTGGTTGGATTGATCTACCTCCCCTTGGTCAATCTATTTGAATCAACCATGTTTTTTTATTTTAATACCTAAGTGAACACTATAGGCTATATATAATACCCACTTTATAGAAATAGATAAATTTCACTAGATATAAAATTGATGTGAAGTATCTTCTTGATTATTTGAATGGGTGAATTTATTCATCAGGTGGAACTTATTTCCACATAAAAAATAGATAGTATCTTATTGCCATACATTCCCGTTGATCATTATATATTTTGAAGGGCATTGTGAATAATATTTTGTCTTATAGCTATTCTCATATCCATTTCTCTTATTCACCATATGTATGAAAGGATTTTCATTTTTTTATCTCTACATTTTTATGGTAAAGAAGTGTAAGTAGATCTAGTATAGACTTATCAATGTTTTCCATATTAAAATTAACAAAAACTATTGTGAAGATCTAAGGGAGTGGTGCCCTAATTATATTGGTGTTCAATTCATCAATGATTTTATACCCACTAACATCTAGGCGCTCAATGTAGCCAATGATCTTGACTATATGAGGCACAACTGATGCACCCTCTCTAATTTTACTCTCTAAGAGTTCCTGGGATATCTCAAATTTTTCTTGACTTACTCTACCCTTGTAAATACTACGGAGATTCTCGAGCATGATATAATAATCCATATTTTCTTATGACTTTGTGATTTTTCTAGACATATATGATAGAATCAAACAGTGATCATTGACCATGTCAGTCAAATGTTTCTCATAGACAAGGAAATCATCATCACTCACCATCTAATCAGGTTGATCAGGTAATGAAGATTATAGCATGTATGGTTTTTGTTCCTCATACAACACATCCCAAAGGTATCTCAACCATTCTTGGAAATTACTATGAGTGAGGATATGGTTTTTTATAATATATATCATAGAGATAATGTAGATGGAAAACATTCCATTAATTCTACAATTATAAAATATAAAATTATAAGTGATTTTCTTGATTACAAATTATGTGGTAAATAATAATAATAATTAATTTTATTAATTCTCCCACTATTATATCAAGTCTCAACATCCCTCTTGATTGAACTCAAAATGTCTCATCATTTAAGAAATTATATTGGAACGGATCCATATTGCATTTATTATAATCCAGAATTAAGTCATGATAACTATAAGAAATTATTTTGGTAGGAAGTATTTCCAACCTTGAGATTACAGTTCCTAGATCTGTTGAGTGGACTCCCCAATCCTAAAATCCTAACTTGAATTTCCTCAATTATTTCCTCTAAATTTGTATTGGATAGAAGTTTGTTATTAAACCCAATAAAGATTTCGTTATATTAGACTATTTTCATAGGTAATACCAATCAAAAATTAAATTTCCTCCAACGTATCTAGAACCAACGCTTTATTTAGGGTTTACCTTAATTTATATGATGCAAGGTTTAATGACTTAATATGAACTTTAGTGATTTTGTTTCATTATGAATAAATTTTATCTATTTTTTTTACATGTCTTTATAATTTTATGTGGATCTTAATGAAATTATTAGCTATGTATGATGAAATATTTATGTATAATCCATTTATTACAAGTATTTATAACTCACACGTGGGTGATGGGAACAAAAGGATTGGTTAAAGAGGATTACATAAATAAAATTATACACACAAGTCCTACATAAGAATTTATGTAGGGATGAACCATATACCATCATATTTAATTTAATAATTAATAATTTGAATACCATTTGAAAAATTAAAAAATTAAAATCAATACATACATAGGTCTTGGTAAAATTCATGAACGGTCATACATATTTAATGAATAAATAAAATTAAAAATGTTTAAAATTGATGCCTATTAACAATTTGTTATTAACAGATTTCTGATTACATTAATTAATTAAATAATTAATTTATTAATTTTATTTTATCATAATGACCATATGAATTCTCTTGGAGATACCCATAATAAAATAATTTATGGAAAAAATGGATGAACCAAAAATTAAAAATAATTACAATAAATTAATTGATTATATTATAATTATTTAATACCATTATTAAATAGTCACACACAAAAGGTTCCAATCAATAAAATAAGGTTTTCATTTTAAATTAAAAAAATTTATGTAATTTAATTTGTTCCTTTATTAACTGAAAACATGGTGTGTACTTATGTGAAACATGTTGTGTACTTCGATAGTCGTGTATTTAGAATACTTACATGGGGATTTTACTTGTACCTTAGATAGACTAAACAACGTATACAAGCTAGCCACACACCAGTTATCAATCATTCCATCTGTCTAGGAAACCGACCGAAGGACATGGCATGTTCATCAAATGTTGGACTACACTGCATGTACAATCCACCTACACGGTGTGCATCTTACATGTCGTATATCTTATTGACTCAGTGAATAGATCTTTGTGTATTCTAGATATAGGAAATTATTACCTACACAATGTGTGCACCAACTACACATCATGTATCTCATTAATTCTCTATATTATTAGTCTCACATGGTTTGAAAATATATTGGAAGTCATGTCTTACTTGAATATTTGCCGATAAACCTGGAGTATTACACAATGTGTATGCCAGCTAAACATCGTTTAATCTGATAACCTATGTTCTAGAGCATTCCAGTCTACAATTAGTGTTAAATAAATTAATCATGTCTAGTTACTTCTCACCATTACATGTGACTAGAATCATGTCTAGATACAATGAACTTGGGTGCATGGCATGGACTTTATCTACATTCCATGTAACCCAATCTTACCAACCATAATTCTTGGAACTTCCTGATATATTATCCAATAATTCATCATATATTTTTAATCATGTAATAAAATGTATCATTTAACATTGATAATTAAAATATAAAATATTTTTAATTAATGATTAAATTAAATAATTAATATTCTTTAAATGAAATATTTTACCACTGTTGATAACATAGAAGAAATAATAATAAATTTGAAACATGACCCACCTAATACCACTTAAGAATTCAAGGAATAGTGGAAGCACTTGGGTGGGTGATAAACCAAGATGGTTTTTTAAATTTTCTTGATCATTTTCAATATTGTGCATGTAATAAACATCATTTCCAATGAAAATTTTCCACTAAATATTTTCATAAATAAACCCAGAACCCCATAGTAGGTCTTTTGATGTTAAATTTATAATTAATTTATTTATGACCAAATGAATAATTTCTTCATATTAGGCTCTCTCTCGGATATAGATTTTGATCATCCTGGAAAAACCTATTTATATTGCCTTCATTTCATAAGAAGGATCCATGTATAGAATCCCTCTAGAAGTGATCCACACAAGATCCTTTGATCTCTGAGCGATGCTAATTTATTTTGGAGTGATATCAAGGTGAATCAATTATCATTCATTTTTTCCTGTTGATCTCATCTATTTCATTTTGAGATTAATGGATTCTCTCTTGCACTTCTTTTTCTTTAGAGGAATATAGAAGTAGGAATGTAGAGAGTATTATTTTGTGCACATTGATTCAAGAATCTCGATTAAACCTAAACAATTGACATAACAATCTTTTTATAGAGATACGTTTTTGGTTAATGTATTATTTAATTTTTTATCATCCCATAAAAATAATCATTATTAATCTTGATTTAAATAGATTTCTATTATTAATGTTATTTTATTGTGTGTTCATACCTATGTAATGATAAATATTATTTACTAGGTTATAAATTAATATTCATCAATGAACACAGTATTGGTATGCTCAAGCCCCTCTGAAATTATTGAAAATCGAAATAAATATTTAAATTCATTCATAAATTAACAAAACAAATATTTAGTTCACAATAAAATTCAATAAATATTTTTTAAATAATCACATAAAAATTATTTATTATTGAATAAATAACATTTATTACCTTGAAAATATTAACCATAAATAAAACATGAATAAAATTATTCCCCAATCTTGAGAATAATATTTCTTCCAATAATTAAATTCATATAGTATTAAATGGAGATAAATGGTAACTCTTAGTGTGTGTCCCTCTAGGATTATTTCTTATTAACATTAGGTGGCCTTTCCTAAAGTCCAATATTACTATTTAGTAATGGGTCAATGAACCCAAAAGAAGGAACTTGATCACAATGCTAATAATAAAATATAAACATTCATTGTGCAATATAATTCATTTGTCTCAATATCTCATCAAGAATGTTGAACATCCATTTCAACAACCTATATTCATTATATTTCATTATTGGATTGTCAAAAATAAACACGTCATTACATAATGGATTTGTACTTAATTTTATGGTTCTATTCTAATACAAGGGTTGGGATATCATATTCCATAATGATGGAAGGAAAAAATCATTCATAACTTATTTAATAATAACACATCACTCATGACTCACTCAACATGTCCAGCTTATCCACGAACTATATCATCATGTTTTTTTAAAAACATCTAAAAAAGTGTGTTGTAATATTAATTAATAATATTCATAATGTATAAGGACTATCAAACATGTTTCGATATAGGAATATCTAATGAAACCAAAACATTCTTAATTCCTTCTGGTGGGTGTTTTCTCATAAAACCCAATATAAGAGATTACCAAGTACAAAATTAATGAGAATTAGTTTCATCTTCTTATAAGTACTCACACCTGATAGTCACATTGTTTCATTCCCTTCGTATAATGTTATCCTATAGAAGAACTATATTTTAGAATATTTTCATAGCATGTCATGGTTCTTACCATAGTAGGGAACTGCTATGACCTTATCAATATGATATATATTATACGAAATTATTATATTAAATTAATGAAGAAGACTAAACAATAAATAATAATATATTTTATTAATATTAAAATAATCGAATATACATGTATTTATAGTATAAAAATTTGGTCCTAGGACACTGGCTTAAATAATAATGCTATATCCAAAACCTTGAAGTTGCATCAGAGCTGTCATATTCATATTTATTATAGCTTTATTTTTTATTTTTAGACATATTTATAGTTAGATATATTTCCTTTTAAATAATTCATTAAATTCAATCACTGAGATTTGTTCATCCTCTTCTCTTTTATTCTTGGTCATATAAGTAAAAACATGTTAAATTAATCTAAAAAACATCAAAATAAAAAATTTATTGGTTTTTACTTTTCTTTTATGATAGCGTAGGACAAAAAAAATATGGCATGAAGGTACATGTCATGTACCTATATTCATTATACCAATACCAGGTCTTAAAAAAATAGTTACTCATGTGGATGATTACACAGTGTCATTAACAAGTTGTGTGTTGATCAGAACATATCTTTACACAATTTTCCATACTACACTACATGTAACACTAGTACACACATGTTTAGTGTACACATTTTGATAGTGTCAAAAACATAGTCAAAGATGCATTTTTTATTTATTACATGACATGTGTGACTGGAAAATATGCACATTTAGGTCACATAGAATTTTGATTGAGTACAATACATGTTCCCCATTAATGTATTTGGTCATCTAAAATTCCCCATCCACTAAGAAATTTTCATGAACATGGTAAAAATTCATTACTTTTTGTGTAACCCCATTACACGTCATGTAACCTGTACTAGTATTCTCAAAGTACACACCAAGATAGATTGTGCAATATGTAATTAGTTTGACAGGGAAAGGAAATTATTATTATGATTAAAGCTAATCAACAAGTTTCAATATTTGATTTATTAATAGTACACACCATGTGATAGGTTATTAATAATATTAAATGATGTATTAATTTTTATATTAAATTCAAAACTATAAGTCATGTATGGTCATTATAAATTGTGTACTCCTCGTGCAGTAAAAGTGTTAGGAACTTATTAATTTACATGTGTCCATGTGTCATTTATTAATAGTTTATACCATGTAATTATGTCACATGTTGTATATTATCTATGTTGTATGACAACATAGTATAAAATGATGACCATATCAAGTAATAATGATGGTTGCGTGCCATATTGCATCCATATACACACCATGTACTAAAACTTTATTTATTAATTTTTTTTAAAAATTAGAATGGATTAAAATGTTAATAATAATTTGGATAAAAATTAAGATAAATGAATTAGTTAATGAATAAAGGTAAATAATGAATTACAGTGTTATTTATCTTAATTAATAATGGAAAAAAATGAATTATATTTTATTAGTTGTGTATTCATTTCTCGCATGGATGATCATGAGCTTGACTGACCTATGCACGAATTTGATTTATTTTAATTTAATTATTGCATAGGTTTTTTTGAAATTATTATTATTAAATTAATATTTTTACCTTTGTGTCAACCCCTCCTCTTATTATGTGTTGATGTTCCTATCCATGATTTCTTTTATACTATCCCACTTAAATCATTCCATTAGTTTGCCTCACTTTTATGTGAGTAAATCATTTGTAAGGATGACATTCCATGTGAGTAGAGGATGTTCAAGATGGAGCAGAGGTATAATAAACTCATTTGACACAAAGTACAGTAGTGGAATTCTATAATTGGTGCCAAGACTGACACATAAATGTTTTCCCTAAGATCAATGGTTTGTTTATTGTCTTCTGAAAAAAAAATATGTTGATAATTATAATGATCATGATGAATATTTATATTTTCATATGCATAATTATTTATTTTGATTTATTATTTTCAGGTCATGATAACAAAAATAAATTAATTAAATAACAATAATTTTCATATGGAATAAATAATAAAAATTGTTATGAATAAATATTTTATTGATATATAATTAAACACTTCAATAAAATCTAATTAATATTAAAAATTAATATAAAAATTAAAATATGAAAATGTATAGGTTATAAAAAAATCAGTAAATGAAATATTAAGTCCATAGTCATCCAATTATCTAATTTAAGAAGCACACCTAATTAAAGGTTCACTTCAAGCCTTTTTCAAGGGATCTTTAATTAACAAGAAGTCTAATCAAATATGGTGGGGAAATTAACCAAATTTTATTGTATTTTATGGAATTTATTTATGGAATTCAAGTTTTGAGGAAACATTATGGAAATTAGTTTCGAGGTCTCTAGATATGGGATCCCATGAAACTTATTAGGGAACTACAAGTAAATAGCTTTCAATACATCATACCTAAATAAATTATTATAATTTTCATGTCTCTTTTGAGGTTTAAGATAAGGGAAATATGTATCCTTTCCACTATAATGTAAATGAGAATAAATATTTTACTATAATGGTTAGGGATATTGATAATTGATTAAATAATTAGAGTCTTAATAAGATAACCAAATAGATTCATTTTAAATTATTAGCTAATCATGTACATTGTTAAAATTTATATTTTTTATTATTGAATTAAAATGGAATTTAATTGACCACATTATACATATGATAAATTTTTTATAAATACCATCTATTTACTTGTGGAAAATTCTATGCATGTAATAGGTTCATCCTCATTGTATTACACTATGAATAAAATATTTATTTGCAATAATCCTATATTATTATTTTTTTAAGGAGGAAAGTGATGAGGAGTATACTACTATGAATAAAACTAAACGATGTTCTATATATTTATTGTTTCATGTTATTATTTATTTCTAGGAAATTAATTTTGTCATATAAGAACATGGAATCCTATATCATTCTCAGGAATCTCCATGTTGTTTATTAGGAGATAGATAGAAATTAATGATTTTATATCTCAAATGTCACGAACCAAATCAGGTCGCCACTGAAACAGGAACCAAACCCAAACCGTGATAAGTCATGAAGGACATTACCAATCCCCATGGGTGGGCACAAGTTCCCAGGTATCATAAAATGAGAATTGAGAACTATTTACCTGAGTTTATAAACGTAAAATAATAAAAGAACCCAATAAAACGAATCTAGATTTTTCAACTAATACAATATTTTAAAAAATTCAGTAATAAATTACATATTTTAAAACTACTCAATAAGACTATAAAAAAGGTACAAAATCAAAATTAAATTTCCCAACAACCCTCATGGAAAGGGGCACCGCCCTCAAGCCATCTTCTCGAGATTTCTCCACCAAGGACCTGCTAGAAACCCGAACCACTAGAAGTAAAAACCATACCCAACCTGCGAAAAAAATAACCAATTATACTTACACCCATGGGTGTAAGTAGAGTGTGAGAAAATTTCCAGTAGGATACCAACACTAATAGATTCCATGGGATAAACATTCAAAGATGAAAATCATGAATGTTTTCAAGAACATGTAATTTATAGTTACAATTTATAAAAGAGGCAACTTTTAGAAACTCAGTTTTCAAGTGAGATAATTAAAAAAATAAACTATTTTAAAATAAATGACATATATACTTAATTTTCCAGCCAA
The DNA here is from genome assembly GCA_963277665.1 of Viscum album. NCBI lineage: Eukaryota > Viridiplantae > Streptophyta > Magnoliopsida > Santalales > Viscaceae > Viscum > Viscum album. Next base: position 1,671,224,311 of record OY728121.1, on the reverse strand, counting down.
ATATACCGTACGATTATGGTAAGTATAAAGGATCTAATCAGCACAATCTATAGGAAATAACTCCTAGGCACTAGCACATTGTTGGTCCCAGGTACATCATATCTTAGTGAGAATAACCATCACAAATATATGTTCTTTTTCATGAGAAACTAGTAGATAACATACCAATAAACTAGTGGTCTCCAATCATCATCATCATTGTTTAGTTAGTGTTTTTAGATTCAATCTAGCTAATTGAAACTTAGGCCAAACCCTATGGATTCACTAGCATACTAGTACACGTCAATCCACATGGATACCCAGGTTTTCTCTTTGTGCTCAAACAAGTTCAACAAGTAATGAAATATACTTTGCACATGAAAATATCAATTCTATATCAAAACTTCACAAAAAATCCCACATGTGTACCACACAAGTAAAAAAAATCCACTTTTCATTCAAATTCCTTTTTAAATCTGACTCACACCATAATAGCCCACAACACTTTTCAGATTTATTTAACACTTCCACAAATCCTGCAAAAATAGTTATAAAACAATAAAAGACATTATAACTCACATAACAGCCCACTCAAATATCATATAATACCTATTTCATCAAAAAAATTCATTTTTCCCAACACACTAACACAAAACAACCCACAACCATGTTTTACAGCTCTCTTTCCATTTCCAAAAACATTTTATCACTTTATAAAACATTTTAAAACAATATTTGACATCGTAAATAACCAAATTACCTTTAGAAAACATATATTAGGTGAACCCCCCCCCCCAAAACAGTACATATACACCCTTTTACCCACTTTGTTAAACCAAACAAAACATTCACAATTTTCATAAAACAATCTCAAGGGGTGTAACCATGTCTTTCCCACAAAACCCATCTCAAAACCCCCATTTAAGACCAAAACCATACAAATTCCTATCCAAAATAGAATTGGTAGCCCTAGATACATTTATAAAACCAAATTCAAGTGTTATAAATAAACCTTGAATAAAAGCACAAAAGATACAAATGAAAACAAAAAAATTCAAAAAATTCTCTCAAGAAGTATAACAATGTTTTACACATAAAACCTATTAAAAATAGTATTTTTAAGACCACATGACACTAATAAAAAACCAAAACAGAATTTTCAGTCCAAAAAAGATTTAGTAAACCAATTCCATAAGTTATAAATTACACCCAAATAATACCACATGAGTTACACATGAAAACACCCAATTTCAAGTTAAAAAGAATTTAAAAAATTTAACACTTAACCAAGTCAATCATAAATATTTTTCTCACCACACCCAACATATGAGGAATATGAAAAATGATTAAATACATATAGCTAACTCATCAATAATTGTTTAAACACAGAACTATCTACCTTTTGAGTCAAAACCCTTGAATCATGTTGCGAAACCTCAACCGTACCCACGCCACACCACAAGGAAGTGAAAAAGAATCCTATATCATAATATTTCACCAAAAATACCCTGAATAAATCTGTACGTTTAAACCCTAAGTGCTGGATACTATATAATTTTTTGAAAGAGGGAGGAAACCCTATGGAGAAGGAAGGAGTTGAAGAGAGAAACACTTACCCAACACAATCTTGAAGAAAACGACCCAAATTACACTAGAATATTAATTTTAAAATAGCTAAAAATTTAATTTAATTTCGAACAAGGATGAAGATATCATGTAGGAACTGGAATGGGGAAAAAGAGAAAAAATAGGAATTATGAAAGGATCAATTTACCTCTTTAAATTTTGGCGATTTGTGAAATCCTAATAATTTTCGCCAAATTTATAGATTATATTTAGATCCAAATTGTGTAAAGAGAGAATTCGGAAGCTTCTTAGGTATGTGTTCTCTGGTGGGAGTTGGAATCACCGAAAAAAAATAAAAATCAAATGAGTTATTAAAGAAATAAAAATTATTTTTAATCTAGGAAATGGGCTTTTGGTCAGGCCCAATCCCATAAATAAAAACTTAAATCCACCATGATTACAGATTTAAAAATGGTCCAAATTAATTTTTTGGTGTTCATAGGTCAAGGGATGACATGTATGAATTGGAATTTATTGAAAATTTTGTAAAATTAAGGAGTTACAAATGAATCAAAATTTATTTTTCAATCTGGAATTGGGCTCACGGTTTGGCCCAATTCATGAAAACTCACCCATTCCTCCATAAAATCTTGGGAAACCCCCAAAACAAGGAAAGAATGGAAATTAAATGAAATTTACCTTTAAAATATGACATATATGTGACAAATATCCCCACCAAGAAACCTTTAGGTCATCGTAAAGCCACAGAAAGGCCAAAACAACAACCAAACTCTATTGAGAAACCAAGAGGTACTCGCTTGCCAGGTTTCACCAGCAAAGGCCAAAACACATCAATTTATCAATTAAGGAAGGAATGATCTCATAAACCAAACATACACAACATTCATGAAACAATCATGTATATTCAAATTTTATCACAAAAAAAAATCCTCAAACACTATCCAAACAGGATTCTAGTAATTTAACAAAATGAACAACAACAACGAACAACGTTACACTTACCTTGCTTTAACTAGACAATTGGGAATTCTCTACTCCCAAAGATTACCCATGGAAGGTGTAGTTTGTTAGATATATCCAAAAAAGACTACCTAATTCCAATCCAAGAACATGGAAAAATATGAATTACTAGTATAGGGAGACACAAATGGGATCCCCACCAAAAAAGAAAACTCAAAATTTCCCAAGACAGAATCAGGACACTAACAGGGGCAGGCCCAAACGGACTCCCGGTAAAAGGGGTGGATTCCAATTAGAAATTTCCAAAATAACACACATGAGACTCATGGTGTGTATCCCCACCCTCAGGGCATACATGATTAATAACCAGCGTGGGCAGGCATAGAAAGACCCCAAAATTTAAAAAGATGGGTTGGTCTCACGGTTAGCCTGCATGGTTTGGGAAACCATGAACTAACCATGGGGATAATTATTTCTACATGGATTCCTAGAACATGACCACTACTAATCATGCAAAAAATATGTGATCAACCATGAAGACACCATAGGTTTGAACTAATCCCATCTTTCATACTAAGGATAAGACATTGTACAAGGGTTTAAATGACCCTGGTATTTCCCTTAACTACAAGCCTGCTTCTCTACAAGACCTATGGCTGGAGCTCAATGATTGAAGCATCTCTGGCCTCGCAGTTAGGCTTTGGAAAACCTTTGAATGATAATTCCTCTTTCGGTGCAACCAACAACTACACCACAAACCCCTATATTTTTTCCAAGGTATAACACATTCCAAAATCACATTACCCAAACCTGATATTTCACTGAAACAAGGGATTAGAAATGCACACACATCACACCTTGTTTGTTCGGTTGAGAATGAAAAGAAGTAAATAACACCAATACTAACCTTCCTCTAAAATAAAATATTTTTAGGTTTTTCAATGGAGATATTATCCCAACTTAAAAGAGACTCTTAGATGATTGCACGACTTTCACCTTTATGGTCAATCGAGTACATGACATCACATGGAATCACCGAACATGACCATTATGACTGATATAAACAACCCATGGAGAGGAACCATATACAACATCCCCAAACAACACAAAATTCTAGAATGTTCCCACAATATACAATCATGTCCATATTTCCAACACTGGTGGTTTAACATGAACTCATGCTTCAAAGAAACTGTGAAAAACCCAGAGGCCCTCTTTGAAACCATCGAGACACTCATCCACACTAATAACCCCAGACTACATCCACCTTCGACGAATCAAGTAGCTTAATAAACTAAGTCCTCTTTCAACCATCCATGCACACTCTTCTTATATAAGAGGAATAAAAAAACAAGAAAAGAAATGGTTTAGACTCAATCTACAGTTATGGAAAAAAAAGATTTCTTATTTTGATTAACTGGAGGATTTTCCAATGGAGAAAAAATTCGGGTTTCACTTTAGTCATGAACTAACCCTTAATTGGGCGTACCTTATCCAATGATTGAAAATAAGGACCCAACCAAGATGGTCCATTGGTCAAGACACACAACAAACCATATCCATAAATATGAAGGTAACCACTATAAAGGAATCTCAAAACATTTCTCAGAAGAGACCACTAACCGATCCTTTAACACAACTTACCTACCAAATACAATCCCAAAACAAAGTTCAATCAGGAGGGGTTCTTGGACTCAATACATCCCACAACATCAGTATTTTCGAAAAAAATACATATCATCCCAAACTAGTCATCAAGAAATCAATTATTCCCTTTAATATATTCTTTTTAAAAACACACAGTTCAGCTGTTAGCGTATCCACCAATGGTACCCAATGGGTCACAAACATGCATGTTTCTATTCCACATCAGGCACCCTCTTCATATCCATTCAGAAACTCATCAATTAATTCCATTAACCATCCATCATCCCATATAACCCCATTCATGTGGTTTCTCACAAAATTCCAAAGGATAATATAAAAACTAATTCCACTTTTAAAAACCAAAACAATCAACCAATACTTCCATTTTCTCAAGACTGCTAACCACGAAATCGAACCAAAATTACCAAATTAAAAAAAATCCAAAAGGAACAATAATTCCAATGAAAAATAAATTTAAAGTTATTGAAATAAATTTTAAAACATCCCATCCCATTAAAACACCTTTCAATAGATTATAAAACTCTATTGGAATCACTTTTTCAAAACCAACCTTAACAGAGTTCATGCTTTCAAAAGAGGTGAAAACACACCATTTTCCATTCCAATACAATTATGAAAATTCATTTCTCCATTTTAAAATATCTAACCATTCCCTCATTATTAGATAATTATTTCACAAAAACATTATGCTTCTTAAAACCAAATCACTTTAAAACCAATGTTCCCTGAATTAGAAACTAAAGAACACAAGACAATGTGAGGGGAAAGTAGTTTCAGTGGGTGACATGGACATATAGTTCTCGGCTATATTCCAATCACATCAGTATCATAAAGAGTGTTCTAGGGAAATATCCCTGGATTCACATGGCTTTCCAGACCCTACGATCTCACTGAGACCATTAACCCAACTCTCTTTTCATTTCCACTAATCATCATCAAACCATGAAAACCAAAGGACTCAGAATAGTCTCGACATCCCCTAGCGTCTTGAAACCCGTCATGAGGTTTGGTGATCATCCACACTACTAATAACCATAATTCCATGTCCAAAAAATCCTAACTCCAGAATATCCTGACTGTTCCCCAAATATTATGACCCAAAGAGAGAGAACATTCTTTGATACCATTTTTTCACGAACCAAATCTGGTCTACACCGAAACCGGCAGCAAACCCGGCCCGTTAAAAGTACCAAAGGGAATTCCTGATCCCCAAGGGCTAGCACAAGTTCCCAGGTATCATAAAATAATAATTGGTAATGATTTAACTATGTTTATACTCTTAAAATAATTAAACAACCCAATAAAATGAATCTATATTTTTAAACTAAAACCATATTGTAAAAAATTCAGAACTAAATTACATATCTTAAAACTACTCAAAAAGACTATAACAAAGGTACAAAATCAAAAATAAACATCCCAAGAACCCTCATGGAATGGGGTATCTTCCTCAATCCATCTCCACAAGACTTCTCCACTAAGGACCTGCTAGAAACCTAAACCACTGGAACTAAAAACCGTACCCAACCTGTGACAACAAAAATAACCAAGTCTACTTACACCCAAGGGTGTATGTAGGGTGTGATAAAATTCCCAATAGGATACCATGACTAAGACATTCCATGGGAAAAACATTCAAAGATAAAAATCATGCAAGTTTTCAAAAACATGTAATTTCTAGTTACAATTTCTAAAATATGCTAATTTTAAAAAAATCTTTTTTCAAGTGGGATAATTTTAAAAAATAAACAGTTTCAAAATAAATGAAAAATAAACTAAATTTTCCAGCCAAATATACCATATACAGATGGTACGTATAAAGGATCTAATGAGCACAGGAAATCCGAAATAACCCCTAGGCACTAGCTGGATGTAGATCCCAGGTACCTCGTATCTCAGTGAAAATAACTATCACAAATATATGTTCTCGTTCACGAGCCACTAGTCGAGAACGTACCCATAACCAAGTGTCCCCCAATAATAATCAACATAGTTTAGTTAGAGTTGTCAGCATCAATCTTACTAAGTGAAACTGAGGCCAAACCCCACAGATTCCCTACCATACTAGTACACGTCCACCCACCTAGACACGCGGATTATCCCTTTGTGCTCAAACAAGTTCAACAAGTCAAGAAATATACTTTGCACAAGAAACAATCATTTCAATATCACAAATTCACAAAAAAGACAACAAGTATTCCACAAAATTCACAAAATTACACTTTTCATTCAAATTAGTTTTGAACTCCGATTCACACCAAAATAGCCCACAACACTTTTCACATTTCATTAATACTTCCTAAAATCCTTTAAACTGTTGTTATAAACCATTACAATACATTCTAACTCACATAAAATCACACTGAAATGTCATATAATACCTCTTTCATCATCAAAATTAATTTTTCACAACTCACTCACACAAAACATCCCACAACCATGTTTTCCAGCTCTCTTTCCATTTCCTAAAACATTTCCACCACATTATAAAACATTATAAAAAAATATTTGACATCTTAAATAACAACCTTACCTTTAAAAAACACATATTTGGTGAACACACCCCCCCAAATAGTTCATATACACCCTTTAACCCACTTTGTTTAACCAATCAAAACATTCCCAATTTTATTAAAATAAACACAAGGGGTGTAACTATGTCTTGCACACAAAACCCATTTCAAACCCCCCATTTTAGACCAAAACCATACCAATTACTATTGAAAAAAGAATTGGAAGCCCTAGATACATTTATAAAACCACATTCAAGTGTTATAAATTAACCTTGATTAATTCCACAAAAGATACAAATGAAAACACACATTTTCATAAAATTATATTAAGAAGTATAACAATGTTTTACCCATCAAACCTATTAAAAACCATTCTTTTTAGGACCAAATGACACTAATACATTACCAAACTAGAATTTTAAGGCCAAAAAAATTTAGTAAAAAAATTCTATAAGTTTTAAAATACACTCAAATAATACCCCATGAGTTACACATGAAAACACCTAATTTTATGTTAAAATGAAACTATAAAATTTAACACTTAACCAAATAAATCATAAACAGTTTTCACACCACACACAAAATATGAGGAATATTAAAAATGAGTAAATAACGCAATATAACTCATCAATAATTTTTTACACATGGAACCACCTACCTTTTGAGTCAAAACCCTTGAATCTTGGTGTGAATACTCAACCGATCCCATGCCGCACCACAAGTAAGTGAAAACAAACCCTAAAACATAAAATTTCACCACAAATACCCCAAATCAAACCCTAGTTATAAAACCTAACTTTTGGGCACTATAAATTTATGAAAGAGGGAGGAAACCCTAAGGATAAGGAATAAATTGAAGAGGGATACACTTGCCCAAAACAATATTGAAGAAAACTACCCAAAATCCACCAGAATATGAATTTTAAAACAGCTAAAAATTGAAGGAAGTTTCAAATAATGATGAGGAGATCATGTAGGAACTGGAATGGGGGACGAGTGTAAAAACAGAAGGATTTATGAAATGATCAATTTCCTCTTCAAATCTAGGTGATTAGTGAAATCCAAAGAATTTTCTCCCAATTTCACAATTCTATTGAGCTCAAAATTATGGGAGGAGAGAATGGGGACACGCCTTTGGTAAGTGGTCTTAGGTGGGCGTTGGAATAACCGAAAAAAAATAAAAATAGAATGAATTATTAAATAATTAAAAATCATTTACAATGTAGGAAATGGGCTTTCGGGATGGCCCAATCTCTTAAATAAGAACTAAAATCCACCATGATTATAGATTTCTAAATGGTAGAAATTAAATTTTTGGTTTTCAAAGGTCAGTCTATGATAAGTAGGAGTTGGAATAGATGAAAAATGTTAAAAAATTAAGGATTTATAAAGGAGTCAAAATTTATTTTTTAATCTGGAATTGGGCTCACGGTTTGGCCCAATTCATGAATACTCACTCATTCCTCTATAAAATCTTGGGAAACCCCCAAAACAAATCACATGGAAATTAAATGAAATTTACCTTTATAATATGTCATGTATGTGACATAAAATGTTCTATTCAAATGAATAATTAGAGAGGGTTTACCAAATGTGCCTCACATAATCAATGATATTTGCTACATTGAGCAGCTATTGGTTTTAGGGTTTATGCCACCCAAATAACTATGAACTAATCTAAAAATATCTTCACTCTCTCAAAGAATCATATTCATTATTTTTTACTTTAATATTGAAAACATTGAAAATTATTTACCATATATTCTTACTATGGATATCCAATTTGATAAGAATATGAATATTGAAAAACCTTATTATCTTATGGTGAACAAGAGAAAGGGAAAAGTAAAAATCCCCAAGATTGATTATAAGTCTATGGATTCATTGAATTATTCGAATAATGATTGGGGTTAAGGGTTAACCAGAGTGACATGAAAATATTATAATCTCATGTGGTGAGAAAAGAAAATTAGAATAATTTTTTGATGAATCAATGTAGAAGATAATACACTAGGTATATTAATAAAATTATATCTCCTGTCTTGGTTCTTGGATATCAAATACAATATTTTTATATATGTTGATTCAAACAAAATAATCAATAATGTGGGTAAGTATTACTAGATGTTTTGTGAATTATTGAAGAATCTAGAAATGGGTGACTCTAATATCTGTATAATGAATTTCATAACTCCTTAATTTACTGATATATTTTGGATGAAAAATTGTTTTATATTATTAATAAATCATTTCTCAATGTATAATTAGACACAAAGAAGATTGTTTTTCATATTTACAATAGTTTTTGTGTGCTATCATTATACTCAAATAATATTTTAAAAATCATATATATCTAACATAGAAAATAATAAAAAATATAAAAAATATTACTTAGAAAACCTCATTATTTAATGTTAATTTACTATTAAATAAAATTGATAATAGTTGAAACTTTATTATCTTGATGAGTGTTCTACTCTCCCTTTGAGATAATAAACTTGGTGTAATGAAAATTCATTATCATGTTTTCAAAAAAAACCTTTAAAAATAAAGTTATTCCATAAAGATACTATATTTAATTCAGAAAAACCAAATGATTTTTTATTAGAGTGTATCTAAGTACTAAATTTACTTATTTCATGAGACTTATTAAAATGATTTTGGGAATGGTTAGTGAATAAATTATTACAATTGGTAATTGATACATGATCATCTAGGATAACTTTTCATAGTGTGTAATAACCAATTATTCATCAATCATTTATATGTGGAGTAAGTTTTATCATAGACTCACATAAATTTACCCATCAGTTTTTTAATAGTAATAATAGGGGATTGATGAAATGCCTTATATGGGATTCAATTCTTTTAAAATATATTTCGAGACATTTTTTGAAAATATCATAACAATCCCTAACCATATACCATCTAAATTAACTAATGGATACCATATTTATTTATATATGACAGGGAATCCATTAATTTAAATTTCTAGTGTTTAACTAGAACCATTTTTAAATGTTGTCTTTATAGAAAAATGAGCATCGACAAAACATGATGGGTATCTATATTAGTTAATATATACCCACTAATGATATTAACACCATTTATCAGTCATGGACGACTATTTTTATATAATATGTAAGAACATGTCCTTTGAGATAGTTGGAGAAGTGTATACCTCAATTAATCCAAGGATCATTATGCATATAAGTTGTCAGAATAAAAAATAAATCACTAAAATTATTGGGAAGAGATGTTCCAAGAGTCACATAATATATGGAAGGTCAAATACAAAGAAAACTGTATTCCCCAATAATGATTAAATTTTATTCAAAATGAATTCACATTTCTATAATGATATGGTAAATGTAAAAATTCTATCATTTAAATGTATCAATGTAGTCAATATTAGAATCCATGTACTAAAATTCAGGGTTATTGTGTTTATGATGTTTCTTTACATGAATCTACTATTAATTATTCAAGTGAAACTATATATTTGGGAATATTGAGTACTGATAAAGAAAGACTATTTATTAAATGAATGTCTAATATTTATTTTAAGAAAAAAAATTAGTTCAATAATTGTGGTAAAATATATTATAATTATACTTGTAACAATAATATTATATGATCATTTTAGTGGGTGGTTGGTTATCAAGGATAATTTCTTTAATGGAGACCCTATAAAGCTTGTCACGACCCATCCCAGTGGGGCTTGATCCGCAACTCCCCATGCCTGCCTCCAATAGGTCAGTTGATGGTGACTAGCACCGAGTAGGCGTGATACTAATATGGGAGGCATTGCCTATAAAACTGTACAGACACACACATCTCCATTCCCACAAGTCTGAAAAGTAAAAACTACTAAAAGGAAAAGATGCATGCATACACTAAAACCCAACCTCAGAGTACTAAAAGAAAGTAAAGTGTATTAAATTAAAAACCTGGGAAAAAAGTAAAAGCCCGCAAAAAAGAGAGTTCGTAATAAAGTCCAACCTGTAAAAAAAGGCGCTGGGACTATAGTTTGTAGCAATAGGAACACACCTCGGCCAGTCTGATCTCACTGAGTACCATCTGGTCCTGGTCCACCTAGAATCCTGTCAAAGGCTCAGTCATCTGCACAAGATACGACACGTGCGGGAAAAGCCCGTGCAGGGGTGATTATAACAATACCCAGTAGGACACCCCGAAACCACAAAGGAAATACAACAAGGGAAATATTCCACAAATGGAAGATACATCCAGATCTACATAGTATATGTCTACCAAATATATTATAAGAATATCTAGATATTCTCATTCATGATCGACTATCATGAATACTACCATTAAGATCCAACTCGAATATTACACTAAGCACATAACAAGGAGAGCACACTCCTAGGTCTGATGAGAAAGATAAGAAGTAATCATTCCGAGAGGACACATTCCACAAGTACCTTGAGAACTTGATGCTCATATGAGGATCTCAACAAAGTCATGGGGTGATTCTGACAACACAGTCTGAGATAATTTGATATGCAGATGATCATTGCCCGGGTAATGTTGGTCACATCGATACCAAGAACTCTACCTAGGGTTTTTAGATTGAATAGAGGATCTGGATCCAAGTCTCATAGAGGGGATTCCAACAACTCTATTTAGGAATTTCTACTGAAGGGATCATACTCCTGTGTAAATGAAAATGTTACCAGATCCTTCAGGGAAATGACCAAGGGTGTGAACCCTAAGAAAACTAGTCCAAGTCACAGAAGGAAGTAGCTCAAGTCATTTAAGACTGGTTACATGTCATGTAGTATGGTTACACACCGTTTTCCTTGAACCCCGTGTACTGGTCATGTAAATGGCCCATGTCATTCATTCAATCTGAGTAAAACCAAACTACACGGCATGTATAAAATGTACACTCCATGTCCATTGACACCGGGTACTGCCCGTGTAACCAGCCCATGTCATTCATCTTTCCAATAGAAAGTAACTACATGGTGTATAGAAGAATCACATGCCGTGTCCGAGAATCTGGGGCTCACTCCGTGTACGTTGGCCATGTTCCCATACACGGTCTCTTCTCGTGTTCGTGTCACCTACCCATGTACCAGTACACGGGGTATCCCGTGTATCTGGCCGGGTCTGGCCAGGGTGGGGTATACACGGCATTTCCTTGGCCATGTACCATGTCCATTTCCGTGTACTCCCGAAGTATATTCCAGGTAAATCCGCCGATGAACACATGTCGTGTATCCCATACTGCACGGCGTGTAGTTGGGAAATTTCCAAAAGCATCCTCTTCCTCCGCGTGCCTCTGCTGATCCTTGGGATCTTGATCCAACCGTTCGATCATCACTAAACTCAAGATTTGGGGTTGTCCCGCTCCTACGAAACTGATTCTGTCAGTTTCGGGCACCCGATCGGCCTGGATGTCGCATCCTGATCCATCTGCATGAAAACACTCAATGAACAAGAATTCCAAACCACACTAATTTATCCGTTGTCGTCCCCGTCGCACCTCTGATAGGTCGTCTTGAGGTTGGATCATTGATTCTAGATATTTGCGCCAAAAAATGAATATGCAATGATCGATTCCCTCAAACAATGCGTAGAATGCACATGAAGAATGTGTAGGAATCAGGAGAGAAAAACCCAACAATCGAGAGGGATGAACATTGATCGATGTTCGTGTCGATCTTGGTTCATCACCTTTAGAAGGTTGAATGAAAACCAAAAATAATTTAAAGAATAAAATCCGCACGATTCCCGCAAAATCCCATCCCGTAAAAATGATCAATCCTCAGCTAATCATTTTGTGGATTAGTCCACCGTCATCATGGAAATCAAAAATGGTGAATAAATCTCAATTTAAACATCCTACCTGGATCTTGCGGCATTTGTCAGTGATGATACGGTCGCTTCTTCCTCATCGCCGCGTTGGGAGGTTTTCCCCAGAGCCTCCAGAGCCGCCAGGGGTTTCAGGGTTATGAGAATCATTACCCTGGACCCTTGCGCCAACCTTTAATAAAAAAGTTAAGGGATATTTGTTGTAGTAGACTTATAAGATTTCGCTGCAGAATAAAATTTTTTTATTTAAATATTTAATTACTCTTACGTCCCAAAAACTGGATTCCACAACCAACCTGTGTCGACCGATGTTAGGCCTCACCTAAGGTAAAATTGTTGTTCTGAATGCAATTGTGCCCTCAGATATCTGATATGAGCACCCTTTCGAGAGATATTCTACCTTTTCAGTAAAACTGCACACGTGCATACTTTAATTATTAAATTAAATTTAAACATTTTTTCTAGCCTCACTAGGCCTTAGAACTGCACACCGTCTCAGAGATTTGTCACAAATTAATTCCCATATAATATTTAAATAATACGTGGAAAAATTTGGGACATTACATCACACCCACCTTAGGGCATTTACATCCCCAATAAGCCAAAAAAGGGCCTACTCAATAAGATGTGGGTACTGCACACAAATTTGAGCCTCCTGCTCCCACGTGCTCTCCTAGAGATTCCTGTGTTACCACCAGACACACACCAAGGGAATATATCATCCATAAAGGATCTTCTCCTGCAGATCCTCAAGCTCCACTAGGTACTCAGGAAACGTCCCTCCATCATCGATGTCCAGCTCGCCTCAGTCGATGACGTGCGATGGATCATGCACACACCTCCGTAGCTGCGACACATAGAAGATGTTTTGTACCCGTTCCATCAAAGGAGGAAGGGCCAAGTGATATGCCCATTTGCCAACTCTACTAAAAATCTGAAAAGGGAAAACAAACCTCAGATATAGCTTGTCGCCTCAGCCAAATCTCGACAATCCCCGTCGATGTGAGACCTGAAGAAACACTTGGCCTCCACCTTGAACTCAAAGGGACTCCACCTCCTATCAGCATAAGACTTCATCCAACTCTGCACAGTCTTCATCCTCTCCTAGATGACCTACACATTCTCTGTAGTAGCTCTCATCATCTCTGGGCCCATGAGTGCTGACTCTACCGGGTCAGTCCAGCAAAGTGGTGACCTGCAAGGTCGCCCGTAAATAGCCACGAATGGTGCCATACCAATAGTGTAATGATAACTGTTGTTGTAATAAAATTACACCAGTGGTAGGTGATCCTCCAAGCTACGACTGAAGTCAAGTATTCAAGATCGAAGCATATCCTCCAGAACTTGGATTTTCCGCTCCATCTGCCCATCAGTCTGAGGATGAAACACTTTGTTTAAGCGTAACTGAGTCCCAAAAGCTTCCTGCAATCCCTTCCACAACTGGGATGTGAAACGACAATCACGATCTGAAATAATCATGGATGAAACTCCATGAAGTTTAACTATCTCTTGCACATAGAGGCATCCCACGCTCTCTACTGATCTCTGCTCCCGTATGGCTAGCATGTGGGCCGACATGGTGAGTCGATCAACGATCACCCAGAAGGCATCGTGTCCCTTGGACATACGTGGTAAACCCATCACGAAGTTAATGGATATTCTGTCCCACTTCCACTCTGGAACCTCAAGGGGCTGAGTAAAACCTGCTGACACCTGCTGCTCATCCTTTACTTACAGACATGTAAGGAACCGATAAACGAACTCTTCCATACTCTTCTTCATTCCTGGCCACCAGAACTGACGTCGGAGGTCCTGATACATCTTTGCCACTCCTGGATTCACCGCCAAAGGATATGTATGTAACTCCCATAAAACCTCCTCTTGTAACGTCACTAGTACTACCATACGACCTCTGAAAAGAACAACGTGATCCCCACCTTTTGAATATCCATCAGCAGAAATGCCTGTAGATATCGGAGAACATAGAGTCTGACAACTAGCATCCTCGAGCTGTGCTTCCCGAACGCACTGTAAGAGTGGGGGGGGGGGGGGTAACAACCATCGACTGAATGTAAGCTCCCTCATCTCCATCCAAGAAGGATAACTTTAAAGAGGCCATATGCCCCGTCGCTCCATCCAGCAACTGTGAACTGGATTTTCTGGTGAGAGAATCTTCCACGACGTTTCCCTTCACAGGTGTGTAAACGATCTCAAAGTCGTAATCCTGGAGGAACTCAAGCCATCGCCTCTCTCTCAAATTCAGATCATTCTGAGAAAAGATATAGTTGAGACTCTTGTGATTATAGTAGACGGTAAACCGCTCGTCCATTAGGTAGTGTTTCCACATATTCAATGTGGAAAATACCTCTACCAACTCAAGATCATGGGTCGCGTAGCTCTGCTCGTGTGGACTCAACTGACGCGAGACATAGGCAATCGCCACTTGCCTCTGCATCAGGACACTACCAAGCCTGGTTCCTGATGCGTCACAGAACACTACTTACTCAACACCCTCCTCCTGTAATCTCAAGATCAGGGTGCTCATCAATCTCTGTCTCAACTGCTGGAAATCCTTCTGGCATCTCTCGGTCCACACAAAAGGCTGCCCTTTTCAGGTCAAAGTTGTCATGGGTGCTGAAATCCTGGAGAAATCAAGGACGAATCTATGATATTATCCTAGTTGTTGATCAACCTTTGAGAACCATCGTTTCCCTATCAACTGGTCGAAGATTTCATCGATCCTCGGTAGTGGATACCGGTTCATTACAGTCACCTAATTCAAGAGTCGGTAATCCACACATAGCCTTAAGCTCCAATCTGAGTTCATGGAAAACAGCACTGGGGATGCCTAAGGTGAAATTCTGGGTCTCACAGAGCCCTTCTTCTGGAAGTCATCCAACTGCACCCTCTACTCACAAATCTCTGCAGGAGCCATCTGATATGCAGATGCTGATATCGATGTTGTCCCGAGTTGAAACTCAATGCAGAAATCTATCTCCCAAAGGGAAGGTAGCCCAGGGACATCCTCTAGAAAGACGTCATTGCACTCAGCCACTACTACTGGAAACTGGAATCCTGTAACATCTACTGTGCCAAGGTCTCAGCTAGCCAACTGATGTGAAATTGGTTGTGCCCTCCAATGCACGAGTCCATCCTGCACTGCCTGGGTCTCTCTTTTACCAACAAAAGAGAACTTTGATCCATCACTGCAGAAACACCGCACCTTTCTCCTAAAACAGTTGATCTGGTCATGAACTATGGATAGCCAATCTATACCAAGAATGAAATCGTAAGGCTTTGAAGGTACCACCAAGTGGTTCCAACCGAAACTCTCGCCTCCAAGGATCACGTCACAGTTTCTACAGAGGTGTGTGATCTCTGAATCTTCTCCAGTCAGTGTTTCTAAGCATAAGGGTCAAGTCAATGGCTCAACTGGAATCTCAAGGTCTCAAACAAGATAAGAATCCCAAAAGCAATGACTAGAACCTATGTCTATTAGTACGAGAACCAAAGTAGAAAAGAAAGAGATAGTACCTATAATGATTCTGGGGGTACATAGGTCATAAGCCTCTGCCACCTGCAGCTGTCCCTACCTCTGTCCACCAGCTCCCTAAGCCTTGGGTGGACCTCTTGGGGGTGGTGGTGGTGAATGTTCAAAACACCGACCACCTCCAACTACTCTCCCAGCTACCCTTCCACGTCCGCCACCCTGCGGATCTGTCTGCTCCACACATTGCCTCTGCCTCGGTGGTCCATCCATTACTCCAGTGTCAGTAGTACGGTGGGTCAGACAATCTCGAGTGAGATGTTCCCTTCCATCACATGAGTAGCATATCCTCTCTTGAGGATGGTTCGACGTGCCCTGCAAACCATGTACGGTAGGTCACATTCCCTAGGATATCCTCTAAAAAAGTCTCCCATGCCTGGGTCCCTGACGTCAGCTCCCTGCTGCTGAGGTCTCTGCTCTTGCTCGCCCACTACTCACATCTGCCAGCTGTCTCTGCTCTGCCAAGAATCTCTCGACCACCAATGCCCGCTCGAGCACCCCAGCCTAAGTAGGAATGCTCATAGGGACGATTCTAGCACGGATATCTTTGCGCATGTCCTGATCAGAAGTCTGAGCTCTGAAGTACTGATCTATAACCATATCCATCGAATACCGCGAGAGTTCAGTAAACCTCAACGAATAGTTAGCCACCATCATGGTTCCCTACTAGAGATGATGGAGCTCTTGTATGTGTACTGCTCTTAGGGTAACCAGTGAAAACTCCTCTCTAAAGAGACGACCAAACACTAACAATGCAAGTGTCACCTCATCGTGAGTCTGGATAACCAAACTCCACCATCGTCATACCGATCCCTGCAGAAGGCTCTCTTCCAGGATCACCATCTGGTCTGCTAGAGCCCTGACCAAATGAAAGACTTTTTCCACTGCCTCAAACCAGTCCTCGGCTGCCTAAGGGTAAGGCTCACCACCAATCTTTTGGGGACTCTATCTCTGAAACTCATGGAGTGAACTCAGCCTACACTCCTCCTCCACTGGTATAGGAGGCACTAAACACTGCTCCACAGGTGGTGGGATAGCTGGCACACCACTCGATGGTCAAACTGGGGGATCTGGTCCCTATATCGAGGCTTAATCACTGAGGGGTTCATCCTCGTGATTGAGCTATTGGATCCTAGCAGGTGTGTGTCACGGAGGCATCTTGTTAAAGAAACATTATGTATCTCAGTCAGTGACAATATCTGGTGAGGTGACTCAAAAGGGCATGGAAACCACAACCCATTCCTATATGATGCATGTACTGTTATTTTTTTTCTTGCAACTAGTGTTCTCATGTTCCGAGTTGAAAAGCAAGTTATCAGAGTCCTGGTGTATGGATACGTTGGCTGCCCGCACCATCACTGGGGTCCCTGGCCTTAAAGCCGAACTCAAAACACTCAACACTGCTGCCCCAAACCAACTCACAGACTCTCGGTCCTATGGTAGAACCGACCAACTCTGATACCACTATGTCATGAATGGTCCCAGTGGGGCCCAAGCCGCAACTCCCCAAGCCCACCTCCAATAGGCCAGGGGCTAGTGAATAGCACCGAGTAGGCATACCACTAACATGGGAGGCATTCCCTATAAACCTATACACACACACACATCTCCAAGCCAACAAAGCTGAAAAGTAAAAGATATTAAATGGAAAAGATGCATGCATATACTAAAACCCAACCTCAGAGTATGACAGGAAAGTAAAGTGCAAGAATGTAAAACCTTGGGCCAAATTTACAAGACCACCAAAAAGAGAGTCCATAATAAAGTCCAACCTGTAAAGAAAGGTGTTGGGACTGTAGTATTTAGTCCTAGGAACACACCTCGGCCTGTCTGATCTCTCTGAGTACCGTCCGGTCCTGGTCTTCCTAGAATCCTGTCAAAGGCTCGCTCATCTGCACAAGACACGACACGTGCTGGCAAAGCCCGTGCAGGGTGAGCATAACAATACCTAGTCGGACACCATGAAACCACAATGGAAATTCAACATTGGAAAAATAAAACAAAGGAAATATACAATCAGATCTACACAGTATATGTCTACCCAACATATTACAAGAATATCCAGATATGCTCATGCACGATCGACTATCGCGAATACTATCACTAAGATCCAGCTCAATGATTACACTAAGAACGTAAAAAGGAGAGCGCACTCCTAGGTCTGAGGAGAAAGATACAAAATACTCATTCCGGGAGGACACACTCCACATGTACCTTGACAAGATGATGCTCAGAAGAGGATCAAAACCAAGTCATGTGGTGATTCCTAAAACTCAGTCTGAGATAATCCGCTAAGTAGAAGATCAGCGCCCGGGTAAAGTTGGTCACGTCGATACCAAGAACTCTACTTAGGGTTCCAGGAATGAATAGAGGACCTGGATCTAAGTCTCATAGAGGGTATTCCAACAACTCTATTAATGATGTTCTACTGAAGGGATCATACTCCTGTGTAATGGAAAAGATACCAGAACCTTCAGGGAAAGGACCAAGTGTACGAACCCTAAGAAAACTAGTCCAAGTCACCGAAGGAAAGTAGCTCATGTCATTTAAGATAGGTTACATGACATATAGTATGGTTACACTCCATGTTCCTTGACCCTGGGTACTGCCCGTGTAAACGGCCCGTGTCATTCGTTCAAGCCGAGTAAAACCAAACTACATGGCATGTAGAAAAAGAACATGCCGTATTCCTTGACTCCTGGTACTGCCAGTGTAATCGGCCTTTGTCATTCGGCTTGTCGGATAGAAAGAAACTACACGATATGTAGAAGAATGGCATGCCGTGTCCGAGCATCTAGGGCTCACTTTGTGTACGCTGTCCATGTGCCCGTACACAGTCTATGCCCGTGTCCATGTCGCCTGGCCATGTACTAGTATAAGAGGTATCCCGTGTATCTGGATGGGTCTGGCTGGGGAGGGCTATACATGGCGTGTCCTTGGCCATGTACCCTACCCGTGTCTGTGTATTCCCAATGTACACACTAGGATAATCCACTGAAAAACCCACACTGTGTAGCACATACTACATGGCGTGTTGTAGGGGAATTTCCAGAAGTGTTGTCTTCCTCTACACGCCTCTTTTGATCTTCCGAAACATGATCCAACCGTCCGATCATCAAGAAACTCTGGATTTGGTGTTCTCCCACTCCTACGAAACCAATTCTGTCGGTTTCAGTCTCCCGATCGGCCTTGATGGCGCGTCCCGATCCATCCGCATGAAAATTCTCAAAGAACGGGAATTCTGAACCACACCGATTTATCGGCCGCTGTCACCATCACACCTCTGATAGGTCATCTCGAGGTTGGATCATTGATTCCACATCATTGTGCCAACAAAAGAATGCGCAACAATCGATTCCATCCAAGAACGTGTAGAAACACAAGAAGAACGCGTAGGAATCCAGAGAGAGAAAAAATAAAATTGAGAGGGACGAACCTCGATCGATGTTTGTGTCGATCTTTGTTCTTCACCGATAGAAGGTTGAATGAAAACCCAAATTAATTTCAAGAATCAAATCTCCACGATTCCAGAAAAATCCAATCTCTCAAGAAAGATCGATCTTTCGCTAATCAATTCTTGGATTAGTCCGCGTTCTTTGTGGAAATCAAAAACGGGGAAGAAATCAAAATTTAAACATCCTACCTGGATTTCACGGCATTCGTCGGAAATAATCCAGTTGTTGCATCGTCATCACCGCGTTGGGAGGTTTTCTCCAGAGCATCCAGAGCAGCCATGGGTTTCAGGGTTATGAGGTTTTTAACCGTGGACCCTTGCGCCAACCTTTAATAAAAAAATTAAGGGATAACTATTGCAGTAGATTTAAAAGATTTCGCTGCATAATAAAGTATTTTTATTTAAATATTTTATTACTCTTATGTTCCAAAAACTGGATTCCATGACCGACCTACTCCGACCGATGTTAGGCCTCGCCTAAGGTAAAATCGTTTTTCTGGACGCAACGGTGCCCTAAGATTTATGATCGAACACCTGTTCGGGAGTTATTCCACCTTTACAGGAAAACCGCATGCGCGCGTAATTTAATTATTAAATTAAATTTAAACATTTGTTCCGGGCTCACCAAGCCTCAGAACTGCACGCCGTCTCAGAGCATGGTCTCGAATTAATTACCATATAATATTAAAATAATATTTGAAAAAATCCAAGACATTACAAAACATTTTAGTAAGACATAACCAAAATAGATGGTAAAAAATGAATTATAATAAGATATATAAATTTCATATATAAATTTATTGAATGAATCAGGAATAAATATCATAAAATATATTTTTGAATTAATATGTCCCATGTGCCTATAAGAGGTTAAGGGGGATGCTGTTATATTCAAGATATATGTGTTAATAACATTATGAATGAAGTAATTAGCCTTACTAGTTTAATACAAAAAAATAATAAATTTCTACAATTATGTCTTAAAATTGCATCAAAGTTATAAGGAATGGGATATAAAAATATAGATCTATGGGGTAGCATAATCTAGTCATGGTGCATATCTTGACTAGATAGAACAATTCATCCCAATATTCTTTCATGCCACATGGAGTAAAATCTATCCACAAAAACGTGTGTAAGGCTAGGTGGAGAATATTAAAAACATTTCACAAGGTTAAGTATTAGTAAAACTTGTAAAAATATATCATATGTGTTGATGTTTTATATGAATATTGCTTGATGTGAAAATATAAAAAAATCAATTCATGTACAAAAACTCATAGTTAATAAATATTCAAATGTATATAAAAAAGTATAAATGGATGATTTCCTTCTATAAAGAGAATTGGAAAAATTAGTAATTAAAGGGATATAATAATTTTTTTCTATCAGATTATTTTGATATAATATTATATAATGGACAATGTAATGTACAATACTAGATTATTATAGAATGTGATTTCCATATCTATAATAATTGAGTACATTACAGCTTTTGATATTCCTTTTAAAGCATTTTAGAAAACATTTGTTCAATTTTTGTTCATACTAAAATAATAATAGTATTATCATTATTATTTTATTATTTAACAATGGTATCATCTAAGATATCATATTTGTGACAAGGGAATTAATAGTGGATACTTGGAGATATTAATACTAGAAGTATTTTCCCAATTTCGTGATGATTCATTAACTCGATTCACCATACAAACATGTTGTTATACAAAACCTAACAACATAAATGTGATAGTATCAACAACTATAACCATTCTCAATAGAGTAATATTTAACAAGTGATAACTAGAAATATATTTATAAGTTGTCTCTAGTGCAAGTGGGATTCAATTACAGTTTATTCCCTTGGAAACACTATTGTGTACAATAGATTTCGTCAATATTCATATACTCAGATATTAAAAAATACCATATCACATATTTTTTATTCTAATATATGAATTTACTGAGATAATATCCTATAGTATCTATCACATTAATATGGTCACAGTTGTTCCCAACCATGATGAGAACCATAAAATGTTATTAAAGTACCTTTGAAATTTTTGATGATGTGATTACTGGTTTTCATTTGATTTAAACATGATTAGAGAACATAAATGTAGTTTTTGACACTCTTGAGATGTTTTGGAGATTTTTGGGATGTGGTTGAGAATGTTTATAGGTAGTTTGAAGAAGTTCTATATCTATTCTACAGATTAAAATATTTTTTCCAACCTATGAAATTGAAAAACAACCAAGTGTAAGGATTATTAGATTGCACATAATAATTTTGCACTAAATATAAGACATCATATATTTGTTTAATTTATTGTTCGTGACCATAAGTCTTCAATATAAGGATTATAAATCATCATAGGTCATTATGATCATAAGCCTTTTCCATGATTTGACTCCCTATATTGAATGCAATAATTTTATTAGTGTGCGAATTTGATCTCTCTAGAGTAATATTATCTTACATAGGGAAATTAATAGTTTTTATAGGTTAAAAAAATGTGATTCTAGAATCTGAATATTCTAATGAAACAAAACCTAACGAATAAAACACATATCTTCAATGTGAAAAACATCACATATAAAATGCTTTTTATTATTATTAGTGTAATATTTTGAATATAATGATTATTTTTGTTATATGTTTGATGATAGGAGATGAGATTTTTGAAAAGTTACTACGTTGATTGAACATTAAATTATTCAAGAATAAGATCCAAATATTTCATCTCGAATGTTTATGTGATTATACATTTTTTATATTAGGATCCAAAATCACCTACTACTCAAGTATTGATTCATGATGAGTTTTTGAGTTTGGATTTTTAAAAACTATATCTATAAAATAATTTATTATTCAAGATATTTTAAAACTAAAATTGAATTGTGTGACTTTTCATGTTGATACATGAAATTTTATTTGAAGAATATGGGTTTTCATTTCATGTTATTGAATTTCATGATTGAAAAAAACATATTCCACTAGATATCTACTTACAATGGAATTTTGGTCATCTAATTCAAATTAATGTTAAAATATTAATCATGTGATTTAATTAAATATGAGTTACAAATAAATTATTGAGAAACCAAAACATGGAAATTCCATAATGATGGTTTTTGTTGGTAACCTTAATGTCTTATTAGTTTTCCTTTTATGTATAATGAGTTTGATAGAGTCCATTTAATGATATTAATAAAAATTAGTTTTGATAAAATTGCGGTAGAAAATATTCTAGTATTGTTAATTAAGAAAAATTATAAGGAATGAAGAAAGAAGGAGTTACCTCTTAAAGAGTTGAAGAGATTTGAG
Source organism: Viscum album (assembly GCA_963277665.1). Lineage (NCBI taxonomy): Eukaryota > Viridiplantae > Streptophyta > Magnoliopsida > Santalales > Viscaceae > Viscum > Viscum album. The sequence continues at coordinate 1,671,201,434 of OY728121.1, read as the reverse complement.
TATAAAAGAAGAGTTCCTAATATATAAAGATCTGTTCCTATCAACTATATTACTTTTAGATAGATAATTAATTGAGAAAATATAAGTCATTGATTCAAAATTAGATCTAAATAATGTCCTTATGAAGTGATATGTTTTTATTTAATATTTATAAATTTTTAATGGGGGTGTATAGGATTAATTGTTCTAGAGAAATATATATTTGAAGAAGAATTATATTATCCTAGTAACATATTTTTTATGATGGTAGAATAAGGATTCGTTGTACTATGTGACACTTCATAGGAAAAATATTCCATTTTTCAATAATTTTAATCATCTAATTTTTTATTTATTATGGTGATGAATTCTTGTTTGGTGAGAATAACCAATCATGATAAGTAATGGGTCACAATAAAGGGGTCAAAACCTTATAAAAAACCATTTTTTAGATTCTATTTATTTTATGAATACATGTGGGAGGTTGATAACATTTACTTCAGTTAATTAAACATTAACAAGTTATAGGTATTGATTTAATAAAGAATAAATTATAAAAAATGGTCTCCACTTATTAATCCCCCCATCTCAATGGAGTGATTCATTCCTAGTAACTTTAAGTGGTATCAAACTATGTCCCTTTATTTAATTCATTCATTTTCATGGAATGTATAATTTGAATCATAATAATAGAATGGGTGTGCCTTTTTATATAAAAAATTATCATAGTTGGAAGAATATAATGTTTACGTATCTTATATATCTTTTATTTCGTGTTATATATTATTCTATGATTGTTTTTCCACCCATTAAAGGAAATGATCCAATGATCTTGAATAAAAAAAATGGATAGTGATGTAAAATAATAAGATGGTATTATTGTGTCCATGTCAAAAAAGCTCTAAACACTGATGGGACTTCAAAAATTGAAACAAACTTGGGATAAGCAAGAATGTAGTCATGAAGAAAATGTGAACGTCAATGAGTATAAATTAAAAATATAGAGAATCAGGCCTGAAGATAATAAGATGGATATAGATGGAAACATTAATAATTATTTCCCTAAAGCGAATCAAGTTTTGAGAAGTGTATGAGGATTTATTAGAAAACAAAAATACACCAAAATTGTTATGAATACTATGATTAATTTTCTTTGTACGTTTTATTTTAATATTTCAACACTAGAATATTGAGGGGATATTTCCTTAGATAAACTGCATAGAATTATCATATTTTATAAAATGATAAATATTATATTCTTCAAGAAAAATGTAAAAGATGAAATAGAATTTGAGGCCATGAAAATGTAAAAAATCAAATAAAATGTTTATAATGCATACAAAATTGATTTTTAAAATTAATAGGATGATGGATATTTTCAAAGTACCATTTCTATTATCTCAAATTGGTTCAATAAGGCAATGATATAGGTTTAAGGAATGTTTTCTCTTAGATACTTTAAATGTATTAGAATATGAAACTTTTCTATTAACATACTGAAGAATAAAGAACCAAATTTGGTATTATAATATATTGAGAAGTATTAAAAAAAGAATTTTTATAAAATATAAAAAGAATATTTCAAATATGGAAGATGATATAAAAATATTATTAGAGGAAATATAAACAATTTGATGAGAAACCAATAAGTAAATTACAACTCATATGTTAGTTAATCTAAAATTAATTCTAGTGTAAAATTCACCAAATTCGTAAATTATGTTGGGAAAGGGTTAATCCATTAAATTATGGATGAACATTGTTGGTGACCAACTCTATTCAAACACATATTGAAGGATTATCATGAAACATATCTTGAGAAAATAATTATTCTCAAGAAATAAAACAGAATGCAAGGGAACAATAATAAGTAGCTCATTGAATAAAATAGTGTGTTTGAAAATAAATAAGTAAATATTGTCAATGAGGTCAAAAACATCATGTTTAAAGCTATTAAACATGAAAATATGATAAAATATAATTAATAAAAGACTATATTGAAATAATAATAACTATATAAGTCATATTATAAGTGTATTGAAGATAAAAAAGAGTTAAAGAAGTTCAAGGATGATTTGAAAAATTATATTTAACTCAAATATCAATCCATTATATCGGATGAGAGGACTTTCACATATTATAAAGTTAAAATTATACCTAAAAATATGTTTTTAATTATTATTACACTATCAAAATAAGATCTAAATCAGAATCAAGTCAATATTGGTATTATAAAATTGGGGCGAAATATTATCCAATTTATCTTAAAAAAATTATGAACCATAAAATATCTTCTACACTCAAACATATGAAAATTTATACAAATATTTCACAGTTAGTATAAAATTATGGAAAGAATTATTGGAAGAATTTCTATAAACCAAACATATTTTGGTTTCAAGGGTACTTCTGGTGTATTTAAGTGTTTGGTCACAAATCATACACATGTTGGTATAGAGTTTCATTTTCTAGTATGATACATGAAGATAGGGAACTCACCCATAGGAGGGTAAAATAAATATTTGGACAAGGCGGGATAGAATGCTAAATTTTTTATAGTGGAGAATCATAAAAGATATGAACTTATTGAGGATATATGAGGCAAGTGTGAGATATATTATTATTGTTTAGGAATGTGTATAAGAATATTACCTGGATTTAAAACTTATGATGATAAAGGAAAGAGGCTTTAGAAATCCATAGAAGAGATGGCATACCTTACTAATGTTTCATTGAATGATTGAATAAAAAAACAAGGATTCTTGATAGTGGGTTTTCCCCACCACTGAACTAGTGATGAAAAAATATTTCCTATTATATAAAACTATGAATATAGATAAATTACCTTTGGAAGTTATTTTTATTTAAAAATTAATGGTGTTGTTTTTATTGAGATTGAACCATAAAACATGATATCAAAACGTGTTATATATATAAAAGTTTTGAAGCATGATATTTTAAGTCTAAGATACCTCTATAAATATCACCATGAGATTATTTTGAGGAATGAAAATTAGGTCCCAAAAATATTTTAGTATGCAAGTAACATATATAAAGGAAGAAGAACTGATGGAAACCTATTTTTGATAGGTGGTCCTACCAATTCCTATTACATGAGTACAAAAGATGAAATATTTGTGTGTTATGGAAAGATTATATATTTGGTTAAAATGATTTTTTGAAAAAAATTGATGCATGAATTTTTGAGAGATATTCCTTAGATTATGATAGAATAATATAATGCATGTGCAACATGTCCAAAGAGAAAAAAACATAGAAACCTAATAAAAATGTATTGATTCTCTCTATCAGGCTGCTAAAACTTATCCACACTAATTTATATGGTACCATGAGGGTAAATAAACACTGTTGAATTTATATTTCATCACATATACTTATTATTTCACATTAATTACCAATGTGATATTCCTCCAGTTTAAATCAAATACATTTGATATTTTTAAAAATTTTAGAAGAAAAGTTTAAAATTAATATGGGATTCCTGTTTAGAAATTGAGATCTAATAATAGAAAGTTGTTTACATGTTATGAATTTTACAGTTACCTTAATAAACATGTAATAAAGCATTATTTCATAACACTATATACACCCCAATATAATGGGTTTGTATAGAGATATAATAGTATTATTATTATTATGGGTTGGATAATGTTATCTTATAATAATATTCCAAAATATTTTTGTAGAGAGGATATGTGTGATGTTGTATAAATATAGAATAGATGTCTTTTGAGACTCGATACAAATTTTAATCCACATAAAAATATATACAAAAAGAAACTAATTATCAGTTACATTAAAGTATTTGGAAGTCCATGCTTTATAATGATCATTGGTTTCAATCTGGGAATGTTTAAAGATATATTTGATAAGGGGATACTTATTGTTTACATAACTAATGGAATCAATAATAAATCCTAGAAGAAACTTTTTTCCCAAACTTTTAGACTATTATTATTTCAATATTATTGGAAACCAATACAGATTAGAAATGTTTGTTCAAGTAGATTATGAAATTTTAGAGGAAAAAAATACACATTTCAGATAAAAAGACTAAAAAGTTAATAGATTCCCCAGAACTAGTTGGTTTTATTGAATTAGAAAATAAATATAAATAAGAAATGTTTGTTGGTACTGATATAATGTAGTTTCAAATTTTAAATATGCATACTGTTATTGAAAAAATAATTTTAGAACAAATATAACATATTCAGATAGGAATAAAGGTAATTATTGGAAATCACATATCTATCATATAACAGCTTAAATAACATTAAATAGATGAATATTTAAATCATTTAGAATGAATAAAATCTATAAATTATGAATTCTATTATATTAGATTGATAAAAATTCAACTTGGGATTTTTTCCTATGAAAAAATAATAATAAAGTTATTGGCACCCAATGGGTGTTTAAAAAAAATTGGAAGATCAATGGTTGGTATCAAGGAACAAAGTTACATTAAAATACAAAGGATATTCTCATATATAATTCATTTAATTTTACAAACAATTATATATAATCATGGATTCAATCAATTATAATTTTTTCTTTTTCGGTTTCACACAAGAACTAAAAATTATATAAACTTAATATGACATTATTATTGTAAAATAGTGACCTTGATGTTGAAGTATTTAATGAACCACTATATAGCTTCATTATAGATATTAATGGGAGCATTATTTGAACACTAAGAAAGGAAATATGTGGTTTGAAACAGGTTCCCATAGCATGGTATTTGAAACCTAAGAACATCTTGAGGAAAATGGAATTCAGGAAATAGAATGTTGATAAAAAATTGTATGTCAAACAACTTCCCAAAAGTACATTAATTATAATTTTATATATTTATTATATAATATTTTCTAGTGATAATTTGACTCCTTTTAAGGATTTTTTTGATAAAATTAATGAATACATAGAGATATATTTATGTTTAGAATTGAGATACTTTCTAGGGTTATAGATTGAGTGGAATTTATATTATATATTTTTAACCAAAGAAATTTTCCTAATGAGATGTAAATCAATTTTTCTATAGAGGAAACCTGGGAGTATCAAAAAATAATTTCAGTTGGAATCAAGCTATCTAAATATGGGAAGATTGGAAATCATGATAAAAATGGATTGAGAAGAATTATTGGAAGTTTACTATAATTTAAATCCATAAGAGTGGATATAGACTTTATTGTGACACTTTGTGATATGTTATAATGTGTCCCTAGAAAGGAACACATGGTTTTGAAAAAAATGTATACTATTATATGTGATGTTCTCATTGTATCCTGGTACAGTTTAAAAATTAAGTGCATATTTAAAGCTTCTGGGATACATTAAGGTATAATGGTTAGGTAATTACAAATATGGAAAATTCACATCATGTGAGACTTTATTTATAGATGAGGGTTGTGTAACCTAGTATAGTATGAAGTAGAAGATAGTGAAACATAGTACTTTCAAGGTAAAATAAGTTATAGACAATCCTGAACGTACACAAGTATTATGAAATTGTGTAAAATTTGTCTAATTTAGAGTTGTGACTGAAAATAACTTGAGGATTTTCTATGATAATTAGCTCAAAATAAATCTATAAAATAACCTTATAAAGAATTTTAATTCCAAAAATATCAATTTCAATATAATTTGATTAAAAAAAGAGTGAGTAATAGTTATATCAATCTTAAATAAATCACTATTTAGAATCAACATTCAAATATTTTCACAATATTCATGCCAAGACAGTGGTTTTAAGAGTTGAGGATGCAACTCCAAGTTCAGCCATCTCTTATAATGTGAAGAAATGTGGAATTTATTCCCCACGCTGTATTTTTATTTATTTGATAAAGTGGTATAAATAGTTTCCAAAGAATTTATCATAGGGGGACTGGTCTTTGTTAGGTTGTCTATGATTGTTGTTAATGTTGATAGGAGATTTTTGTTGATAGTGAGATTGGCTACATATTTTCAGGGCTTAATCCTTGAGAGGGAGTTTATCTATATCACTTCCCCAAATTTTCTTAATATATATGGATAAAATTCTCTAAAAAAACAAACCCTTATTTAGTTTTATAGTTAATGAAAATTCTCATGTGATATAGGATTTGATATGATGATTCTATTAAAGAGTTAATAGATATTTCCAAAAAAACAAAAAATGGATGATTAATGTAAGTATAGATTTTTTTATTATTTGATTAATGTTTTTCATTTGTTTTCAACATCCATTAAGAACATTGCACAGGTTTTTGAGATTGTATATTTTTGAAATTTATGGAATGTGTTTGGGAATGGTGGGAGTTATTTTGATAAATATTTGAAGTTGTTCAAAAAATCATGAAATTATACCAAATCAGAGAAATTAACAATGTATTGAGATAAGTATTTGAGAAATGAGTATAAGGATTAACAGGTTGAGTGTATGAATTTTCAAATTAAATTAATACCACATGTCTGGGTATAAGTCATTTGTATAAATATAAGTCTTGAACAAAATACATTTACATGAGCATATGTCTTTTAGAGCATAAAACGTTTCTATTAGCACAAGCCTTCTTGTATTGAATGTAAGACTTTATTGAGAATGTTACTTCGATCTACCCTGGGTAATACATACATACATAGAGAAATTATGAGTTTTTAATGTGTAAAAACCATAGATTCCAAAATTCTAATATTATGAATAAAAGAATCTTGGTGATGCAATAACTGATCTTCAATGATAAAAAAATAATATATAAAAGGTGTTTTTGGTTGATTCATGTGATATTTAATATATTATTACTGTTTTTGATATATGATTGAAGATATAAGGTATAATATCTGAAAATTTATTGTGTTTCATGGTGTTTAACTTGTTCAAGAAGAAGATCGAAAAATTAAATATGTAATGTTTTATGATGATGAAATTCTTGTGTCAATATCCAAAACCAACTACAGCTTAAAAATTAATTACATCTGAGTTATTCTATTTTTATTTTTAAAATAAAATATATGAAATATTGTTTGATTCATGATTAGTTTAAAATAAAATGAAAACGTGTGACTAATCTTTTTGTGACAAGAAATATAAACTGAAGAATATGAGTTTTATAGAAAGTATTGTTGCATCACCAGTAGGAAGAAGTTTCTCTATTGGATAAATGTATGAAAGGTAATTTTATTCATTTTACATAATTTAACATTAAAATATACTAAAAATGATTTAAATTATTTGGTATTGAAAATAAATTGGAAGGGTAAAAACTGGAATTCTATAACGATACATTTTTTGGAAACCGGAAAATCATCCTAATTTTCCTTTTATGGAAACTAGGTTGTATGGGGTCTATTTTATTCTCTTAAATATTAAATCTTTTGATAAAATTAATGTAGATAAGTGTCTGGCCTATTAAATTAAGAATATTTATAATGTAGGATTTAAGGAGTGTGAACTCTAAATGAGTGTAAAAGAGTTGAGTAGATAAAAAGAGTATATGTTGCCCAAATATTTGTTCAAATCAAATATATCTATTAGATATCAAGAACATGTGATAAAATTTTATATAGTGATTGAGAATTAGTTCTACATCCAATGTTCATTAATTGTTAATCTAGTCTTGAATATTTCTAATCGCTCAACAAGGGAGATCTACATCTATTTTTGTTGAAGTATATAAGATTTCAATAAAATATATCTCATCCTAGTTACATATTTTATATGAAGGTTTTGTGAAGATAAATTTTTTGGTGTGAATTTAGATATAAATAGAGTGAATTGTTACCAATACTATAATCTTGTGATTTTTTTTCTTATAGTGAAGAATATGTGGTGTGGGAGACTAGCCAACCATGAGAAGGAGTAGGTTACCTAGGAAGTGGTCAAACATTTCTTGTTCATTATCTATTTTTTCTATATAAATTAGTTATATTTAGACACATTACATTTGATAATTAAACCTTGACAGGTTATAGGGGGTGATATAGGAACGAAAAAATGAAAAATTTATTCTCTACTAACTCATCACCCCTACTCATTGAAGTGATTTTTTTCTAGGTTCTCCACTTATGAAAATTGTATTAAACAATATTCTATGTATTTATATGGTTTCATATAATAGGATATAGGTGAAACATATCATTATGTTAGAGTACTCATAACTGGATGAGTCTTCTTCTCGTGATTTGTTCATATTATAATCATCTAGAATTGAGATTATGAGGACGAACACGTCAGTAGGAAATCCACAGGTATGAATGTCATTTCATATTCCTATTTTTGAGCTTGGGTAATTATCCTTAGATATTATGATTATTATTGAAACATGTAATTAGTCTTGTACTAAGATATATTATCAGAATTCGTGATTAAATAGGTTGAAATTTTTTTGTGGTATGTTGGGTGTGTCATGAATAATAAGTTATTAGTGAATTAATTAAATATGTATTGTCCCTTTCCATTGTTATGGAAGTTTATGTCTCATCCCTTTGATTCGAATGAAACTCTCAATTTAAATTTCATGTCTATGGTGTATTGATAGCTTCATTTCTAAAATTCAAAGAATGTCATATTATATATTTAGGATGACGACATGAGTATGATCCCTACTTGATGAGATATTGAGAAGAAGATATTATATTACATATTTAGAATTCTTATGTGGTTTTCCACAATGTGACATTAATTTCGTCTTTGGTTCATTTGCGTGTTACTAGATACTGATATTGTACTTTAGGCAAACTAAAATAATTTCAATAATGATAACTCCTACAGGATCAAAAACATAGTTTTTATACTCATCTAAATTTAATTATTGGAATATATATTCTTCTCTAGTTCAATGAATAACATTTATTTGGGATTTTTTGATCATAAACATTCATTCACTATATTTATGTGTGAGTTCAAAATTAAATAAATATTTAATTATTCTCAATAACTTTAAATAAAATATATGTTAATTTACATATTTATTAATTAAGAAGATGATAATTTATATTTATTTTTAAATAAATTTTTTATTAGTTGTGTAGATATTAACTAAATATTTATTCATCATATCGTGAATATTAAATTTAATTACATATTTATAAAATGCATAATATTTATTATTTCATGTTTGATAATTGAAAAGTAGTAAGTGTAAATCGAATAATCGAGTTTGTTGGGAATGATATATATATATATATAATAATTTTTAAAATTTTTACTCAATGAAATGACAATTACTTTTTCTTTGAGTTTTTTGAAAGTCAAGAAAATAATAATAATAAGCATAATAATAATAATAATATTATTATTAAGACATGGGGTTCATTAGGGATTATGAAAATAATATAGGAACTATAAGAACATATTTATTCACTAACCTATATCTATAAATAACCTGTTATAAATTTTTTTAGGGATATATGTTATTGTTCAAAAAATATCCCTTATAGAGAATCTATCAACCCTAGAGAGAAAATTCAGCACAACTCTCTGAAGAAGAAGAAGGGTATTCCACATTCTTCCTCTTTATAGGATCATGATAAAAAAACTATCCCTTCAAATTATTGTGTGTTTATCAAATTATGTGAATCAAGGTGATCAGTACCACTATGCAACCACACAGAGTACCATCAGAGACACTTCAAGATATGTAATTCCCAATAATTTTTCCTTTCATTACATTTTAAAGGGTGTTTTAATTTTTGATCTGAATTATCTTAGATTCTAAGAACTCTAAAAAATATTCATTGTATATTCCAATTTGATTTTTATGGTTGAGTAATGTGGTCTAGCTGTTTGTTCACCTACTCAAGTTGAAGTTATAGATATCTTGGTGTTTACAAAAACTGTTATTTTAACTCTAATAGTTATCCATACTATAACTGATAGGGGTTTTACCATGAATAATTTCAGTCAAATAATAAGGCATATTACATATATCTATTCACAGAATAAACCTTGGATCACACCATAAATAGAGCTGATCAAGGAAAGGGACCATCTTTTGGAACATTTCTTAGTGAGAACCAAGGTTTTGGATATGAATGTTGTGGGAAATAGAGATTCACCCCATGAATATTTTTTCATGTCATGAATGGTTCATGGGTGAATTCTTTTTACCCAAGTTAAATCCTTTATATTTTTGGATTGGGTTCTTTGTTATTTAAGGGATAATTGAGCTCGATATTGGAAATTTATTAGTTGATTACCCCCTCCCATGCTTCATTCCTCAACCCAATTTGTCTTGGGGTGATTAAACTATTTTTTTGATGGTAGTTGAGATAAGTTTACCTATTCATCATCATTTCATGTAACCTTATTTATATCCCTGTGATTTTTCTCAATTTTAGGATATTTTTTTAATTGATTCCACAAAATATTGGTAAAATAAAGTGAGGAAAATTGGGATTGAATATGTTTTGGAGAGAGATCCCAAGAACACACACACACCCTCTTTCACCATTTTGAATGAGGTAATCGGTCTCCCTAATTTATTTAGGTATTTGTTGAGTTTGATTAAATTAATGATTAATAAGGTGTTGATGGATAATTATTTTGATTAGGATAGTTCTGAGGTAATTTATAATACCTTTTAGGTGTATATGGTTGTAGATTCAACATCATAGAGGTGCCCAATTATTTTTTAATCAATTAATCCTCATTTTTTAAAATAAAATAATTTTTTATAATTATTAATAATAAAATATATATATAATATTTTACATGTGTTTCCAATTATTTCACCTAGGCGAGCACATATGTCTATTGAGGACGCACTGGATGTTTCCCCATATTCCTGCTTTCCAAAGGCGGGCGGCATCCTTTCCTTATTCAGGTATGTTTTCTCCTTGATCGAAATGAGATGATGGGATGTCAGTTCTTCCTTCCATGGATTCTTCCTCAGAACTAGTTACCTAGTCTGGGTCTCCCTTATAGATTAAGTTGTGGTTCATGAATTTTTTTCCCTGTGACATATCTTTGTGGACGTTGGTTAATTATACTACTTTAATTAGGACATTCCATGGGGTCTTGACATGGTAGTAACCTTAGGGTGGATTAGATGATAACATAAGTCATATTGGAGCATATCTGGATTCATGTACATTGGGGAACCTATATTCTTTTTCATAAGAGGGCATCTCAAGGGCATATAACCCAAAGAATCCTCTGTTAGTCGTAGGGTATCTTATGTCGGAGGCATTTCTATGAGGTTTTCCTCAGCTTCCCATTTTTATCATGGGGTATGCTATGATTTTAATGTCTAACATAGATAGTTATGCCAAAGGCATGTCTTTCGAGGTTTTTCTCAAGCATCTCATGTTTAACATGAGGTAGGCCGCGACTTTAATGTCTTGCATAGATGGAATGAGGGTGATCATAATGTCCCATAGAAACTGATCAGATTGGTACATCCCAGGGTGGGAGAACCAAGAGTGTTTACAAGGTGGATTGATCAGAACACTCAATAAGAGCAAACGCATGTTGGTGTGTCCCATAAAGGGAAGATGTCACACCATGAAGGATGATCTGGAATCCACTAAGGGTGGATCAGAAAGGGTGCACCCCAAAATAAGGGACACCAAGCTTTTCAATTGGCTGGGATTGATCCTTGGGGCGGTTTCCTACGCACACTGTCTAGGAGATAGGGTTCAAAACCCACATAGTTTGAAGGGGTGATGAATTAAAATGTGTAGACAAAGGACCATGACTCAGAGATATATTGGGGTGTATGCATAGAAAGCATCCCGTCACAAGAGTGATACTCTTGGGTTGATGTATATGGATTGAGTGGGGCTTATGCATGGTTAGCTTCCCAGGTGCTGCAAGGAGAAGTACTGCGATGAATGTCATGATCTCACTGAGATGTGGTGGACCAGGGGAGAATTAGTATGGATGATGGAGATTTGAATGAAGTGGAGGGGGAATGAGAAGGAATTATATTGAAGGTGACTGTAGTGTGGGGATTGATCCTTGAAGAGACTTCCTACGTATCCCCATCGTAGGGAATTAAAGTCAGTGTAGTTTGGTGGGACTATGTGACACCTGAGGAGGTGGCCATGAAAATGGACGCATGGATGGGATCTAGAGAAAATAGAACCACCATGTTGGGGAATAATCTTCCTGAAACACATGGTATCGAGGGGTGGATCAGGATGAGACATGATTTATGGAATTGAAACTCAGGGAGGCTTCCTACCTATCCCCATGGCAGGGAATAAAAGTACACATAGTTCATCTGACGATGGCTTACCATCGATTAGTTACTTCAACAACTTACTATTGATTGGGGACTTCAATGGATTACTTTCAAATAGGCGTGAAAACATATTACCACTGAATGGGGTTCACGACAGCTTACCGATGAATGGGGTAGATAATGGCTTACCGCTAAATAGGGGACATTTTAGTGTCATGCGGGACAAAAAGGGTCATAAAGTTTAATGTCATGCAGGATGGGGGTAGACCAACGTGGAGTGGTCGGGACTGATGGGAGTTTGGATTGATCCTCAAGGAGGGTTCCTACATACCATTCCTTGATAAGGATCATAGTCCACACAGTTTGGAAGGGGTTGGTGAACCACCATGAAGAGAGATGGGACCAATGGTTTTTGGTATTGAACCTCATGGAGGCATCCTACGTACCGTGCCTTGGCAAGGATCATATACTACATAGTTCAGATAGTGTTGGAGAACTGACGTGAAGAGGGTCAAGACCAATGGTTGTTGGGATTGAACCTCTGGGTGGTGTCCTAGGTACCTTTCCTTGGAAAGTATCAAAATCCACGTAGTTCAGAAGGAGTGGGAACCAATGTGAATTGTGTTTGGAACCAATTTATGGTGGGATTTAACCTCAGGGAGGCTTCTTACATACCTTTCCTTGGCAAGGATCACAGACCACGTAGTTTAGATAGTGTGGGGCTTATACTCTAGGCTACCTAGAGAGTATGTCATGGTTAATTCTTACTACTCTATGTCCATGTGAGTCATGCTCAGTGTGAGAAACAAGAGGCGGCAAGGACCTGACGGTCACATCATAAAGGTGAGTCCATGAAGGGTGGTGAATGGGGCTTACGCAAGGAATCTACCCAGGCGCTGCTATGGAGCGACAATGGTGAATGGGGCTTACTGAAGGAAGATTCCAAGGTGCTGCTATGGAGCGGAATTGGTGAATGGTTCTTATGTAAGGAAGCTACCCAGGTGCAGCTATGGAGTGGAAATGGTGAATGGTTCTTACGCAAGGAAGATACCCAGGTGCTTCTATGGAGAGACAATGGTGAATGGGGCATATATAAGGATGCAACTCGAGTGCCGCTATAGAGTGACAATGGTGAAGGGGGCTTACCCAAAGAAGCCACTCGAGTGCTTCTATGGAGTGTAAATTGTGGATGGGGCTCACACGTAGAAGCTTCATAGGTGCCGTTAAGGAGTGGCAATGGTGAATGGGGCATACATATAGAAGCTGCATGTGTGCTTCTATGAAGAAGCAATGGTGGATGGGGCTTACACATGGAGGCAGACTATTTTCCGCTATAGAGTGACAATAGTGGATGGGGATTAAGCATGGAAGCTTCCTGGGTGCTGCTATGGAGCGACATTGGTGGATGTGGATTACACATGGATGTTGCCCATGTGCCGCTATGGAGTGGTAATTGTGGATGGGGCTTACGCATGGATGATTCCAATAATGTCCTCCTTATGACTGGCCATGTGGGTGTCCCAACTCACTTGTGGGTTTAGGTATATAATTGGGGCCAACACCAATGTGCAAGTGCACAAGTGGGATAACACAAAGGGGTGTTGGAATCAGTCCGAACAAAGGGAGATGAAAAGTTTGAATCAAAATCCTGACATTCAGAACGTGATGATGTTGGCGTGATGATTGAGGATAACTATTGACCATGCTCGAAACACAGCATCCATATCACGTTAGCCTGAAATGGGGACACAAAATTGAGGTTCTACTATTGACTATGTTTGAATCATTGGACCTAAATCAAAGTGTTTTCTTGGGTCTTCTGGTGCGTTGGCCCAGGATGGTAGGTGAGACGATGCAGCATGGGACCGGGACATTAGTGGGTCCCTTCAGACATGAAAGAGGATGAATATCTGAATGAAGGACATGTAAAGTGTGAGGTGGAGTGATGGAATATCTTAACAAATTCCAAGCCTCATGAAATTATGCCACTGTAATCATGGTATGAGGTATCTTAATCTTTTCACATAAGCCATCTCTTATTTGGAACAAGAGGAATACTATTATTTCATTAAATGTTATGCTACAGTTTCAAGTCATATGGAGAGGAAAATTGGAATCTTATACTTAGCACATAATTCATGTCTTGTATAGAGCAAGAGGCATCCTATGTTTGTCACATAGGGTGTACAATAGTATAATTTCAGATATATAGGACTGTGGGAATCTCATGCTTGGAGCATAAGGCATATATTTTTTAGAGCAATAGGTGTCCTATGTTTGGAACATAGGGTGCAGTACAATTTATATTCATGTAGATATGACTATTAGGCATAAAGCACCTAGCAATGGATAGTGTTGGGACTTACACAAGTGCGGCCCTTTCTAGTTCAACACGGCATATAAACCAAGTGATAGTGTTTGTAGGAGTTACTTGAGGAATGGTTAACTCATGTTTCGTAGGGAATTGATGATGAGTCTCTCAGATCACAACATAGGAAACAAACTAAGAGTAATATGTCGACTTAAGGTGTTTCATGGTGGGCGAAGGAGTATCTCAAATCCTGATATTCCATAGGTGGAAGGTGGGTGCACATAAGGGCGCAATGGAAAATGATGACACCCTGGCTCGAAAAGTTTGTGGTGCAACTCTCAATTTTTCATGGGAGTCCCTGATGGAAGCGAATGGACCAGTCTGGAAGGCTAGGACTACAGCCCGATACTGATCCCGAATGGGGGTGTGGGGGTACAGCCCTCACAGTATAGACCAGTGGGCGTGAAGATGGGAGCTTCGTGAAGTAGATTCATAGTGAAAATGGGCTCAGGGAGTATCTTAACAGAGAAAAGAGGCTCGTGGAGCAAAGCATCTCATAGAGCAAAGGGGCTCGTAGAGTGAAGGGGCTCATGGAGCAAAGCATCTCGCGGAGAAAAGCATCTCACAGAGAAAAGCCTCTTACTGAGCAAAGCCTCTCGTAGAGAAAAGCCTCACGGAGCCCTTTGGGAAGGGCATCACATCGCATTACCCTGGAGCTCCCTGAAATTAGAGATCAGCCAGCCATGGGGCGACATGAACGTCATTATGAAGGGGGGTGAGATGGGTATTTATAGGCAATGGAGGTTAGTGGAGCATGTCGCGAAGCACAAATACACTTCGCGAAGCACAAATGCGCGCCATGAAACACAAATGATTGTCATGGAGAAAATTGCGCTCCACAACTAGAAGGAGTTATCAAATGTTTCTTTTAATCATGGAGGTGATTGTCATCGAGTTTCTGGGCGCTCATGGAGGCTCCGATCAAGTTCCCTAATGTTCATCGTAACTGCTGAGTTGACTGTCATTGTGCTTCGCAACACTCTCGAAGGCTCTGATAAAGTTCCCTCAAGTTTCTCATAGTCGTGGAGCCGACCATCATTGACCTTAATGGTGCTCTCGAAGGCTCTGGTCATGTTCCTCTGCTCTGCAATCATGGAGGGAGCTTCACAAATGGGCTCTACGAACCAGTTTTCCAGCCCAACTTCAAATTTCCATTACTCCTAATCTATAACTCAGTTCGGTCTATATGACAAATAAAATCAAATCTTTTGAAATGGTCTATGACCATGGATCATGTATGTAAGAATTTGGAAATTTTTTTGGACGCATTTTCCAATTCCAACAACATGAAATAGGATCTCGCGTGGTAGTATGAGCTTGGATGCGGCATAGATAGACTTTGAAAATCCTCAATAGATCATGGAAAGGATGTTCACTCCATGTTCATAGTAGGTTCTCCATTTAATAAAATATCATATGCATGTTTATTCTTGATTTTATTCATTTAATCATATTATATGGGTTTCAAAAAAATAGATAGGAACTGAGAGTCGCAAATAAACATGGATAGGATAACATTGGGCCCCCTATTCTCAGGGTCGGTGTTTTTAGCATTTTAATAAGTTGTAATTTCATAGAGATTATTTATACAAGGGGTGAAGGTTTTTGTTGAGATATAAAAATTATTTATGTGGTCCAAAGACATGATATGAGACATTGGTAGCCTAGGTCCATCAACATAGAGCTAGTGGGATAGGAAAAATATTCATAGGCCTAGCGATCATGGGTGATATGGTCTTACATGTCATGCATGAAGATTAACACCCTGTTGAGGGTCGTTTAAGGCTTAGGGAGCACTATGATTAGGATGCGTACTTTGGGGATATATGAGGTGTGAATAATATAGTATCCTCTACATGGTCGGTAAAAATATATTTATTGTGAGATATATGGAAAATCCTTGGTGTGGTCATGGGAAATTGATTGGATTTGGCATCGGTATTCCAAGGAGATTAGTATGAGGTTCCTTGGGAAAATCCCTTGTCTATTGAACCATGAATAATGATGGGTTTTTTTAGGTTGGATTATGCCTTTAGGCACAGGTCATAGGAGCCTATAGTATGTATTATCACTGACGAGTCATAGACATTAGATGATATCAGTAGGTATAGATCACGATGGGTCTGTAGGACATAGTGGTTTCATTAAATGGTGAGATAATACATGTTCCTGATGAGGGTCTTGGTATTATGTGACTAGTACCCTAAGATAAAATACATATCTATGTGATAGTCTATATCCCTTTCATTCTATTTTAAGCATGTGTTTCTAATAAGTGACTGGACATGTGGTGGAAAGGGTCATGAGGCTCAGTCCTTCATTGAGTGAGATGTAACTAGATGTAATGTCATGGGATATATATATTCCTTGTGTCCATGATGGACCATTCCTTCAGAATATTTATTTAGTATTCTTAAATTTTCCGTAAGTGTGAAGTCTTGGGTCATGATAGTGGACCACCTAGAGCGAGAGGGTTATGTCATGACGTGATGAGAAACATGGATCATAAACCCTACCATTGGTCATATGGTAGTGAGTTGGGATTTAGATACATGATCATTACTTATTCTTTTAGGTAGTTGTTCGATCATTGGACGTTGACAGAACCAGAGACTTTGGGTATTGGTTGTGATACTGGTATAGTTTCGATGAGGTAAAGAGGTGATATAGGGATTCTGGCATGGTGTTGAAGAAGATATGATCTGGTCTCATGCTGGCTTAGTCAGAACATGATGACCTAATGAACCTGGATTAATTATTCAAAATTCAACAGAAAACATCCATCATTCTTATGTAACATGTTTATTTTCCTCACGCATACAAGTGTATGATATAGTATAATAGGGGAGCATGGTGAGACCCATATGAGATGTATCTTAAACACACTAAATGGGAACTCCAATTGAAGTGAAAACATTATTTCTTATTTTATGTTGACCAATAAACATGGAGTGGATTGGGATGGAATATTTCAAATGGTTTTTGATGAAAATTAGTCTCAGGGATGGTATTAGGTCTCTATGTATATTTTATTTTCTTTTGGTTATTATTATTATTCTTAATGTATTATCATATATAATATTCTGTTTATTGTTTATGTGAACCCTAATTGTGTGTCTTTTATGTTTTGGTCAGTTCAACTGCATTTTATGAATCTGGTTTAGGGGTATAGAATCCCCATGTATGGTTTGGGGACTTTCTACTAATTAGTAACATCTATCATGTAGGTTGGAACATCTATGGTCACAAGGAACACTTCTATAGATGGGAGATCTGTGTCAGGACATCATAATGTATTATTATAGAATTTTTTATCTTACTATTTTGGGATATGGTATGTAGGTTAATTTGGAATGTGTTAGATAATTTGATAGATCTTGTACTACTATGTAATGAACACATTTCTAGAGGAAATTATTAGTTAATAGGATGATGATATTATTTTTCATGATTTCTTAATGATTGATATGTTTATTAAATATGATGTGGTTTTTGGAGGATTTAATTTTTGGTATTCCCCTTTGTCATACTATAGGAGGCTCATGTACATGTTTCATATTTTTCATGTAGCAATCACATGAAATAGGTGTTCTTGTAAGTAATTAATTTCACTAGCGATAGGGTTTTTATTATTTAATGTGTCAACATAATCATATATGGGATTTTACCTTATAAAATCTTGGAATTAATCTAGTCACATGTTCAATTATATTTTCTCTAATGACAGTCCATGTGGTCTGGGTGCTAAAAACTATTTAGTGGTAGCTATACAGTCACTTATGAAAGGGATGCATAGGGGCACCTAGTGAGTCAATACAACCTTTGTATGCTTGGGGAATGACCTGAGGAAGGAAATGAGTTTTCATAAGGTTGAATGTTTAGTAGAATCAAGTGTCAAAAAAACCTAAATGGTGTTTTAAAATAGATATTATTCATTTAATTATACTTAAATAAACATAGTGGTTAAGGAAAGGCATTTGGAATGAATTAGGAATTCAGGTTGTGAAGTACTCCAAATTCTTCTCAAATCAAGGCTGGATGAGAGGGAAGGATCAGTTGTATGAATAGTATAGATGTCTCTAGTTGTTAATTTAGTGTTTTGATGGGACTATGGATAGATGATTGTGGACTTATGATGATTCCTGGGTGGCATGCGATCAATAGGTTATCCTAATCTTGAGAGATTCCTTAGGCTATTAAGAGAGGCTAACATATAGTGGATCATGTTCTAAGGGTTAGGTGAGAGAGCCTAAGTTAGATAGGTTGTGATCATTAGATCATGAGTTTGGATGAGTGATTAGGTTTTATGGGAGTGTAAAACCATTCAATTTAGTTAGGATTATGGAATATTATAACAAACCCAAACCCACACAACCATATCATGTGATAAAAATATAATCATTACATTTGTAGCTTTGATACTGATAAATGTGACCCATTTATCTATCCAAATCATATAACAACAAACTGAAATATTAGATCACTTACATACCCGATGACATTTTAGATTTATTGTTCTAGATAATTATGAAAAACTATTTCAACGTGGAAACTTTTATATAGTGTCTATATTCCTAAAAAAATAAGTTATTTATAATAACTTGAATTTTTAGTTTAATTTAACATCAATATTTTAAACACAAACATTATTAACTTTTCTATGAATCCTTAATCCATGCGGAAAATAATTTTAAATTTGGTATCAGTAAAACAAAAATATTAGTCTGGGAAATAAAATTAATAAATCTATAATTTCATTGAAAAACAAAAAACCCATAAAATGTTTCCCTTTTATATTTTATTCTTTGAGAATATAATATAAATCAAATACATAGGAAAAACATACTTTTTCTCAAAAAACATTTAAATCCCATAACATGAAAATAGAATCTCCTCTGGAAACATAAATCATTATTTCCATAACCCATGCTAAACTTATTTTAGAAATAACTAGATCATAGTTTAATCTATAGAATAAATCTCTCTAGTTAAATCTCTCCCTAATTCATTTGAAATCAAGGAAAATTACCAAATATGATTGATACCTATATCAGTTTCACCCACAGTATATTCTATATCGGTCCCACTCATTTGTATATTTTTTATTAGGCTCACCCATTCAAATAAGATATATCGGGATCGCCCAATCTTATAAGTTGTATCGACATCACTCATAATCATCTATAATTATCAATTACTATATCATGAATAAATCATTTTATTCTTTCTCATTGTCATCAAAATCCCCTTAAAACACTTTTGAACACATTTTAAAAACACTTTTGGATATTTAAATACAATTTCCATTTGAAAAACCAAATTCAAAAATAAAATAACTATAAAAAAGGGAATAAGGGTATTTAATTAAAGGAAAAATTTAATCTTATAATGTAATAGAAAAATAAAATAAATTTTTTGATGGTGGGGAGAGTTATTGAAATTATATAAATTAAAATAGAACATTTTTTTCCTTTTGTAAAGACATTCAAAATAGTTTTTTTAATATATAAAACTATTCCATTTAAAAATATATAATAAATTCAAAAGAAACATAAATTTTTTTATATAATTAATTTTTATCTATCTAACTACATAAATAATATAATTTCATGAATATTTAAATGGAAGAAATATATTTATAAAATGAAACTATAAAACATTTATAATGATGTTTTATGTTAAAGTTTCACTTACCTCAAGTCGGACTCGTTTCCTACATTCATTATCATCTTGAATATTAAATTTTATTAATTATTTATTTTTATTAAGAAACGTTTAAATGTTTTTTATAACTTTTAACTTATTTATGAGCATGTAATATTCAATTATAAAATCATTCAAGTTCATGTCGGATATTTTGAAGATATTCTTCTCATATATCCAAAATGACTTTGGTTAGTTTATAATTGTAAAATAGGTAATTTTTCTATAATATAATGAATAATAATCAAGAAATTATAATAATTTTTAAAAATTGAAAACAATTTTATAACCATCCATGAAATTCATATAGGAGAAACTAATCACAATGCTTCATGGAGGTGGTAGTCTACACTTGCACACAAACGACGTTCTCATTTTACAATTGATAGAATTATAATAAATTAGATGATATCAAATCATTATATAATGATAATAATTTAATTAATATCTCACATATATATATATATATATATTAAATCCTTAATTATAAAAATCCATGAGATGTGGTGATGGAAAGTGAATTAAATTAGTTTGTAAGATGGTAGTCCTTCACACACATGAAAGATGGTTTCATATCCCATTTTATGGGAGAAGGATATGTATTAAGGTTTATAAAATAAAATAATAACAAATAAATACATGTGACATAATTATGTTTTTATATCACAGTGGTTAGAGTATTTTTGAAGGAGGTATAAGAATAAATTAAATGAAAACATTTTGTTAAAAACCAAAACTCTTCTTCAGAGAACTAACTTTTAGTTACAACATAATCCCACTAGGTTTGGTATTATGACCAAAATAAAACCCATAGAACGTGTTTATGGATGTAATTAGGGTATTTTGGTATGAATGTTCTGAATTATATATCTTTTAAGGTGTGATTAAGATAGGATATGATGGTCCCTTTTATAAGTGAGGTAATCGGCGCTCTTGGAATTACTTAATGTATTAAATTAATATTGATATTAAGGTGTCTCTAAATTGATATAATAAAAATATTATATTATTAATATTTAAAATAACATCATCCATTAAAATTTTTATATCTTAAGGTGATTATTTCACTCTTATATGTTTGTTTTTACCCCCCATTAACCCTTTTGACGATTACTATGGTATAAAGTGTTTTACACTAATGGAGTAAAGAATGTATGAATAAAAGGAAAACTGAAACATAAATCTATAATTGTTGAAATTTTAAGCCATATATCATTCAATTTGATGGAATTTTTTTTATTAAATTTAAATCTTTTCATAAAATATTTTTCTTTATAAAATTTCATTAATGTCATTTTATGAACTATTATTGTATGTTGACTTTAAAAACATCAAGACTAGTATTAAATTAAAATATTAACTCTTTTAAACATCAATTATACATTATTATTAACAATAAAATGTTTTTTACACTATAATCCATCCAAAAAATTTACTTTTGAGGATTTAAAAATCATTTAGTATAATTATCTACTCCTTTCACAAGAATTCTGTCATCATTGTATAACTCTCTAAGGAAATTATATTATCACTAAAAATTTTAAATAAATTAAAATCATAAAAAATTTATTATGGAAAAAAAAAATTTAATATTAATTCAAAAAAAATATTTTTATACATATGTGATCGTATAAGAGGCATTTAAAAGATAGTGAAATTTTGTATTTTTCTTTACTCAAAATAATATATAAGTAATCTTCAAAGATAAATGGACAAAAATTTCTATAAAATCGTATATTAAAGGATTAAATAATTACCTCACTAATAAAATATATTAAAATAAATTGTTATGGTTATTTTTAGTCTATATCATTTTCTTTTTATCCTTAATTACCTGTTTACCATTATCAAGGTGATAAATATTTACCACAGTTTCTATTAATAATGATAAAAAATGAAAGGAAATTATTTAATATATTTATAAATAATAATTCCAAATATAAAATATATTTTTAAATATTCAATTTATATAAGTCTCATAATTTAATTTAATATAAAAAAGAAAAAATGATGAAAAAATAATTTTTAGAAAAATCTGTTTTGAAGCCCAAAAATGAAATTATAAAAACAAACAGGTATAATAATGAGTCAGGTGTAGTAATTTATATTATTTATAATTATAGTATTATAATATTAATTTAAAATGAAATTAAAATAATAATAATAAATTGAAATGAGAATAAATGTTAGGTTTACAGAAAAACGTTATTTTCATTATTCATTATTAAATATTTTTTTTAAATCACATAATTTAAATATAAGATAATTTGGATGTGATAATTTAAAAAATATATATCATTTATTCAAATTAATTTATTAAATTTTGAAGAAATTATTTAGTATATCTTCTCATAGAGTGTAATAAAAATACATATTCAAGAAAATTTATTTCTAGAGGATAAAATCACATTACTAAAAATTTAGTGGTTATTTATTAAAGATTAATCAAGTAATTTTTATTGAGTATGACTAATATATATTTAATAATTTGATTATTCTTATTTATAACCACAAATTTAATGTCTAGGTAATAATGTTTATATAATATTTCCTGGTTTGTTTAAGCTCAGTGTTCTGTGTCTTGTACGCTATGAAACACAATCTTATTTAAAAATCGCAAAATATTACATTCTACACCATACCCCTTTAATAAATTCCATCCTCACAATTTAATCATGATCTTGGTAATAAAGGGATTAATATTTTAAAATACCATTATTAAAACACACATAATAAAAATTGTTAATTAAACATTCTCTTTAGAGTAACATGGAAATATGAAGGTCATATGGAATTTAACATAGCATAGTTTTTAAATAGAATAATACTAGAGAGAAGGGAAAATATAGAAATGGTGAAATAAAATTAATTTTGAAATAATGATAGAGAGTGAAAAAGAACATTGACCACAAGAAATTTAATGATCAGGGGAAATTCAATCACTGCAAAACCACATATCAATAAGGTGTGAAAAATGTCATTGATTCATCATAAATGAATTTAATAGGATACTATTTTTGTTTCAAGATACTTTTATAAGAGTTTAGGAATCCCTTTACCATCTAGATTAATAATATAAGGAAATATAATTAATTGAATTTCTTTATATCCATAAATGTAATTTCATTTTTTGGTTTAAAGTTTCAAAAATATTCCACCATTATCTCATCTTTTACTCCATGAAATGGATATTCATGATGAATTTTTCATGATTGAAACACTAAAATCAACATATAATGTATTAAAAGATCCAAAAAGGGTAAAAATTTACTCCACCTGGATTTATACATTAAAAAAAACCAAAAATGGTATCTTGAGATAAGATAATATTTAATATAAATAATCATTCTTATGATGAAATAAAACATTAATCCCTGAAGCCTCAAAAATAAAACCCAGGGTTTAACTTAAATAATTTTATATATAAGTATAATTAAATTTATTTAAAATATTATTGAATAAGTGCAAAATCCAAAAATAAGAAGTATCTTATCGTATATTCTTCCAATATCAATTTAACATTTTTCTACGAAAAACATCGGTTACTGATAAAACAATATTCCCAAAAATGTTTACATAAATACCTTGAACCTAGTAGCCTAGTGTTGGTGGTAACATTAATTTATTATTACAACATACAAGTGATCACATTTGAATGGATCAAATATTTTGTTTACCTTGGTTATGTAAATACATTTTATAATATCATATTACATTTTAAAACATGAAATACAACATTATGAAAGTAATAGTTCTGCATCCTTGAACTCATTCAACGATTTTGTCCTCATATACTAGGGAGAGGAAATAATGTAAGAGTGATCTCATATACATATTAAGGGTTATGTATAGTGTAATGTATCATGAATCAATAAGGAAAAAACAATATGGCATGGAATATAACTATAAATCATACCATGAAGAATAATATAGAAGGAATAAATGATGTTCAAATAATGTTGTATAAATAATAACATGATCATGAGTCTAATAATTGGATAGTATCAATCTAGTAGTATCAAGGATAATACTAACTAAATTATCAATTATGTATATTCATAATATTGGATGTCATGATATCATAAATCATGATATCTATACAATTAAGACCTTTCACAAAGACAATTTAAAATAATTGGTAATGACCCATTTAATGAAATCTTATTTATTTGTCTCATGATACCTATCAATGAATCAAGGGGGCCATATAAATATGTTCCCCACCAATCACTTCATATCCATTGAATTATTTATATATTTAAGGGTCAATTTAATTAATTAACAATATTATTTATCAACTGTATTCAATTTTAGTAAAGAATACATATTTATCAACATTTTCCCCAATTAATCAAATGAAATTCATAATAAAACACCATATATAAAACAATTATATGGGTTAATAAATAAATATATCCATGATGACAAATAAATAGATATTTTATCAAAATGTAATGTTCACTGATCAATAGAAAGTGAATATTTCATGAGAAGGTTAATGGCTATAGAATTAATCAAGAAAGTGAATTTCTATAATTTCTCTGGTCAACCTGATCATAAACCACCACAATAAAGAATTTTTTGATATCAATAAAACATATAATTTGTTTATTATATGTAAAATAATGGTATTTTGTCATTTCAGAATAAAAATACAATTAAAATAACATTAAAAGATTCTGGATGAAAATAACCTCTTCACATTGAATATTGCATTTAAAAACTAGAAATTTGTAGAATATTATGGAAAACATTTTCATTGAAAATAACCATAAAAAAATTTAAATAAAACATCAAAAAATTGGTGACCAATATGGTTGGAATATTATGTTCCTTGAAAGTATGTTAAAATAAATATTCCTTTCACATTTTCTGTGAAAATTCAAAAAGTAACTTGTTAGGAAAATGAAAAAATGAGTTCCTTTTAAAACATTTTGTAAAAATAAAAAAATAGTTAAAAAAATTAATAAATTATTAAGAAATAGAAAAAATATTCTTTAAAATATTTAAATTAAAATATACATATAAGAAAATTTATTTTTGCCTAAAAAGGTAAATAATGTTAGCCTTTCATAAAATTAATTTATCAATTGATTTAAGTATCAAAGAGATAAAATATTTTATATTACATTAAAATTTCATGAATAACCAAAGGATAATAAAATTAAGGGTTTCATTATGAAATTATAATATAATTTTCATCAATGTAAATTTAATCATAAATAATCCTGATTAAAATTAGAATGAAGTAAACCCTTTACCACTTTGGTAAATTTTTTATCATAACCCCAATGTAATAACTAAATTAAAATGAAAAACTAAATAAAATGAATATAAATAGATTCATGATATAACATATTAAATGTGTAGTAGAAAGACCTCATAAAAATAAATTGTTGCATAATCCCCAATATGTCTTCACATAGTGGAAATTGATATGAAATATCTAACACAAATAATACCATTGAAGTGATAATTAATCAATGAATTTATTATTTGTATGAAATTTAAATCCACCTAAAACTAGGGTAAATGAAAAATAAAAAAAATAAAAATCCATTACACACATAATCTTATAATATCAAAGACAATGAAGAAGAAATATAATCAACTAAAAATAAATTTAGTTATGAAATTCCTATCCACTTATTAACATTCAAGTGACATACCTTGGAAAAAATAGTTTGATTTGAAAATTAAAATTCTTTTATGTATTAATTATTCATTATATAACATGTTAAAGGTGAATTATATACACCTTAAAAAATAAATTAGCTACATAACATTAAAATATGGCCCAATGAAGGGAAATTGAGAAAAAGTCCCTTACCTCACATTCCCCTTTAATTGAACATTATTTAAGATCCTATATAGTGGTTTCAAAAAATTTATTAATTTAGATATGATCCATATTTATATTTATAATATCATATATGATATTTTTATGACATCTTATCTATCGTTAGTTTATAATATTTCTTTATTACCATTATTTTTGGTGTTAAATACTTTATTTTTCCATGTGTGTTTTATCATGGAAATTATAGTTCTTATAAATCGGATATACATCCATAATATCCAAAATTATATTAATTTTAAAATATATTATTTATTAGTTTTTTATATTTTAATAATCATTCTTGAATGTTTTAGATTTAAAATTCATTACATCACTTCGTGGATACAGTAGTTTGTACATATGCATTAGTGATGTTATCATTATCTTAGTGGGTGATAGGTTAAAGAATTGGATGGTATATTAATTTAAAAAAAATTAATATAATTTCATATATATCATTTATATTAATTATTTTCATCGTTATGGTTATTTATGTGATAGAGTGATGGAAAAAATTGCACTGGATCGCAATGAGGTAGTCCCCCATACACATGTACGATGTATTTATTTCACATTTTAGGGGGAAGGAGATGGATAAATATCATTAAATCAACAAAGTATCATCTAATTATATTTTATATAATGGTTTTATTATATTTAAATTTTTAAAACATAATTTAAAGTTATAAAATTAGAAGTAAAAAAAAGAAGAATCTTGGTGAAGACAACTATCGTCATTAAGAAGAGCCTCCTTTGGATCTCTTATTAGGGACCCTAAGGATGATCTTTTGGGATGACCAAAAGATATATAATTTGTATAAGGATGTTTAGGACATAATTTTTCAGTGTTTAGTTGGTATATATGGATTTATTGGATTGAATTAGAGAGGGTATGGATACGCTTTTTTATTTGTGGAGGAGTGGCTTTTTTTAAATACAAAAAACTATTCAATAATGACAATTCAGTGTAACCCCAAGTGAATAAAAACTGATAAATAATAATGTGTGTGTAATTTATGGTTGATACACACCTCAAAAATAAAATGAAGAAATTTTTTAAATATGTTATTTACTTATCCCCTAAGATTACTTATGTTTACCATTTTAGTTTTTCCCACTGTAATTAGTTTTCTTATTTTCCAAGGAAACTTTTTTTATGCCTAAAAATAAAAATGTATTATTAGATAATTTTTAACCAATAATTATAAATATTATATCCTATTTACCAAATAAAAATTACATTTTTATGTAAAATTAATTTTAACTGAATATCATGTAACGTGAAAAACTCCATTTTAACCATAACTGTGATAATTAATTTTTATAGTTTTAACTATTCATTATGACTAAATATTATGTTTACCATATTAACTAATAATTATTATTATAATTATATATATTTAATCCATTTTATAAAATTATATTAAAAAAATTGGAAGAATTTAAATTAAAACTAAACCCACTTGCCAGATTAAAATGTGGTTTTCCGCAGAAAACCTTTTTGAAGACTAAAACGTTTTTATATGGAATTTCAACATATAATTGATTCCTATTATCTAAATTATATTAATAATTATATAATAAAACTATTTTTACTTTTAAAACAATTTTGAAACAAAATTTTACTTTCAAAATACTTTAAATAAAACGATATTGTTCAATAAATATCAGGGTTTGTCACTATTCATTGAAAAAATTAATCATTTCAGAATATTATTAAAATAACACTTTAATATAATTTTGATGTGAGGATTAAAATACTATAGTATTATTATATAATTAAATTTCTAAAATTTATATAAAATAATTATAATTCCAAAACATAAAAATAAAAATAAAACCACTTTTGATGAAAATTGATTTTTGAAACATAATATTATTTTTTTGAGAATTAAGTTCATATTTGTAAATATACTATATAAAAACATTATAAATATTTTTATAATGTGATTAAATAGGTATATTTATTCAAAATTAATGTTTTTGTTATAATAGATATATTTAATTAATATATTATGCAGATCTTTTAATCTCAATGTAGCATGTTGTATATGAAATAGAATATAATGTTCCTATCTTAAAATATCTTTTGTTACATTACCCCCACATTTAATAAGTTACATCCCCACAATTTGTATGTGCACTCTGAAATATAGAGTTTGATATTTGAAAATACCTCTTCTAAAAACTCACATTGTAATAAGGTTTAATAAAAAAAATTCTTGATAAAAGAGAAAGGGAAGAATATAAGTCATATTGAGTAACAAATAACTATGTTTAAAAGTAGTAAAACATTAGTGGTAATTGAACATATGTACATGTAATGAATGTGTAAATAATTATGTAAATTGATAATAAACATTGATCAAAATAAATTATACTATCAATAAAATTATGACAACCATAAAAACATAAATATTTGATGAGTGAAATGATCATTGATTTATAAGATATGAAGGTAATAGGTTGAAATTTTTCTATCACGATAATTTTACTAATGTTAACATATATTTTTACTATAAAAAACATTAATGAAATATAATTACTTGACATAATTATATTTAATTTTAAAAATTTCACCATTTGGTTGTCCATTGACCAATCACTACTTCACATCATACATTAAAGAAATAATATAAAATATGAATTTTTTATTTTTGAAACACTAAAAATTACTTTTTATGGATCATAAGATACATAAATGAGTAAAAACGCATTCTATATATATTTAAATATTTACCAAAGCCACAATATTTAGCATGAGTAAACTAAAACAATACAATAATATCTAAATATAAATAATAACAACAAAAGTTCAACATAATCATTTTCCATAAAATCATTTAATTAAAAACAATTTCATATTAATTGGAACATAACAGATGCCATAGGTAGGTGTTTCCCCCTTGTCATATTTTGGTTGTGGGATCAAGCCCCAGAGCCACACCAAATTCGATAGGTTTTCACCTGGCATGTGGTTTTTCCTTTTTTAAAAAAATTGATATAATTCTTATGAAATTCATAAAAATATGATGAAAATCCTCAAAAATAAAATCATTCATCAAATAACTATTTGACTACATATATCAAATCATCTTATTCGACTATTTTCACACTGACATAAATGATCATATTAACTCTAAATTTTATCAATACCATTAAACATACGAATCAATAATTATTCCACAAATAATACTTCATGTTTAACATTAGGTTTACATATACATCGACCTAATGAAATGTCTCCCAAAATATCATATGTCACATAAAAATCCCACCACATAAAAACAAGAAAGGGGTTTATATTACTTTTAACTTATTATTAACCTTAAATAAATAAACCCATGACGATATATATAATTATTTAGTTAATAATAGATGAATACATATATACATCCTAAAAATTAACTATATCCTTTGATATTTCATGATTTTTATAACCAAAATACCACTAATAAACATACATCTATAATAATATTCTTTAATACTAATACATATATAATTTATTACTTTTAACTAAAAACAGATCATTACTTGTTCTAGGATTTGACCTTTAAATGATTCCATTGACTTTGATAATTCCAGGTTATCGACATTCAAGATAATTATATATTAATTTATCTCTAGTGTGAAATTTATTTCCCTCCATTGAACTCAATGATATTTATTCATAATTAATTTACTTATTCCATTATATTAATATTTTAATAAAATTTCTTGTTACATTGAGACATTCTTCAGGGTGTCTATTTCAATATTTCTAATGTGAAGGAAATTTATCCATCATTCCTTTGTGGTCTCCACAACTCAATATCTTAGTAGAATAAATCCTTCTCTTCTTTTGTGAGTATGGGATTTGGTTAAGGTATAATTTTTTAATGATATATCTAGATAATTTATTAATAATAATCATAATATATTCCACTCAAAAAATCATACCATTTTGTTTCTCATAATCACCACATTTTCATCATATTCATGATTAAAAGGATACATTCTGGTTCTATCCATTGACTAGAACCAAAATTCATAGTGTCAGTAAAAATAATCAAAGTGGAAAACCATATAATCATTTGTAATATTTATAAATTATGACACCTTCATTTAATAATAACTACATTTTCTATAATATTCAATATTAAATGGATTCTTTTAGGTTTCATCCATTTACTAGAGCCAAAATTCATAGTGTGAGTAATAATAATTATAGTGGAAAATCATATAATCATTTATCATATGTATAAATCATGAATCTTTATTTTCAATATAATATAGCTTAGGTTTATTATAGGTCATTCATTTGAATCATCTATTCAAATCATTCATAATTATTGATAATGAAAAGGTGAATTATCCAATGCATATCCCCCTAGAGTGCCAAACCAGTAATTAAGTAAGGCTCATTTTTTGTACACCGGGAGATGATTGAGTCAAATCTCAATGAACAATTTCTAGATTTATTACCCCTATGTATAGTTGTGATAGAAACACGTCCTCATATATTATCCAAATATGAGAGTATTTCATAGAATAACCACATAACATATTACTCACAAAAACATTAAGATTTTATTCTATACTTATCTTAAAATTCAATCCTATAAGTATATTCCCTAATATATGTTTTCCTATATATTTTTACCAATTTTTCTTCTAAACATTATCTGATACAAACTATAAAGACCTCGGCCCCAGTATCCTATAGCTAGTTGTTGCATTAATACTTTGGCATAAGATACAAGCGATGGCATCCCAAATAATTAAATATATTTATAGTCTTGGTAATCTAGGTAAATTTTGAAAAATCATATTACATTTGATATCATGAAATAAAACATAGTAAAATTAATAATTCTACATCCTTGAACTCATTCAAATATCCCTTATTCATATCATGGGGCATGTAAATAAAATAAGGGTGATCTTAGATACACATTAATTGTTATGTATAATGGAAGATATCATGAATAAGTATGACCTAAAACAATATGTAATGGTTCATAACTGAAAACAAATGTCATTTAATCAGAAACATGAGAATGAATAATAATATGGCATGAATATATACTGATCAAATAATTCTATATAAATAGTCACATGATCTTGGAGTTAATACATGGATAATATCAATATAGTACTCTTGTGGATAAAAATAAATTAATTATAAATTAATGAAATGATTAATATTGGATATCATGATATCATACGTCATTATATCTATACTGTCAAGACCCTTTACTGAGACAGTTTAAAATTATGGGTAATAACCCATTTAATTTCAACTTTCTAATTTTTCTCATGAGACCTATCAATGAAACCATGGGATATATAAATCTTGGACACTTTTTTTATTTCATTTACAATGAATTACTCATATATAAAATTATATATTTAACTCAATAACAATATTCCTTTATCAAAAAATGTCTTTATTAACTAAACGATTAGAATTTATTTAAATTTCCCTTAGTCAATCAAATAATATTCATAGTAAAAAACCATATGTAAAAAAATAGTTTACAATTAATGAAATAATCATATTCATGATACAGATATTATGGATATTAAATATAAATTTAATGTCCAATGATTACAAGAAATTAAATGTCTCAATAGAATGTAAATGACTACAAAATTAATCATGAAAGTGAATATTAATACTTTATCTGGTCAAACTAGTCATAAAACATTCATGTAAATAATAAGGATGTTATCATTGAAATATATCCCCAATGGAGTATAACAAAAATAACGGGTTTTTATCAATGATGAATTGAAATTCTAGACAAATATCATTGAAATATATGAGGAATGGATTTGTTTCCCATTTGATAGAGAAGGGGATGGATAAATGTTATGAAATATACAAAACAATGTCTTGGTATATAAATAAAAATATTTTTATTCTTTTTAAATATTTAATAAATAATTAATGGTGAGAAAATAATATGTAAAATAGAATGATCTTAATGAATAAAATTACATTCAATTAGAAGAACCTCTTTTGGATCTCTTATTAAGGACCATAGGGTTGTTCTTTTGTAAAAATAAGTGAATATAGAATGTGGATAAGGATGTTGGGGAGATATTATATTAGTTTTTGGTTTATATAAATGTATTTATAGGTGTGAATAAGTGATTATTGGGGTACCCTTTTATAATATAGGAGGAATGGAATTTTTGTAAATACCCAAAAAAATTATATAATTTCAAGTAACACCCACACCAATGCCTCCAAAAATGATAAATAATGGGGTTTTTGGAAGTTAATTATTATAAACACAATGATAAAAAGAAATTAAACATGTTATTACATTATCCTATAATTTTATTAACTTTTAACATTTTAGTTTTAACCATTGTAATTAGTTTTTTTACTTACCTCGATAATTAATCCTTTAAGACTAAAAATTAATGAGTCTTGTTAGGTAAATTTTACCGAATGATTCTAAATTTAAAATAAAATTATCAAATTTAAATCCTATGTGTGTGGAGAACTAATTTTAACATAAGCGCTTGAAACATGCAAAACCCTTTTTTAATCTTAACCGTGGTAATTAATTTTTACTATTATTACTATTCATTATGGCAGAAAATTATGTTGACCTTATAACCTAATATTAATTATTATTATTATAAATATGTAATAAATTCTATAAAATTTTATTCACATAAATGTAATAATTTATTTTTAAATTAAACCTGTAACAGTGATGAAAATCTGGTTTTCCAAAAAAAAGTTTTCTTAAGCATAAAATGTTTGAAAAAAAATTCAACATAGAATTTATTCCAGTTATAAAAATAATAATTTAATTAAATTAATGTTAATTTTAAGTTTTTTTTTAAATAATAATAATTTGTAAATACTCTAAATGGATAGGGCTTTTTAAATAAAAACTAGTATTTTTCACTATTCAACATAAAAATTATTTTTTAAAAAAATTATAAAAAATTCAAAATAAGAAAATTTATGCATAATTATTTAAAAAATTATATTATTTTTATAAGATAAAACTCCTAAATTTTTTATAAATTATTTATAATTAAAATGCCCTAAACTCAAAAAAACAATTTTAGAATAAAATGAATTTTTGAGGAATAATATTATATTGAGAATTAAGTACACATTTATAAATAAATTATATAAAAACTTTATATATATTTTTATAATTTGATTAAAAAATTTCATTACCACAAACATAATGGCTAGGTTATATTTTTTGTATTTAAATAATATATTTCATGGGTCATTTAAGCTAAGAGTTGGGTGTTGTATACCCTATCATACATAATATTATTGATGTAAAATCATCGGGTGTTACAAAATATATCCTAATCATATAATCTCTAAATATTAAAATTTACTCTATAAAAAAAACTTAATAACCATAAATCCAAAATAATGTCATATATACTTGCAATAGATAATTTAAAATTTATTCCTCAATTACAAATCCCATCAATTATTAAATTATTTCTATTTAACTTAATCATATAGCTTCAAAAAAAAAGTGAAAATATTCAAAAGTAACATTAATTACATAGTCACCAATTCACTTTGTGTCCCATGGTTATATATAGGATAAATCATATATTCTCAACATGTAATAACACTTTTATCTAAATTAACTTTAATTACCTCAACATCAGAGATCATTTTATCCCTAAAGGTTATCAATTACTTTAAAAATATCTCTGTCTAATATATAATAAATAATCCTCAAATAAACTTATTAATAAAATAATATACTGAACTCAAGGGTTGTATTACCATAAATTTCACCCAAAATACTCTTAATCTTCTTAAACATTCATCACTTAAAACCTCAAAGGGGTGTATATTACATTAAACTTGTGATCAACCATAAATTAATAAACCCAAGATGGTATCCATAACTCATAATTTAACCTCACATGAAAACATCCAAATATTTAAATTTATGCAAAACCACATATAATGCCAACTATTACAATCCCAAACCTACACTCTTAGATCTAGCGCTAAAAACATAATCTTTACATTTCTGGATTTTATACTGATAAACATGAAAAAAGAAATTACATGTAAATTTTTTCACATAAAACATAAATATTTGATTCCTTAAATACTCAAGGACCTTTTATGTTTTGAGTTTTATAGATTTTATAAAACCTCTTTTAAATCAGAAAATTCCACACAGTATCCATTTTTCAAATAAAATATGTTCATTATAAAGAAATTATTTCTTTTTTCCATATAAATTCAATATCTAGATCTCTAAATTTATTAAATTTTCCACTCATATTTAATCCTAATGAAAAATCATTTGAATATGTGTGATTAGAAAAACCAAAATCCCAGTAAAGGACATAAAAGTACGAAATATGATAGCCCATTTAAAAACATGAAATCACATAAAATGTTTTCCATTTATATTATATACATTGATAATTTAAAATAAATAATATATACAACTAAAATAAATTTTTTCTCGTGAAAACATTTATAACCCATAATAAGTAAATATAAACCCTTTTAGGATACTTAGAGTATTATATTTATAACACATGTCAAAATCATGTCAGAAATAATTGGATCCCAGTTAAATCCATAGGATAAACCTCCATATTTAACTCCCTCATTGAATGTGATTAAAATGAACATTACCCAATGAATTGAGGAGCTATATTAGAGCCACATTCTATATAAGATTTATTGGGATCACCCTTTTAGATAAGTTGTCTCAGGAACACCCAATATCATAACTTTTATTTGGATAAACCAACATATTACATAATTCAAAATTACTATTTTATTAATAAAACATTTTATTCTTACACCTATTCATCATAAAACCCTTAAAACTGTTCAGAACCCATATGAAAAACTCTTTAGGATATCGAAATACCAATTACTTTTAAAACACCATTTTCAGAATTAAAATAACCCAAAAAGGGAATAATGTTTATTATTTTAATAAATCATAGAATATTATAAGGAAAAAAAATATCAAATAATAGTTTTGGTTATGGTAAATGTACTTGACACTATATACGTTAAAATAGAAAATTCATTTTTGTTTTTGTAAAGAAAGTCAGAACGTTCTGTATATAATTTTTAGAAATATACCTTTTGAAAAAAAAAATATGAAATCAAAAAGTAACGTAAAATTTATTTAATAATTAATTTATATCTATATAAATTCATCCATAAAATAATTTTATGAATATTTACATGGAAGAAAAATATTTATAAAATAATTATTTAAAACATTTAAAATGATGTTTTAAGAAAAAGTGTCCATTACCTCAACTCCAACTTTTCACATATGTTCTTTATCATCTTGAGTAATAAAATTATATTAATTTTTTTATTTTTTTATAACATTTTTCATGTTAATTATTCCTTTTATTTTATTTATTACAAGGTAATACTCAATTTCTCAATCATTTAAGTTCAAGTTAGGTATTTTAATGATATTCGACTCATATATCCAGAATAATATCAATAGGTTGACTATTATCAATGTAATAATTATTTAATCATATAAATAATAATAATAATGGTATAAAAAATTATACATTAAAAATAATTTTATAACCACACAGGAAAGGAATATAAAATAAGTGAATAACATCACTTTGTGAAGGTGGTATCCCCAAGTATTCACGAATTATGTTATCATTCTTCAATAGATGGAAAGGTATGAAATTAGATTATATATAATATTTCCAGATATATAATACTTCCATGAATATCATGTATATAGCTTAAATCCATCATTATAAATTCCATGAGATATGGTTGTGAAAAATAAATCACATTTGTTCGTAAGGTGGTAGTGAACCGTACACTTTATTGATGGTTTAACATCACATTTGATAGAATAAGGAAATATATTAAGGTTAAAAAACTAAATAATAACATGTTGATATATGGGGATACTTATTATATTTTATCATAGTTTTATAATAGTTTTTAAGGGTGTATAATAATAAATAAAACTAAGAAATTTGGAAAAAAGTTATTCCTCATCATAGGATAACCTCCTTTACTTCACAACTTAATCCTAATAAGGTTGTTATTCTATAAAAAAAAGTCTTTGTGAACGCGGATAAGGTTTTAAAAGAGGAAATTAATAAGTTCTTGGATAAACTATATTTATAAAAATAATTGAGTAAGAGAGGAGTGTGGGTTCCCATTTATGAGTTAACGAAATGGCACTCTTGAAATTACAAAAAGTATTAAATAAATATAAATTAAGTTTCCATTTCAAGTTTCTAAAAACTGATATAATTATAATATAATATTATTATGATTATAAATATTCGCAAAAAATAAAATTTATTCAATTTTAGGTGATTTTGTCACTCATATATTTTTATGTTATCCTCTCATTAACCCTTTTAATGATTAATAAGGTATAAATTTTTTTACTCTATAAGAGTAAAAAAGTTACTATAAAATAAAAAAATGCCCATAAATATACCATTGCTGAAATTTTTAACCAAATAAAATTAAATTGGATGAATATAATATTTTTATTAATTTAAAGTCCTTAAAAAATAATTTTTATTATAAACAATCATTAATGTCAATTAAAAACTATTCACATATTTTGACTTTAAAATAACTAATACATATATGGGATTTATAATTAAAACTCCATAATAATCAATTATACACTATTATTGACCATTAAATCCATATTACACCATAATCCAACTGAATAATACAACTTTTGACCTTTTTACAATCATTTACTTTAATTTTCAGCTACATTCAAAAGAACTATGTCACCATTATATAAGAGTTTAAGGAAATTATATAGTAACTACCAATTATAAATAAATTAGCATCATAAAAATATTCTAATTATGTTCAAAAAATCTTTAATTTTTATAATATAATTATTTCAATCCCTATGATATCATATACGAGAAATTTAAAAGCAATAGAGTGAAATTTTTTATTTTTCTCTAATAAAAAAATATATAGGTTTTTTTTCAAATTAATATGACACAACATTTTCCATAAAATATAATCCTATAAGTGTATGGTAGAACACCAATGATAAAATATATTAAATTAAAGTTTTATAGTAATTTATATTCATTATCATATTATTTTTAATCTCAATTACTATATTTACCCTTATAAAGGTTATACATATTTACCAAGGTTACTATTTATAATAACAAAAAATAAGTCATAACTATTTAAAAAAAATTTAATTAATTATTCAAAATATAAAATCCATTTTTCATTAGTGAATTTATATGAGTGGTAAAAATTAATTTATGAAAAAAGTTTAAAATTCAATTAATTTTTTTTAGATAAATGTGTTTTAAGAAAAAAAATGGACTTATACCAAAATTAGCATTAATCATTATTAATATTTAATTAATTATATTATTTCAAATTAAAGGATACTTATGTTATTTTAATATCAAATTCAAATCATATTAGTAAATTAATATGTAAATAAATTAAAATTTAAAAAATTACCATTATTTTTCACATTCACTAAAAATCATTCTTCTCATAAAAACTTTATATTTCACCTTAAGAAAATTTTTATATGATTATTTCAAAATTTATCTCTTTTAATAAAATAAAATTCATAATATTGGTATAAATTACTTATAATATTATCTCCACAAAATTGTAAAAATCATTTTTGAAAAAATGTATTTTTGAAGCATAAAATGAATTTACAAAGAATTAAGTGCTTATTTATTACAAATTTATCAATATTTTTAAATGGATTTGGACATATAAATATTTCATAATTTTTCTTATCATATTCATACCCATAAATTTAGAGACTATGTTATAATTTTTATGTAATATTTCATGGTTCCTTTATGCTCAGTGTTTTGTGTCTTATACACCATTAAACATAATATTATTTTAAATTATTGTGATATTCCATAATTGTAAATAAATAACCTATGTTAGAGTTCCTAGTGTATCACTCTTCCTTAAATATGATTGTGTGAATTGAAATTTCATTTTTGAGGAAATTTGAGTGTCTGAGGGAGGTTCATGCTAATTATTTAAGGTTCTAGTTATGTTGTCGATCAAGGAATGGATATGTGTGTATAAACTAAGAGTTATTTGGAGTGTGTGTAAAATATATATGTAACAAAACTATTGTGCAAGGATGAGATGCTCAAGGTCATAGTGGTTCAGTGTTTCAAGGGATGCCCCTCTATGTGATAAGGTTACCCTAGAAATAGAACGGTGTACCATGGTATGGTCAATCAGAGTCGATCCTTCAAAAACCATCCTATTTTGTTAGGGAGGAATGGGTTTTTGAACCATTTGGGTTAGTTATCAAGGATTGGTGTATGTAAATACATATGGTAAAGAGAATCATATCAATTTTAGGTGAATGCACCTCATGTTGAATAGGTCATGGGTGTAATGAGACCAGTAATTGGAAAGTCAAGGTGAAACTGGGATACTAGTGTGGAGTATGATATAAATTTTTAGATCCCTAATATATACCATATTTTGGGTTTATATGATGTTTTTGGAAGAGTGAGTTTATTGTCATTGAGATCAGGTAGAGTTATGGAGGCCAAAGGGTGAGTTTGATCGGTGGATTGCTAGTGTTCTGGGTGAGAGAACTATGGCTAGAACAAGTTAGTGGTGGTCCAACCATGTAAATACAACTCTAATTGGGTTCATAAATTCTTCTGGGCAATGGATATTCTCGTGATTCCTCTTGGATTTATGGAATATTGATGGGGTGGTGATAGGACACGTCTTATGGTTAAGAAAAGATCTTATGATTGGGTTATTTCAAGGTTGTTATGACTACTATTTCTGTGCCTAATTAGGTGTTCTGAGGTGGAAACCACCATTGGAGTGTTGTTTTGAATACTATTGGTTGGTTTGTTGACTGTTAGAATATAATTTTTGATAATCCATTACAACAATGGGGAGAATTATGGTATATAATCGGCCTTCTTGAGTGTAGTCTTATGGTGGGTAGCTCCATAAGATTCAATATGAGTCGGTTAAAGATTCAATGGTGACTTGGGAGAGATTTATATAGTGTGTATCATCTTAGTTTTTACGTGGTTTTTGAGTGGATGGTGAGACTTATAATTAATAGTGTGCCTTGGGGGTGGTGTTATATAGTGAAATCATGTTTTTAATTTAGGGATCACATGTGGAAATTTAATAGTAAATTTATAGTCAAGATAGGTATTTCTTGATTATTGGAGAAATTTCATGGATTCTCATTGGTGGTAAGAATTATTTTAGGGTAGTTTTTAATACCTAATAGATTTTTGGGTCAATAATTTTTAGAGTTAATTTTAATTTTTTATCTAGAATATGGTACATTCCATGAATTGGTATTAGTATTAGGAATTTAAATTTTGGTGTCACAAACCTAATCTGAACGCCATCGAAACTAGCACCAAACCCAGCCCATGACATGGCTAGAAGGGTGTTCCCAATACCCATGGGCTTTTATAAGTTCTCATGTATCATAAACTGAATATTGGTAATTATTTTCATGAGTTTAAAAACTTAAAACAACAAATAAACACAATAAATTGAATCTGGAATATTCAAACCAAACAATCTTTTATAAAAATTCAGAACTAAATTACACAGTTTAAAACAACCTACAAGGACTATAAAAATGGTAAAAAAACTGAAAATAAACATCCCAAAAACCACCTCAGGGTAAGGGGCACCTCCCTCAAGCCATCTCCATAGGACATCACCACCATGGACTTGCCAAAAACATGAACCACTGGAACTAAAAACTGTACCCAACCTACAACAACAAAAATAACCAAGTCTTCTTACACACAAGGGTGTAAGGTGTGACACATTTCACATTATGATGCCACCACTAAGACATTCCATGTGATAAACATTCAAAGATGAAAAACATGCATGTTTTGATAAACAGGAAATGATAGTTACCATTTCTAAAAGATACAACTTAAAAATTAAAACAGTTTTCAAGTGGGCTAATTTAATGAATCATCAATTTTAAAATAAATTCCAAAACCATTGAAATTTTCATCTAACAATACAATATGCCTATGGTATTCACAAATAATACAATGAGAACAAGAAATAGGAAATAACTCCTAGGCACTAGCTCATTGTGGGTTCTTGGTACCTCATATCTCAGTGAGAGTAACCATCACAATATCCATTATCGTCCACATGATCCACTAGTAGGGAGCATAACCATAAGCTAGTGGTCCCCAATTATCATCATCATCGTCTATTTAGTGTTTTAACCATCAATATTTCTATGTAAAACTGAGGCCAAACCCCACAGATTCACTAGCATACTAGCACACGTCCACCCACCTAGATACCTGGGTTTCCCTCTTGTGCTCAAACAAGTTCAACAAGACAAGAAATATAGTTTGCGCATTCAAATATAACTTCCACCTCACAAATTAACCAAACATCTCCATGTACATCACACAAGATTCAAAATCCACTTTTCGTTCAAATGCATTTTGAAATCAAACTCACACCAAAATAGCCCACAACACATTCTACATAACTTTCACAATCCAACACATCCTTTATCAATTTTATAAAATCATTACAAATATGATAAACATCACATAATAGCCCATTCACATGTTTTATAAAACCATTTTCATAAACAAAATCCATTTTTCACATCACACTCACACAAATAGCCCACATCACGTTGACACCACTTTCACATTTTAGTAAATCTTTCAAAAAACATTATAAAACATTTCCAAGAGGATACACATCACATGACAGTCCGATAAACATTTAAAATCAACCATTTCGAAAGATACACAATCCAAAACATTTTTCCAATATGGTTTCACCTCTTACATAAATCATTAAACCATTCCAAACATTCATAAAACAATTCGAAGGAGTGTACCAAAGCTTTTCACATAAAACCCATATCAAAATAAACTTTTAAGAAAAAAATAACACCAATTCCAATTAAAAACAGAATTTGAAACACAAAAATAATTTAAACCACCCTCAAGTGTTATACAAATATCTAAAACAATACCACAAATTATCCACATGAAAAACAAACGTTTTCAAAATCACTTTCAAGAAGTAAAACATGGTTTTACACCTTAAACTCATTAAAAAAACCCTTTAAAACACAATGGAACACCAAGTCCCTTCCAAAATATAATTGGAACCCTATAAAATATTTATTAAA
This sequence comes from Viscum album, assembly GCA_963277665.1. NCBI lineage: Eukaryota > Viridiplantae > Streptophyta > Magnoliopsida > Santalales > Viscaceae > Viscum > Viscum album. The sequence continues at coordinate 1,671,160,157 of OY728121.1, read as the reverse complement.
CTAATTTTATATGTTCTAAAATACATCCAAATAATACCCCAAGTGTTACACATGAAAAACACCAAATTTCCAGCTAAAATGAAACTATAAAATTAAACTCTTAAACAAATAAACCAAGAAAAATTTTCAAAACACACACAAAATATGAGGATTATGAAGAATTATTAAATATATAAAGCTAACTCGTTAATAATTTATTACACATGTAACCACATACTGAAAGTGTTGAATCCCTCAAATCTTGGTGTGAAACATCAACTGCACCACCGCTGCACCACAAAAAAGTTAAGAGGAACCTAAAACCTCAATATTAAAACATAGAGACACCAAATCAATCCTTAAATTCTAATACTAACTTCTGGACATTTTAGAACGTCACGAAAGAGGGAGGAAACCCTAAGGAAATGGAAGAAATCAAAGAGAGAAACACATGAAGATAACTTGGAGAAACCACAGCAAATCAACAAAATTTTTTATCTCCAAGGAACCAAAACTAGAATGGAGGCTCGAAGAAGACATACCAGGTCATTTGGGGACTGAAATTTGGGGGAAAGAGTGAAAATTGATGGATTTATGAATGAATCATTTTACCTCTTCAAATTTTGTCTATTTGAGAGCTATTTAGGAAGATCGCCCTAATCTGTGTGGGAGATGAGCTCCAAAGAGGAAAAATATCTAATGGGGGTGAGACTTAGGTGTTTTTATTCGAGTGGGAGGTGGAATCACTGAAAAATAGTGAAAAATTAATATATTATAAAAAAAATCATTTATAAAAATAGAAATGGGCTTTCAGGAAGGCCCAATCCCTTAAATAAAAACCCATATCCACCACGATTATTGATTCCTAAATTGTCCAAATTAATATGGTGGTGTTAATTGGTCAGGGGAGGGAAAGTAGGAATTAAAATGGTTGAGAAATGTCTAAAAATGAAGGTGTTATAAAGGAAACAAAATTTATTTTTAAATATGTAATTGAGCTCACGGTTTGGCCCAAATTTTGAAAACCCTCCATTTCCACCAAAATGAATGAGAAACCCCCAAAACAAAGAAAGAATGAAAATTAAATGAAAAATAACAGTAAAAAAGTGTCATGGATGTGAAAATTATCCCCATAATAAAGCATTCTTCCCCCGCAATGCCACAGTAAGGCCAAAAGAAAAAAAACCAAACCCAACCGATAAACTAAGACATAATTCTTTGCCATGCTTCACCTCCAAAGGCCAAAAAACCTCCAGTGATCAATTAAGGAAGTATTACTCTCAAAACTGAAAATTAAACCAACTTCCTAAAAAAATAAAGAACATTTAGGCTTAATCCCAAAATAAAAATCCTTAAACACTATCCAAACAAGACTCAAGAAATTCACCCAAATGAACAACAACATCGAACAATGTTTCACTTACCGTACTATAAATAAACCATTGAGTGATCTTTAATATCATCGTTTAATCAAGTAATATGTAGGTAGTTAAATATCTCTTAACAAGAATACCTACTACCAATCCAATACCATTTGAAAAGATGTGTTACTAGTATGGGGAAACACAAATGGGATCCCCAACATAAGAGGCAGCTTAAATTTTTCCCAAGATAGAATCGGGACACTAACAGGGGAGGCTCGAACAGACTCCCTAGTACATGGGGTAGAAATACATTAGATATTTCCAAAATAACATACATAAGACCCATGTTTGTTATCCCCACTATAAGAACCAACCATCTTAACCGACCGGCACGAGCCGACATAAAAAGACCGAAAAATTAAAGACTTGGGACGGTTGCATAGTTAGTCTATATAGTTTGGGAAACTGTGCGATAACCATGAAGATCCTTATACCTATATGGTTTTATGGGGAATAGTTACATCAAACCATGTAAAAAATATGCTCTCAAACTATCTATCCAAAATCCCAACCATACTCCAAAAACTCAAAGGAAAACAATGGGAAAAATAATGACATTGGGAGATAACTTAGACATGATGCCTTCCACCTCTTTCCACTGAATAAGAATAATATAATCAAGATGAAAAAACTGGTGGTTTAAAATATTCAAATATTTCATATTTAGGATAGGACTTTGTACATGGTTTTGAACGACATTGGGATTTCCCCTGACTACGTGCGAGCTTCTCATCAGGGCCTATGGCTAGAGCTCAAATGATTGAAGCTTTTTCGGCCTCGTTATTAGGATTTGGAAACCCCAAATAAAACTTATTATTCTGGTCATAAAACCAACTAATCCTCAATCCATGATGGGTTCACAAAGATATAACACACTCCAGAACTCACTTTACCAAAACCTAACATTTTAGTGAAACAAGGACCTAGAATATGTACACACATCACACCTTGTTTCTTTGGATAATAAACAACAAAAAGAAAGGACACATATAAACACATTCCTCTAAGATAGAAGATTTTATGTTTTTCTAAGGGATACATTCTCCTAACATAAAAGAGACTCTCAGAGGATTGTATGACCATTGCCTCTACAGTCAAATGAACACATGACATCACAAGGTGTCACCGATCATGACCATTGTGACTGATAGAAGCAAATCATGGAGAGGGGCCATATGAAAAATACCCAAACAACAAACAATTAAAAAAGATGTCCATAATGGCCTCCCATGAATAGATCTCCCACATTGGTGTTTTAACATAAACACTTACTAAGAAGAGACTATGAAGGACCTAGAGGACCTCTTAGACACCATCCACACTAGCAACCACAAACTACTTTCACCCTCGATGAATCATGTAACTTAATAAACTAAGGTATCTTTAAACCTTCCACAAGAACTCTCATACTACAAGTGGGTCCACTAAACAAATATAGGAAATGGTGTAAACTCAATCTCCAAATCAAGTGAATATGATTCCTTACATGGATCAACGGGAGGATTTTCCAATGGTGAAACAATTTGGGATTCATTTTAGTCATGCACTAACCATTAATAGGGGTGTACCTTATCTATAGAGAGAACCCAAGGACCCAACCAAGATGGTCCATTTGTCAAAACATTCCAATAACCAGAACAGAACACATGAAGGGAACCACTGTAAAGGTTTCCCGAGACATTTATTAGAAGAGACTACTAATCGATCCTTCTACCCAACTTATCGATCAAACACAAACCCAAAACATGGTTAAAATAGGAGGTGTTCATGGACATAAAACATAACACAAAATCAACACTTTAAAAACACATAATACACACCATCACAAATATTTCATCAAAACATTGTTTTTTCTTTTAAAAAAAATTATATGAAAATAAACGGTTCAGTGGTTAGCATATCCCCCAGTGGTACACCATAGGGCTCACACATTCATGTTTTCTAGCCACCAGGCACCCTCCTCATATCCATCCCAGCACTCATCCATTCATCCCAACAACTATCCATAATCTCATGTAACCCCATTTATGTGGTCACTCATGAAAACAACAAAGGTTAAAATAATAATTCATTCCACAATTCAAATCCAAAACAGTAAAACAATACATCAATTTTCTCAAGATTACTAACCACAAGATCAAACCCAATTTACAGCTTAAAAGACTTTTTAGAAGGACAAAAATATTCAAATAAGAACTCACATTCAATTTATTAACATAAATTTCAAAACATCTCATCCCATTAAGACAGATTTCAATAGTTTAGAAAACTCTCTTGGAAAAACTTTTTCAACACCAACATTAATATAGTTTCGGCTTTCAAAAGAGGTGAAAACACACCATTTTACATTTCAAAATAATTCTGAAAATTTAGTTCTACCTTTTCAAAAATATTACCATTCCCTTTTTATTCGAAAATCATTTCACAAAAACTTTATGCTTCTCAAAACCATGCCATTTTTTCTTTAAAACTGAACATAAAAGTTTTCAAAAGTAAAGGACACAAGACAATGTGAGAGGAAACTATTTCTGGTGGGTGACTTGGACATATGGTTGGCGACCATACACCAATCACTTCACCATCACCGAGAGTGTTCTAAGGAAATATACCTAGCTCCACATGGCTTGCCAGGCCCTGCGAGCTCACTAAGACTAATAATCCAACTCTCTTTTCACTTACCATAATCATCATTAAACCAATAATACCAAAGGACTCAGATAATTCCTGACTCCCCTAGTGACATGAATACCATCTTGAGGTGTGTTAATTAGGAACACTACACATAACCAGAATTCCATGTCCCGATAATCCTAACTCCACACTATCTTGAATGTTCCCCAATTAACATAACCCAAGGGGTTAACCTGAACCTCCTCTAATACCATTTTGTCACGAACCAAATCTGGACGCCGTCGAAACTGGCACCAAACCCGGCTCACGTCATGGCCTAAAGGGCGTTCCTAATCCCCACAATTTGGAACAACTGCCCGGGTATCATAAACTAAAAATTGGGAACTATTTTCCCAAGTTTATAAACATAAAATAACAAATGAACCCAATAAAATCAATCTGGACTTTCAAACCAAACAATATGTTACAAAAATTCATTACTAAATTAAATAGTTTAAAAAAACTCACAAGGACTATAAAAAGGTAAAAAAATAGAAAAAAACATCCCAGAAACCACCTTATGGTAAGGGGCAGTGCCCTCAAGACATCTCCATAAGACATCACCACCAAGGACTTGCTAGAAACCTGAACCACTGGATCTAAAAATGGTACCCAACATGTGACAACAAAAATAACCAAGTCAAATTAATCCCAAGGGTGTAATTAGGGTGTGAGATAATTCCCAGTAGTATGCCACCACTATGATATTCCGTGTGATAAACATTCAAAGATGAAAAGCTTACATGTTTTCAAAAACCGGAAATGCTATTTACAATTTATAAAAGTTGCAACTTAAAAATTAATACAGTTTTCAAGTGGGATAATTTAAAGAATCATCACATTTAAAATAAATTCTGAAACTACTGAAATTTCCATCCAAAAATACCATATGCCAACAGTATCATAAATAATCCAATGAGTACAAGCAATAAGAAATAACCCATAGGCACTAGCATGTTGTGGGTCCCAGGTACCTCGTATCTCGGTGAGAGTGACCATTAAAATATCCATTCTCGTGCACACGAGCCACTATTAGGGAGAATAAACATAACCTAGTGGTCCCAAATAATCATTATCAAATTTTAGTTAGTGTTTTATGTGTCAATCTTGCTATGTAAAACTGAGGCCAAACCGCACTGATTCACTAGCATACTAGTACACGTAAACCCACCTAGATAACTGGGTTTCCCTCTTGTTCTCAAACATGTTAAGAAAGCCATGAAATATATTTTTCACATTCAAATATCACTTCCACGTCACACATTAACCAAATATCCTCATGTACATATCACAAGTCACAAAATACACTTTTCATTCTAATGCATTTTGAAAGCAAACTCACATCAAAATAGCCCACAACACATGTTTCATAACTTTCACAATCCAACACATCCTTTAAAAATTTTATAAAATCTTCCCAAATATGATAAAAATAACATAATATCCCACTCACGTTTTTTTTAAAACCCTTTTCATAAACCAAATCCATTTTTCACATCACACTCACACAAACAGCCCATATCACGTTCAGACCTCATTCACATTTCAGTAAATCCTTAAAACATTTTTATAAATCATTTACAAGAGGATACACATCACAAGAAATCCCCATTCACATTTAAAATGTACCATTTAAAAATAAACTCAATCCAAAACAGTTTTCCAATATGGTCTCACCTCTTACATAAATCATTAAACCATTCAAAACATTTATAAAACAATTCCAAGGAGTGTACCCAAGATTTTCACATAAAACCCATTTCAAAATCATATTTCAAGGGAACAATCACACCAATACCAAATAAAAGCATAATTTTAAGCACCAATAACATTTATTAAGTCAGCCCCATGTGTTATATAGATACCTCAAACAATACCACAGAAGATCCACATGAAAAACACACACTTTCAAAATCACATTCAAAAAGTAAAACATGGTTTTACACCATAAACTCATTAAAAACCCCACTTTCAAATCCAATAACACACCAAGACCCTAATAAAACATAATTTTTAGCCTAAAAAATATTTTCTAATCCAATTTCATATGTTCTAAAATACACACGAATAATACCACAAGTGTTAACATGAAAAACACCCAATTCCAAGCTAAAATGAAACTATAAAATTAAAATCTTAAACAAATCAATCATGAATAGCTTTCTCACCACACACAACATATTAGGAATATGAATAATGATTATATACAACAATATAACTCATAAATATTTGTTTACACATGGAACCACCTACTGAAATTGTCGAATCCCTCATACCATGGTGCGAAACATCAACCGCACCACTGCCGCACCACAATGAAGTGAAGGGGAACATAAAACCTAAATATTACATCAAACAGACACCAAATAAAACCCTAGGTTTGACCCCTAACTTCTGGACATTTTATAACATCAAGAATGAGGGAGGAAACCCTATGGAAATGGATGAAATCAAAGAGATAAACACTTACTTAAAGAGAACATGAAGAAATCACACAAAATAAACAAAATTTTGAATCTCCAAGATACCAAAGCAGGTATGGAGGCTCTAAGGTGTCATATTAGGTCATGTGAGGACTAAAATTTCGGGAATAGTGTTAATATTGAGGGAGTTATGAAAGAATCACTTTACCTCTTCAAATCTGGTCGATTTGAGAATGATTTATGATGATCGCCCTAATCTGTGGGGGAGATGAGCTCCAAAGAGGAAAAATCACTAATGGGGGTGAGAATAAAGTGTATTTATTTGATTGTGATGTGGAATCATAGAAAAACAGAAAAAATGAACAAGTTATTAGTTGAACCAAATTCATTTTTATAACTATAAATGGGATTCTGGGCAGGTCCAATACCTTAAATAAAAACTCAAATCCATCATGATTATGGATTCCTAAATGGTCCAAATTAAAATGTTGGTGTTAATTTATCATTGGAGGCCATGTAGGAATTAAAATGGATGAAATATTTTTAAAAATTAAAAATTTAAAATGGAAACAATATATATTTTTAAATCACAAATTGGGCTCACGGTTTGGCACAAATTTTGAAAACCCACCATTTCCACCAAAATGAATGGGATACCCCCAAAACAAATAAATAATGGAAATGAAATGAATAATTGAATTAAAAAATTGTCATGGATGTGAAATTTCTTATATCTAATTTAAATTCGTTTTTATGAGGAATAGGGCTCAGTTGACTATCTAGTTGGTCAGGTGGAAGTTGAAAAAGGTCTAGGGGAAAACAACTCAAATTTTAGCAGCTTATATAGGTCACACTATCTCCCATATAGTTCATTCATTAATGTGGTTAATCAAAAGGATAATTACCCATACAATGATTCATTCAAATAATGAACCATGGTTTACACCATGATAGGGGTTGGATTAGGAAAAGGTTCTTTTACTTGAACATTTCATGTCATGAACAAGGGGATTAGAACTTGACAGTTTATGGTGAATGAAATTCATGTAGTGACCCTTTTCTGGTAACAAAATGAATGGTTTTTGGGTGAATTATGTTTATCCAAGTGAAATACCATCTATTTCAAGAGGGTTTCCTCGTGATTTATGGGAGAGTGGAGCTTGAGATAGATATTTCATTGGTTGATCCCCCCTTCCACACACCCTTCTTCAATCCTATTCAGATAAAAGTATTATGGATTATTTTAAGGGTAGTTTGAGTCGTGTGAAAACATTACTCGTCCAATATTGGTCCATTGTATAAATACTATAGAATTGGTTTGATTTCAGGAAAAATTTGGAGTTAATTCTACCAGAGCATGGTGGAATCAATCAAGGACGATAGGGATTTTGTGTGTCTTGGTGAAAGGATGTCCCAAGAAGACTAACACGCATTGAATTTCACGATTACAATTTAGGTATGTCATTTCCCTATTTCATTTATGGTTTTTATAGACTTTTATGAAATTGGTTATTAACTTTGTTCCAGTGTAAATGGGTTGTACTAGGATTGGTTGCAGGCGAATGTCATAGAACATTCGGGTGCAGCTGGTTGTGGTTTCAGCATCGCAGTAGTGTATAGTGAGTTTCAACCAATTATTACTCTTTCATTTAAATTAAATAATTTAATATATTTTTTAAAAATAATTATTTATGATTTTTTTGATTATACAGGAGCTCAAGTGGTTGTATTATCTTGGATGAAGAATGAACAAACTTGGTTGAGGCTCGATGGGGCTTGGAAGGGGTGTTAAACCCATGTTCAAGGTAGGCGATCCCTTTAATACGGTATCATATGCATTTACTTGGATTATTTTGTGCCTATATGATTGTTTTATGGGTTTTGGTAGAGAGGAAAGGGATTGGGAGTGACCAATAGATAGATATAGGATGGTGTTGAGACTCCTTTGTTTAGGGTGTGTGTTTGTTAGGAATTTTGAAATATGAGATAACCTAAAATCTTTTTTGTCAAGGGTAGAAGGTGATAATTAATCTAGTGATCAAACATGGGTGTATTGGGATGTATAATGGGATATGGGTTGACTTGGTTAGTTTTAATAGGGATAGTGTGGTAGGTATGATAGGATTAGACCCAATGGTGATGAGTAAGATAGTCATATGTGTTACGCATAATGGGTGACACCCACATGAGGGAGTTTTAAGACTCAATGAAAACACTATATAGGTTGTGTACCTTGAAACTATATGGGGTGTGATAGAGAGGGATTTATATGGGTGAATTGTTGGGATATCTCCCTTGGGATATGTGTGGTGAGGCCTAAGTCCCATCATTGGAAATTGATTTTGAATTGGCATTGGTTTCTAAGGGAATTGGAGTGAGGTACCTTGGGAAGACCCTTGGGTAGTGGTTCATTAAGTGATTATGAATTTTGATGAGTTTTAATGAATCCTTTAAATCATAGTTGAAGTATCCTATTGATTAATTTGCTACTGATGAATAAATAATGTGAGACAGTATCAATGAGAAGAGGTTATGATGGGTATTTGGGACTTAGTGGGAACCTTGAAATGAATGATTATAATTTTTCATGATGAGGGGATAGGTCATAAGATAATAGAACCTCTGGAACAGTTTGTAAATTTTTTATATCAAAACTAGAATGACTTTCATATAATTTTTTTCGAAAAATTACTTTTGAAGACTTACCATCAAAAAGACTTCACATCCACCTTGACATCATGTTTTGGAAATAGTAAGTATACACAACCTAATCAGCACATGAGAAAATCCACACACACAAAATAATAATAAAATGAAACACATAAGCACACATAGGAATTATATGGTTCATATGAAACTCCAATTACCATGATATAACACTTTAATCAATATGATAAATGAATGTAAAATAGGTTTCAATGACACTCTCACTTTTAATTCTCCCTCTTTCCCAAAGTAACCTTTCAATGAATTGTAATGGTTTATTTTAAATTATATATGAGAATATTTTCCAACCTCATATTTATAGATGTATTGACCTGGTAAAGTAGATCCACCACCACATAAGATTCATAGAATCACTTTCATTGATCAAAGAAATATCTAATACACTATTGCACCTTCAGATAAACCACTAAAAACATATGAATGTGCATTTTTCCCATGTATCAACATTTTTATTAAAATACATTTAATATATCATCAAGATAATGTTTATTTTTCTAGAATCCATTTTCAAATGTTGAGGTACAAAACTGCTGTCATAAACATCATTCTAGAACATCGATTTCCAAAAATCTCTTTTAAGAAAACTAATAAGACTAAAAAACCCCATAATATCGTATTAGAATACAACTTCAATTATTCTACCCTCTATCAATAATCAAAATTGTTCTCCTATTTATGGTTCATTTATAGTTCTCTATATTTTTTCATTCATCCATGTCCAATATAGGCATAATGGTACATCAAAAATTATTTTGATAAAACCATTGTGAACGTTTCAAATTGATTATCCTTTGTTCAAAACTTCTAAAATTTCAACATAATTCCATCCATTATATTCAAGGTAAATTTTCATTTTAAGTCAATGTCTTCTTCCTTACATGAAAGGAATGATTCTTAATTATCTGAATATCCCTTTCACTATCACATAACAATATTCCCCTTTCCAATTCATTCATGATATCCTTTAGTAGTCTCATCTACAAGAAAAACTCATTTACAAATTACATTAAAGCAATATATTCTACTTTTGTTTTTAACAAGGTAACCACAATTTTAATAAGAGATATCCAACTAACATTTTTTCATTCTAAATTGAACACAAAACATATCATACTCTTCCTAGAATAAATGAATCCAACAAAATATATATCCACAAAACTCTTTAATGGATTATAATCACTGAATCATAATGTTTCATCTTTTAATCCTTTTAGATATGAGATAATTCATTTCATATCCTCCCAATTCATCCTTATGGAATTTGACATGAAATTACTCATAGATTCCACTATAAATATAATGTTGTGGTGTGATAAAATTATTAAAAACAAAAAACATCTGATGGATGAAACATATGGAATATTTTTCATGTTCTATAATTCATATTTAAAATATAGTGCATGTTCCTTTGAATATTTCATGTGTCTAAAATGGGGAGTTGAGATAGGTTTACACATGATAATTAAAAATATTTCAATAACCTTACAAATATATTCCTTCTTGGATAACACCAATATTCTAAACTTCTTATCCATCTCAATTAACATATATAATATTTTCATTACATATCCATCATAATTAATTTCAAAATTTATAGGCAATCATCAATTGAAATTCCAAATCTATAAAATTTTTAGTCCTATAAATTATCATTCATCCACATACAGATGAATTATGGTTAATATTAATTAATCCCATTTATTTTGATAGAAATATGGATCATAATCACACTAGGTGGATATTTCTATATTTATGAAAGTATCAAACATTGGATTCCACTATTGAGGTTCTTTCTTCAGGACATAGATAATTCTATTCAATATAAAAAACTATTTATTATTTCAAAAATCTTCAAAACAAGTAAGAAAAAAAAACTATAAAATATCCTCATCCAAATCACTATAAAGGATTATTATCTTGATATTCATCTTCTCCAAGTGAAAATTATAATAGGAAACGATGATCAACACCTTATGGATATAATTTTTATTTAAAAACAATGAGAAAATATATGAAAAGTAAAATCATTCTTTTTTGGAAACCGTTCACAATAATTAGTGTTTTATACCTCCTATTTAAATCATCTCCTTCCTTCGAATCAAAAACCCCATTTTTTCAACAAATATCTCTTTCCTTTTATATTATCATCCAACTTCAATTTTTTTAGCATACTAGAATTTATTTCCTCCATCATGGACAAATAAAACTGCCCTGAGTTACTAAGGGTAGATAATTCTTCCAAACTTTCTATTTTACTATAATAAGTTTAAAGGAGAAACTCATATCATCCCCAAACCTCTGAACTAGTTTCTTTATTCAATATGGACTTCTCAATTGAATTGTTTTTGATGAACAACTTGTTTCAAATTTTATTTCATGGTTTATTACTTCTGGTACTCTCTCTCATGTACCTGAACCTTGATAAATTTATGATATTTCCCTAATGATCTATGGTAATTAATTATTTCGAGTAATCTCATCTCAAGAAATGTGAACATCAATGGTCAATTTGTTTTACATTTATTTCCTTTCCAATTTATGATCTTTCCAAATAAATTTCTTATTAAAGAAAAAATATCTTCTTTAGATTAATTACTTTTACTCAACATCACACAAATGATATCCAAAGTACTTTCCAATAGATTTTATAAGAAAATAAAAATTTTATTTAGACTTTAACTTATCTCTATTATTAGAATCAACATGAGCATATTAAAAACCTCAAATTTTGATTTATATGATTAACATATAATAAATTACTAGATCAAAGTTATTAAATAATATATTTTCCGATCGCTGAATATGGGATTACATTGACCATTTATGCCTCAATATATATATATATATATATATTCCTCCAAAATTCCATTGGGAATACCATAATGAAGCCACATAGTCTAGGAATTCTCTTAAAGAACCTTATTAATTATTTCAGCTACTCTATTTGGTTTTGAAGATTATTAACTTTTTTCTTATGCATAAATCCATTTTTCTGCTAAATGCTTCAGAAGTTATGTTTGGTGTACTCTTCTCAATTTTCTATTAAGAGGGACTCCTAAATACAATCATAAACCCTTTCATCCAAATAATTCCCCAAAATAATTTCATAAAAACATAATATTTAATTTTTAGGATTTTTACACATACCATATGTGTGTCATAGTCAATAAAAGTCACAAATTATTTAAATAAACTATTGGAATTCATATGGGTTGGTACCCAAATATCATTATGATAAATTTCCAGTATCTTATTATTAGACTTTCATCCATCTAAATTGAAGGAAACCATCAAATTTTACCCAAAATAAAACTATAAAATATTTATAAATTAATTTGATTTAGTTTAAAATTTTAATTTTATTCTATGAATTTCATATTCTTCACACTGGGGTGGCCATAATTATAGTACCATCCTTTCATATCTTATATATAATTTCTTCAGATCATTAGAAATTCATATTTACTTCCATTCAAGTATAGGGTTTCCATTTTTTTACCATATGAGAACCCACTAGGGAACCTCTAGTTATATTTCACATACCATTTGAAAAGGTAGTTTGAAACTAGCCTTTTCATGTTGTCTAAAGGATGTGAGATAATTACAGATACATTGAATGAATCTATATTTTTTTATCCTTAAGATACCTTTGTACTTCATCTAAATGTTGAAATTTATATTTCCAACTATCTACAGAGATTAATCATCTTCCAGATATATTCTTCCTAGGATTTTAGATACATATCGCACCATACACCACCACTCGCCAGTTGAATGGAATGATTCACCTGATTCAATCAGGAATATTATGAAATATTCAACTTCTGCAAAAAAATAGTTACCACAATCTATCGTAATGATATAATATTTGATTCCAAAATATGAATACATTCTGTTATAATCGTTCTAGTATCTATAGTCCTTCTTAATATGTCCCTTCATTTAAGAAATCTAACATATATGGATTTGACTAGCCGATCTACACTGACTTCATTCTTGGTACTTATCCTCCGGTGACTTCTTTATATGGTCCTTTTGTGGAGGTGAACATCCCAAACATTTAAAAATGAAATCACTTCCTATGGATACATGTACATCCTTCAACCATAACTCTTTAATAAGAATACTATTTTAAATTACATAAAATAAAATGTCTATCTTTCCATTTGAATTACTCACTTATATCACAATAGAATCAAATATATCTATAAGTAAGGATAAAATAAGAAACACCCATATAATTTCTATTAAATTAACCTTCGAAGATTTGTGATTTCATGGGATCATGCTAAAATCATTCACAAGGTCCATTATCATCCTTCTTTCTTATATTCATGAGATGAATAATTTTTATAGTCTGGAGACATTATTGAGTTTCATTAATTTCTCATAAAAATCAGTTATTGATTTCATATATTTTTTATATTTTTTCTTCTCCCATGCATTGAAATCCAATATTTTTGGAATGTGATATCCTTACCAAATCTCGATCCTTCCTCTCCAACTACTCTCATTATTATTTTTTCACCTCCATTAGATGTTCTCTAGACAATAGAGAATTCATATCATTCTATCTCGATGATCTTCCCAATAAATCATGAAATATAAAAATTTTATCCCATTGCACATTTCAATCCATATATTTCCTTTATCTAATTCAATTATACCTACTAGAAATTGTGTACAACTGAATATGTTCTCTACTACCACTTGTTATTAGATGAATCGGAATAACTCTCACAATAATTGTTTCGGAAGATTTTACTTATAAATGCCTACCTTTAAAAATTCTTCATATCCCCAATGAATTACTATTCCAAAACATGGAAGTATACACAGTCTAATTACCATATTAAATCAAGAAAACATTCACACAAAATCATAATAAAAGAAAACCTGCAAATCCCCCATAAGAATCATAAGGTTCTGATGAAAATTCTAAATCCATGGGAGAGAAATTAAATCAATATAATATATGAATGTATAAGAGATTATAATAACACTCCCACATTCATTGTTCCCACTCATCTTAAGTATCCTTATATTGAATTCTCATAATTATTTTTTATTGTATGTTCAAAGATGCTCCCACCTCATATTTATTGTGGTCTTCTATTGGTAAACCAGTTCCACCTCCTTATGAGATTCATTGATTTCCTTCTATTGACTGAGGAATCCTCTAAAACACTAGTACACCTTTAGATTGAACACTAGAAACCATTGAGTATATGTGCTTCCACGATATCAAAAATATCATGGGTCATTGGAATGATAGGAATCAACGAAACTCCTTTCACAAGTGATGATTCATACAACTATAGTCATAAATCTCCATCACAAAAAATATCCTTCTTGAAATTCCACTTCTAGAAATAAATTTATATAAAATTGAATATAATTAAAAAAACCCAATAGTCTATGTGATGAAATTTATACCCTGATTTCCATTTCATTTGTGTGATTGTGATTATGATATGTGAAAAATCTAGTAGGGGAGAGGAACCTTGGTCATGGATCTTCTATGAGTGAGATAGAACTATAAAAACATTTGTATGAGATATAGAGTCTTCATGTGCTTGATGAACCATTCCTTGAGAAGATTTTTTCATGGTATTAGACCATTAATTTGGTAAAAATCTTGGTTCGTGATAGTAGACTGCCCTAAGTTGAAGGTTTCTTTCATGATGTGATGTGAGACATATAGATTAGACACTACCATGGGTGATAAATTAGTGGGTCAAGATTTGGATGTATGATTTTGACCAATTACTTCATATAGTGGGTCAATGTTTAGACATTTCCCTATGTATTTGGGTAAGAAATGGGATATAATTTGGGGTTCAGTGAGACAATGTGGTGATGAAGGTATTCTAGAATGGATCTGAAGTATGTATTATCAGGGGTCATGTTGGCCTAGCTGGAACATGGTGACTGGACATGTAGGGAGTTGTGGTGTCCTGGTTAATAAACGAAATATGAAGTGTTGGTGTGACATGTTTATATTCCTCAGGAATACACATATATAATGGTGTGTACTTGGGGAACTTGTTGACACCCTATAGAGATGTATATCACACATACTTTATATACACCCTGGTATTTTTCTAAACAATATATCTACTTTCAGATTGAGAACAAAATGTGATGTGGATCGTGTTGGAAAAACTCTATAGGTTTTCAGAGACATGGTTTTGAAGTCCCAAGGATGGAATTATGGATTTAGAACCCCAAAAACTCAATATATTATTACCGTTAATTAATTAAATGTGTTTTATATCTTTCATAATATGCAACACAAATCTTAAACTAGACATTGATTTGTTTATATAAAATATAAGTTTTTTATATGGATAATAAAACCTAGATATTTATTTATTAATAATTAATAGAAGTAAATAATTTTTGAAATATATATATATATAATTAAAATAAATTCTACTCTTAATATAAATTTAATTTAATTAAATTTCCTAAATGACTATTAAAATTATATATTGTTTAAAAAATTATTTTTTTAGAAAAATTGACTTCATCTAATATGTATTTCTATTTCAAGAAACATGTGGTTAGTGATAAAAAATTATTTTTGAAAATAAAAATTTCTTAACACTAATCTATTAGGTAAATGGTATGAAATTATAATAATAATGGTTAATATTTGAAAATTTCATTGTCCAATAGAAACATATTTTCATTACATTATATTATTTTAATAAAACTTTGAATTAATAAAATTAAAGATATTAATTTAATAAAATTAACATCAGGTATGGATTTATAATAAAAATATTATCTTGAGATGAATTTTTATAATTTTTCTGAAATAATTTGTTTTTAGGTAAATAGTGAAAAAAAAATTTCTTATATAGAAAATTTTATATGAATTAGATATTTTTAAACCATTTTGATATAAAAATAATTTAAAAAGTATAATTATTCATTTAAAATTAATATATTCAATTAATAAAAACCATGAATATCATTTTAGAAAACTAATAATATTTTAAGAAGACTACTTATAATTTGTTCTTTAATTTAATTTACTCATGTGGAAATAAGATTTTGGATTTATTTTAATTTCGCATAACTATTAGTTGAAAAATAATAATCATATTAATATCATTATATTTAATAAATCTGGTAATATATTTCTATACAAAAAAATATGCTTAAAAATGCATATTTTTTAAAATGAGTTTTAACAAGTTAAATGAGCTAACATTAAAAAAATTCCTTACATATAAAAATTTAATTTGATAAAACGGATTTAATATTTGAGACCTTATAGTTAATATTATTATATATGTACTGTTTCATTTTTTTGGAAAAAAAATATTTTACCTTGGTTAATGATAATTAACACATTAACATTGAAAATTTTACATTTGAATTATTTTAAAGACCACAAATAATTTTTATTTAATAAATAATATTAATATAATTTAAATTCTGACTATGATTTTTTTTTTAATCATATATATAAATATATTTTCTTTAATTTAATATTTAATCAATAATAAACCAGATTAAGAACACTTAATTTTAAAAACAACCATTTTCTACAAAAATGGTTTTTCTATATATAATCTATTTTAATTTCAAAGTTTATTTTCTATAATTAATAAATTTAATTAGATTAAAAAAATTAATCACATAAGAATTACTGAATAGGTGTTAACTTTTATATTTAATAATATATAAAATTAATTAGTTAAAAACTAGTTTCCATAGTAACTGTTAATTTGGGTAAAAAGATAAAAGTAAAAATAAAAGCCTTAAATCACTCATACCTTTTATCAAAATGAATGCATGAGAGGATTTCCAACAAAAATATTTCCCACACCACATAGTTTACTATTTTTTATTTATTTATAGTTAAATAGTGTCTTTTAATTATTGAAAAAAATATTATTATTTTCAAAAATGGAAACTTATTCTCTTATACAATTATACCACTTCCAATGTTTCTGAGGTACTCTTCAGCTTTCAATTCCACCTTGAAAGACAACCTTTTTCTCCCACTATAACCCATTCCCACTTTTTAAATCCCTTGGTAACACAAAGATAATATAATCCCCTCAATTCCATATAGTATTCAAAGGAAAACTCAAGTCTATAACATAAGTATTATCTTCTTCATAGGTATTTATAATTAATATTTTTCCAAAAAAATATTTTATCAGATTAATAATACGATAAATTTAATATCATAATTGTACTAATATGTTTTTATATTAATTTTATAACACTTATTTATATATTTCTATCAACTATGAAAAACAAAGGAATGTCAATTGTGTGTGTGTGTGGGGACTACCGCCCCAACGAAGAATTGTTTTTAAATTTTCATATATTATTTCATAAGTTTAAAAAAATATAATATTTATTTTAACATAATAAAAAACAAAAAAAATATCATCAAGATTATTTTTTGTTGATATTTTGTCAATATAACACCCCCTTTACCTTACACACCAATCTACTTAAAGTGTGTTCATGTTTGGGGCGGTTTGACAACCTACATGAATGATGTTATGTAACTCTATCATGGATGAATGTGGGAAAATAGATATTATTATAATTATTATACAATAAAATATCGGGAATTTTAAATATTTTTATTAATATTAAATTAATTATTTAACATATTATTAACGTATCCTCTTCATTCTCTAAAATTTCTAAAATAGGCAATGCATATTCTATTTTCACGCAAAATAACTAAAAAACAAATTAAATGATTTAATATATTTATGAATCAATAAAATTTATATATAATTGTAACTTAAATGATAAACTAATGATGATATTGGTAACAAATAATGGGTAATGATATCAACATTATAAAACATGTGCAAATGGTGAAAGTTATTAACACCGAATTATTAAAATAAGATATAACTAACAAATATGACGATTATAATCAATTATAAATGATGTATATAAAGGTTAATATGTATTAATAAGTTCATTAAAATTATTACTAATGTATCTATTTTTATTATAAAGGAACAATGGAAGTGTTCTAATATCAAAATCCTCTCTTTGAGTCATGTCTTGTATTATGCACCTAATTTCATTTATATGGTGTATATATTACCCATTTGATATATAATATTACAAGTTATCTATTAATTATGGTAATTTATGTTCAATTGAAATCCCATTCATTCAAGGGGTTTTATTCAAATTTTTCTAAAGCTATAAGGGCTTTTATGGTATCAAATCATATTCATTAAAATATAATACATTTTTTAAAATATATTTTAATTATATGGTGTATTCACTACCCATGGATATATTTTTATCATACTATTTTTATTTAATGTCATTTACTACCCCAAACATGTTCTCTAATTAATGTATCTATTGATTCTATTATTTCTTAATTTTTAAGGATTTTTTGTAACTCAATATTTGTTCACTGAGTTATAATAATTCGTTTGAACATATTTCATTTAAGTTTAGTAAATTATTCCATTTTACGTAATTAAGTGGAATTCTATCATTGTTTACATTTTTACCATGTAAACCCATTTTCAAATTTTTTGTGACTAATGGAGTAGGTTTCTTGTCAGGGATGTTGATAACTCAAATATCAACTAATTAAGTTATAAGGTTTCATCATGAACATTTAATTTAATATATTAGGTTATCTAACCCAAATATTTTATAAATTCTTATTTTATAATCATATTTTATATATTTTGTTTTATATAAAATAATTTTTTTTACTCTTCCTAAAACATGAGTTTTCGACAATGATACTTTGAAAATAATAAAATGGGGGGTTCACGTTCAATTTTATATGTTTTATCTTCCCTTAAAAATTTTTCCACCATAAACTTTATGTACATTAATGTTCCATTTAAGGATTATTTTTTAAAAAAATAATTGTTTTCAAAGAGTTGTCGATTTACCTTTTGAAAAAAAATTGAATGTGACTCATAACATCATCTTTTACATCAATGCTAACAAAAATTACAAAATCAATTTTATGTTTTCACTTAAATTTCCCTTTTAATTTTAAAATGATATACCCTAAAACGGTTTATGTTTCACTATTTATACTTGAATTTATATTATTCTTTTGGGAGGATTAACTCATGATACCAAACATCCAATTCCTTATATCATTCTAATTGGTATCATTCAAGCATTCTTTTAAAATGTTCTTTTTAATATATGTCAATATCCATGAATGTTTCCTTTGTTACAATGGGACTATGTTTGGTTGAAAACATCCATCTTCTTTCATCAAGTGGTTTATGATCATGTTCTCCCTTTTATTATCCTGGGTGAAATTATTGGTGTACCTTATATTGTTATTCCAATACGGATGACTATTGGCATGTTGACTATGTATTTTTCAACTATCCAAATTCATTCTTTGGATGGGTTATGATCCTGTTATTTATTTTATTTATATGAGGGAAATAATTCAAATTATTTATGATTATTTACTATTATGGTAAGTTGATCATATATTGATATTATGTATTCTTTATTGTATGTATAGCCATTTTTTATTCATCTGAAGGTTCGATGAATGGTCTTCTTGACTACTATGGTGAATGCATTAGACATAATCTGGTTATGTGTGGGGAAAAGAATTATATATACTCTTGATTCATTGATAGGTATCATGAGACAAAAAAGCTTGGGTTTTGTTGTATAACTCTCCCCATATCAGTATATTGTATTGAAATAAGGCCATGATATCATTTTTTTAGACATTGTGAAATCCATCATAATTATATCATTTTTATTGACATCCATGTATTAATTTATTATCATGGATATAGAATGTTCTCAATTTTAATTAATTAGGGTTTTATTTAGATTATTTATTTCTTCCATATTATGTATTTCATGATTGTGTTTTTAAATGATTCAGATAAATATTTCCAATACCGAGGATTTTTTATCAGCCGTTATATTATTTTTCCATTATACAGGTTACGAATAAAATTAGTACAAAAAATATATTTATAAGGATAGAACATGTGGGAGAATTTTTGGGAGATATGAAAGGCTCCTTATGAATTAAATAGTTTCCTATATAATAGAAAAATATCTATTAATTAAGAGTGACATGTACTTTATTAGTTTATGTTTTTTAATATTTCTTCAAAGTGATAAAAATAAAATTTATTAGTAATTTATGTATTTCAATAAAAGATTAAAATAATGTAATTATGGGACAATTATTTTTATGAATCTATAATTGGTATCTAAGACAGTATGTAAAGTATGGGTTATTCAAATTGTATATTAGAGTGTCATATTTGGTATTAGGGAGGGGTTTAGATGACTATATATATTATAATATTTTTTTATGACTATTAAACGGTTGAAAACTAATGGATTATCATAATTTCAATGGTATAAATAACCCTTTGGGATAGTATATGATTTAATTCTAAGTCAACAATTCACATTTTAATTAGGGATTATGACAAGAGAATTGTAGCAACCCATTATTTTATCATTTTAATTTCCCTTATTATGAATATTTTATATAGTATAAAACAAAAATATCACATAGATAAACTAATGAAAACATTATTTTCATAAATTAAGATTGAAATAAGTGGTATTTATAGAAATTAAGGAACCTATACAAATAGAATAGTTATATGGCCATTGTAAACGTAAAATAGACAATAGAATAGTAACCTCACCTATAAAATAATAAATAATTTTTAGGTGTCTTATGAATGAAAATATAATATACTTATAACATGGAATAAGTAAATAAATGTTTTAAAAAGATAAATTATGTATTGGTATTTTTGTGAAACATATATATTTATTTACATTTTTATAATTAATATAATTATTTAAAAGTAAAATTATTTTCTAAAAATATATTCATAAATTAATATTTTGTTCTCAAAAGATTATATGATAATTTTATGAGACCTTTATTAATTTTTAAAAGTGTCATAAAATTAGTTATAATTTTAAAATCGGTATTTTTGGAATAAATGATGATTTAAAATAAAAAATAACTTTATAATAATTAGAAAATTATTATAATAAAGTTGATTATATTTTTTAAATATAGAATTTAAACAAATCTAGTGTTCATATTTTGGATTTTTCTATAATAGTTGATTTTTGGTGAATAGTGAAATATAGTAATTTACGGTATTTAACATTATAAGTGAATAAATTAACTTTTGAGTCATGTTTATGTAATTGAGTATGTAATTAGAAATTTTCAAGAACTCACATTATCTAGTTACTATAAATAATCAAAATAATCTACACTACTGATAGTCTTGATCCAAAATAATAAACAAACAAATAAAATAATCAAAAACACCTCTCTCCTCCAACTATAAACACCACCCATCACAACCTATTCTCCTAACACATTATAAGGATTTTATCTCACTTATTTTCTATCAAATTCCTCTCTTAATCATACTCTCCACGTTTTTTGACTTGTTGGTCTCACAAAAAGACCATTTCCATGTACCTTCAGATGGTTCTCAAGGAGACAACAGTCAAGATGTAAAACTCTCCATCTCTCTCTTTTAATTTCCTTTCCTATCCCATAATTTCCTCCACAATCCAAATTGACATGAAAACTAATGTATCAAACATATACTATAATTTTATTATGTTAAGTGTAAATACATAACAAAATCTCTTCTCTTCTCTTTTTATCTTTAAAAAACATTGTCTATGATGTATCGATTCACAACCTTCATGGATGATGATTTGTTATTTTCTATTAACACCTTTAGGGAAGGACATAAAACTAATATAATTGTCAAACCAGTTTTTAAAATGTTTATTAAATCATATTTAATGTTATGGAAACATTGTATAAAAATATTTTTAAAGATAATGATACAAATTATTGATGGTTGTAAAAAACCTCCAAAGTAAACTAAAATTTTTTCATCAACATTTTATCTAATAAATCATCCTCAAGTAAAAAAAATAAAATGATATATGAGACCATTTAAATTTCTATAAATAAATTAATACCATATGAATCGAGTTTAATTTTTTTCATTCACTTAAAAACATCTTTCATAATTATAGACAAGCGAACGGACTATGAAACCATGAAATGAACACTCCCAAAACAACAAAATGGCCATAAATTAACATGATAAAATTATAATAAAATAATTAAATATAGAATAGTTAATTAAATAATTAATTTAATTATTTAATTTGATTATCCAAGACATTATGTACAATTGTGGAACAACATCAGATATAAGGTAAGGGATTCCCCCCGAATCACCATTTTTTTGGTTACACTTGTTGTAATAGTTTGTTCCCTAGACCCAACTATATAGTACTTTTGATTACCATATCATGTATAAAAGATAGATATACGTGATATTTACTTACCATTATAGTGTATAAATGTTTATGTCCACTATTGAAATGGTAATGTCCATAAATTAAATTTTGTATCAAAAGGTTATAGCATATCCCTGACTATAATTTGAACGTCAAGATACCATGAAATTAATATTAAATATATGTCCTATAGTCTAGATACTTATCAATAATTTGACATAGTATATGTTTAACTATCAGGATTTGGGGTCTCATAATCATTGATATGTTTTCTCAGGAGGTTCTCACATGGTGATCTCTAGTAGTGAGATCATGTGGAAAGACTTTCCAATCGAAACACCAAATGTTTTGGTTATCATTGGATGTTCCTATCTACAGACATGTGTAATGGTCTCGTGACATGAGATCATTTCCAATGTAAACCATTTTATCATGTGCTTATATGTACATCAAAAACCATGATAATGATTTTGTGGCGAGGTAGCTTGTGTTGGGTGTGTCTTCGGTGGTATGACATTGGTTCAATGGTTAAGAAAGGATATGTCATTTTCTGGTTAAGGATGTTATATATCTCGGGACATGTTAATCAGTATGGTAGTACCTTAATAAGACTATTTCCATAGAATTATTGGGTATATTAATCCAGTTAGATCAACAAATAGTAGAAAAAAAAGTGGCAATGACACAGGCGTGTGTCCTAATTTATGAGATATTAAAGGAAAATAGATTATATTACATAGAACGTGTTTGTAGGTTGGTTTTTGTTTATATGAATATCCTTTTCTATTTAGGGAGTGTGATGGGTTTTTTAGATCCTTTTCTTGGTTTATGAATAATATTCACTACTAACTAGATATTCTACTAGAGTGTCACACACAATAGCATATTCTTGAATCAACCCTATTCAGTTGAATAGGTATATTTTACATGGTGGGACCCAGCACTGGGGTCCGAGTTTTTTCGAAGGATAAACAACACCATGGAATAAAAAAATTATATTATTCAATTTAATATGAATTTTTATTGAATTTATTTACTAAATTTATTTACATGTTTTAAAGTAAATTCCAGAAAAATATTAATTGAATTAAAATTACTTTAAAATATTCATGGTTCATTTAATATTTGTGTGAACGATGAGTCTAGTTAATGGATTTGTTATTATCATGTAATATATTTATTATATTGAAAGTAAATTATAATAATATTTATGACTCGGTATAGTAGTCATAATATGTCATTTATAGAGTGGTAATTATTTGGGAGTCGGGGAGCCAATACCAGATAACCACATAACTCCTTATAAATAGAGGAGGATAGGGGAACTGCCATATCACAAATAGGCCCCCAATTATATAAATTATATATATGAAAACATTTTGCGATGGGACGACAGTCCCATCGCAAATACTGATAATAAAAAATTATATTTAAATTATTTACAACGGGATCCCATTGCAAAATATCCCATCACAAATAATAAACATAATAATAAAATATTTAATAAAATTATGATTAATGAAAAAATTACATTAATATTATTAAAATAATAAAAAAATAAAAAATATTATTTGTAGTAAAATAATCAGACATTATAAAATATAATACCAAAAAAATATTTAATAAAATTATGATTAATAAAAAATAAATATTAATATTATTTAAATAAAAATAATTATTAAAATTCTCCATATTTACAAAAAAATGTAAAAAAATCATAAAAT
Source organism: Viscum album (assembly GCA_963277665.1). Classification (NCBI taxonomy): domain Eukaryota; kingdom Viridiplantae; phylum Streptophyta; class Magnoliopsida; order Santalales; family Viscaceae; genus Viscum; species Viscum album. Next base: position 1,671,135,878 of record OY728121.1, on the reverse strand, counting down.
GTTATTATTATTAGTAAAATAAAAATTATTAAAAAATATAATAATGATAATAAAAAATAAAATATTTAAAAAAAATTAAATTATGCAATATTTACACCAATATAAAAGACAGAAACTTTAAATAGTTCATAATAGAAAAAATGTTGGATTCAAATGTTGTTAACATAAAAAACAAATCACTGGGGGTCATCTTTTATAGGAGGCAGAGGAGCTGTATGTGACGATGGAGGAAAATTCATCCCTAAACTACGAGTCAGGCGGTGCATATACCCCATTTTCTCGTGATGTTGTTATTGTTCTTGCTGCTGCCATCGATGTATCTCCTCCCCATGCTGTTGTTTCCGTTGTTGCCATCGACGCACCTCCTCCTCATATTCTTGTTTCTGCTTCCATCGATGCATCTCATTCTCAGGTTGTTTTTGTTGCTGCTACCATCAACGCATATCCTCATTATACTGTTGTTGCTGCTGATTCATCTCTTCATGTTGTCTCTGCAAACTCTCTATAAGCTCAGTCTGAGTTTGCAACTACTCCTGATACTATGAGGAAAAATATTATCCATGTCCATGAGATCCTCTTGATTTGGACGCTAACATCGCAGTAGTACCACAATAAGTACCATGAGTCAAATGAGAGTTGATACCAACTACACAGCCCTTCCAAAATCCATACTGAGTTTCCAGCATCCATGCCTCCTCATCAAAATGGTGGGCACTGGTCTGCACAGTCATCTCGTCCTGACTCTCAACATGTGTCTGAGAGGTTACAGCCTCATAAGAATCCTTCAATTCCAATTTGAAATTAAAATTGTGAAAATATTATATGCAGTTAATTGTCAAACTGAAAAAAATACTAACCAAAATCTGACACTGGCGATCACCTCTAATCTCTCCAGTGGCTGGATCACTGTACATCCTCTGATAAACGTCAGACTCTGTAATATCAGGTTGCTCGAATTCCTTAATAAATATAAAATAAACTATTTATATTTAATGTTATATAAAATATTTAAAAAAATATACTTACCAGATGCTCTATATGAATAATAAATGTAGGACTACCAGCTCAATGCATCACCTCCTATCTCCCCCAGTTCTGTCGTCCCACTGAAGATCTCCTCTAAAATCCACCACCCAACCAGTGTAAACATTATCTATCCCAAATGTGAGATAAAATGTACTCTGGTCGATGGGCTCTGCATGAGACATCAAATTTTGTCACTACTGCTTTCATAATGGTCATTCTTCTCAAATTGTGCAAAAACTGATGGAAACAGTCACTCATAGACACCTGCCATGCCACGTGGATAGAGTCACACATGCTATCATAAATGGGATACCATAAACCCTATGAATAATTTATAATATCAAGTTATTTATAAAATAAATTTCAAAATAAATATTATTTATTTATGTACAATCCAATGATTGAACATGTCCAGCGGCACATCAACGGAAATCTATTCCCATGTGATCCATGGATGAGAGAAATAATTGTGCAAGATAGCTCTTCCCTGTCCAGCAGCTATATGCAAAAAACTGCGAAAAAAGAATAAATAATAAAAAAATTAATATATATATAAATAAATTAATGAAAGATAAATAAAATATACAAGTTATCATACCTCTGTGTAAGTGGATCGATGCTAAGATGTGGACGTCACTCAGGGATAGGGTTAGGAATCATCAATCGTTCAAGACTTCACCCCCTATGTATACCCTCAGAATCGTCAGTAGGCTGGGGGTCAGATGGTCCACAATCCCCCTCATGTAAAGGTAGCTCAGCCTCCTGAAAATTGTGAAATAGATCAGGATCCATCTAAAACAAAAAATGATTTTTGATAGCAGATAGATAAATATAACTGTTATATATAGATATATATTAGTTATGATTATTTCCAACATTTAACGGTGTCAATTTCCATCTTCATCCTCATCTCCATATCTTTCAATGTCAATGTCTTTATCTTCCTCCTCAATATCATCAATATCCATATGTGTTTCAGTTTTATAATCTCTTGTCATTTAAAATTAATTTGTAACATCATTAACATCTTCATTATCATCGATCCATAATTGTGGAGTGTCACCATAGATATTCATGTCTATTTGTGAAAAAGATGGATTTTGAGCAGTCTCATGAAAAATTTCTATTCCTTCCACTTTAGTAGAACAACATTCAGTTTGAGTAAACAGATTTTTCTGAGATTTTATTTTTATTAAGCTCCACCAATCACTCATGTCTCTTGAAGTAGCACAGTACATTGTGTAATAAATTTGATATAGCTGTTGATCAAGTAAAAATGTCTCATTTACTACAAGAAGAATTTTACATTTAATATAGAGGATTCTATGATTTGGATGAAGACACAAGACTCTCTCAATATCCCACAACTGACATTTAAACATCATTATGTAATTTTGTCCTAGATAACACTGCTCAATAATTTCATCGAGAATGCCATAAAAGTTATCTTTAGTTTCTCTATGATGCGATACTCTCAAGAAAACATCACTATTAATTTTTTTTTAATTCTCCATATGTATGTGTATGAAATCAAAACACATTCACCACATATACATTATAAGATTTAACTATTTTAGATGGTGGGATACTCAATATACACACTCACATATCAATTTTATCAGCATGTTGAGACTCCTGAAAATTTGTAAAAAAATTATCAATATAATAATTAATAAACTAAATTGATATTATACCATCAATAATTTATGTTACCAGTTTTTGAAACCATTGAGAATTTTTTTTTGTTTGTGTTCATCAAGAGGAGCTGATGTAATTAATGGAAGTTTTTTTTATATGATTATCATATAACCTAAAAATAAAATAAGTTTACATACTATATCATAAATTGTAGAATATGTGATAGAAGCACTCACAATACAAATGATTTCATTTATTCACAGTTGAGCAGAACATATGTATGAGCTCTGTGATGTTCAACATCTGAAATCCATCGTTCATAAACTCCACCAAAACCACGATTTGGCTAATTAAAACTGAAAATTTATTGTCCATTTCATCATTATCATTCCCCTCATTTCGTCCCATGCAATTGTGTTTTGAGGGATATTGAGATTCAAAATAATGACAGAAAAAAAAAGAAATTTCCTCTTACAAATAAGCTTCAGCAATTGAGCCTTCAACTAATGCTTTGTCACGTACTTTTATCTTCAATTTTTTGCATGCATCTATCGAATGGGTACATCCATTGAAACTGTACTGGACCTCCACATTTAGATTAATGTAGAAAATGTAATATCAGATGTTCCATTGAGTCAAAGAAAGCTGGTAGAAATAATTTTTCCAATTTATATATAATTACAACAACATCTTCATCCAGTTTTCATAGTGCATCATAGTCTGTTGTCGCTACACAAATGTCTTGAAAAAAACATGATATGTCTATTATTGAATTATAAATCATAGAATTTAAACAACCTATGAATCCAATCGGTAGAAGTCTCTCCCTTATAACATCGCAATCATGACTTTTTATTCTGGTAATATAATCATTCTTAACACATATTCCCCAATTGGAAGCATAGAAATATGAAAGTCTCAAATCTACAATCCACTAAAAAAATAATAACCAACTCTCTTTGGATAGTGTATAAGAGTATTTTGGATTTATTTACCTATGTGATCTGAAATTTTCAAATAGTTCATGTTCTGGTCGCCTTCAAATTTGGTCAAGATCTAATCATGCCTTTACAGTATCATTGGTCTTACCTGGTTTATCCAAAACTGTATGAAATAAATTATCAAAATAGTTCTTCTCAATAAGAATGAAATCCAACATGTGGTGAACCAAAAAATCAAACCAATATGAAAGATCCCAAAAAATGTTTTGTTTCATCCAATTATGTTCTTTCCCAAATCCAGGATTTTTAGTTGGTTTACTATTGGCCCAAATGTGATGGGAGGTAATGAAAATACAACTGATTTTAACTCTGTATCTGAGATCATTATTGGAGGTTCATCCCTTTCAATAGTAACTTTTCTGAAAAGATATTTTTTCCTCCGAAAAGGATGATCGGTTGGAATAAATCTGTAGTGACAGTTAAAATAGCAAGGTTTTCTTACATTGATGATCATAAAGGCTTTGTTGTATTTCATACAATAAGGACATGATTTCAGACAATTTGTACTCTATCCAGATAACATTCCATATGCTGAAAAGTTAATAATTGCACACATCAATGTAGCTTTAAATATGAAATTCTGTTTCACAGCAACATCAAATGTACTAACACCATCACTTCACAATGCATTTAACTCATCAATCAATGGTTTCAAATAAACATCAATATTATTTTTTGGATGTCCTGGGATTAATAAGGTTAAAAAGATATAGGTTTCCTTCAACAACATCCATGAAGGGAAATTGTATGGAGTTATAATGATAGGACAACATTAATACTGACTACCATAAGAAGCAAATAGACAGACACCGTTAGTAGAAAGACCCAATTGCACGTTTCAGGCTTCTAATGCAAAAGATGGTTGAAGACGGTCAAAATGTTTCCATGAATCACCATCAGATGGATGATTTAAGCTTTTATTAGTTGAAATCTTGGTTTTGTGTCATGACATCAATGATGCTATGTTCTGAGACATAAATAAATGTTTCATCCTAGGTGTAAGGGAGAAATATCTAAAGTCTTTTACTAGAATCGATCTAGAATTCCCAAGTAGATCTTCTTTATACATCGATTGCCCATATGTGGGACAACTATCCAACAAATCATTTTTTCTAGAATATAATATGCAATCATTTGGACATGCATGAATCTTCTAATAACTAAGGCCCAGATTACGAACCAACCTCTTACTATCATAGTAATATGAAAGCAACACATTTCCATCATGTAACAGTTTTTTAACCAAAGAAAATATCTGATCAAAATAGTTGTTTGACATTTCATTATCTGACTTAACAGCCATAAATTTTGCAACTGCTTATAATTTTCTTATCTTGCAACCATGATATAATGTGTCCTCAACAGACCTCAACAACTCATAAAATTTGGATGGTGCCAACTCCGGAGTTAAATCAATATCATCTTGAGTTTCAGTTTGTTGAACAGATGGACCTGAAAAATCATGTACTAAATTTTGAAAACGTGATGGATCCAGAATCAAGTTATTAGTATCTTCTCTGGAACTGCATTCACCTGGTTGATACCAAAAAATCATAATCTGGTTGAAAACCAGACTACAAGAGATTTCCCCCAACATTTTCAAATGTGTCAAACATTCTCATAGTACATTTTTTTACAAGGACACTTTATTGTGCCTTCTGAAAGATATTCTTTTTTTGATGATGCAAATTATAAGAAAGCATCAAAACCCTCAATATATACAGGATTTAAACCAGAACCATTTGGATTTCTACGTTGATTTATTCCATCGTTGTTTTTTAATAATGATTGTTGTCGACTTCCTTGTTCCATATTTTTCTATAAAATATAAAATCATTAATCTTTATGAATAATTTGAAATTAAAAAAACACTATCTGAAAAATAAGATAAATAATTAAAATTACTTTTTAATAATTACCATTACATACTGGCGACACAATATCCAGTGGATTGACAGGTACTCTTATGTCTGACGGCTCATTTACTGGCAACTTTCTCATATAGGAATCACAATTGCAAATGTGCTCTAAGGTACGCATATTCATTCTAGTATGCACAATAATGAATATGTGTACCTCTAAGTATGTTCTTCATTGTGATTTGAGTGTGAGAAAGTTGCAAGTAAATGAGTCGTCGGACAAAAGAGCCACCATTTCGTTGATGAATCATCTTGTTGAAACTGTCACCACCTGAACACATTGTGAAAAATGTGGTCCTAGAAATGCATATTCAAACTGGTGTATACAAGTTTGGATATGCATACGTAGAATCATACTTTTCTTAATGTTTTGAGTCAGTGAAAGTTGAAAGGAGAAGAGTCATCGATCAAAAGGAGTGTCATCAATAAATTGGAAATTATGCCAAGTAATTACAAGTTATTACAATTTATTACAAATATATTTTCTTCTTAATTGTCCCTATTTTTTCTAATTATTACTAATTATTACACTTTATTTCATATTGTTACAATTTACTAAAATTGTTACAATTTATTACTAATTATTACAATTTATTACTAATTGTTACAATTTATTACGATTTAATTGTTACAATTTATTACTACTAATTGTCACTAATTTTTACTACTAATTTTTACTAATTTTTTATACTAATTATTAAAAAAATTTACTAAATTTTACTATTAATTCTTACTACTAATTGCTAATTATAAATAATAATTCTTACTACAAATTGCTACAAATTGCAACTAATTGCTACTAATAGATACTAATTGCTACTAATTGCTACTAATTGCTACTCATTATTACTAATTGTTGCAAATTATTACAAATTATAGCAAATTATTACAAATTATTACAAATTATTACTAATTATTACTAATTATTATTAATTAATACTAATTATTAGTAATTATTACTAATTATTACTAATTATTACTAATTATTCCTATTTATTCCTATTTATTCCGATTTATTCCGAATTATACCTAATTATTACTATTGATTCCTATTTATTCCTATTTATTCTTATTTATTCCTATTTATTCCTAATTATTCCGAATTAATACTCTTTATTCCTATTTTTTCCGATTTTTTCATATTTATTCTTATTTATTGCTAATTATTGATAATTATTATAATTTATTACTATTTATTACAATTTATTACTAATTATTACCAATTATTACTATTTATTACTATTTATTACTATTTATTACTATTTATTACTATTTATTGCTATTTATTGATATTTATTGCTATTTATTGCTATTTATTGCTATTTATCGCTAATTATTGCTAATTATTGCTAATTATTGCTAATTATTGCTAATTATTGCTATTTATTGGTAATTATTAATAATTATTAATAATTATTACTAATTATTACTAATTATTACTAATTATTACAATTTATTCCTATTATTCCTATTTATTGCTAATTATTCCTATTTATTCCGATTTATTGCTAATTATTCCGATTTATTGCTAATTATTGCTATTTATTGCTAATTATTCCTATTTATTGTAATTATTGCTATTTTTTGCTATTTATTGCTATTTATTTCTATTTATTGCTATTTATTTCTTATTATTGCTAATTATTACAAATTATTGCTAATTATTGATAATTATTTCTAATTATTACTAACCATTGCTAATTATTGTTAAGTATTGATAACTATTGCTATTTTTTGCTAATTATTGATAATTATTACTAATTATTACTATTTATTACTATTTATTATTATTTATTACTATTTATTACAAATTATTTCTAATTATTACTCATTATTACTCATTATTACTCATTATTAGCATTTATTACGATTTATTACTATTTATTACTATTTATTACTAATTATTACTAATTATTACTTATTATTATTAATTATTATTAATAATTCATAATTATTACTAATTATTACTATTTATTCCTAATTATTACTATTTATTCCTAATTATTACCATTTATTCCTTATTATTCATATGTATTCTTAATTATTCCAAATTATTCCTAGTTATTACTATTTTTTACTATTGTTACAATTTATTGCTATTTATTATTAATTATTACTAATTATTAATAATTATTCCTAATTATTCCTAATTGTTCCTAATTATTCCTATTTATTACTAATTATTCCTAATTATTACTAATTATTCCTATTTATTCCTATTTATTCCTATTTATTCATATTTATTACTAATTATTCCTATTTATTATTAATTTATCCATTTATTACTAATTACCCTTAACTATTACTAATTAATCATAACTATTACTAATTAGCATTAATTGATATTAATAACTACAATTTACAACTACTAATTACTAATTACAAGTAATTATATATAGACAATACTAATTTTTGTTAATAATTATTAATTATTACTAATTATTAATTATTACTAGTTATTAGGAATTAGTATTAATAATTTCAATTTATTATTACATGTAAATACAGATAATAAATCAATTTAATTCTAATTTAATTACAACTAATCAACAATAATTAAAATGAACATAAAAAATGAAATAAATAATAAATAAAATAAAATATAAATACCTTTAAACTTGATCTCCTTTTGATGTAAGCGACTTCACAACTTCTTTGTAAAAAAAACTAACTCAGAGAAATTTTCACTCTAAAAATAGAGTTTACAAAGAGAGAGGAAAAGAGAATTGAGGGGAAAAGAATGAAAAATGGAGGGGGTATATATATGTTATATTAGTTGTGATGAGACTATTTGCGATGGTATCATCGTCAAAAAAGGTTCTTTTTGCGACGGGGCCCGTCGCAAATAACTTTGCCTGCATTAATTATTGTTGGTGGTTAAAAGAGTATTTGCGATGGGCACCGTCACAAAAAGTGACATGTCGACACACTTTTTGCGACGAGACAACATCCCGTTGTAAAAAACCCTTTACCGTCATCAGTATTTGCGATGAGTCCCATCGCAAATACCCTCCGCTCGACACACTATTTACGATGATGGGATCCCCTCGTCGCAAATAACCTTCCTGCACTTTGGCGCGCATCCCGCGCCAAACCGCGCATTACTTTTTGCGATGGGACCCCAAAACCCATCAAAATTATTTTTTATTTGTGACGGGATGAACCCCATGTCCCAAATAAACTATGGGATGGACTATTTGTGATGGGAATTTATCTATTCGCAAATATCCCATCACAAAAGCTTGTTCTTCCCGTAGTAGATGAGTCGAGTTAATGGATTAGTTATTATCATGTAATATATTTATTATATTGCAAGTAAATGATAATAATATTTATGACTCGGTATAGTGGTCATAATATGACACTTATAGAGTGTTAATTATTTGGGAGTCGGGGAGCCAATACCGGATGACCACTTAACTCCATATAAAAAGAGGATAGGGGTTTTCCATGTACTATTCACAACCACTCACCATATTTTTCTCTCTCCCACATCCTAGAGAGATAGGATCTAGATCCAAGTCATCTGATCGAGAACATTCTCACACATTGCAAGAAAGGAGATGGGTGATTATCAGTGTCAAAATTTTCATCGGAATTCTTCTCTAGCACCTATATTTCGATGATCAGTGTTCCTGCATATTTTCGAACAATGTGTAGACGATTAAGATGATTTTAGTTTTGGAGTCATTGACCAGTGATCGCCAACGATGAGCAGACATTGAGTGCATCTTCAGATCAAATATGGTATTTATGGTTTTAATTTTCATCTTAATTTCTTTCACACATGTTCCTTGCGATGATATGAGGCAATTTTTCACCGATGATGATGAGAACATTTTGATCATTAGTGGAAAAATTTTAAAATCTTGATATTGGGGTTACCGTTGCGTGCTCGGTTCCTTCAATAAGTATCAAAGGGATTAATGGTGATTTTAATCCAAGAAAAAAAATTTAAATTTTCATTAAATTTACTAGAGGCAATTTTTACGGTCCTAACGCTATAGAAGGATTTTTAATCTAACCTCAAATAACCAAATTACCGCCATTCAGAGTATTAAATACAAATTGAAAACTCAATTTCCAGGTATTATTTTTTATGGTTTAAATATATCTTTTTATCCCCAATGTTGGTGCTTGGGTGGTAAGGGTTTGGGCGGTGTGGGGAATGTCGCGGGGTCAAATCCCTTGGATTTCAATTTAATGTAATTTTCTTATTTACATTGTGTGCCGCTATTGTAGCTGTACCCAATTTTTTTTAAAATATATCGGGGGCGATTCTCGTTAACATCTATTTTACAACAACTACTCTTTTGTTGAAAGACTGTTGGTGGAATAGTAATTTCTGACCACCTTCATTATCTACAGAGCTATCAATTATTTAATTTTATAATAATATTAGTTTTATAATTTTATAATAATTGTGATATTTGGGGTGGATAATTCGACATATGAAACAAGGTATGTGGGGAGTGATTGACTTTAAAACAAAAAAAAAATTGAAGAGGAGGATTCTTTTTTGGGTCATTGGTAAAATTGATTTGTTTAAAAATAGCGACAAAATAAAACCAAAAATGTAGGGACCCATATGTCCCATCTCTCATCGAGCCACCCATGTGACCAACCCCACCTGCCAGCTCCTCCCTTTAGCGCTACCGGTTCTCGTCAGCGAACCTCCCTACCTCGTTCCATCCCCGACTGACTCTGCTCCCCATTCCTCGATGACCCGCTACACCAGACTCCTTCTCACAACCTCCTACCTGCATTGTTGCCCACTGTGGCGGCCACCCTATCCAGGTCGGCCCCATCAGCGCATGCGACACCTCCGTGTGGTGATCCCCATCCACCGAACGACCTCCTGACTGCCAGATCCAGATCGTGGTGGTCGGACCTGTCCTTCCTCATTTGGCGTAGCTACTAGGATAACACCCACCTCAAAAGGGGCTGACGGTGTTAGGACCGTAAATGATTGGCCCACAGTGCAGCAATAATCACGAGATAAAAATAAAGTGAAAATGAGGAAATAAATGGGACACCAGATATAACATGGAAACCCCCCCAAAATGAAAGGGGTAAAAATCCATGGGAAAATAGAAGGATCACTTTGGGGTAGAAGTGGGTACACACTCCCTCAATATTACAAGGAGAAAACTCTCATAATATTCTCTCTTAAATAAAGGGGAAACTGCCTCACAAAACCGCTCAAAATAGGATCTGACGGTGATGGGAAACATGATACAAGTGATGATGGGATGCGAAGGATGATCTTTGGAAGAGGGGAGATCCTCCTTTTATAGGCCTCCTCACCCCTTCCCTTGCATTCTGTCGTTGGACGATTTGGTTGGGGTTGGCCACCCACCATCTACCACCACCATCCCCCATTGAAAATTGGGGGCGGCGGCACCATCCTGCCAACACATCTCCCTCTTAGTGATTTGATTGAGAACTAATCACATCTCAACATCCTTTCGATCTTCCAAACCATGCTTCTCATGCATCTACGAGGCCGTTCGAGGATCTAAACCATCTAAACTTATCAGAGTTAATCACCTTCGTCAGGAAATCTGCCAGATTTTCTTATTATGAATTTTCTGCATATCCACACTTCCTTCCTCCACCACATCTCGGATAAAGTGATACTATATCCCAATGTGCTTCGTCCTGGAATGAAAATACATATTCCTTGTAATGTGAAAGCCGCTCTGACTGTCACCAAACAATGGAATTTGCGTCTGTCTATGCCTGAGATCCTCCAGCGACCTTCTCATCCAAATCGCCTCTTTGCAATCCTGTGTACCTACCATGTACTCTGCCTCTGTCATGGGTAAAGAGACAACTGACTGTAACTTCGAAGTCCAGCTCACAGCTCCTCCTACATGAGTAAACACATTACAAGTAGTGGATTTCCTCCGGTCAGAATCACCTGCAAAATCTAAATCAACATAGCCACTAACAGAAAAATATGATCCTCCCTAAAATTATATAGCATCTGAGGTCTCCTTGATGTATCTAAGGATCCACTTCACTATGTTCCCATGCTCACATCCTGGATTCTCCATGTACCAACTAACTGCTCCCACTACATGTTCATAGTCTGGTCTAGTAAAAACCATAGCAAACATCAGACTTCCCACTGCTGATGTATACAATACTCGGGACATTTTTATCATATCTTCTTCATTGCTAGGCCATGGGATTCCTCCCATGCAACGCTTTTTTTTAACGTCGTTAGCTCGACTTGAACCCCCCAGCTTATCCAATTCCATCTTTCAAAATTTTAATGAACCCATATTTATCCACTTCAACAAGATTTATATTGATTATTTTTTAGAATCATTTCCTTGTATAAATCCATGTTCAAAAAGGAGTGTGAAAATCCATGGATTTCTAGTAATGGTTGGCCCACATTGTTCTACAGTCTTTCCTAAGATTTCAAGGGTTAACCCCCCTTTATGGGTTTCTTGAGATGAATGAATGACTAATTAAAGGTCCTGGTTATCACCTATGATGGGATTCCTGAGTTTGGAATTAAGGAAATTGATTTTTAGTTTAGGTTGGATAAGACATTCAAACACATATAACGAATTAGAATCAAAATCAATTTCATTTTAAAAATTTTCGAACACAATTGGTTCCCTTTTAATTGAATATTAAACCCCAAATTTTTCTATATGAGTTTAAAGAATGGGTATTGATATGATTTTTGCGATTTCTCCTAATGGATTACTGATTGGTGTTTCTAAAAAATCATCATTGGAGAAATATTTCAGACATTCAATCCATGAGGAAAATTTTCCCTCTTGTGAATTCATGAAATCAATTTTATCCTAATTTAAACACTCATTAACAATTCCCTCATAATCTATAGCATGACTTTCAACATTACATGACCAATTATCTTCATTATCCAACTCTATTTTCCATGATTTTAAATTGGGTTCTTTAATTAATTCAAATGATTTATGTGGGTAAAAATATTCTTCTATAAGTGATGTGGAAGGGACAACCAGAGTAGGAATGGGATCCTCATAACTCTCAATGCTTTGTATTTTTAATCTACATGATGAAACATGTAAATTCATTTTAACCATTTTTTCACACATATGATCAGGAATTTTTTCAGAATTAGGTTTGATAGATGTTTGGAAATCATGAACATCATTATGTTTGATTTCTTCAATCATCCTCGAGAGGTACGAAAATTGATCCTTTAAACAATCAGCATCCCATTGATAGTACATCTCATTTAGTGTGGTGTATTCAATCATGGTTTGGTCAATGAAATTCCCTTTTTCAGGTGATTCCAAATATTGATTTTCCAGTTTATTATAGCCTTGGTTTATAAATTGGTATTGTAAAAGATAATTCATTTGAGTTGATTGAAAATTAGTTTTGGGATTTAGTGGACACACATAAATAGAAAGGGGAACAGAGTAGAAAAAATATGGAGAGAATTGATAATTTGGGGTGAGAAAAGAAGAGGAGTTTCTAGAATACTTACTTGGGTCCCCGGAAATGGCGTGAAAATTTGGTTGCTCCCAAATTTACCCTACTGGTCCATAGTCATTAAAGTATATGTAGGGGTCGATTCCACAAGGACCGAAGACGAAACCTAGAGACATTATGAATTTGGAGAGATTTGGCTATGGAGTGGCCAACTATTTGGAATGATTTTATTTGAAACTAGTGATTTAATTTAATGAAAAAATAGATATACAATTACTTAATCTAAAACAATTAGTGGAGATGAGTTAATCCTAAGTTGTTACTAGGGTTAGATTGAATGTATTTATTTTCTTATAATGTTTCAGTTCACTAATTCAATACGTATCAACAAAATGATATAATTCTTCAATATCATTCGCCAATTTAATACTTACATAATTCCATGGATAATCAACAATGCACTTATAGGATCTATTTAATGATCACTCAAAGGAATTAGATTGTAATAGCACTAAAAATGAGTCATTGTTAAAGTTGGAAATGATGAAGAAGAAAATAATCATCAAATGGAAATCATAAATAAAAGAAATGATTATATAATATTAGATCATAAAATAACATCCAATCTGCCCCATGAAACTTCTTAGGACCAACCAATAATGGTTTCTCACTCCATTGATTCAATTATTTCAAAGGAAGAAGAAAACAGTCTCATAGGGGCGAATTGGAGAAGAAAAGGAAAAAAACAATCACTCCACCATTGTTTGAAGTGTTTCACAAAAGATAATATGAATAAAATCACTACCTAAGGAAACAGTATCAACATGATATGGAAAAATAAATAAAAAATTAAGAAGAATAATATTATGATGATATTTTATTAATTAAATGAAGGTGAATGAAAAACATTCTTGGGAGAAATTGATAAGCGATTACAAAATGAAAGCATGAAATTACAATTGACATATTTGGAGACTTATATTGACATATTTGGAGACTTATATACACCCCCCCCCCACAATAAATTACATCTCAATTAATTTTTAGAGTCAAAAGGACATTGATAAAATTAAGAGATTTTGACGTTTTGATGTTGACCTGGAAATTTCGTCCAGATTCGTCCACCATTTTGACGTGTGAATATGGAATCGAATGAGGCCGAATCCTAAGGGGTTGTACAAGAAACATATTCTCCTACTTCTTTCCTCTAAGAGCTGTAAAAATTTTATGTTATTTGGAGTATTCATTTGGATGTTATGGTCGAAATGGTGGGACGACTTTATGTGCATTAATGTTAGGACCACCATTTAAATCTCAACTTCAGATCCATTTATCATCATGAAAACATTAGAATTAGCTCCGCCCATAGTTGAATAAAATGATACTTATATTTCTCTATTTATACTGTAAAAATTTTAGCTTCATTGGCCTTGGTTTTTGGGCTCCACATTTGTTTAATGGGCCTTAGGCACATTTGGATTTTCCCAGTAAACTTCTGCATTCTGGAGAAAAAATATCCATCTTCCATTGAGATTAATCCATCAGACCTAAAAAATATAAATGTTCTCAATAAAGTTATAAATCATATCCAAAAATATCAAATACATAAAATGAATATAATGTTTTCCACAAACAAATGAATGACTGGGACCAAATTTTGATTTTAAACATTAATTGCATTTAAGATGAGAAATGAAGTTATATTTATGTAATGCACTAAAAACGATGTTAATGGACTTTGGAACAATGAATATAAAGATATTAATAATGAATATTAGCCTCTTTTAGTGACTAATCACACCCCCAACTTTGTTTTTTCTAGTCCCGAGCAAAATATATTACAAATATTAAATTTGAATCCCCTTTTCCAAAAATATTTTAATACACATTGCTCACCCAAAGAGCTAATACACAAAAAAATTATGAAACCCATCAAATGAATTTAAAACAACCTATGTAAATAAGAATATCCCAAGCCCAAGCCCATTCCTTTGCTCAAATTCATCGCCACATTTCATTCAATTTAAATTAATTATGATAAAGTGTTGTGCATCACAAAAGATATGAGGCCCATTTTATTGTTCAAAGGGAAAAAATGGAAGAACTAGGTGGGAATCACATTAAACCATAAGATGAGTATCCAATTTTTTTTTGTTTTTTAACTAAAATAGATATGAAAATACTAACTCTAGGTAAGACAACTATGGTGTAACGATCCCCAAGTGCCAGACGCCACACATATTGTCAATTTCATGCTCTACAAAAGATATATAAAGCCTAACTCTATGAAACACATCTATGGAGTCACAATCCCCAAGTGTTGGACACCACTCATTTGGAAAAAACATTTCTCTATATGGTCAATATTTTTTTTGTTTTTTTTGGATTCTCACATTAAACTAAAAGTGACCCCAGAACCCTATGCTATAATGAATGGGACCCATGAATAAAAATTTACACCCATGATCTAGTAGACGTGCATTGTGTATTTTTAATTAAGAGGATGAAAATGTAAACTTTGAAAAAAGTAACATCAAACAACAGCACTTTCCAAAAACAATTCTCATGAACATAAACATTCATTAAAATCAGAATCAAGGCATCCAATTTTTTCGATATCCAATTTCATAGCTTGAAATATGTGTTATCATGTTCAATGTTAATGGAATTTTTCTATCCATGCATGTTCTTATAAAAAAATCCATTTTTTATTTCATCTCCCTCCAACATAGAATAACATCGTCCTCATTGTTTAATGAAAACATAGAAGGGGGTATGGTGGAGTTGTTTAAAGAGTAAATTTAAAATTATAATCATGGAATAAGGTCACCTGGTGGTTGATGATGATAGTGCATGCCACAACCTCCCTTCAATCTTGGATTTGAGTTTCAGTGGCTTGGATGGTGGTGAATAGATTCTACATATGACTTATGACATGTCCTTTTAATTTTTTAACCAATAAAAACATAAAAATAAACAAAACAAAATAAACTATTGATACATTGTCTTCTTTTTAGATTTCTGGGTAAGGTATTACTAAGAGATCACATGACGTGACACGGATGAAGATGGCGCTCCCCTTTCATACCCATCCTTACTCATAAAAGAAGAACATATCAACGGTCTATGGTAATTATATGAAAAATAAAATGATTCAAAATGATTAAAAACATGAAAACCATGGGTTGCCTCCCATGCAGAGCTTTTCTTTAACCTCGTTAGCTCGACTTGAACCCCCCAACATATGAAATTACAACTTTCAAAATTTTAATGAACCCAACATTCTCCACTTCAACAAGATTTATATTGATTGTTTTTTAAGAATCATTCCCTTGTATAAATCCATGATCAACAAGGAGTGTGAAAATCCATGGATTTCTAGTAATGGTTGATCTAGTTTCTTCTACAGTCTTTCCAAAGATTTCAAGGGTTAACCCCCCTTTGTGGGTTTCATAAGATTAATAAATGACTAATTCAAGGTCATTGTTATCACATATGATAGGATTCCTGTGTTTGGAATTAAGGACATTGATTTTGTGTTCAGGTTGGATAGGACATTCAACCACAGATAAGGAATTATAATCAAAATCAATTTCATTTTCAAAATTTCTCAACACAATTGGTTCCCTTTTTATTTAAGATTCAACACCAAAATTTTCTAGATTAATTTCATGAATGGGTATGGATTTGATGATTGTGATTTCTCCTAATGGTTCAGTGATTGGTGTTTCTAAAAAATCATCATTGGTGAAATATTTCGTACATTCAATCCATGAAGAAAATTTTCCCTCTTGTGAATTCAAGAAATTAATTTCATCCGGATTTAAACGCTCATTAACAATTCCCTCTTGTTCTTTAACATGACATTCAATATTACTTTACCAATTATCTTTATTATCCAACTCTCTTTTCCATGATTTTAAAGTGGGTTCTTTACTAAATTAAAATGGGTTATGTGGGTAACAAGATTCTTCTATAAGTGGTGTGGAAGGGACAACCTTAGTGGGAATGGGTTCCTTGTAAGTCTCAATGCTTTGTATTTCTTATCTCACTAATGAAACTTCTAAATTCATTTTAACCATTTTTTCACACAAATGTTCATTATTTTTTTTCAGAATTAGGATTGATAGATGTTTAGACATCATGAACTTCATTATGTTTGATCACTTCAATCATCCTCGAGAGGTATGGAAATTGATCCTTTAAACAATCAGGATCCCATTGATTGTACAACTCCTCTGGTGTGGTGTATTCAATAAATTTTTGGTCAATGAAATTCCATTTGTGAGGAGATTCCAAATATTTATTTTCCAGCTGATTATAGCCTTGATCTATCAATGGATATTGTAATAGAAAATTATTTTTAGTTTATTGAAAATTATTTTTGTGATTCATTAGACGCACAGAAACAAAAAGGGGAATAGAGAAGAGATATTAGGGTGAGAATAGAGAATCTGGGGTGAGAAAAGGAGATGATTGTCTAAGGTACTTACTTGGGTCCCTGGAAAATGCGCCAAAATTTGGTTCTGCCCAAATTTACCCTATTGGTATGCGGTCGTTGTAGTACAGTTAGGGGTCGAATCCACATGGACAGAAGAAAAAACCTAGAGACACTCTGAATTTTGAGAGATTTGTCTATAGAGTGGTCAACTATTTGGAATGATTTGATTTGAAACTAGTGATTTAATTTAAAGAAAAAAATTGTATACAATTACTTAGTCTAAAACAATTAATGGAGATGAGTTGATCCTAAGTTGTTACTTGGGTTAGATTGGATGTATTCATTTTCTTACAATGTTTTAGTTCACTAATTCAAGACGTATCAATAAAATGATATAATTCTTCAACATCATTCACTAATTTAATCCTTACACAGTTCCAAGGCTAATCACCAATGCACTTAGAGGAACAATTTAATGATCACTCCAAGGAATTGGATCGTAATAGCACTCGTAATGTGTCATTGTTCATGTTGGCGAAGATGAAGAAGAAAATAATCATCAAATGGAAATCATAAATTAATGAAATGATTATAGAATTTTAGATCATAAAATAACATCCAATCTTCCCCATGAAACTCCCTAGGACCAACCCATATGTTTTTATCCCTCCATTTATTCAATGATTTTAAAGAAAGCAGAATGCAAACTCATAGGGGCGAATTGGAGAAGAAAAAGAAAAAAACAATCACTCCACCGTTGTGTGAAGAGTTTCACAAAAGATAATGTGAATAACCTCACTCTCTAAGACAAAGGTATCAACATGATATGGAAAAATAAATAAGAAATTAATAATAATAATATGATGATGATATTTTATTAATTAATTGAAGGTGAACGAAAAACTTACTTGGGAGAAATTGACAAGTGATTAAAAAATGAAAGCATGAAATTACAATTGAATGAAAATAAAAACATCCATTCCAAAAAAATATATTCCCCTATTACCTTTAGACTAAGCTCATTATATAGTAATATCTGCAGACATAGATATACCCCCAACCCCACAATAAATTACATCTCAATTAATTTTGATAGTCAATAGTAGGGTGGAAAAATTAAGGGATTTTGATGTTTCGAAGTTGACCCAGAAATTTTGTTCAGATTCATACACCATTTTGACATGTGAATTTCGAATTTAAGGTCGCCGAATCATGATGGGTCATAGAGGAAAAATATGCTCGACCATCTATCCTCTATGATCTGTAAAAATCTCAGGATATTTTGAGTTGCCGTTTAGATGTTATGGTCGAAATGGTGGGCCGACTTTATGGGCATTAATGTCGGGCCCACCATTTAAATCTCAACTTCAGATACATTAATCATCATGAAAACATCAGAATTAGCTCTGGCCACAATTGAATAAAATGATCCTAATATTTTTCTATTTCTACTTTAAAATTTTGAGCTTCATTGGGTTTGGTTTTTGGGCCCCACATTTGTTTGATGGGCCTTTGTCCCATTAGGCTTTTTCCAGTAAACTTCTGCTTTCTGGAAAAAAAATCTCCATCATCCCTTGGGATTCATCCATCAGAACTACAAAATAAAATGATCCAAATAGAGTGATAAATCATATCCTAAAATATCAAATTCAAAAAATGAATATAAATTTGTCCACAGACAAAAAAATGTGTGTGACCAAATTTTCTTTTTAAGCATGAATTGCATTTAAGATGAGAAATGAAGTTATATTTATGTAATGTACTAAAAACAATGTTTATGGACTTTGGAACAATTAATATAAAGATATTAACAATAAATATTATCCACTTTAAGTTTCTAATCACACCCCTCAACTTGAGTTTTTCTAGTCCCGAGAAAAATATATTACAGATATGAAATTTGAATCCCCTTTTCAAAAAATATTTTAATACAGATTGCTCACCCAAAGACCTCATTCCGAAAAAAATTATTAAAACCATCAAAATCATTTAAAACAAGCATGGTCCATAAGAATATCCCAATACCATGACCATTCATTTGAACAAATTCATCACCACATTCCATCGAATTTCAATTAAGTATGATAAAGTGTTGTGCATCACAAAAGATATGTGGCCCATTTTATTGTTCATAGGGAAAAGAATGGAAGTGATAGGTGGTAATCACATTAAACCTTAAGATGAGTATCCAATTTTTTTTAACAACAATAGATATGAAAAGACTTACTCTGGGGAAGAAAACTATGAAGTCACGATCCCCAAGTGCCAGATGACACACATATTGTCAATTACATGCTCTACAATAGAGATATAAAGCCTAACTCTATGCAAGACAACTATGGAGTCACGATCCCCATGTTCCGGACACCACTAATTTGGACAAAACGATTCTCTATGTGGTCAAAATTTATTTTGGATACTCAAATTAAACTAAATGTGACCCCAGAACCCTATGCTATAATGAAAGGGACCCAAGAACTCAAATTTACACCCATGATCTAGTAGACGTGCATTGTGGAATTTTTATTAAGAGGATGAAAATGTAAAATTTGAAAAAAATTACATCGGACAACAGCACTTTCCAAAAACAATGCTCATGAACATAAAAAGGCATTAAAATCAGAATCAAGGCATCCAAATTTTATGATATCCAATTTAATAGTTTGCAATGTGTGTTATCATGTTCACAGTTAATGGATTTTTTCATTGCATGAATGTTATTATAAAAAAAAGCATTTTTTTAATTTCATATCCACCCAAAATAGAATAACATTGTCCCCAATGTTTAAAGAAAACAATGAAGGGGGTATGAGGGAGTTTTTCAAATATGAAATATAATATGATAATCATGGAATGAAGTCACCTGGTGGTTGATGATGATAGCGCATGCAACAGTCTCCCTTCAATCCTAGATTGGAGTCTCAGTGGCTTGGATGGTGGTGAATAGATTTTCCTTATAAATTACGTCATGACGTTTTATTTTTTTTAACCTATAATGACATAAAAATAAACAAAACTAAATAAACTGATGATACATTGTCTTCTTTTTTTATTTCTGGGTAAGTTATTACTCATAGATCACGCTACGTGACACTGATGAATAAGGTGGTCACTTTCATACCCAGCCTAACTCATAAAAGATGAACAGGTCAACAATCTATGGTAATTATATGAAAAAGAAAATGTTTCAAAATGATTAGAAAAATGGAAACCATGGTTTTCCTCCCATGCAGCGCTTTTGTTTAACGTCGTTAGTTCGACTTGAACCCCCCAAATTATCTAATTCCAACTTTCAAAATTGTAATGAAACCATCATTATTCACTTCAACAAGATTTTTAATTATTGTTTTTTATAATCGTTTCCTTGTATGAATCCATGTTCAACACGGAGTGTAAAAATCCATGGATTTCCAGTAATGGTTGATCTAGTTTCTTCTATAGTCTTTCCTAAGATTTCAATGGTTAACCCCCCTTGTGGGTTTCATGAGATGAATAAATGACTAATACAAGGTCATGGTTATCACCTATGATGGGATTCCTGAGTTTGGAATTAAGGACATTGATTTTGAGTTCAGGTTGGATAGGACATTCAAACAAAGATAAGGAATTAGAATCAGAATCAATTTCATTTTCAAAATTTCCAGACACAATTGGTTCCCTTTTAATTGATGATTCAACCCCAAAATATTCTATATGAGTTTCATGAATTGATATGGATTTTATGTTTGTAATTTATCCTAATGGTTCAGTTATTGGTGTTTTAAAAAAATCATCATTGGAGAAATATTTCGGACATTCAATCCATGAATAAAATATTCCCTCTTGTGAATTCATGAAATCAATTTCATCCTGATTTAAACATTCATGAACAATTCCCTCATGTTCTTTAACTTGACTTTCAACATTACTTGACCAATTATCTGCATTATCAAACACTGTTTTCCATGATTTTATAGTGGATTATTTACTAAATTAAAATGAGTTATGTGGGTAAAAAGATTCTTATCTAAGTGATGTGGAAGGGACAACCTGAGTGGGAATGGGTTCCTCATAAGTATCAATGCTTTGTATTTCTAATATCACTGATGATACTTCTAAATTCATATTAACTATTTTTTCAGACAAATGTTCAATAATTTTTTCAGAATTATGATTGACTGATGTTTGGACATCATGAACATCATTATGTTTGATCTCTTCAATAATCCTCGAGAGGTACGGAAATTCATCCTTAAAACAATCAGCATCCCATTGATTGTATATCTCATCTGGTGTGGTGTATTCAATCATGGTTTGGTCAATGAAATTCCCTTTGTGAGCTGATTCCAAATATTGATTTTTCAGTTTATTATAGCGTTGTTCTATCAATTGGTATTGTAAAAGATAATTCATTTGAGTTGATTGAAAATTAGTTTTGTGATTCATTGGACACACAGAAATAGAAAGGGGAATAGAGAAGAGAAATTAGGGTGAGAGTATGGAATTTGGGGTGAGAAAAGAAGAGGAGTGTCTAATGTACTTACATGGGTCCTCGAAAATGGCGCCAAAATTTGGTTGTGGCCAAATTAACCCTACTAGTATGTGGTCGTTGTAATACAGGTAGGGGTCGAATCCATAGGGATCAAAGAAGGAACGTAGAGACACTCTGAATTTGGAGAGATTTGGCTATAGTGTGGCCAACTATTTGGAATGATTTGATTTGAAACTAGTGATTTAATTTAACAAAAAAAAAAAATTACTTAGTCTAAAACAATTAATTATGATGATTTGATCTTATATTGTTACTAGGGTTAGATTGGATGTATTTATTTTCTTATAATGTTTTTGTTCACTAATTCAAGACATATCAACAAAATGATATAATTCCTCAACATCATTCACCAATTTAATCCTTACACAATTCCAAGGCTAGTCCCCAATGCACATAGAGGATCAAATTAATGATCGCTCCAAGGAATTGGATCTTAATAGCACTCGAAATTTGTCAATGTTAATGTTGGAGAAGATGAAGAAGAAAATAATTATCAAATGGAAATCATAAATTAATGAAATGACTATGGAATTTTAGATCATAATATAACATACAATCTGCCCCATGAAACTCCCTAGGACCAACCCATAAGGGTTTATCCCTCCATTGATTCAAATATTTGAATGTAAGTAGAAACCAGACTCATAGGGGTGAATTGGAGAAGAAAAAGAAAAAAACAATAACTCCACTATTGTGTGAAGAGTTTCACAAAAGATAATGTGAATAAACACCCTCCCTAAGGCAATGGTATCAACATGATATGGAAATAGAAATAATAAATTAAGAAAAAGAAGATTATTACGATATTTTATTAATAAAATTAAGGTGAATGAAAAACTTACTTCGGAGAAATTGACAAGCGATTACAAAATGAAAGCATGAAATTACAATTGAAAAAAATAAAAACATCCATACCAAACAAAAATATTCCCCCATTACCATCAGTATAAGATCCTTATATAGGCATACATGAAGACTTAGATACACCCTCCCACAATAAATTACATCTCAATTAATTTATAGAGTCAAAATGAGGGTGAGAAAATTAAGGGATTTTGACTATTCGAAGTTGACCTGGAAATTTCGTCCAGATTTGTCCACCATTTTGACGTGTGAATTTGGAATTGAAGGGGGACGAATCCTGAGGGGTCATTGAAGAAAAATATGCTCTTAATTCTGTCCAATATAATCTGTAAATCATTCAGGATATTTGGAGTAGCCGTTTAGATGTTATGGTCGAAATAGTCGGATGACTTTATGTGTATTAATGTCAGGCCCACCATTTAAATCTCAACTTCAGATACTTTTATCATCATGAAAACATCAGAATTGGCTCCATCCATAGTTTAATAAAATGATCCTCATATTTTTCTATTTCTACTATAAAATGTTGAGCTCCATTGGGCTCGGTTTGTGGGCCCCACATTTGTTTGATGTGCCTTAAGATCATTAGGATTTTTCCAGTAAACTTCTATATTCTGGATCAAAAATCTCTATATTCCCTTGGGATTCATATATCGGACCTAAACAATAAAATGTTCCAAATAGAGTGGTAAATCATATCCCAAATTATCAACTTCAGAAAATGAAGATAATGTTACCCAATAATAAATGAATCATTATGCCTAAATTTTCATTTTAATCATGAATTTCTTTTAAGATGAGAAATGAAGTTCTATTTATGTAATACACTAAAAAAATGTTTATGGACATTGGAATAATGAATATAAAGATATTAACAATGAATATAATCCAATTTTAGTGACTAATCATCTTATTTCCTTCGTGGAACAGTTGTACTTTGCATAAGAGTTGGGCCTTGTGTTTCCTCATGAATTAGATGGGTATACATGATAACTTAGGTATATGTATGGGAATATACCTAAGTAGGGTTGAATTTTGTTCTCATGCTTCGTGATTTTGGTATGCTTTTTGGATTATCCTTTGTGGATTTTGAGAGACCTTCGGGGTATCAGGGTCCCTACTAAGAATCATTATACTCACCCCTTCATGAGTTACACCCGCCCCTTATTGTGTTTGGTGCAGCTGATAGACAACATTGATCGAGGTTGATGGTACCAGGACTGGAGGTAGTTTAGAGGTGGATAATAGATGAGCTGTACCACATAGACGACTATTCGAGAGCTGTACCAACCCGTTTGGTATGATCCTTGGATAGTGTTCACATGAGCTATTCCAGTTTAGTTGTACTTCTCAGTTTACATGTACTTCCCATTTTACTTGGACTTCCCATTTTTCTTGTACTTTCTAGTTCGGCTTGTATTCTGGATCCATTTTATTACTATAAACACTCTTATTTACAATAATGTTTACTTCTGTTCATATCTTTTTGTGTGCATGGATGTGTGTGTTTACAGGTTATAAAGGCAATGCCTCCCCGGATTTAGGGAATATGTCGTTCGGTGCTAGTCTCTAGCCCCTGGCCTGTGGAAGGTGGGCTTGTGGTAGTCCCAGCACGGGTCCCGAGGGATGGGTCGTCACAAAGTGGTATCAGAAAGGTCAGTTCTACCGTAGAACATTGGACTCTGATCTTTTAAAAGCAATAGTTTTAAGTGTTATGAGTTTGATTATCAGTTTAGGGAATCCAGTGTTGGTGCGACGGCTGAAGTATCCATACAACAGAACCCTAACATCTGATTTCTGACTCAGTGCTCAAAAAACTGATTGGGTGTGTATTTTAACAAGTTTTCATTGTGATATTTTTGAGTAAGTTCAACAGTTATAACTTATTGACCATGGCGCAACTGTTTCTTTTCAGGATTCCTCCATGTAGACAGCGAGCTAGGGTTCCATGAAGAGTACATGATGCCATCCCACCAAGCGACGAGGCCTCGATGCATGGCCCTTTATCAGTAGAGGCACCAACGATACCATTACACATTGGGCCATAGATTCCACCAGCCCCAATAGTAGAGAGTGCACGCTGCTTGAGCACATTACAAGAGTTCCAGTGCCAGAAGCCACCCAGGTTCAGGGGTGAGCTAGACCCAAAGGTGGATGAGGATTGGCTAGAGGCCATGGTGAGAGTCTTCCGACTTGTAGGGACACCAACTGATCTCATGGTGATCTTTTCCACCAGTATTAATATGAATCAGTATGTATATTGTGGATCGTGATGCTTTTGGTTCACGACGAGGTGACACTTCTCTAGGTAGACTTTGAGAAACTATTTCGGGTAGAGTTTTTTCCAGCGACCCTTCACATAGTGCACATACATGATCTTCTTTACCAGCAGCAGGGTAGCCTGACTATGTCTCAATACTCAGCAAGGTTCACCGAACTCTCATGCTACTCCACTAATATGGTGCGGGACCCATTCATTAGGGCCCAGACCATCGAGCAGGGACTCAGAGGATAGATCAGGGCTTCGATGATTTCTCTCAGCATCCCGACATAGGTGAGGGTGTTGGAGTGAGCCATCTTAGTGGAGAGTTTTCATGCTGAGTAGTCACCAGCAGCGAGAACCACTACCAGGCATCACGTAGCAGAGTCTTCTCTAGCTAGAAGAAGATAGATGTCATAGAGGTCCAAGAGGACCAGACCTACAAGTGGAAGACTGCAAGATTTGGGCTCGGTTGTGTGGGTCACATGAGATAGAGCCATTCATGCTAGTGGCATGCAGTGTTATACATGCAGTGGGAAGGGTCACATGGCTCATGACTGCACAAACCACCATACAGATGATATGAAGATGGTCGGAGGATTTCCCAGGCAAAGACAGAGGTTTGAACGAGGTGGTCCACAGGGAGCGGGTAGACGTGGCAGAGGAGCTGGTCATGTAGATGGTGGTGGGGGAAGATTCAAGGTGTTACCGCCACCACCACTAGGTGGTAAACCCTGACCACAAGGATTAGGTGGATAGGGGAGAGCTCATCTCCATGTAGATGAGGGCTAAGACCACGGTGCTCCATAGATGATATGAGGTACGATCTGTGTCTACTCCACCTTAGCTGCAGTACTTATAGAAATAGGTTCCAGTCATTATTTTATTTCCACTGCCCTCCTTCGGAGCTTAATTATTTGGGTGGAGCCATTTTCTCGATCATTATGGCTAGAGACTCCTACGAGAGAGGATTCGATGATTACACACTGGTGCCGTTAGTTTGAGATAACTCAAGGAGGTGAGAGCTTCTGCTGGGATATTCTAGTAGTGGCGTTGAGGACTTAAGACATCATCTTGGGTATGGATTGGTTATCAATAGTCCATGCCCAGATAGACTACATTAGATGAAAAGTGAGGTGTATCTGTGATTAAGGGACTAGGTTTTCCTTTATCCGTGAGAAGGGAGACTTTTAATCACATGATGGACTTATCCGGAGGAGAGTGCAGTCGATCACTCATCAGTTGGATAGCCTTACCATTGGAGCGGTTGATGTAGAGAGTCTGACCTATCATGTAGTGCTGGACCAGTACACAGATGTATTCCCTGATGATGTTTCGGGTCTACCTCCTCATATAGAGGAGGAATTTTACATCGAATTTTACCCTGGGACGACACTGATATCTACACCATCATATCGGATGGATCTCATGGGGCTTCGTGAGCTATGGGTACAGATGGAGGACTTACAGGGGAAGGGGTTCATCCATCCAAGTGTTTCTCCTTGGGCAGCACCGATTTTGTTCGCTAAGAAGATGGATGGGAGTTTGAGACATTTTGTTGACTATCAGAGCCTGAACTAGGTGACCATGAATATCAAGTACCCAATCCCAAGGATTGATTACCTCTTTGTTTAGCTAAAGGGGGCATGATGGTTCTCGAAGATATACCTCGTGTCTAGCTATCACCAGCTCAGATTACGAGATGAGGATGTGTAGAAGATGGATTTCAGATGTCGGTATGTCCACTACGAGTTTTTGGTTATTCCATTCAGAAAACCAATGCTCCAACTGTGTTAATGGGACACATAAACATGATCTTTTAGCCATTCCATGATCGCTTTGTATTAGTGTTCATCGATGTCATTCTGATCTACTCGGCTACTGAGGAGGAGAATGCCTATCATTTGTAGATAGTTTTAGACAAACTCTGAGAGCACCGGATTTATGGTATGCTCTCAAAGTGCCAGTTCTGGATCCTAGAAGTTCACTTTATAGTACATTCCATCTCAGAGGCTGGAGTTGTAGTGGATCCGGTGAATATTGAGGCGGCACATGCTTGGGATCCACCCATGAGTTTGATAGAGGTTTGAAGTTTCTTGGGTTTTTCCGGATACTACTGGGGATTTATGCCAGATTTCTCCAGATTTGCAGCACCTTTATCAGAGTTGACAAATAATGGGTAACACTTCGTGTGGTTAGAGAGATGTTAGTGGAGTTTTAAGGAGCTGAGGCAGAGGCTGACTAGTTCCCCCATCTTGAGGCTTCTAGAGGAGGGCGTTGGGTACGTTGTCTACTGTGATCCATCAGGGACCGGGCTCAGATGTGTCCTGATGTAGGAGAGAGAAGTTATCGCATATGGTTCTAGATAGCTAAGACATCATTAGCAGAACTATGATACCCATGACCTTGATATAGCAATAGTAGTATTTGCATTGAAGATGTGGAGACACTATCAGATGGCGGGCGTTTGATGGTCTACTCTGATCTCCAGAGTCTCAGGTATATCTTCTCCCAGAAGGACCTGAACCTAAGACAACAATGTTTTCTTGAGTTCCTCCTAGACTATGACTTCGAGATAGTCTATACTCTTGGGAAGGGGAACGTTGTAGCAGATGCACTCAGCAGGAGATCTGGTATTCAGTTGCTAGGTGAGACGACCGAGTAGTTGGCCACTTTGCAGATATCCTTTGTGGATCATGATGGAGAAACATTTCTTCAGTATCATACAATCACTCCCCCACTCCTTTACTGATTTAGGGTGGCACAACATGGGGACACTGACTACGAGGCCTGATGTGCCCAGATATCCACAGGATAAGCACCTGATGGATTTTTTGAATGTGG
This sequence comes from Viscum album, assembly GCA_963277665.1. Lineage (NCBI taxonomy): Eukaryota > Viridiplantae > Streptophyta > Magnoliopsida > Santalales > Viscaceae > Viscum > Viscum album. Next base: position 1,671,107,908 of record OY728121.1, on the reverse strand, counting down.
GAAGCACGTCATCATTTTCAGAGGATGAAGCATGGTTCCAGTGTCACTTCGGGAGGAAGTGTTGAGGGAGTTCCATGCATCCCCTCTAGCGGTACATCCAGGAGTGGAAAAGATGTACCAGGACCTCCGACCACTGCAATGGTGGATCGGAATGAAGAAAGAAGTAGCAGATTTTGTCTCTCGGTTCCTTACATGTCAGCAAGTGAAGGCAGAGCATCAGGTATCAGTAGGCATAGTTCAACCTTTAGAGGTACTAGAGTGGAAGTGGGATGAGATATCCATGGAATTCATGATAGGAATTCCATGTATATATAGATGTCATGATTCTATCTAGGTGATCGTTGACTGACTCACCAAGTTGGCCCCCTTCCTAACGATCAGAGAGAAGGGTTTAGTAGAGACTTTAAGATGCCTCTATGTGTAGGAGATTGTGCGGCTACATGGTGTACCCTCGACGATTATCTCCGATCATGATGTACGTTTCACTTCCCATCTTTTGAAGTGGTTGCAGGATGCTTTTGGGACATAGCTTCATTTGAGCACCGCCTTCCATCATCAGATGGATGGCCAGACTGAGTGAACCATTCAGACCCTCGAGGACATGTTACGTTCTTGCTTCATCGACTTCAGTTGCATCAGGGAGAATAACCTACCCTTGGTGGAGTTTTCATACAACAAAAACTATCACTCCACCATTAAGATGACACATATCAAGGCACTTTATGGCTGACCTTACAGATCACCTTTATGCTGGACTAACCTAGGGGAGTCAACACTCGTAGGACCAAAGATGGTACATGCTACTATGGAGAAGGTGCAGATCATCTTGGAGTATATGGAGACTACACAGAGATGGCATAAATCCTATGCTGACAAGAGACAGAGACCTCTATAGTTTGAGGATTGTGACCAATTTTTCTATAGGTCTCACCTCGACGAGGATTTCAGAGATTTGGCGAGAGCGGCAAGTTATCTTTGAAGTTCATTGGACCCTTTCAGGTCCTCAGCTGAGTTGGTGAGGTGGCTTACTACTTATCTCATCCACATCAATTGCACCGGATGCACGACGTCTTCAACGTATCCCAGCTGAGGAGATACGTGCTTGACCCATCAAACATCATTGACTGCCGCGAGCTAGACATTGATGATGGGGTGACGTTTATAGAGGTTCTAGTGGAGATTGAGGATTGATAAGAGAGATTCCTTCATGGGAGATTGATACCTTTTGTTCATTTACGTTTGTAACATGAGAACCTTCAAGAGAGCACATGGTAGTGGGAGGATTAGATTCGTGCTCAGTACCTCCACTTGTTTTCCTAGTTTTTTTGATGTGGATTTTAGGGATGCAAATCCCTGAGGTGGAGAGAATGTAAATACTCATATTTTCCATGTAATTTTTTTTAACTAAATGGGATTATTATGAGTTTGAAAAAATTGAGGGTGCATGATTTCGAGGCCCGATGTGCTCAGAATGAATTTCTGAACTTTTTTATGTACTTTCAGTAAACGTGTGAGTGGGTTTTTGTAACTTTTGAACCGGTGCTCGGAATTGGAATCTGCGGACACCGTTGAACTTGCAGCACTAATATTCTCTCATGGAGACCTTCATCTCAATTACAGTAGGTCAAAGGAGCAAGTTAGATAATTTGTTTTTTTTTGGAAGAGGAAAAATAAAATAATTAACATTTTATTTTTCTTTTGAAACCTATCATTTTGAATTATGAAGGTGGGGACCACCTGAGTTGGAAAACCTCCCATTATGGATTCATTGTAGTGGGGACCACCCGAACCCCTCTTAATGTGGGAAAACATTTCAACTCTTTATGGTTAATTGAGCCAACTTCAATTAATTAATTGTGACAACATAAATTAAATTATAGACTTAATTTTTTAATAGGCTGCCTCCCCATTTCCTAGATTGAAATCAATGGAAAGGGGAGAGTTGGGAGAACTTTAGAGAAACATTTCCTCCAATCAAAGAACGACCTCTCCAATGAAGATCATACTTTGTAATCAAGAATGAGGATGATGGAAGAGCCTAATTTCGGAAGCATGTCGAAGAAGCGACAATTGTTGGAACCCTCATCACCTTCACCAACTTCATCTCGTTACACCTCCAATGAGAAATTGAGGTAGGGATTGTTGTTTTGTTTACCCCTTACCACGTTCTTGTTGTTCTTCATTATTAAATAATAACTATGACTTTTTCTACCATTCTAACATGGAGGGTACTGGCCAAACAAACATAGACCAACCTCTACACAACCTTTATGAATTTTTGGTCGTCTTGAATTGATAGTGATGTCCCGAGATGAGTACGAGAGTCTACAAAATGAATAACGGGCCACCAGGGTGAGAAAGTGACTCGAGGAATCTTGCTGGCGACTGGAACCTGTGGGGATCGAGAGCACCGACCGACACACCGCCTGACCACGATGACGGCGGTGGCGCGACCGCACTGCCGGAGAAGAGCCGTGGCCCATCAGCCGTGACAGAGCAAGGGCGACAGGCATTTCACGACCGATCATGTGAAGGGGGTGGTAGTGTGCGTCAATGCCACTGAGCATGTAGGGGACACAACACGAGGCCTGATGGTGATGGGAGGGGGCCTGGAATGCTGCTGGCCGCAGGTGGCGGTGCAACGCGTGACCACGCCGCGTGGGTTGGCTGGCTGTCCGGCCAGCTTGGGAGCCGAGTGGGACCCGGGTCCCACGTGCCAGCTGCCAGTGCCACATGGCGCCAGCCAGTCAGCTACCCAACCCAAACAGCCTATCCATTCAGGGTACCCAATGGGAACCTCCCCCATGGGTGGCGGTAAGGGCAGATCCCATCGCGAGGCCACCCAGCCATGGGATAGCACGGGCGGCCCATCGTGGGCTGCCCATCACGAGCTGCCCAGATGGGTCATGCCAGCGGGCCGGGCCAGACCAAATAGTCCGGGTCGAACCCAGGGTCAGACCCGGTTTGGCCCAGATTAGGTCGGCCCGACCGGGTCAGACTGGACCCGTACCAGCTTCGACCCCTTTCCACTCTTTCAGACATAACTTGAGCTACAAGTGTCCATTTGGATAACCGTCTACGGCGCTAGAAACCTTGGATCGAGACTATCCTTTTGGTATACCCCAATCTAGTTTTAGATAAATTTGGTATATGGCTGGGTTGTATCGAACATGAATTCAAACTGACCTCAGGAATAAAAGTGAAATAACTTACAGACCTGACGTCCAATTGACGCACCATCTGTTTCATTGAGACCCCTATTACATGGAGGTCATTTGGAATACTTCTTCGTGGGACTTCTTGGCAGTTGGAGTATTGAACTATGTCATGAGGAGTGGAACCTCCCAAAATCAAGTGAGCTTAGTGTAGGAACCCTGTAGCTGACTATAACATGAGAAAGGGATCCTATGTGGGTCTGTGATTTGGGATCCTACGTGGGTCTGTGTTTCAGGGTCCACATGGATCCGCTCTAAGAATCCATATGGTACTATTATAAGATCCTACATGGGTCTACTGTTGTAGGATCCTACATGGGTTAGATGGTTTAGGATCCTACGTGGGTCTCCCTCTTAACAGAGGAAGATAATTCAGTAGTTAAATCTAATCATCTTTACTTTCGTACCTAAGTTATACCTGATGTGAGATGAATATATAACTTTGTTGTATTGTTTTCTGTTGTGTAGCTTTTTGGTACTTACCTTCAAGGTAATACCTATGTGGTATTCTTCTGTGTGGCATACCTTTTTGGTACTTACCTTTGTGGTGATACCTTTGTTCTATTCTTCTGTGTGGCATTGCCTTTGTGGTACTTACCCTTGTTGTGTTACCTTCATGGTATTCTTTCCTTTGTGGAACAGTTGTACTTTGGTTAAGATTTGGGACTTGTGTTTCCTCATGAATGAGATTTGAATACTTGATAACTTAGGTATATGTATGGGCATATACCTAAGTAGGGTTGAATGTTGTTCTCGTGATTTGTGATTTTGGTATGATTTGTGGTTTATCCTTTGTGGATTTTGAGAGACCTTCAGGGATCTCGGGGTACCAAATGATTATCGTTATACTCACCCCTGCATGGGCTATTCCAGTACCTAGTTGTGTTTGGTGCAGACAAGAAACATCATTGATAGAGGATGAGGGTACTAGGATTGGAGGTAGCTTAATGGTGGAGAATATACGAGGCATATCGCATAGACGACCATTCGAGAGCTATACATACCCTTCAGGTTGGATCCTTGGTGGGTGTTCACATGAGCTGTTCTAGTTTACTTGTACTTCCCAGTTTACTTGTACTTCCCAGTTAACTTGTACCTCCCAGTTTTCTTGTACACTCTAGTTGGTCTTGTATTATGGCCCCTTTTTCTTACTATACATACTCTTTTTACAATAATGTTTACTTGTGTTCATATCTTGTTTTGTGCTTGTATGTGTGTGTTTACATGTTATAAAGGAAATGATTCCTAGTATTAGGGAATACGCCTTTCGGTGCTAGTCACCAGCCCCTGTCCTATGGAAGGTGGGGTTGGGGTAGTCACTACATGGGCCCCAGGGGATGGGTCGTTAGAATTATTATATCAATTAGAATTCATCCTAATTACTATAGAATGTTCAAGAATATCATGTTATCGAAAGATGAATGTTTTTCTAAATCTCTCTTCCTTTTTCAATATAAAATATACTGAATAGAGAGGAGTTGTAATTGAATTAATCAAATACATAAGAAAAAAATGCCTCAAGTAAATTGTATTATCTATTATTTTCAATAAATCCCTGAATTAGTTAATCATAATTAGATGTAGTGATTTATTGTAAATGAATGCCTTCTTAAAATTCTAATATAAAATTCTAAATGTATAGGTGGTTGGTCCCTCCAATAAAGGATGATTTTAGTAAACAAATAAAAGACCTGAGTGTTACTTTCATGGAAAAATTTAAACCAAAAATGGATAAACTTACCATATCTATAAGGATTAAATTTAATCATTTTAAATCATTAAAATCAAAGAAAATCTTGTTTGGGAGCTCACAAGACATGGTTCCCTTACCTGAAAACATTATTATAACTTCTTTGTGGGTAGTCATTTGAGAATCACCTCTTGGTAAAATCCAGTTAGGAAGCTTTGAATTACTCCTTCCATATACACTATTATTTATAGGTCATCCTTTTATAGGCTCCCCACAAATGAAATTCTCATGAATATTGACATTTTCCTTTTCTTATGGTGCAATATTTGTAAAGATGGAGAAGATTACATAAAGACCATATTCTTTCAGCGATTCATTTCTAAGACATTTTGGATCATAATAATAGCATTCTACTGAATGATACATCTACTCAAAATGATTTGGAAAATAAATTTTTTGAATATTTAATATTTATTTATATTTATCGATATTTTATACATATTGAGAATTTTTTAATTAATAATATATTTATATTTAATAGGTATTTAGAAATATTGATGTTTTTTATTTTCATTAATAATTATTTAATGGATACATATTACTCGTGAATAATTAATAATAATTATTAACACCAATGAAAAATTATTCAACATTTATTAATAAATAATTAATATTAATCTTTAATTATTTGTATTTATTTAATATTTATTACTATTAGAATTATATTATTGATTATTTAATTAATATATATTAATATTTTTTATTAATGTTAATTTTGTTATCTAAACTTTCTATAGGATGCATGAATGGGGTTCACACATCCATTAAAAACTTCATACAGTATACATGAACCCCAATCATGCTTCCTAGTAAGGGAAGATGTGTGAATGAGGTTCACACATCCTTTATCACATCTACACAGGATGTGTGAATCACATTCACGGATCTTGAGACCTATTTTTTAAAATATTGTTTACCATATCCCTTTTCGATAAAAAACCCACATATAAAAAACCCTATTTTCAGGTGAGTCGATTGTAGAGTCTCAGTTATCAAAAATAAAATAAAATAATAATGTCGGTGTCTCATGTGGTGAAATAGACGTGCATCTCATGTGATATATGTAATGTGAACCTTTATGAAATGTCATCTAAAACAGCTCTAAAGTGTAATAACTAATCTTTTTTCATTGATCTTGTATTTATTTTTTGGATGACCAAATCACATCGAAACTTACATGAATTGAAAAACTAAAAACACTACCAAATTGAGACACAATAGGGCATAAAACCACATCCCCAATCATCAAAATAAACACGCCAGAAAACAGAAAATAGAAACCGAATAGGAAATTAAGGCCTGAATCTATTCGAAAGATCCTATATCCTCATCTAGAATTCAAAAACCGTAAGATATAGAGAGTAACCATTTACACCAATTAGTGTAAATTTATATATTTAATCTCTTATTCATTTTTTGAAATATTTTCAATATTTTCATCTTTTAATTCAATTTCACTAATTTTTAACATGGCTTCTTTTAATATTAATTTTTCATTAATAAGGCTGTGTCTCTTTACATTTTTTATATTTTTTAGACTTTAAATTTTTATTCATTTAATATTTTTTATGTTATTCATTTTAATGGTTTTATACATAATTATACATTGATATTTTTAATATAGATATATATTCATATATATATATATATATATCAATCTATATAATATTTCCTTAAATATGGTTTATATAATACAAATATGTATATTTATAGTAAATATGTCACATATTTAGTGAAAAATGATTTATAATAATAAATTAATATTAATTAAAAATATTGACTAATTATATTGATTAATGTACATTTTAAAAAATGTTATTTATTTACTAAATTTAATATATATCAAACTTTTTTACATTAATTTCAATCGTACATATACATAATAAATTCAATTTAAAATAGAACACACACATATACTATTTTTGTAGTTAATTCAATTTTTTATATTGATTTTAAAATTTAATTTATTAAAATAACATATTTAATGTTGATTATGTTTTGAACTGGTAAAATTTATTTATTGTTTCATATTTTTTTCAATATATAATACTCTGTTCATTTAGATATTTTTTTTTCAAATTTATTCACTTTTAATATTATTTATTCATTAATAATCTTATTTTTTTTTAATTTTGATAATTTTCAAATTTTCATTGTTAATTTTTTTTAATTTTATCAATTTTTAATTTAGATATACATATTTATTCGTTAAAATTAAATGATTTTAATTTTTTTAATTTATATAATCAAAATGCAATCATATTCATTTTTACATATATGCAGTTTTACTTTTTTAAAAAATTTATATAAATAATAACACTCGTTTTTTTAATAATTTTTTTATCTAATAATTTTTTAATTATTAAATATCAACATTTTTTAACATTCATCCATTTAATATTATATATTATCATTTATTCACTAATAATGCTACTTATTTTTCATTTTCAATATAATTTATTCAGTTATAAAATTTATTCTATTAATTTTTTTTCGAAAATCTGTATTTTCATTATTTATTTATACACATATATTCATTAAATTTTAAGTCTTTTATTATGGTTGTAATGTACCTATTTAATATGTACTTATTTTATTTTAATATGTATTCATTTTGTATTTTTTAAAATAATTTAAATATTTAATAAAAATCCTATATTTTTTATATTTTTGAAGTCTATTAGTTTTTATTTATTAAATTTATCTTATTTATAAGAATCATGCATTTAAGATTACATATTTTTTAATACTGTAAATTAATTTTAAATATCATTATTATTTAATCATTCGTAATATATATATTCATTAAATATTGTATAATTTATTATATATATTTTTTATCAGAGATTTCCAAAAATAACTGATAAATATAGGGTTTTTAGTGCTAAAATAGAAAGCACTGAAAAAAACTTATATTTTTCTCTGCTTTTAGGAAATCACTCATAAAACCATGAGGATATTTTAAATAAATCCCTAAAAAAGGACCCCATCTCTCGTGACAATCAAACTCTCGTGGTGCTAATGTTTTTTTCACTCTCCGTTGATCTTTTCGGATAAATCAACACTTTCATAACCCAAGGTAGTGACTTGTGATACTCTGTCTGAGATCATGAATTGTTTAATCATTTTTAGTTATATTTTGTCTATTTTTACTTTTCCCAAAGGTGTTTATTGGTGTGAACGATCTAAAATTTCCCCGATTTGCCTCCCCGATTCACGTCCCACATTCCCTCTCCTCATGCCATTGTTTCTTCAACCTCTCCCTTAAACTGAAATTTATTTTTCCTAGATCTACCTATACAACCCATTATCACAGGCCACCATATTCTACCTCATTCCTCTACAATCCCCCATATCCTTTTTCCCCGATCCACTTCTCTGTATGCCTCTAATTGACCCATAAAGTTGGATAGTTATTTCAAAATCCAAAAAAGTTTATTAATGAGAGATTAAACAAAAGTGTTTCATTTTAGTTTCTTTAATATGTTACTATGTTCATTAACAATTGATAATTTTACAAAAAAGTTTTACAATATCCTATAAGAACATATATAATATTAATCACTTTTGGAAGTATTTCCATCTATTAAATTTATCATATTAATTAAATTTAATCTTGTAAAAATATATATTGACTATCCTATTAAACATTATAAAAAATAGTTTTAAATTAATTTTTTCCAATTTATATAGAGAGAACCTTTAAATATGATGTAGATAATTTTTTAAAATCATGGTGATTAATTTCATAATAATTTAAATGTTATTATTTTCTAACTTAAATCATTTTTTAAAAAATATTACAGGCCTAAAAAATATTTTGAGATCTTATTTTTTTACTAATTTGTCACATATTCTAATTTATCAGTGTCTTTATCTTTCTAATACTTTCATAACTAAAAAATAGGATACTTCCACAGACATATAGCCATAGTATTAAAATCATGGCTATAGGAAAAATTTTTTGAAGGCCTAACACCACAATTTCTCAAAACTGTGGCTGTAGGGTTCCTGTGCTTCCACATAGAAAAATATTGCTTCCAAAAATTTTGTTGGAATACCTACAACCACAACTTTAATTCCATTTCCACTATTTATATTAATATATATATATATATACACACACATAAAGCATTCCATATTGTAGTGGTGAGAAACATTTATTCACAAAGGGGATGTACAGGGATCGAAACTCAACGCTGACATTTTTTTCAGCTACTGTCACAATTTACCGAGGATATACCCACGGTTGCGAATTTTGAACATTATTTCAATATTTTAAACTGTAGAAATAGGTCAGGACCTACTCCCATGGTGACAATGACCACCTTTGGCCCAAACCATCGTTTTAGCATATGAGAATATTTTTGGGGCCTATTCCCACATTTTTGAACCGTGGCAATATGATTTTTTCAAGTTATGTTTCCTCGACATGAGTCACCTCCCCCACACATGCCTGATATGAAACCACCATCACACTCTACTTCCTATAATCCCGCAAACATCCTCATCAAGTGGGGATATCACATAGTTCACCAAAAAACTCATTCTTTAGTCGATTCACTTGATTCTTCTTAGACTTACTATTTTCTTTTGATTTCAATTTCGGGTGACAAATATTTTTTAGTGTCCAAATTTCAAGTATGATATCATTTTTTCACTGCATTTTCTTGATCTTGAATTTCAATTTAATCATATGAGATATCTTCAACATAATCATACATGACATTTGGCCACTAAAAAGTATCAGTCACCCAAACATTCCCACCCCTTCCACATCATGATGTAAAATTAGAGTGAGGTTTAGGATCAATCATCAAATGTGGGGGATAAGAAACAAAGTTATAGTTATCCTTTATTATGTATTTAATTTGAATCAAACAATTATATCTATTTTCTTCCATTAACAGGTAAAACAATCATAATTATTTTAATGGTTTCATTTCCGTGAACATCTATGATTGAAATTTTGCAACAAAAATTGCCAACCTCATGTTCAGATAAAATTGCCTTCTTGTAAGAATGATACAAAAAGTGAGAACACACAATAAAAAGTTTCCAATCATTATTATGGGGGATAATTATACTGATTTTTCATTTTTAGTGCCCCAGTTCTATAAATTTTCACTCGTAGTATTTTCTTCCCCCTACTTACCCATTTAGGATTCCCTCTACATGCAATCAAAACATCAATATATTATTTTTTCTTATTTAAACCTCACTCCCAATTTACAATTAGACATTTTCCTAGAGTTTATTATATTTTTTGCTTCCTCATAGGCTGGGTTTTATTTTTAGGCCATCCCAAGTATTTGGGATTATAATCCAATCATTAGTTTGAGATGAGGCTTTCTGGTAGTCCCACTAGGTCACTTCATCGACATGTGTTGAAGTTGATTGTTTAATCCATACCCAATAATAATTTACATTTATTTTCGTTGGTGCTTCATCATATCCATGTTAATTGTTTAAATTTTAATCATTAATGAAACCCCAATTAGATTATTATTTAGTTTTTTGAGTGGCTTTAGAACCCCATCCTAAGACTTATAGTTCATTGGATTTTAATTTTAATTGATTCTTTAAAGGATGGGATCTCAAGACCATCTGATTGGGCCCTATCAACATTTTTATCATCAAAAAAATTATCAACTTCATCTCCTAAGAATCCTATCACGAGAACACCACCTATCCTTCAACGTACCATGTGATTAAATGAATAAACATAAACACCTCCCTATTATTGTATTCCCACCTTGAAACATTTAATTTTTTTGAGATTTATTAATTCATAAATTTTATGATTATTGAGATAACATTGATATGATTGAGGTGCAAGAATGCTTACAGCCATTGAAAAATACTAGAATCATGAACAAAAATAGTATTATATGATGAATCCCATAAATATTTTTCAAATATCCACTGAGACATCCCTTCACTCTTTAAATTTGAATCATTACAAGTATTCAAAATATCCATATTTTCCTCTACCTTTTTTATACCTTTCTCATTATTTATAATTTGACATTTTCTATATTTGATTATATCTTTTGGTTCCTCTATGGTTGAACTTTGTTTTCAAGTGATACCAGGTTGTTGGACTTATACTAAAATAATTAGTTTGAGATAAGGATTTCTGGTGATCTAACTGAGAAACTTTATAAACATCTATTGATGTTGATTTTTTCATCATCTAATAAAATATAACCAAGGTTAGATTATAATAACCCTATCATTGAAACACTACCTGACCCCCATGTACTAGGTGAATAAATATATAAAGATAAACTTTTCCCACTTTTTAGACTCCAAAAAAGTAATGTTACATAAACTATCCTATAATTACCACATTTTGTTCCACAAAACATCAAATGGATAACCTATAAAAAAAATCTTTTTTACCCCCATTTTTTTTATTTTCTTGTAACCCTTATGTAAAATGGTAATGTGTTAGGAATTATCACCAATAACATTCAAATGTATGGTTCCCCTTTTAGAAGTATCTATAAAATTCACATTTTATAATGAAAAATTTATGGGTATTTATTTATTTTTTTAAAAATGAATATTTTATAAACCAAAAAAGATAGATATGAATCAAAATAGATGCATTATAATTGTATAAGAAATACTATAAAGATATAGTTAAAGAGTTCATCACATTTTCAACAGCGCATGTATAGTACTCTTCTCAAATCCTTGTTATGTGTTTATATTATTTTAATTCAATAAAAAAATATCAAAAATATTTTTACGAACATTTTAGTTTTCGTTGAATAGATCAGATCAATAAATGTTGGACTAAAAATGGAGAGAAAATGAATGTACATACTGATTGGGATTACACTTTAATTTATGGATAACATGATATGGATACTGTTTAAATGAAAATGGAGATTGTATGAAATAAATAAAAATGGAAATTTATGTTGGACATCATGATTGTATAATGTTTTTTTGAGAATTAAATAAACTATGCTAAGATAGCAGTGCATATCGGTTGTTCTAAATATACAACATTGTCAGCTATATTTAATTTATATAATTTGAAATGTAGTAGCGGATTGAGAAGCACAATATTTACAAAACTATTATGTCTCTTGAATAATATGACACAAAAATTAAATAATCTTCATTGTTTAACATATGATTCTAAATGAATACTATGTTCAATGAGAAATATCTGTAAAAAATACATGCATTCCTAAATGATTACATATTGTTTAACAAGGACCATAAATCACTCAGAAAATTCCATAAGTGTGGTGTGAATCAATAAAAGAAAGATGAATCAAGTCCGTATAAATATGTATGGTACCTTCCTATCATTACAAGTTTTAGATGAATATATGGATTTTAAGAAACTATTAGACAATTTTTTGGCAGATGGATATAGGAATTGGAGAAGAGAAACTATGTCACCTAGTAGACTCTCCTTAGTGGAATAAATTTGATTATGAGTATCCTTAATTTGGAAATTATCTGATAAACCCTTTTCATATATTATATATAGATGGGATAAATCCATTGGTGTATAGAGTAGTACCCGTAGTACATGTATTGTTATGTTGGTAAATTATAAAATTTTACCATGATTATGCATGATGTGAAAATACAATACATTGTCTTTAAATATATCTAGAAAAAGACAGCCCAGTAATAATATTTATGTATATTTGGATCCATTGATTGATTATATTAAAATTATGTGTGATATAGGTGTTAGAAATAATTATACTCATAGAAGTTAGGAATCAATATTGAGATCCATGTTGTATGAGATGATAAATAACATTCCTTATTATATAAATTTGACATTCTATAAAGTTCAAGGAATGTTGGGGTGTCCCATTTATGAAGAATGCACACACTCAATTTGTTTGAAACATTTCATAAAGACATTGTTTTTAGGAAATCCAAAAATTATACCTGAATTATATAAATACTAATATTTGATGGTAAGATTCGATGGTAATATAGAATAACTCACAACATTGTCTCCACTAAAAGGTGATCAACTATTGAAGAATGTAAAATAAATCAACACTATTATCGGCAAATATTTTATAAAAAATATTATGAAATTAGGTTGGAAAATGAGATCAATTTTTTTGAATTACCATACTATAATTTTTTATACGTTAGACATTTTCTTGATGTCACGCATGTAGAGAAAAAATATTTGATAATGTTATTATCATGTTAATAAATGTTTTATAAAAAATTAATGATGCAATCAAATCCATAATGGACTTGTTTGAAATGGAGATAAGGGAAGGGTTGGAAATGGTGAAGAGTTAAATGTGGAATTTTCTTCCTCTAGAATCTTATTCTCTATCAAAATAAAAAAATGTACAGTTTGTAGTTTTCTTAATGGTGTAAAATTTGCAAAGGGGAATTCCTAAAAAAAATAGTAATTTTTTATCAATGACTAATTTGATGTTACAATGTGTAAAATCATAGGACATTCTAGTTTTTATTTATGAGTTGATGCTTGTGTATTTACTTTATATTCTGCCAAAAAATGTATGACATACATTATCCAAACTCTTCTTCTTTCTCAAAGTCATATGATATAAAGTTATATACATAGATAAGTTTACAATCATGAATAAGGAGAATATATTCATACGATTTTTATTAGATATATTATTCCCACATTATTCTTTGATATAATAGTCCACCTAGTCGAACAGTTTCACCTATGTTGTATTATCCAATTCAGATGGATTTACCCCATTTATTGGAATATGAATATTTTGAAAGGGTACATCATGAATAAAAGTTAGACAGAAGGTTGTATTGATGAACACTATATTATTGAAGAAGATGTGGAATTATATACTGATTACCTATCTGATAGTTATAATATAGGTCTCCCAAAATCTCACCAAAGTGGATTAATTATGGATGAATGGATTTCTAGAATATATGTTGTTGCAATTACCATCACATAGTATACGAAATCTCGCCTCTGTATTTTATATAATAGTGTAGAGGATTCTCCATATGTTTAAGCCCACAATGTAATTATAAGATATTTAAATCCATCTAGGGATGAAGGATCATTATCAAATATATATAATAAATAGTTTATAAGATGGTCCTGATATTATATTTATAAGGATTTATCTGAACATTTGAATTCAATTACTGAACAAATTCGATGGTTATCAAGGGGACCAAATGTAAATATTATATGTTACACTAGTAATGTAATTAATTTTTATACATTATATATAAAGGAACAAGAATAACATAATATGATGAAAAACAATAGAGTTACACCTATGGAGGGAGAGATTCATATATATATATATACAGGTACAAGAATTTAAATCCAATTTCTGAAAATATGTCATATTTCATCTTCATCAAATAGGTAAATGATTTGGATCCTAAAACATTTCAAGTGTCTATTTATTTTTATTGAAATTGGGTGGATGATAGGAATATAGTCAAAGTCGAAGAATTTTGGTTTGTGAAGGTGAATTTTAGTGAAGAATGGTATAACGATGTGCCATTAATAATGGTATCACAGGTTGTGTAGGTATTTTATATCTAAAATATAATAAAAAAGAATTTTTTTATTGTCTTGTGGGTGAGTAAAAAAATTTTAGAGTCACATGAATGTTTCATTGAGGATGAACCTTTCATTGGGAGATAAAAATAATTTCACAGATGTTTGAATTTTGAAAATCCCATGTACATTTGATTGGATTACAAAAAGGGGATTTGGATACTTGATAAAGGACCCAAATCCCTTCAATATTTAATGAAAACAAAGAGATTTCAATGAACATGTTATAGTGTTTTTTAATATACTATTATTTCACTCATAATATTCTGTGTTCTCAGCTACATTTACATCATATAAATTAAATGTTTGACTACTCATGTAGATAATGAATTCAAAATAAGATGATGATACCAATCTATGGATGAACACATGATTGATTTTGAAACTATATAATCATTAGGGGATCAACAAATTTTTATATAAAAACTAGAATGATATAACATCATTGCGTTAAATAAAATTATTAAGGCAGTGAGAAAATTTATAAAATTTGATGTTGGATGGAATTAATGCGGACAACCTGTTGACACCAATAAGTCAATGTTTATTAGTTATGTTGAGATCACATGGATAATTCACATACCAATTTAAATAGATACATAGAACCCTGTCATGCATGCATTAAAGGAAACGATTTGGGGATATATTAGGGAAATGTTATGATATACTTTCTATACTTTATCAAAAAATTAAATAATGAAAAGTTTAATTTCATTTCATTATCCCATAAAGAGTTCATTAACTTTATATGATTAACATAAGAAATATTTCTTAATGGATACTAGAAAATTTGAAAAAGGCTTCTAGAAAATTCTCACAAAGAATAATCTCAAGGATTTGGATGGGAAATTAATCCTCCTTCACGAGTTATGAATTAATACATTATAAAACACTCAACATGTAAAACTTTCATTATAAATCATGATGCGAAATAATTTTATGTGAATTTTAGTTGATAATATTTTATTTGACATTTTTTATTTTATCCACTATGATTCAAAATTATTAATTTATTAAAAAATTGTCGTTAAAATAAACAACATGCAACAAAACCAATATACCACTCTTTAAATAATTGATGGGGTATGCTTAAATTGAAAAATATTATTATGTATTTCAAAAATATAATAAAATATATATATTATTAGATAAAATATATTCTTTTTTTATATATTGATGCATAAAAATATGAAGGCACTTTTATCCAACGCCATATGCTATGGAAGGAGGCCTGCATAAATATCGAGGGTATACAAGATGATGAAAATAAAAAATAAATATGGGAATAATATGTAAGTATGAGATAGTATAGATTCATTATTTTTTATAATAGTATTATATAAAAATATCTATTTTATGTTTGTATGTTTTTATACAGTTTAGAAACAAGAAGCGACATCAATTGTCCCTAAAAAACCATGTTCAGTAGATTTAATGTGTCCAGAACAATATAGTCACATTATATGTGTATGTTTTTATAGAAACCCAACCAATTCCGGTCTTAATAGCCAGTGGATGTCTATAACAACACAAACCCAAGCCTGCCATCCATAGACTAGGGGCTTGTGACAAGTGCTGAGAAGGAATATCTAAAATGGGAGGCCTTTTCTAAATGTACCTATATGCACACACCCAACCATTACTATCAAAATGTGTAGAGTAATAATATTAAAATATATTATAACATATAGTATAAAACATGTATGTAAAAACCTCTAGAGAAAAAAATAGTGTAAGATAGTGTAATCAGAAGTGAAAAGGGTAAAATACATGCTCAACTGAACATGATTTCCTAACCGAAAAATAACAGAATAGAATGAAATCTGAGAGAGACTAAATCTTGAAATATAAGATATGACCACCATAAGTGGTAAACAAACCAATGTATCCCTAAGATCCACCAATTTATATGTCTATCATTGGTTTATATTCATATGAAATGAAATGTGTAGGAAAATCTAGTGCATGAGTGAATATAAACATAATCAATAGGACACCATAAAAACCCAAAGGGAGTAAGAGAGAGAGATAGAGATAGAGAGAGATGATAAAGTTTATATCAAAACATAATCTAAAAACAATAATTACACACACACACACACACATATATATAAATGTATATACTCACAAAAGAAACATAATATATTGAGAAATGGGATCTCAATCCCATTGCTCAGTCTTGGTCGATGAATCTTCCATCATCTATAAATAGGGTTCATCTCTGATGCTCATTAGCTCATTTATTCATATAAGTAACCATGTGGATGACCCAAACCTCACAAATATTCCCCATAGTTGAGAGGGAATAGTCTCCAAGAAGAATACCCATGATATGGTACTAAAAGGGGTGCCACTGAGTAGATAAATAGAGGACCAACACCCTAGTTCACTAGGGTGGTTCCACTCAGAAGATAGTTAGAGGAAAAAGTCTCAAGTGTGTCAGGGTGGTTCCAATCAGAAGGTAGAGGACCTAATCCCTATTTTTATAGGGGTGTGTGTCCCACTCAAATGGTAAAGGACCCACGCCCCAGTGCGTCAGGGGGTTCCACTCAGAAGGTAAAAGAATCACACCCTATTACATCAAGGGATTCCACTTTGAAGTTATAGCGCCCATACTCTAGTGTGTCAAGGGGCTACCACTCAAAAGGAAGAAGACCCACTACCTAGTCCATTTGCGGGGGGGGGGGGGGGTCTAACCCCAACCTCTCCTCTATGATTCCACTCAATCACCATCGTTATCAACAATTTCTTAAAGAAGCATCACACTTAGAACATTCTATGTTATATATCAAAATACACTATAAATTCTACCATCATGATCTATGGGAAATAATAATCATGAAAGGCTATTTATCGGCTAAAATTTGAGTTTAGACAAAATCGATATGCGAGGTGGAATTTCCTCATTGTGGTACATAATATTTATGAGGGCCACACAACCTATGGTCATGCTCCGCCGCTTAGCTATGTTATCCTCTTTACATGGATTATAGGAATTTTCACTATACATGGTGTATAAGGGGATAACATGGTGTGTCTCATACACCATGTTCCTAACTATGCTCTCCTGGTAATGTCCATGTTCATCATGTTGTTCTTCTATACTTGATCATGTACCTATCCGTACCTGGGTGTCATCCCATCCTTATATACTCCCAAAGCACATGTCTTGTCCTCCCACATGGGGTCCTAGTCTTGTTATACTAAAACATGACCTTCTAGCCTTGGGAGGGTAACACAAAGAGTGGTCTATCCACATAACATGTGATTCATAACTTTTATCAAACCCTAGCCACCATAGATGTGTGGGGATACAAGGCACATGTTCTTAGACAACCTGTCAAGTGGTCTATTTTTATATCAAATCTTCATATTTTCATATGGTTTCTAGAACCACACATTTCAGCACAAATATCATCAATTGGCCCCCTGAGATAAAATTAAAACTACTTCATCCATCATTTCTTGGACTCTAGTGTCTAAAAATTAAATCATAATCACCATAGTGGTGTGTTACATGTCTAGTGTTCCTCCCATCTTCTATTGTCATCCCAAAACCTCTATCCACAAAAAACATCATCTGAATCCCATAATAAATCTCAATATATCCTAAAATAACTATTCCAATAATCGTTCACATATGTACCATGAATATGGGGGTTAGATCTCACTCAAAACTGCCCCGAAAATGTCAAACTGGGACCCCATAGGCCAATTACCGAGAACATGAAGAAGGATAGTAGAAAATCACAATAACAATGGGTGATAAACATATTTGGACAAGACTTATTGGACAATTATTTCAATATAGGGATTCCCATGTGAGATCATGTTATAAGAAGAATAAATTGAATAAAATAATTTAATTCATCAATAGGATCATGTGAAGGGTGGGAAAAACATGTGAAAAGCAGATAAAAAAATATCAATAGTCAAACATTTAATCAAGGGTATAAACCACAATGGATGATCCCTCACATTATTATGCATCGATCATTGGTGATGAACGTGTTCATAATTGTTTCGGAAGATCCAAGACATCCCCTTCCTATCGATCCACCTCAATCTAATAACTGATCATTATTTTATGTTGATTCACTAACAAAGGTTATCATAGGTCCTATCAATTATATTATGGTTTACAAGGCTATCCCTAGAGAATTTTTTTAATGGATTATTTAAAAGGGATTTAATTAGGTCATTTAAAAAAATAATTTATTTATTTTTAATTTATCATACCCTCCAACAACATCTCCAACTAGGTATATAACACTGATCAACTTTAGGTCACACCTTGGGTAAACACCATATTTCATATTAAACCATGGTCTTAGATTTATGATATAAGAATCTGCTTAGGTGATATTACATTTTTTATGTTAAACTAAATGTGTATGATATTAATATATTTAAAATTTTAAAATATTAATTTCAAGTTCACCAGGTCTCAAAATATCACACTTTCATAGAATTTAGATCTGAAAATATTCCTTGATCTATTTCAAAGTCATACAAGTCAGAAATGGGTCTATAAATTATTCTCTCTTTCAATGATTTTCATCTATGAAAAGAATAATCTAAAAAAATATGGGGATACTAAGCACACATCTAACTCTCCCGCTCCCAAGAGCTATCCTACATACTCCAATGCTACAAAAATACATAAATGTAGTAGATGTTTCATGCATAATGTATCATATCCTTCCAATCCTTAATCGCAACCAGGTAATCTATGAAGGTGGATCCATCCTCGATGTCTATCTCTCTAAAATCAATAACATGAATATGATCAAGCGTGTATATCCTAAACTGTGACACATGGAAGATGTCAAACACTCGGTCTAACTAGGGTGATAGGGATAAGTGGTATGAAACCACACTAGCCCTCAACAGAATCTCAAAAGACCTGATGAACCTTCAGGTAGATTGCTTCCCCGTCTGAATTTTTATAGTCCTTATCTTGGCGATATTCTTAGGAAAATATGGTATCCCTTATCAAACTCCAAATTCCTTGGATATCATTATGTATTGTATTTTTATTGTATTTGGTTGTCCTCATTAACTCTCGGATCACCTGAACATTCGATATCATCATCTTTACTCTCTATGGTTCGACAATATAATTCTTGCCCACCACAGACCGACAAAATGGTGAATAATAGGGTCTTCCATACAAGGCCTCAAGAGGTTTCATTTCATTAGTAGAATGATATTAATTATTTATGAAAAATCCACTAATATAAAGTGATCCTCCAAGCTATAGCATAAGTCCAACATGCATGACCTCCATATATCCTCCAACACCTAGATAGTGAACATGGTCTTCCCATCCATACACTATAATAAAATGACATAATAGTGGCAGTTTAAATGACCTCTATATGTTTCTACAATGGTTTAAAAATAATTCCATGAATACTAGTGTTGACATCCAATACATGGTGGGTTCTTACATTTTGAGGCAGTTTAAAATACCGCTAAATATTTGACTTTTATTCATGGGACCCACTACAAAAAATAATAAAAAAGAAACAAAATTAACATGCATTATTTTTTAGCAAGGTTTTAACCACCACCTATGAAAAACTATCAACATATAGAAGGAGTTTAAAACACTACTAAAAATGAATCATATTTAGCGGTAGTTTAAACTGCTGCTAGATGATGATTTACTAATTAAAACTGATTGTATATTCTACAGCCCCAATACTTTGAAAAAAAAAACATATATAGAGACCCAATACAATAGAATGAATTAATAATAATGAACTATAACCCACTAATTTTTTTGAACATGTTCTAGATCCTTTGAATCCATAATCAATTATTTGGAGCAACCCATCAATTGAACCCCCAAATAATACAAGTGGATGAGACCCAATACTGCTCCTTCCACATAATTACATAAGGATATAATGTGATGAATTTGTGAAATAATTTTAAAATGAATTAACAAATTTTTAAACACACCGTTATTAATAAAAATACTAATTTTAAAAACCATTTAAAAATTATTTAAAATCATATTTCATTCATCAAAACAAAGTGATAACCATATTTTCAATGAAACTCTTTTACACGAAAAACATGTCACAATGTCTCTTCTACAACTATGATAAATGAAGATAATTGGAAGTGAAAAAATGGAATGATCAAACATATATAATATATGTAAACTATCCAACCCAATGATCAAATTTTTAATTGAAGAATCCAAAAATGGAAGTAATCGCCAAAAAAATATACTAGAGTATCCCCCGAGTTGAAGGGGGAAGAATCATATCTAATGAGAGAGGAACAAAAATTAAATGAATAATAATATTATATGATGGAATGATTTACATCAATAATCATTAATTCAAAACATGAAATACCAGTATTGTATCTACACTAAGAAGTGCATCAGTGAAACATAAATCCAAATCACCAATGGGAAATTCCAAAGGATGGAATTTAAGATCATCTTATTATTTCTACCATCATTAACTGATGACTAAGAGTTGAAATATATTTTAGATCCATGATATCATCTCCTAAATTAGACATGGTCTACAAAGAAGTGTCTTTATCAACCTATTCACAGAAAATTATGTGACATACATGGGAAATAACATAAATATTCAAATGGTGTTTTCTAATTATTTACTCGTAGATGTTATTATATGAAAAATGAACTAATACTAGATGGATGTTCCATGATCTAATAAAATCATAAATGTAGGAACTATGAATATACTATAGAATCTGAATAGTATTATACATCTAACCATCCTTCTATACATAATATGAATTACTCAATATAAATTGATTCCCCATCAGTTATTTGACACTATTAATGAATATGGAAGTCAACCAAGATCCCTCTCAAACAAAATAGTATAGGGGAACCCATAAAACCTCAAAATCACCATCACTTGTATATTACTCAGATGATCAACTGTCGAGGCAGCCTTTATAGGAATAAAATGAGATGATTTCTTCAAACCAATCCATCACCAAACTGAAATAATTAATTCCTTATGTTATCATTGATAATAGAACAATGAATTCCTTAGACACATCATTCCATTATCAAACTAATACCAAATGTGATTAGAGTAGACTAGAATAATTAATGTGATATTCCGTTATATTCTATCATGAGTAAAGAAGACACATGTACTCAATAATGTTGTGTTTCATACTCGACCACATGAAACCCCATCTAATTTCATAATATATATTTATATAACTGGGGTGAAAAACCCATGAATAACTATAGAAATCGTGCAATACTAAAATAGTTAAACGGTTTTGGGGATAGTGAATAAGTAGGAGGATATATAGGGACATGGGAAACAAAACTTCGATAATTCTAGGCAGATAAGGTACTATTTTGGGAAATGAATAGTGATAAAGATATGAATCATGAATGATAATGTAATGTGAATGTTGTCAAATAGTGAGTTGATGAAGCTTAAAGGGATGATGAAACATAAAATATGAAAGGGGTTTGGTGCCTACAGTCTATAAGGAACAACAATGTGAATGGGAAACATTCACATGTATAGGATTGGAGTAAATAAATCACGCATGAAAATTTAATAATGGTGAGAAAATTTATAACCATAAAAATTGAAATTTACCTTATGTGATTCAAATAAGAAAGAAATTCCACTCAGGTATTACTATACTGGAATAGGGAAAGAATGTTTTCTGATGTCAACATAAAATAAAATATGGTTTTCACTAAATATAATGAATAATATTTCCGTACAATTATTTTAATCATATTCAATTATAAATTTCTATGAATGGATGTATATCACTGTAGCCCTAAATGGTTTTCAGCCTCTTGAAAATGGGAAATCATGAAAATTTTAGTTCGTTAAAATGATAGGTGAATACTATATGCCACCCATGATACATAAACAATCTCTCTCTTTCCATATTTTTCAGAAATAGAAAAAAGACACTAATCACTGCCATATGATGAAAACTACTTGTCACCCTCCCTATCACAATCTCTAATCCCTTCTACCGGAACGTGTAAGACAATTATATTGAAAATGAAATAATGTTGTATATTTATTTTTAAACATAAAACCAATAAATTATTGTGAACTACATGATTTTGAAATTGGGTAATTTACCTACACACAACTAGTCTTTAATGTAATACCACTAGGGATAGATCCGGTTGTCTTCTGATATAAATCAATCAACACTTTTTGAAAAAATAATATCTAAGTCCCATGTTCCAGAACTGTATTTTTTAGAGAAAAAATCTCCATATGAGATTATCAGGGTATGGAGTTACTAAAACTCAGAGTATATTAAGCTACAATCCTCAGTGTCCTTCCAATGTCCTCATATGGTAATCATCTCAAACCCATATTTCACACTCGACCAGGTTGCTCTTTCCCAATGACTTTACCAACTAGGTCATCCTGGGAGACTGAGTAGGACTGCACGATATTAACATCCCAAAGTTCTTTAATTTTTATCTATAAATAAAATATTATTCATATTATAAGAGATATATATTAACATAGTGAAAACTAATAATAATTTAGTATAATTAAAAATGGATTAATACCCCAACTTCTTTTGCAGGGTAATTAACAAAACTCCCATCAACTTTTTTATGAACATCGAACCACACTTATATACGGGATTCTTGGTTCCCTAAACCTTGTGACCGCATTAAAAAAAGATAAATACACAATTTAATATATTAAATATATACTATTTTCTAATAAATATTTAAACAAATTAAAATATAAACAGAGTCGATCATCTTCTAGAAAATATATTGGACCCCAAAATTTGAGGGATGATTTGCTTAACCTGACTCGATACATTCATCCTTGAATGATCCAGAAATAAATAAAATGTAATTTAATAGTAATGCATACATTTTAATCTATTTTTTATATACATGTATAAATGTAAAATGAGATTAATATAGTAATATATATTGAAATATAGGGTAATTATCATTGTGATGCCTATAAATAAAAATATTCCATTACACTCTAGGTACCCCATTGGGTACCATATTATACATTTGTTGGGTGCTCAACAGAGTATCGTTGACTTCATTCCATAATATCAATTTGCAATCATTCCATTTCATTCCAAAAATTCTCAATGTCCACTTTCATGCTAGAAAATCAGAAATGGTAAAGTGGAAAAACATCTGGACAATGAGATTAATTTTTAAAATATTAGAATTTAATAAAATAATGACATTAAATTAAACCATAATTTATTAAAATTACCTTTATTTTTGAAAAAAAATAATTTTTCCTAGGTGATGGCATATGCCTCTAATCATCAAATGTAATGGGAAGGGTAACTGGCTATGCCAGTAGCAAGCCTCAAATCTGGCCATGTAATCCCATGACGTCATCCGTAGGGACCCTATAAAATAAAATGGGACAACAACCTTTAGTCCGGTTAGATTCCATACATATGAACATTCCATATTTTTCTCCTTAGTATCATTATTTCAATATTTTTTGATAAAAAGTTAGTAATATAAAAAAAGTGTAATAAATTTATTCATATAAAAATTTGTACTTATAAAAGTCTCCCTAACATATCCCCATGACAAACTAGGAGTGTAACCCTTCTCCCTCACTATTGAGGACACTGAATGGTAAGGCACCGACTGAGCTTCTAGTGGGATACTGATAGAGGAGGTGAGAGACGGTGCATGGGGGAAGAAAATGGTGTCTTAGATTCTGTAGGGAGGTAGATAGATAGATCATAATCTATTGGTGTGGTTAATGGAATGTGGACTAAGATTCTACTGGGAGTAGTATAAAAAGTCCTCCTTGTAATTCCTGACATTTAATTAAATAAAATTATGTTCAGATCAAATATTTAAAAAAAATCATAAAGAAAAAATTGAAATGACAATAGATAAATAGTAATAAAAAATAATATATACTTATCAATGACAATGAATGGCTTCAAAAATGACATAAGTGATTCATAAATGAATGGATTACTGCACATACAATCATTTTTTACTCCAATAATGTCAGTTTCTTAGTCGATCATTACTTTATCAACTTTATCCACCCTTTTAGGACAAATATTTTTAATATCATGATGAAAAATAATTTGGCTTCTTACTTTTTATGGGATTCAATGTCAGAGGTCAAATATTACAACTTCATCACCTATATCATACAAGTCTCTATGTTTTACATGAGAAACAACACTCCACCCTTCTTCTACAACATATTTTACATAATATACCATATTTTCATGTGATCATATATTATACAGATCATGTAGTTCATGGTCACAAACATTCATCAAGTGAGAGAAGTTCACAGAAGTATATTTCAAGGAATCTCTATTAAAACAACTGGTAATGTCCACCCAATTAAATTTGAATAAAACAACTAAAAAATTTCCACGGTACTTTAATTAGAAATTATAAATCAACATTCCATAGTATCCCACTTCATAAAATGTAAATATTCCACTATTCTATGTTTTCAAACCCTATTCCAAATCGACTATATGGAATATAAATCCTTTCATGTTGTAATCATCACACTTTCTTGCTTGTTTTAGTGGACCTCAAGAAAGAAACATCAAATATTCTAACAACATTAATCGAGTATTAGTATTAATGATCTAAAAAAAGTAATATACATTATTATATTTAAAAAATATATGTATTAACCTAATAACCATATTTATTGAAATATTTATGAACTTTCACGTCATGAAAACCATTCTACAATCTTTTTATTAACCTTTTGTGTTACATCTTTGTCATTTCATGTTTGTTCTCTCATTCATATCATTGTTTGTATCTTTAAATCTTCAATAAATGGATCTGCAATTTCATTATTCAGCAGCACATATCTATGTGGCTAGAAAAAATCAATTTCTATTAGGGTAACATTTGATCTCCTCCCAACAGATCGGCCAATAACAAGAAATTTTTTTGATTTCACATGTATTTTAGATTGATTCAATGCATCATCAACATGTCCAACTAAATTGAATCTTTTCTCAATATCATATAAGTATCTAGAATAAAAGGTAAGACACTACTCTTCCAAATACCCTTCATAAATATAGCCTTCAGGTTGAGCATTATTTTTGACACGTGATTTCAAATTCCCAAGATATCTATGAAATAAAATAAAAAAACATAATTATGTATTTAATTAAGTGCCATGATTTTTTTACTGAAATGAAAAACAAATAAATAAATTAACTATCAATTGGATTCATCCATCAATATGGTATGAGACCTCCTAATTGAGATTCCTCAACCAAATTCCAAATTAAATTTATCACGATAGTACAAAATTATAGAGTAAATATCATCTCTATTGTACAAATTGTCAGTAAAAATATCACTTGAAGGTTTTCAAGCTCAAATGAATGTAATGTATTCTCACATTATTGTCAAAAAAATGTGCCAAATTGGATGACAATAGCATTAAACTTTTTTGGTAATAATGTACGCAATGAGAATGGTAGTAATAGCTATATAAACATATGTGAATCATGGCTTTTAAATCCTTTTAATCTATGATGATTTATGTCAAAAACCTTGATATGATACTTGAATACTCATTAGATACCTTCACATGTTTTCAAATTCCATGGAATGTATATATATCCCAATTTCTCACTTCAAAAATTTCTTTAGTATACTTTTTCATTCTCATTTGGCAAGAGATCACACTTTATGTTCATTTCTTATAAGTCATTCCAAGCATTGAGACAATCCTTTGACTTTCCATTCTCATTAATAAATATGAAGATCAAATTTTCAAAAACATTCTTCTCAATATGTATCATATCAAGATTAATCCGCAATAAATTAAATTCCCAATATGGGAGTTTGAAGAATATAATTTTTTCCTCCATTCTTACATTTTTATTTCACTTGACGATTCAATTCAAACTCACTTCCCACTATCATTCAAATGACGAACCTTCTCAAATTCTATATCAACATTTCCAAATTGTGCCATTATTTTAGAACCGATTAATATCTTTTGAGGTGTTATACAATCAATGAAACCATTTAATTTTGACTTGTTCAGAAAAAATATATGAGATTTATAGTGAAATCATTGATGAAACAAGAAGCACCATATTCTACTATGAGGTAGCCATTGAAGCTCAAAATCTAAGTTACAAATAGAACAAGACAGACCTCTGTAACTATTCCAACTAGATAAATTAAAAATTTATATGGAAGTCACTAATGGTCCACATTAGAGTAGATTTCATTTTGTACATTTTTCTAGAAGATACATCATATATATCAACTTTGTTTCCCCATAACTCATGTAATTCTTCAATTAAAGGGTACACGTATACATCAATATCATTTCCATGATTTTTTTCTAGGAATAATCATTGATACAATAAAATAAGTTTTTTTGTATACATATCTATGAAGTCAGATTTTAATGGATCAAAACTACTAGTTAAATGCAATAACTGGTACTAAATTTCCCTAATGGGTTAAATCCATCAGCATCCAATCCCAATCGATCATTATTAGGATCATATTGGAAATATAGATGTAATGAATCAAATGTATTCCATGATTGTGAATCTCTTGGATGCCATATTAACCCATCATTGTTATTATCTATAGAATAACACTTTATGTGTTCAGAAATTTTTGATGACATGAATAATCATTGTAATTGAGTCTTTAATGGAAAGTAATGAAAAAAATTTGAAGGTGTGTTCCTTTTCTTATTATTCATGGTATTATATTGATTCAAA
Source organism: Viscum album (assembly GCA_963277665.1). Lineage (NCBI taxonomy): Eukaryota > Viridiplantae > Streptophyta > Magnoliopsida > Santalales > Viscaceae > Viscum > Viscum album. The sequence continues at coordinate 1,671,080,592 of OY728121.1, read as the reverse complement.
CTCCCAACATCAACTCTTGATTTCCATCTAGAAGAAGAAAATTTTATTCAATCTTATCATCTTGAATCCTCTCTCCAGTAAAGAATAAATTCATTGGGACTTGCATTAATTCTTGTATAATACAAACCAATCTTGTTAACAAATTTTTTCATATCATAAAAAGACTCAGAGATTTTTTCTTGAAGAAATGCATCATGCAAGAATTCTAATATCAGCGACATTTCCTTATTTTTAATTTCACAAAGATATTTTATATGGAATAACATCAGCAGAATATAATGTTTTAAATATTTAAAACATCAACTATACTACTCTAGATATCCATCTTCATCAAAACCATTAAATGAATATGTCTACTTAGTGAATTTTTCTCTTATTTTAGTTTCCACAGAATCAATAGGAGGATCTAATGATATGTTAAAATCTTTATCTGGTTGTCCTACATTCTCAAAACATCACATGTAAAGTTGCTATTTTTTGCACACTCAACTAGTTGCTTTGATATAATTTGATGTTGATGATGGTGTCGTGAAATTCTGAATTCATCATTTATAAGGGTTTTCACTTCATTGTCTTTTTTAATGAATTTGGGAGCTCATTTTATGGATCCACATCAGTGCTCAATATTTCTATAATATTTGATTATCTATGCCAAATCCAACAGTAATATTGATAAGGTAATTACATTAATATCATGTTTTCATAAAATTCATCTCTCTTCAACCATATTTTAAATTTACATTTAGGACATGTAGATATTACTCTCCCTTTAATGGATTGATTGGAAATTGTAAAATCTAAGAACTCCTCTAAACCCTTATCGTACTGAGGCATGTCCCTAGCTAATGTGATCCATCTTTTATCCATATATATCACAATGTTCCATCACATCATTAAAAAAGTTAAAACACATAACTAATACTAAATTGGAAATGATATTCGTATATACTAGTTGAAAAAATATGAATATGTTAAATAAGGTTTTTCTATACAAATACATATGATATATAATAAATCTTATAGGTAAATACTATTTCATCCAAATATTAATGATTATTATATTTACACCACATAAAGGGTATATTTCCAATACAATAAATTCCACATTCAATATATAAATGACATATATGTGTGAAACATTAATTTAATGGAATAAATAATCTGATATCCATAAGTTATATTCTTTTTAATAAAAAATATTTTTAATCACTCTAAATTATTAGAAAATTTAATTTAAGTGGTGTATTGTTCGTATGATAGAAATTAACATATCATAATCCTTTCTGAGAAAGAAGGTCTATGGTTTCAAAATAACATATCCCCTTCGTAACAAAGGAATCATAGATGAATTTTTACATAGAAAACATCCTTGATGATGAATCATCAAATGGTGTTACACAAGAAGGAATCAAGAATCAATTATCATGACTCCACGAGTTCAATCACCAAAATTATAATTAATTATATTTATTAATGGATCAATCACGTGACATAAATTCCTAGTGGTTAAATACTTTGGAATATAAAATGTAAACATAGTTGAAAACATAAAAGAAAATTTTGAATTTTTATTAACAATGACATAAAATACATACATACATGTCACATTCAAGAGAAAATTTTGAATTTGTGAAGTGAAATATCAAACATATCATAGTTTCTTGTCTGAAATTTGATTCTTCTACCACATGATCTATCAAATAAAAATGTCCATAATTTTTCCTACTCTATGACTTATTTTCCAGATAAGAATCTTCTATCATATAAGGATTATGACTGTTTCCCTTGAATATATCCAGCTGCAATTGTGAGAATTTATTGTGAAATGACCTAACCTTTCTGCTCTGATGACGTATCCTTTGAAAATGCTACATATAAACTAAGGTCCAATATTGGTGGAAGTATTAGGAGATTCCTGGTACTATTGATTGGTGTGACTTACGTTCCCATATTAGAAACACACCAATGACCTACATCCTTAAGGTTTCATGTGAATAGAATCAAAAGGGAGTTAAACACTCTAGATACTACCTCATTGGGATTCCTCATGCTTTATATTTTTACATAAATAAGAACTCTAATTTCAACCTATAACAGTAGATCCACCATCAAAACCTATAAATCCTTCCAAATTCTTATTATACATGATCACCTTATAATCCAATTTATCATAGTTCATTAGACATAAAATACTAACCATAAATAACACATATAGTCCCAACCTCAGCACGAATATTCAATCTTTCAAATAGTCTTTCATGATGGGATTTGTAGTAATGAAAACTAAATCATAAAACCAATAGATATAATCCATCATTGAATAACATCCCTGATCAAAATTTTAGGAGGTATTATCAATAAACATGAATCATATAATTTAATAAAGACAAAATTCAATATTCATAACACTTAAAAGTCTACCTAATTACTCATAATAGTTGTAAATCACATCAAAACATATCAAAATACCCATGAATAAAACTCAAATCAAGATGTAATTCCTAAACACCCCTAGTAAATCTATTTTTTATAAATTTAATAGCTAATAATAAACTCCGATTCACTTACCACTTGAAATTTCAGGGAATGAGAGGTGCTAGGTTGGGACTGACAAAGAGGGGCACTGAGCGGCTAGGTCGGGACTGACAATGAGGTGTGGTGAGGGTAGGGGTGGGGGAGGGAAGGTTTGAGAACAACAATGAGGGTTGGTGAAGGTTATGATCATCAGCGTGGGGCAGTGAGGCTTCAGTAGGGCTTCGGGGGGTTGGGGGGTTTATGGGCGAAGCATTGAGGAGGTCGAGGGTGATGTATTGGTTTTTTTAAAAATAAAAAGGTTTAGTGGTGGTTTTAAATAAATCACTGCTAAATTATTTTTAAAAAATTAAACCACCCTAATGTCTGGTTTTAGTGTAGTGATATGCGGGTGTTAAGATATACTCATCCTCAACTAAGTCATGAATGCCTCCATTAGGCATATACATAATCATTAATTATATCAAACATCGTGGTCGAAGACAATCATGTAGGGAACACCATAAAGGTGGATAATCTCCTGCATGTACAACTGCCCCATAATCTACAATGAAATCTAATCCCTAATGTTATTGAAGTTCACCAACATTGTATGTCAGTGTAAAATCACCTAGATAAAATCATTGTGTATCACCACAAATGGAATCCCCAGTATAAATTCCATGGATATGTTCTCCCATTTCCACATTAGGATCTCAAGAGGTTGCAACAAACCTACTGAAACCTGGTGATCAGACTTCACCTATCTACATGTGTGACACTAAGAGATGAACTCAAAAATTCTATACCTAATTATATCCCACAAAAACTACTTTTGATGGTCATTTTATATATTCCCTACACTAGGGTGTGTAACTAAATGAAAAGATTGAAACTCCCTCATCACATCCTTTCATAATATGACCAAAACCATCATCCATGCCTGAAAAAGGATGTTGCAATTCCAATTTTCATAGAATCATTCTGGTGAATAACTTGATGATTACCAACAATGTTGGAACTCATAGTAGATTTATACCAAATAATCCTCTCTCACACATTGAAGAAGTAGTGGAGTCCGCAAAATTGATTAAAAGAAAACTGCACCCCTCTCCAGTACCAGGGTCCATTGAAAAGGATCCAATTTCTCAGAATCATCAGCCAATATGTGAGACTAAGACATCCGTATTGGGGAATATTCTCCCACATTTCCTTTCCCAGGAGTATATAATACCTCAGAGTCCAAGTCCCATTGAAACTACAACAAATTACTCTTTTTTAGTTTCAAATATTATTACATAATGATAAACCTAACCCTCTAATAGTATATATAAACAATAAAGTGTTCTCCAATGAGAAAATTCCTCATCATCATTAGAGTTAAGAATATCACTCCCAAATCAAGGCCATGAATTTCATAGTACTTCTCATAGGGTACCAGCTACCTAGACCTATATGTGATCACTGCTTTCCACTACATTAACATGCAATCGAGCCTAATTCTAGTGGTATAAAAATAAAATACATACTCCAAGCCCTGCTATAGTAGTATAAAAATTAGAGAAATCATTAACCTCATCCTAAACTACTTGGAGGTCCTATGACACTTCTTGGTCCTGGTAAATGACTTCCCTTTCTGCATGAGGGTGGTCAAATGGGATTTAATCCTAGTGTGGTTTGACATGAATCTCTTGTAGTACCCCGCAAGCCATGAAACCCCTTCCCTATGACATGCTCTAGGGTGGAACCCAAGAAACCACAACATCAATTTCTCTTGGTCCATAGCTAATCCATTCTTAGAAATGAAATTCCATTGAAGGTGAACATCATCGATCTAGAATTGACACTTAGAGATATTTCTACAAAGATAGTTATATTGGAGTATGTCTTGGACCATTCTGAAGTTTTATGCATTCTCCTACTCTTATGTAGAGTATATTAGTATTTCATTAATGATGATTACCAAAAAATTGTCCAATTATGGTTGGAATATATGGTTTATCAATTATATAAACTCTCTAGGGTAATTCATTAATCATAACGGTATCAAGAGAATCGCATATTGTTCATAGAAACATATGAATACAAAAATCAAAATATCAGACTCCAAAACCTTCAACTAGTGGTAGATATATTTGAGATTGATCTTTGAGAATCACCTCATTCCTCTAAAATGAGTAAATAGGTCTTCAATACATGGAAAATGGTATTTGTTTTTTTATCATTTCCTTATTCAGGGGACTATAATTAACATAAATCTACATGTTCCCATCGGTCTTTTCCATGAATAAAACAAGAGCTATCATGGAGGACACACTAAATATAATAAATAACTTAGATCGAAGGTCCCTAACTACACACATTGTTCATAGAGCTCAATAGTGGCCATATAATAATCCAAAGAAGACATTGGTGTAGTATCAAGGTGAAATTCAAGGTAGTAGTCCATCTCTGGAATCAAAGGATGTTCCAAAACATCTTAGGGGAAGGAATTGATAAATTCATCCATGAATGAAAGAATAAGGATTCATAAAGATTATTCTAATGTAGAGAGCCTACATTTTGAAAACATTTTGTTTCTTGAAAATGTATGTCTTACTATGTCATAATCAGATATATAATTATAAATGAAATGTGACCTTTGGATTTTGATTATTATATTTCCATTGGTCAATATGACTATTGGAAATAATAATAATTTTTATCATTTTAATTGTTGTTTAAAATATAAATACTAATGTATAATTAACGTTGAGTGAAGATTCAATGGCCTCATCCAGTAGACTCGGGGCATATGAAGCCCATTTATCAAATCATGGGAATGAGGTATCATCAATCAGCATTTCCCTGGACCATGCCCAACTTAGCTTCAACATGTTAATCTTGAAGTTAATTCCCTTTGGGAGAAGTTCATGTTGATAGAAATAACCACTTGAGAAATGTTGTCCGAGCCACCCCAATATTCTTTAACCATGGCACTCCTTACACATATGTCCATGCATGTGTTATAAGGTGCTATGTAATGAATCCTTAGTCACTTTTTTAATCCTTTTGTGTAAATAAAATTTTTATTTCTTATTATGGGAAATTTTTAGAGCATCAAATGTCAAAATAAATATAGGATAAATTATTATAAGTTTCATATTAATGATAAATATTGAAAAAAGAGACTATTTTAAAATATTTTTTTTACTTTAAACATTTAATAATGTGAAATTACTTTCAAAACATGGAAATATAAACTTGTGATCAGTAATAAATTTAGAGTTTGATAAGATCAGCTTAATTTTTGGTCAATCAAATATTATGAATAGTAATATTACCCTTATGAATATTAAGGTGACCAATGGAATAGTAACCACGCATAAGATTGTATAAATATAAGTTATTCATCTTGAATGGTAATGTGATATAACAGTATAAGTAAAAACCTGTTTAAGAAATTATTAGTTAAGTATTAGTATTTTTTCGGGAAAATTGTGATTTTAATTAAATATTAAATATTTCATATATAGAAAATTATTTTAATTAAATGGAGTACATTTTTAAATTCATAACATTGATATTATGTTTGGGTGAATTTATTATATTTTTATAATTTGTTTTCTTTTTTGGTGAATATTAAAAAATTTAGTTTTTGAGTTATTGGTGTGTTTTATGACATCATAATGATGTAATATGTAATTTACAATTTTGGTTGACTCATTCGGATTAAAATATTATATGAGGATTAACAAGTGGCCAAAATCATGGGCAATCCCATGGTTTTCCAAATACAACTAATGAGGTGTCCCTTGGAAATTAATAAAATATTCCCTCGCTTTTGCTATAAATTCCAACCCATGAATTCATTAATTTCATTAAAAATAATTATTCAAAGAATATATTTTATTTTACCTCCCAATGAGTCCACCCAAGGTTCCCTAAATCCCCCAAGGTTTCAACCTTTAATTTTTTGAAGTTAAATTCAAGGTAAGGGAGTCTTTCACCCTCCTGTTTAAGTCAAGACTTATTTAATGTTATGTATTTTAAATTCCATTTTATTAATTTGGGGTATGTTATTATATATCCTTATTGCTATAAATTTTATGTGTTAATTATTAGTGGCCCTTCCTACTCTCATCGACTGATTTTAAGATTTTTTAAGTGATACCGTTAGGCTTCCAAATTTTCATAAGGGAATTCACTACTTCTTTTTTTATTTAATATTCTATTTTTTGTGGTATGAATAGAAAATTTCCCTACCATGTTTTTATCTTCATGTTATTTGATCCTTATCCAGTATTATGACTCTCTTATTAATGGGTGACTTCTGTCTTCTCTCTTTTTAATGTTTTCTAAAACCATGTCACATAACCTTTATACTGTATAAATTTCTTCTCAAAATCTATCTCTCTTTAGTAAGAAATTCTTTTATTTACTATATATGAATACCAAAGCCTCTTCAATTTCTTATGGTATTTATCATGAAATAAAAATTATTTATTTTATTCTGGAATTTGCATACATTAATCCCTCATTCCTTTCCTGGGGGCTATAAAAGACATAATGATCACGTTTTTAAGAAATTTTTAAAACATCGTGATTTTGATATGAAACAAATTCATTTTATTATATTTTGGTTATTTATGAAATTTTTTGCTATGATATTTGTGTGTAACATAAAAATAATGACATATTAAGGGTGTGACCTAATAGCACTTCAATGCATTAGTTAAGGAAATTAATCTCTAGAGATGAAAAGTTTGATAATACCTTGTTGAATAACCATGATAATTTTTATGAAACCTTGGGGATTGAACTTAGTGATATAATTATGAATGTATAAAAGAAATGTTTTAGATGGTATTTATAGTAATTTTTCTTGTTAATAATATTATTATATGCCTCTTTATCAATCCTTTATGATATTGTCCACATTTTTGTTGATATTGATCAAGTTCACATGTAAACTATTTAAATTGTTTTTTACTGGGCCTTCTACTCACCCATTACATTGATGTATGTCCCCAGGTTATGAGATTTAGTAATTGTACAAAGGGTGAACATTTTAGGAAGAATTTCAAGGGTATTAAAATAGTGTTGTATGTTTTCATGTATTATGTACATTTTTTTCCAAGACACTAAACATTAAATATCATATGGTTGTAAAATGTAATGAAAAGTTATATAATAAGAAATTGAGATGGAATAGTTAGTATTAAAGGATAGTTTAGTTATTTGTGGAAATTAGGCAATGAAAACATTATGAATAACCCTATATAAAAGGTTAAATGTTGGAAAAATTTTAGGTATTTTGGTTAAATATTAAGTAAGTGGTTTCTGAACCAATAGATCCCTGTCTGGATACAAACATGGAATATGGCTCTGGAAAAGATGTATCTAGGGGTAAACACGAAAACACAAATATGATATAGACTTGTATGAGAACTGGTGCATAAAAATGGTCCTGGATGCCCTCCTGGTTTGATACTCTTAGGGGATATTTTTTTTAATAATAATCTTTTTATGAATCCTTATGAATGATTTATAGATAAATTTAATTGTTGTTAAAGAATAATATGCTTAAGAATGATGTTTTATGACATAAAAATAAATTTTTGTTAAAATATTATTAAATGAAATAATCTTCACACAAAGGTCACATTATTTTATAAAATGGATGGAAATTAGAGTAACTGTGAAAATGGTGACCACAATGGACCATGAACTGATAGCCCTACGATGGAAGCTAGAATGGAAAAAATCATGTGAATGATTAAACAACTAACTCATGTTATGGGAAATAACTTGAATCAATATGAGAGACCGATTTAAACATGAAGGGAACAACTTTCTTTTGAGTCCTTTATAAATGAACGACCACTAATGTTCAGTGGTCTAAAGACCAAGTGATTTCTGAAATGTGAATCATCTTTATCGAAAAGATATTTTCTTCGCTCCGCTGTTCTAAACAAGAGAATGTCACCCTGGTGGTTTACTGCTTAGAGGAAGAAGATTATTAGTTGTGGAAAATGATTAAAAACATGAGGCCAAGAGTGGAGGATGAAGATATATAGTGGGATGAGTTTATAGGGATCTTATTTAATATGTATTTCAATTGTTCAATGAGAAAAAAATAGGGAAGGTGTTTCTTGAGATGAAGAAGAAGGAGAATGAATATATTGGTATATATGAGATGAACTTCAAAATACATTCCAATTACACCTCAATCATTATCATTGATCCTAATAAGAATATTTATAGGTTAATTGGAGAAATAAGACCTCATATGTGGAAGAATCTAGCCAAACGAGACTATGATAGCTTTGAGGAGATCGTACGGAGTGCTATGAAAGTAGATCTAGAGTTCAGTGAGACACAATGGTCTCATAAATCCAATGACAAGAAGAGATAAATTGAACCATGATTAAGGAGGGTCATTGATCAAGGAATAGGATGCAATAAATTGAAATCCCCCACATGTTATAATTTTGGGAAGAATAATTTGGGGAACTACCTGATCGGGAGTAGGAAGTACTATAAGTGGGGAAGAGATGGCCATATCCAGTGAAATAGTTATAGTGAGATGAATACTCAAATTCCCAAAACTAATGAAAAAAGGAAGATGGAAAAGGCCCTACCTGATGTCCAATGTTTCAATTGTTGAAATCATGGGCACCTTTCGAATCAATTTCCAAATATGAGGGCAGTGGAGGGGAATAACCATCATCCTTAGTAAAGGCCAAGAGAGCAAGGTCGTGCTTTTACTGTCACGACAGCTGATGCTGAAGCTCCAAATAATGTGGTGGTTCGTCCTTTTATTATTATCTCAATGATTTAAATCGCATTATCTAATACTGGTTCTAATTATTTTTTTATTTCCTCCATGTTTGCAAGGAATTTATTATCAACCCCTGAATTGATTCTAGTTGATTTATCAGTCAAGACTCCTAGAGGGATTGTCCAAGCTTTATCAGTGATTAGAAAATCTATTATTTACATTAGTGAGCACAATCATATCTCAAATGTAGTATTCATTCCTATGTTTGAATTAGAGATTATACTATAGATTGGCTGGATCTCAATGTAAAATATTAATATCAAATATAGAAGCAAGGAAATATTAGTAGTCTTGAATGGAAGACCTACAATTATCTTCTAGGGAGAGATATATTAACCTAATCTTTGTCTAGAGGAACCTCCAATATCATTATTTATAGAGTTGATCAGTTAATGAATATATGTAAATGATAGTATGATGACAGAAAATGTCCCCATATTCTAGGAATACTTTTAAATATTTCTAGATAAGATACCAGGAGCTCCCCCAGAAAGAGATGTAGAGTTACCCATTGAACTCGTACCTAGATCTCATTCGATATCAAAGACCCTGTATAGGTTGGAAAATTTATAGTTAGAGGAATTATATAAGAAACTACAAGATATTTTGGAGAAGGGGTTTATCTAACTGAGTGTGTCTCCCTAGGGAGATCCAATTCTTTTTGTGAAGAAGAAATATAGATCAATACGGATATGCATTGATTATATAGAACTGAATGGGAGAACCGAAAAAAACCCTATTCCAGGAATTGATGACTTATTTGACCAACATTGTGTGGCTCAATTATTCTCCATGATTGATCTTATATTTGGTTATTATTAATTGAGGGTGAAGAAAGAAGATATTATAAAAAATGCCTTCCGATCAAGATATGGGTATTATGAGTTTTTCCATATGCCCTTTGGCTTAACTAATGCTCATGATATTTTTATGGATTAGATGAATAGAGTAATTAAGGAATACCTTGAAAACATTATGGTAGATTTTATTGATGATATTCTGATTTATTCCAAAATTCGGGATGAGTATGAGGATAATCTAAGGGTTGTTTTGCAAAATTGACAGCATGAGAGGATTTATGGAAATTTCATAAAATGTGAATTTTGGTCACAAAAAGTTTCTTTCTTGGGTGAAATTATAACCAATAAAGGAATCATAGTTGACCCTGCAAAGAAACATGTTATAGAGGAGTAGCTTCAGCCTACACAATAATTGACATTCATAGTTTCCATGGATTATCAGGATATTATATGAGGTTTGTGATAAACTATTCATGAAATTAAAATACCTTAACCAAGCTATGTAAAAAAGGGTTCATGTTCATCTAAAAAAGGAGTGTAATGAATGTTTCCAAGAGCTGAAGAAGAGATTGGTTACTGCACCCATGTAAACTCTACCCTCAAATAGATAAGGATTCATTATTTTTATCGATTCATCTCTGAATGTTCATGGGTGAGTTCATATGAAAAATGACAATGTTATTTCTTATGAGTTATGAAAATTGAAGAATCATGAGAATAAATATCCTACGCATGATCTAGATATTGATTCATTCATTTTTGATCTGAAGATATGGAGGAACTATCTCTATGGGGAAAAATATTATACATACACAGAACATCAAAATTTGAGTTTATTTTCTGATAAAATGAATTCAACAGGAGTTAGAGGAGATGGTTAGAACATCTTAAATAGTATTATTCCACAATTAATTATCATCCCAGAAGAGAAAAAAAGTTGATGATTCAATAAGTAGGAAATATCCAGTTGTCTTGTACATGATGTGGATTCAATGACATCCTTTGATACATGACCTAGTTAAGATGGAAATGAGAATTATAAGGGAAGGGACATCATCAAACCTATCACAAATTATTTCTCAACCATCATTACTAGAGAATATTAAGAAGGATTAGAAATAAGACCCTTTGTTATAGAAGAATTTTGAGTCCGTGAAGGATGGGATGTTTCCTAAGTTCAATATTGATCAAGAAGGTGTACTGAATTTTTTTACAAGACTATGTGTTCCATCTAGTCAATAAATAAAGATAGAGTTGATGGATGAAGCTCACAGATGTATTTTCTCTATACATCCTAAAGCAAGAAAATGTATAGGGACCTTCGTGGTCATTATTGGTGGGATAATATGAAAAGGGATATTGTTGAATACTCTATAAAGTGGCCGATATGCCAGAAAGTGAAGGCAGAGTGATAATATCCTGAAAGGGTATTATAACCGCTACTAATACTATCATGGAAGTGGGAAAATATCACTAAGGACTTTTTCACTGGTCTCCCAAGAACATTCAATGGAAACAATGTGATATGGGTTATAATGGAATGTCTCACCAAGACTGCACATTTTTTCTCAATTCAGGAAGATTTGACTCTTGATCAACTTGTTAATATTTATGTGAAGGAAGTTATAAGGCTACATGGAGTTCAACATTCTATCGTATCTGATCATGATCCAAGATTTACAAATAAATTTTGTAGAAGTATTCAACATGCTCTATGTACTGAATTGAATTTCAGTATGGCCTATCACCCCCAACTGATGTCCAATCTAAAAGGACTATTCAAAAACATGAGGGCATGCTGAGAACATGCTCAGTGGAATTTAAAGGTGGATGGGTCCAACATCTCTCATTATTTGAGTTATCTTACAATAATAGTTTCCACTAGATAATTAAAATAACACCCTATGAATCTCTATATGGTAAGCGATGTATAACTCCAACTTATTGGGATGAAGTTCATGAGAGAATGACTCTTGGGCCTGATCTTGTGTAAGAGAAGACAGAAAAGGTTCATGCCATCCAAAAACACGTTAAGGCTTCTTAGAGTCAGCAAAAGAGCTATGACAACAACTATCTAAGGGACTTGGATTTTGATGCTAGTGAAAAATTATTTCTTGGAATTTCACCTTGGAAGAGAGTCATGAGGTTTGGGATGAAATGGAAGCTCAACCGTAGTTTAATTTCCCCCTATGAAATCCTTGATCGTATAGGAGCAGTGGCCTATCTTCTTGAACTTCCACCAAATCTAGCACAATTTCATGATTTCTTCCACATATCACTCATGAAGAAGTACATACTCGACTCTTCACATGTACAAAATCCAGATGTGGTACAACTGGAATATGACATCTCTTGTGAGGAGCATTCTGTAGAGATCAAGGATCATAGATACACGGTTCTACACAATAATACTAACCACCCTGTTAAAGTCTTGTGGATAAACCAAAAATAAAAAGAAGACACATGGGACCTAGAGGAGTTTATGAGGTAGATGTAACCACACTGTTTCTCTTCTGAGGGTTTGATTTGAAATTTCATGGGTGAAATTTCTTAAGGGGGGAAGAATGTAATGACCTAAAATTTTGAATAATATTTTGTTTCCATAAAATTTATGTCTTACTAGGTCATAATAAAATATATAAGTATATATTAAATTTGACCATTGGTTTTTGATAGTTATATGACCATTGGTCAATATGAATGTTGAAAATAATAATAATTTTTAACATTATAATTATTATTTAAATTATAAATAATAATGGACAATTAGTGTAGAAGGAAGAGTCATTGGCCTCATCCAGTAGACTCGGCCCGTAAGAAGCCCATCTGTCAGAGCTAGGGGAGGAGGTAACATCACATGGCTTTACTATGGACCATTCTCATTCTGAGCTTCAACATGTTAAGCTTGAATGTATTCTCTATAGAGATAAGTTCAAGCTAATAGAAATCGCGACAAGGAAAATATAGTCTTAGCTGCCCCATGATTCTATCCCTTATGAATTGTAATGTGACCAGTGGAATAATAAACAAATTTAATAAAGTATAAATATTATTTTGGAATCTTTAATGGTAATGTGATATTATAGCATATGTAAATAACCGTTTCATAAATTATTAGTTAAGTATTAGTATGTTTTTAGGTAAATAATTATTTTATATAAAAATTAAATATCTCATAATTATAAAATTATTTTCATAAAATGGAGATCATTTATGAATTTATATTATATATATTAGGTTATGGTGAATTTATTTTATTTTTATAAAATGATTTGTTTTTCTGTGAATAGTATAAAATATAGTTTTGGAGATTTCAGTGTGTTTTATGACATCATAATGATGTAACATGTAATTTAAAATGTTGTTAGACTCATTTGGATTGATATATTATATGAGGTGTCCCATGAGGCCAAAACCATGGTCAAATACCATTGTAAAACCCTTGTTTTTCCAAATACCGCTAATGAGGTGTCCCTTGGAAATTAATAAAATATTCTCTAAATTTTTCTATATATACCAATCTATTCCCTCATTCCCTTCATTCCACATTCCACTTAAATGAATATATGATCTTTTACCTCCCAAGGTGTCCTCCCAAGGTTTCCTCAATCCCCTAAGTCCAAAACTTTGTGTTTTTGAGGAAACTCTTCAAGGTAATGGAACCATTCAACCTCCTATTTTAGTGAAGATTATTTGATGTTATGTCTTTTAATATCCATTTTCATATTTAGGAATATGTTATTATATATAACTTTTTATTTCAACTTTATTTAAAAATTATGAGATACCGTTTCCTCTCTCATCAACTAATTTTCTGAATTTTTAAGCAACGTAGTTAGGCTGGCAGATTTTCATAAAGGAATTCACAAAATCTTTCTTTTTTGTCAAATTATCTTTTATGTGGTCTGCCTTGAAAATTTACCTACCATGTTCTTATCTCCATGTTATTTTGTACTTATAATATATTATGACTCTCTTAGAAATGATTTACCTCTCTCCCCTCTCTTTTTAATGTTTTATATAACCATGCTACATAGCCATTATGCTGCAGAAATTTCATCTAGATATATCACTTTTTTTATCAATAAATTCATTTATTTTTCTTATAAGAATACCCAAACATATATCATTCCCATTGTTATTTATCATTACCTAAAATGATATATTTTTTTTGGAATTTTCATTCCTAAATACCTAATTCCCTTTCTGTGGGTTGTAAATGACATAATGATCACGTTTCTAATCACTTTTTAAAACATCATGTTTTTTATATAAAAAAATTTCTTTTATTAACTTTGGGTTATTAATGAAATGTTTGATTATGATCAATGTGGATCACATGTAAACAAAGAAATATTTAGGGTTCACCTTGATAGCGCTTCAATTCATTGGGTAAGGAAATTAATCTCTACACATTACATGTTTTATGATACCTTGGTGAATAACCTTCGTAATTTTTATGACACCATGGGGATGGACCTTGGTGATATGATTATGAAAGTCAAAATTAAATGTTTTAGTCAAACTTTAATGTTATATTCATGTTATTTTTATTATGATATTTCTCTTTATCATTCCTTTATTATATTCCACATGTTCTTATTGATATCTCTCAAGTTCACATGTGAACGGTTTCACTTATTTTCCTTACTCATCCTTCTATTCACCCTTTCCTTTGATGTATGTCCATAGGTTATGAGGTGATGTAATTGCAATTATAATTAAAATTTCATGAATCCTATCAAGTGGATTAAAATAATGTTATATGGTTTCATGTATTATGTACCTTTCTTTCCAATAAACTAAACTTTAAAGATCAACTATTTGTAAAATGTAATGAATGTAATGTAATAAGAAGGAGAGATTCCAAAGTTGGTATCAAAGGATAGATTAGTTATATTTGGAAATTATTCTATGAAAAATTTCGGAAGAATGCTATATATGGCTTTAAATATAGGAAAACATCCTTGTATTTTGGTGAAATATTAAGTAAGTCATTTCTGAAGAAATAGATATCTATATAGACACAAATAAGTGGACGTGTCTATGGAACCTATGCATCTAGAGGTAAAACCCAAAAAAATCTCTCTTAGATAGACTCGAACAAGAATTGGTGCAAGACAACTGGACTTGTTTCACTCTAGGTTTGAGACTCTCGGGGGATATTTTTTGTTATTCACAAGTTATTTATGAATCATTATAAAGTATTTATTGAAAAATGTAATTATTGAGAAATAATAATATATTTAATCATGGAGTTTTAAGACATAAAAATACTTTATAGTTTTAAGATTCATCAATAAAATAAACTTCTCACTAACGTTTTATTATTTTATATAGGGGCCGACAATTGGAGGAACCAATAAATGGTGACTACAATGGACCATGCACTAACATCCCTCTAATGGAATATGCAATGGAAACATTAATGAGAATGATGAACCAACTAACTCAAGATATGGGAAATTACTTGAATCATGTTGAGAGAACAATTTTACCATGAAGGGAACAAATTTACATTGACTCCTTTATGTGTCAATGACCACCAAAATTCAGTTGATTTACCAACCCATTGATTTACGAATATTGGATCATCTTTGTCGAAAAGATCTTTTTTGTGCTCCACTGTTCTGAACAAGAGAATGTCACCTTGGTGGTTTACCACTTTGAGGGAGAAGATGATCATTGGTGGGAAATATTAAATGAATGATTCCATGATTGGAGGTTGAATATATAAAGTTGTAAGAGTTTGTAAGGATCTTTTTCAACAATTTTTTCCCTTGTTTGATGAGAAAAAAAATGGAGAAGGAGTTTCTTGAGATAAAGCATAAGAAAAATAAATATGTTGGATGCTACAAATTGAAATTCATTATACACTCCCGTTACACCTCATTATTTTTCATGGATCCTAATGGGATGGTACAAAACTTCATTGGTGGACTAAGACCTCATCTGTAGAAGAAGATAACCATCTGAGACTAAGTTAGCTTTGAAGAAATCATAGAGAGTTCTATGAAAGTTGAACTGAAGATAGGTGAGATGAAATGGTCTAATAAATACAATGAATATAAGTGATCAGTTGAACCTATATTAGGGAGGATCTTTGACCGAGGAATAGGAGGAAAGAAAGTGAAATGTCTCATGTGTAATAAATGTGGGAAGAAGCATTCAAGGAACTTCCTGCTCAGGAGCATGAAGTGATACAAGTGTTGAAGAAATGGCCATATCGCATAGAATTATTGTAGGGGTTGAAGCCTCAAATTCCCAACACTAATGACAAAGGGAAGATGGTGTGGGCCCTAATTGAAATTAATTTCTTCAATTGTGGACATATGGGGAACTTTTCCAATCACTGTGCAAATTAAATTGCTATAGAGGGGAATCACTATTAGCCTCAACAAAGGCCATGGGAACAAGGTCGTGCTTTTACTATCACAAAATCTAATGTTGAAGCTCCAAATGTGTTAGGGGAAGGTAATATAGTAGTTCTCTCAAATGTAGAAAGTAATTTTTTTTATTTTAGTTCTAATTTTCCCTTATTTCCTCTATGTTTGAAGGGAATTTAGAATCAACCCACAAATTTCTAAAATTAGAGTTATTAGTCAATTATCCTGGTGGGATTATCCAAGCTTCATTTGAGTTTGGAAACTCTATTATTTAATTTAGTGAGAATAATATTATCGAAAATTTAGTATTCATTCCCATGATGTAATTTGACATTATATAAGGGATGTACTAGATCTCAAAGTAAAACACTAAGAACAAATATAGAAGTATGGAAATCTCAGTTGTCTTTAATGGAAAACCTATAGTTATATTCCTAGGAGAGATATCTCAACTAGATCTTTCTATAAAAGAAGCTCATATATTCTTCTTTATAGAGTTTATCAGTGAAGAAAAGAAGGAAATGATAGTATATTGATAAAAAATGTCCCCATCATCTAGGAATACACTGAGGTATTTCTAGAGGAGTTACCTAGACCTACCATAGAAAGAGAGGTAGAGTTCCCCATTGAACTCGTATTGGGATCTCATACGATATTGAAGTACCCATATAGGATGGAAAATGTGGAGATGGGGGAATTAATGAAGAAATCAAATGTTCTTTTGGAGAAGGGGTTTATCTGACCGAGTGTTTCTCCTTAAGGAGAAACTGTTATCTTTGTGAAGAAGAAGGATGAATCAATGCAGCTATGCATTGATAACAGAGAATTGAATGGGATCACAGTGAAGAAAAAAAACACCCTCTTCTAATAATTGATGTCTTATTTGACCAACATTGGGTGGCTCATTTCTTCTCCAAGATTGATCTTCAATCTTTTTTCATCAATTGAGGGTGAAGAAGGAAGATATTCATAAAATTTCTTTTCGATCAAGATATGGGCATTATGAGTTCGTGTTATGCACTTTTTGATGATTATTATTCTTCTATAATTATGGATTTGATGATTTGATACTTTAAGGAATACCGTCATTACTTTTTGGTAGTTTTTATTAATCATATTCTTATATATTCCAAAAGATTCAAGGAGTATGAGGATCATCTAAGGGTTGTTTTTCAAACATTATGGAAAGATATGATTTTTTGAAAGTTTAGAAAATGTAAATTTTGGTTACAACATGTTTTTTGTTGGGGAACAATGTAACCAATGAAGGAATCACAGTTGACCCTAAAAAGACAAAGGTCGTACGGGAGTGGACTCAGCCAACAATAATTACTCAGATTCATAGTTTCCTTGGATTAACATGATATTATAGGAGTTTTGGAAATAAAATCACAATGTTCTAATACAATAACCAATTTAACTGGAAAAGGGGTCATGTTCTTCTAGAAAAAGGAGTGTGAGGAATTTTTTCTAAGAGATGAAGAAGAGATTGGTTACTACATCAATTTTAACTCTACCCTAAAGAAGAGATGGATTCATTATATTTAGTGTTACGTCTATGAATGGGATTGGGTGTGTCCTACTGGAAATTGAAAAGGTGATTGCTTATGAATATTTATAGTTGATGTATCATGAGAAGAACTATCCTACACATGATCTGGAGTGGGCTGTGGGTCATTTTTTCTTTAATTATTTGATGAAACTATCTTTATGGGAAAAAATTGATATAAAAAAAGACAATAAAACTTTGAATTATATTTTCACCCAAAAGGAATTGATTTTGAGACAGATGATATGGTTGGAACATCTTAAGAACTATGATTGTTTAATTCATTATCATCCTAGAAGAGAAGAAAAAGTCACTGATAAATTAATTAGTAAAGAACCAATTGTTCTGTCCAAGAAAAGGATTCAAAGAGATCCTTTGATAAATGATTTAGTAATGAAAGACATGGGAATTATATGGGAAGGGACATCATCAACTCTATCCCAAATTATTTCTCAAACATCTTTACTAGGGAAGATAAAGGAGTATCAGAAAGAATATACTTTGTTATAGAAGAAGATTGAGGCTTTGAAGGATGGGATGTTTCTTGAGTTAATATTGATCAAGAAGGAGTAATGATATTTTGTACATGACTATGGGTTCCATATATTCCATAAATGATGAAGGGGTTGATGGATAAAGCTCATAGCTCTACTTTCTCTATACATCCTGAAAGCATGAAAATATAAAGGGACCTTCATGATCATTATTGGTGGGATAATATGAAAAGTGAAATTGATGACTACACTACAAGGTTCCTAGTTTTTAGCTAGTTAAAGAAGAGGGATAACTTCCTAAAGGGGTATTACAACCACTACTCATAAAATTATGGAAGTGGGGATATATCACTATGGAATTTGTCACTAGTCTCCCAAGAACATCCAAAGGAAACAATGTGACATGGGTTATAGTGGACCATATAACCATGAATTCCCATTTTATCTCTATTTCAGAAGATTTCTATCTTGATCAACATGTCAGCATTTACGTGAAGGATTTTGTAAGGCTGCATGGAGCTCTACTTTCTATTGTATCTGATCATGATCCAAGGTACACAACAAAATTCTAGAGTAATATTCATCATGATCTATGTACCAAATTGAATTTCAATAAGACCTATAAACCCCAAACTAATGTCAAATATGAAAGGAATACTCAAACACTCTAGGACATGCTGAGAACATGCTCAATAGAATTTAATGGTGGATGTGACCAACATCACCTATTAATTAATTTCTCATACAATAATAGTTTCCACTTGAGCATTAAAATGACACCATATGAAGACATATATAGGAATCTATATATAACTAATACTTTTTTGGATTAAAATTGCGAGAGAATGATTATCGGGCCTGATCTTGTGTAAGAGATGATAGAAATGGGTCATTCCATCCATCAACACATTAAGGATACTCATAGTCAAAAAAAGATCTATGCCAAAAACCATCGATGGGACATGGAGTTTGATGTTGGTGAACAATTATATGTTTGAATTTCACCTTGTAAGAGAGTCATGTGTTTTTGGAAGAAGTGGAAGCTCAACCCTAGGTCCATTAACCCCTATGGAATCCTTAATCGCATAGGAGTAGTGGCCTATTGAATTACACTTCCTCAAAATCCTGCACAACTTCATGATTTCTTCCATGTATCCCTCTTGAATAAGAACATACCTGATAGATCACATGTACTAAATCTAGAGGTTGTACAACTAGAACATTACATCTCTTATTAGAAACACCCAGTGGAGATATTGGATCATAGAGACAAGGTTCTACGCAACAGGACTACACATTTTTTGTAGTGTTGTGGATGAACCACAATTATGATGAAGACACATGAGAACTAGGGGAGTCTATGAGGTAGAAGTACCCACACCTTTAATATTTTGAGGGAAGAAGTTGAAATTTTGGGGATAAAATTTCTAAAGTGGGGAAGAATGTAATGACTGGAACTTTTGAATAATATTTTGTTTCTTCAAAATTTATGTCTTACTATATCATTATGAAAACATTAAGTATAAATGAAATGTGAAATCTGTGGTTTTAATATTATATGACCATTGGTCAATATGACTATTGGAAATAATAATAAATTTTAATGTTAAAATTGTTGTGTAAAATATTAATAATAATGGATAATTAATGCAGAAAGATTATTCTATGGCCTCATCCAGTAGACTCAGGCCATAGAAGTCCATCTGTCAGAGTTTGGGAATGAGGTAGCATCACTAGGTATTTCTCTAGACCAAGGCCAAGCCTAGAATCAACATTTTAAGTTTGAACTTATCTCTTTTGTGAGAAGTACAAGCTGATATAAATCACCACTCGAGAAATGTTGTCTGAGCCACCCTAAGATTCTATCACCACTACACACCTTACACTTAGGTCATATTATAGTGTGATACAGGGATATATAATGAGGTCTTAGTTACATTGTGTAATACATTTTGAAATAATAAAATTATTATTTCTTATTATGGTAATTTTATTTGAATTTATAATGTCAAAATGAAGATAGGATGAATTTTTAGAATTTTCTTATTATCGGTGAATATTGAAAAAAAAAAGAGATTATTTTAAAATATTTTATATACTTTAAATAATTAATTATAGGAAATGATTTTAGAAAAATATACATATATTGTTGTGATCGGTAAGAAATTTAGAGTATGATAAGAGTAACTTAATTTTTGGTGAATATTAAATTATTAATATTAATATTACCTTTATGAATAGTAATCAGACCACGGGAATAGTAATCTCACTTAATAAAGTAGAAATATAATTTTGGCATCTTGACTGGTAATGTGATATAACCACATAAATAAATAACTATTTTAGAAACTATTAGCTATGTATTAGTATTTTTGAGTTTATAGTTATATTACTTATGAATTAAATATCTCATATTTAGAAAATTATTTTCATAAAATGGATTTCATTTTTGATTGAGGAACATCGATATTAGGTTAGGGTGAATTTATGAGAGTTTTATAAAATGTTTTGTTTTTCGGTCAATAGTAAAAAGTACAATTTTTGAGTTTTCGGTGTGTTTTATGACATCATAATGATGTAATATGTAATTTAAAATCTTTATAGACTAATTTGGTTTAAAATATCATATTAGTTGCCAAAATTGGCCAAACAAATGGGAAAATACCAGGGGAAAGCCCATGGTTTTCCAAATACTACTAATGAGGTGTCCCTTGGAAATTAATTAATTATTCCCTCAATTTTACTATAAATACCAACCTATTACTTCATTCAATTCATTCCAAATTCATAATAAATGAATCTATGGTCTTTTACCTCCCATTTTATCCTCATAAGGGTACCTAAATCCCCCTATGGTTCCAACATTTTGAGTTTCTGAAGTTTCTCTTCAATGTAGGGGGATATTTTACCCTCCTCTTTTAGTCAAGACTTATTTTATGTTATGTATTTTAATTTCCATTTTCTTATGTTTGGGTATATTATTATGTATCCTTATTACTGTAAATTTTATTTCCAAATTATGAGAGACCATTTCCACTCACATCAAATGACTTTCTAAATTTTTAACCGACGTCGATACGCTGCCAAATTTTCATAAGGGAATTCACAACTTCACTTTTTTTCTTTCCAATCATCTTTTATGTGTTATGCCTTGATAAATTCCATAACATGTTCATGTCTACATGTTATTATATCCTTATATTGTATTATGACACAATTATGAATGTGTCCCATCTTTCACCTCTCTTTTTAATGTTTTCTGAAACCATGTTGCATAGCCGTTATGCTGCAGAAATTTCATCTCAAAATCTATCTATTTTTATCAAGAAATTATTTTATTTTTCTTATATGAATATCCAATACTCTTTAATTTATAGTGTTATTTATCATGAAATAAAATTTATTTAATTTATTTTTTAATTTTCATACAAAATCCCTCATTACCTTTCTATGGGTAATAAATGACATAATTATCATGTTTTTTTAGCACTTTTTAAAAAGTCAGGATTTTGATATAAAAACAATTTATTTTATTCACTTTGGGTTATTTATGAAATACCGTATTCTGATATATGTGGATAACATTAAAATAATTACATATTAATTGTGCGCCCTGATATCACTCTAATGCATTGGGTAAAGGAATCAATCTCAAGAGATGACAAGTTTTATTATACCTTAGTGAATTACATTGGTAATTTTTATAAATCCTTGGGGATGAACCTTGGGGATATTATTATAAATTTCTAAATTAAATGTTTCGGTCACATTT
Organism: Viscum album; assembly: GCA_963277665.1. Lineage (NCBI taxonomy): Eukaryota > Viridiplantae > Streptophyta > Magnoliopsida > Santalales > Viscaceae > Viscum > Viscum album. The sequence goes on along the minus strand of OY728121.1, from coordinate 1,671,058,257 downwards.
TCATGTTATAATTATTATGATATGCCTCTTTATCATTCCTTTAAGATATTCCCCCATGTTCTTGTTGATATCACTCTGGTTCACATGTAAACTGTTTCACTTGTTTTCCTTACTAGACATTATACTCACCCATTAATTTGATGTATGTTCCCAACATATGAGATTTAGTAATTTTACTTATGATGAACATTTCAAGAATCCATTCAAGAGTATTAAAATAATGTCATATGTTTTCATTTATTGTGTACCTTTTTTCCAAGACACTAAACTTTAAAATTCCTCTATTTATAAAATATAATGATATTTTTTGTTATAAGAAGGAGGGATAACATAGCTTATTAATGGATAAACTATCCATGTTATGGGTTATGGGTTGTAACTTCCTTCTCACAATTACCACTCACATAACCATGAAATATCTCTCACCCACAAAGAATAATCTTACCCCATCAATTTGAATGAATTTGAATCATCTTTGATGGTAATTGATTGAGGATACAATCACGATCAACCATTCCATAAACAAGATGATGTTATAAGGCCTCATCATCATTACCAAGAGGACCCACAAGAAAGTGTCTCCACGAAGATATAAATCACTCTACTATAAGAAAATTGATATTTTAGAAGCATTCCATGAAGAATCATCAAGACAAATTTTATAGGATAAATACTCAAACAAGAGCTCCTGCTCTCACATAAGACATAAGGAGATGAAGTATTGTCCTGAACCTATTTCTAACAGTAACTATGAAAGAGTATAATAAACAAATATTTTACTTATATTCATCTGGTGTGCAACCTGGTCATAATTATCCATATCGAACAACACCTTGGGGCCCCACCCATCATATCCCCAAGCATGGCATGGGCTATTGGGTGGTGGTGGTGGGAGTGGCATGTAATGTCATCCCACACCAGTAGATCCTCTGTGTAGATCTATACCTTATCCTCTTCCCATACCACCTCCATTGGGGACACCCTATCCTCTCCTGGGAGATCACTGATCATGACACAACCTCTATCATGATAGTCCACCAACTACCTGCTTACCCTTCTCAACACATCATCTTGAGTAATCGTGTTCCATGTGACCTCATCCATCACAAGAATAACATCACTCTTCTATAAGAACACTTTGTCATATAAAAGGAACTTATGCCATATGACCATGTGCCTATGTCCAACCATGAGAAGGTATCCTATGCTAGGACACTACTGACTGGTGTCTACTAGCTACTGTAGATTACTCAACCCCATGAAACCATCTTAAAACTCTATATTCTTGGAGCCCCTTAAATAAAAATATCTCCATCATCAGAACCCTCTCTAACACACCAACATAGGTGGAAATATATAAGGGGGTCACATTAGCACATATATATCAATATATACCACACTCAGAGTTAGGATCATGAATGCAACCATCCCGCACCATGTCGTTGGTGTACCATATATGGGCAGTAAACATTGTATCATACTCCAAAACTGTCATACCACCCAACGACTTCTCTATAAGCTCCCAATTCCAAATTGAGTGAAATAATGGGGTGGGGGTAGGGGTAATATTCCTCATAAAAAAACTTCTGGAATATAGACCATGTGAGTGTTGACTCATCAAGAATATGCGTGACTAGGCTCCACCATCTCTTAAATACTCTATGGAAAAGTCACATTTCTAGTGAAAATATCTGATAATTCATGATCGTCTTGAGACTGAAGACTTGGATCACCAAATCAATCCAATCCATTGATTCCTAGGGATCTGTATCACCATAGAAATTCAGCGACATCTAGAATAAGAAATCATGGAGTTCTCTTGGCTTGTGTGCATCCTCAACCTGTTATGCTAGTACAATCTATTAATTGAAAAGTTTGGGTGCCAAACACTACCTTTTTAGAGGAAAGAACTCTTGAGATGGACCTCGAAAATAGCCCTCATCTCCCATAAATTAATATTCATGATCATGAATTGGTAAAAATGATGGATGTCTTCGTAGAAGCATCTTAAAACTAATCAAGATAAACCATAGACAAATGATTATATATATATATATATGTGGGATGATGACTCATGAAGTATAGTCAAAGGACTCAATCCTATATGATTCATGTACCACTATTCCTTATAACAAATGTATTAGTATTTCAAGTTGACAAGATGGTAATCAATGTCCTAGTGTATGGATATATCAACCATAATACAAAAAATGGTTTCCCTGGCCCGAAATCCTCACTCAGGACACATTGAAACCATGGCCCTAAGTCTCAAAAAATCCTCATAAGGTGATAAATCAAAAAACGAAACTATGGAATAGACTTTATTTGATACAACTTTCCGATGACCCAACCCCCTATGACCTACCTCGTCGGTTGAAGGATGAACCTACACAACACCAGTATCGCCTCCCATAAGCTAGGGGCTGGTGACATGCACCAAGAAGGAATTACTAAAATGATACGCCTCTTCCAAATCTATTAGTATGCACATACCCAACAATCTATATAAAGAACTATTGGGGAATAAAATTAAAATACAATAACATGTTGAGTATAAAAAACTCATGTAATAACCTCTAGGGAATACAATAGAGTATGATATTAAAATATGAAATATAAAGGGAAAAAAATACATTCCCATACAAAACGTTTATACCCACATGAAAAAACTAAAAATAGTGAAAGATGAGAGAGATCGAATCCTAATCTATAAGATCCAAATACCATATGCATTCAATGCACTAAAGTATCCCTAATATCCACCTATTTCTTTGCCGATCTTCTGGTTATCTTCATAAGACATTACATGTGTGAGAAAATCCCATACATAGGTGAGTATAAACATACCCTATAGGATTCCCTGGAAACCCAAAGAATGATATTGAGAGAGATATATATGATAATTTTCTACTCAACCCAAAATAGAAACCCATCATATATATAAATATGATCATAAATGAAACCCTTATGAGAGAGAAAGGGTAACGCTATCTCACAACCCAACCCATGTTGATTAATCATCCATTAGCTCTAAATATAGTTTATCATTGATTACCATTATCATATGTATCCTTTATTGAAATAATGTGAAGGAACTATACCTCACCACAATCATGATTAATATATGGGGAAAAATCATTAAGTTGATCCACACCTTATAATGATAAGGGGTTTCCACTAAATAGATAGACAGAGAATCCAAGACCTTTTGCATTAAGGAGGTGCCACTCATTAAATAGATAGATCACCTTACCTAGTGTGTTAGGGGGTGCCAATCAGAAGGTAGATGACCCATGCCCTGGTGCGTCTGGGGGTGCCACTCATGAGATAAAGGATGAACTCCTAAGTGCGTTATAGGGGTACTAATCCTAAGGAAGAGGACCCACACCCTAGTGAATCAAGGGGTTCCATTTGGAAGGTAGAGGAGTCACACCACTATGTGTTAGGGGGTACCACTAAAATGTTTAATGAACCACGCCCTAGTGAATCATGAGGGTTCCACATAGATGATATAAGGCCCATTCCTTAGTGAGTCATGGGGTGCCACTCTGATGGTAGAGGACTCACACCCTTGTGTGTCGGGGGGGGGGGGGGGGGTGGGGGGTTCGAACCCCGATTTCTCAATGATGATCCTACCTAATTAGTACCACTATTAGGCATCACTTAATGAAGTATATTTCTCAAAAGAATCCACATCACTTCTTGAAAGACACTTTGAAGGATGCCATCATGTTTTCTGTAGAAAATACTTAGGATAAGTTATTTACTAGCCAACATACAAGTCCAGATGTTGGATGTATGTGAGATGGAATTTCTTAATAGGCGCACACAATGTGTGTGGGGGATACAAGCCATGTGGTCCTACTAAAATACCTAGATGTGTTTCTAATGGTCACGGATCAGAGGCCAAGCCACTATACAGGACATGTAAGGGAACCACACTATGTGGCTCATCCACATGGGACCTATCCGTGTCTATGTTCAATGGGACATTCCCATGTACTCAGACATGTACCTAGTCATTAAAAGGTATCAGCCCATGCCCATGTACTCTTAAATTATATGGTGGGACTTCTAGTATGAGGTTCTGGGTGTGTGTTGTGGTACATGGTTTGGCTACCCAGGGAGGGATAGATAGTTTATGGCTCATCCACATGGCATTTGATGATTAATTTTTCCCAAGACCAAGTTACCAATAATGGGTGGGGATACATGAAATGTGTTATTCAACTAAATTATGTGTAGTAAGATCAATGGAGATTTACTCTAGACATCATTTCATATCCCTTAGTGGCCAGAAATCCAATTCAGATTTCCCATGTTGGTTTGTTGCACACCCCACACACCTCCAATCACCCATAGTCATATCAAATCCCATATCCATATAAAACATCACCCATATCCTATAATGAAGCTCAGTTAGTTTTAAAATCACTTTATTGATCATTGATCACACACACTCCATGAATATAGGGGTTCAATCACACTTAAACCCACCTTGAAAATGTTGATCAATGATCTCATACAATAACAATAAAGCATATGATGATAAATGATAGAAAATACCAATAATAAAGGGTCATAACACACATTATTCAAGTGTTCTCATACAAAAATTTCAAAATGGGGATTCTAAGGTGATATAACATTATAGGAAGAATAAATTAAATAATGCAATTTAATTCATTAATGGGATCCTACATTGGGAGGGAAATAATAGATTTAAAGCATATAAACAAATATCCAATACCAAACATTTAATATATGTAAGAAATAAAAAAAACGAACCTAACTCAATTATGGATCCATTACTGGTATAAAAATGAATTCTCTATTGATGAGGATGATCCACTCGGTCTGTTTCTAATCGATACTCCTTTATTTGACACTGATTGTTATCTGTCATTGATTATCAAATGAATTTCATCAGAGTGGTTCTCAATAATCCATGGATTTACACAACTAATCCTATATAACTATTTGAATAAATTATTTAAAGGTTATTTAATTATTGAATTTAATTAAACAAGTAAATAAATAAATAAATTATTTTTAATTAATCACAACTCAAAGGCTTCTTCAACTGGATACCCAACATCGTCAAACATGAGGCCACACCCTGGGTGAATTACATATTCCATTTTCAACTGTGGTATAATATTTCTGATTCTTGACTCTATTTAAGTGGTATATAATTACTTTTAAATAATGATGTGATCATTATATTAATATATTTAATATTTTTAAAATACCAATTCCAAGTTCACCAAGATTCATAATATCTCATTGTCATAGATCCCAACTCAAAAAAATTTCCTTTATAAATTTCAAAGTTGTACAAGGAAATAATGTGTCTCTATAGTTTTCATTTGTCACCTCGATTATATTTTGAGAAGAAAAATTATTAAGAATATAGATATGAGATGATTAAAATCATGCATGTATAGAAATATTCTTTGAATGATATCGTTTTATGGTTTTTTTGACATACTAATATATGAAAAAGGATCAAAGTGAACTGGTTGTGAAAAAATTATAATTAAATGAAGATGCACATGATCCCACTAGTTTTGAGGCTAACCATTCCCCTAAACTGCCTAACATACCTAAGGTAATACTTATTTTAATTACTCTTTCACTTAAATTTGAATCAATAATATTATGATAATATTAAATTACAAACATTATATAGGGTGATGTTATATGTGATTTATATCTGTCAACTCCAACAAATCACCTTGTTTTTTGGGGTACACTATACAATATCCTAGGAGACATGATACACAATAAGAAACTCACAAAAGATCACATTAGAGTGGATATTGTAGTATCTCAGGAGATGATCACTATCTCTAATATTCTATATAATGATATTAATGTTATTGTGTTTAATAATGACATTGAAAATTTTGTAGATGTTCATATAATCTTATAATGATATATGGGGAATGTAATTTTTTTCAAATAATAAACCCTAAAAATTGGTGAAAAAATGGTTAAAATGAGGTATGAAATTATAGATGGATTAAACAATGGGGAAATAGAAGGTTAGATCATATCAAATCAATGAATTAACAATGAAATCAAAATAACCTCCCGAGAGTACCTCCACTCCGCCATTTCCATTATTTAATATATTAACATTACAAGTTCATGAAAATAAATTACTAAAAAATGGAAATATTTCCTACATTGAAATTTATGAATTGTTATATCATGTTTTCATTACAAACACTGTTTTTCTAGATAGTATAAATGAGATTATTAATTTTGATTGGTTGCGAGTCTTAGTAGTGAGAACATATATAATGTACATTTTCATAATCCTTCTATCCAAAAATGCATTCTATGTTAATTAATGTTAATAAATATTCAAATATTCTATAGGGGTATATATTAATACTATATAAAGGTAGAACCTTGTGAAGAATGATTTTGACTAACTATTTTCTTTATCATTTAAATGGAAAATGGTTCTTTAGAATTTGAAGAAATTAAAAAGCAAAATAATTTATTAAGTGAGGAATTTGAGAAGAAAATAATAGAAAAGTTACTCTTCATGATTCTTCAATGAAGGGGTAAAACTCTATAATCTAATAATAAAATATATATTTTTCCTTTTCCATTACTATTTTTTTTGTTTTTAGGACTGAATGAAAATATATTTTTTATTATAGAAACAATTTTGAGGAAAAAGTGAGAAACCAATAGTTCAAGAACTAAAATAAATAACTGACCCATTAATGGAAGACTTAGGACTATTATATTGGATCTCTCTATATAGATTACAAGATATAGTGATAACCTGTGAATTATGATCTTCCAACAAAAGTTCTTCAAAGTGATACGCAAACATGTCCCATGATTGTGTGCACTCCTCCTGACTAAGCTTCCCATCATTGAATCTCGTGATCAAAATAATTTTTTTTTCAATATAGTTACTCTTATCCTCATTGGTGACAACCATTAATGTCTTTCCCATCATCATATTAGCTTCTTCTTCCATATAATTGATCATCAGAACAATTTCAACCATTTCCTCTCCAAAGTGCACAAGCAGATCCAAATATGTATCGATCAATGCACTAGTCTCCCACTGCTGGCCAGTGGAACCCTTGAGAGGGAGGAGAGGATCAATGTGCTTCATCTTTAATTTTTTTTTCGTAACATGGATAGTATCCCTTAGTAGTGTAAAATAGGAATAATACTTTCTCTGTTTTTGAATTCCCCTCCCACTAATGCTTTTTGTCGGTATTGAAGGCTGATCACCCTGAATGTGATCATCTATATCGCCTGATAAGTGCATATAATCCTTATCACTAAATTTAGTCCCAAGGGACCCTTGTTCATGTGAGGGCTGAAAAAGATCGATTTCAACCTCCTTGAAAAGATTTTCGTTTGAAAAATCTTCAAATCGATTACCTAGCACAATTGAAGCCACATCCTTACTTGGATCACTCCAAAAAACCCACTATAGTACCTTATAACAAAAATAATACCCCACCCTTGGTGACATTGGTTCTAAACCATTGGACGTACCATCCCTTGAGTATAATGAATCGATATAAAAAATCATCCGTTGGTGGTTTGGAGCCACCTATATCCCCCATTTTTGAATCCACAACATTGAGACCACAACCGGGTCTCTCTTCCTCCACAAACTCACCCTCTAACCCCAATAGAGTAGGTATAGGAGGCTGATGTCTATCCATGTCTTCCCTCAATCATATGAAGATATCTATCACTAGTGGGTTCACTTATCGTGCTCCACATTTCACCTCTATTGCTGATTTAATCTCATTATCAATGCCCACCAGTTTCATTCCAGAAGAGCTTCCCACAACAAGAGCCTCCAGTACCTTACCACTATATGCACCCATCCTCTTAGTGATACTCTTAGATACCCATTGATAGGTTTCCTTCGTAGGGACCATCTACTTATAGAAAAAATATAAATCAGACCATGATTCATAGAACACCTTCTATGTTCACTAAAACCATTCCCCAACTGAGATCCAAACATAATCAAAAGGTACTTTGGACACAACCACTACCACACAGACCAACTGGTTAATAGTATGATACAAAGCTTCACTACGACTATCTGAAAAAAGGTATGTACCAACATGGTTCCCAAATATATGAATAACCAAGGTATTTTGAAATGGTAAAGGAAGATAAGGAAAAATCACCCATATCACCACTATTAGGGAATCATACTTTATATGGAAGTTATATGTCCATCAAAAGAGGTAGAACCTAGGTCCTTTGATTCTATAAGGTGCAATGGACCATGATTTAATTAAATATTCCACTGATGAAAATTGTATCATAATATTTCGACTATCACTGAAACCTGTCTTCTCCCTCTCATCAAAATCCCATGTCCTGAATACATACCTATCAAACGAATCCACCGAGGGATGTCGCTTCTTGAACCAAGAAATCAGTATACGTTTTTGAAGAAACAAGGGTTCGTTTAAATCTAAGAATGATAAAGGGAGGTTAGGGAACCCATCAAACCGATCAGGGACTTTCAGATATAGAAAATCATGAGGAAAAGGGGAAACATATCAAGGTTAGAAAATGCTAAATCAAGGTTTGAAGTCGGTGACTGAACATGATATGATTATGAATTTTTTAAAATGGAAAAATATTTTGGTATATATAATAATATTTAAATATAATTTTTTTTGAAAATAATTTTATTTTTTTGTTCAATATTTATGAATTTTATATAGAAAAATAACATAAAAATTTATGGATATTTCACATGAAAATTTATGAATGATATCATATATCTTCAAAATAATAACATCTGTGAATAGGTAATTTCCAAAGGCAATTTATATATCATTGAAAATATTTTTTAATATTTGGTTTTTCTATATTTTATCTGTACTGACATGATTGAGAAATATCAACATACAAAAAATTAGAATTGAATTTGTTTAGAGATGAGTGGAAAGAGTACATGGTGTCATAATGTTTTTCGCCATCAGGTTGAGGTGATTAACTATTATTATTTGGATGATATACACGATATAACCTTAGAGATGATTTTAGGATGTGAAATATTTGTATAATAATTCTTATATATTATTTTAACATGTTCCTCAAGGAGAAGTATAATGGAGGGTTACACTCTAGGGATTCTAGAATAGTTAGCAACATATATGAAGTTGATTTTTCTCATAAGATATTGGACATTAAGTCTGCAACTGAGAGAATGGTGATAGGGAAATGGGTCAAGAATTTCTAAAAACACCTTTAAATGGTGATTTCATTCAAATATTTTATTTAACTTTCACATCATTTTATTTACTACATTTTAGAAAATTATCTTATAATTTTATCTGATACATATATAGTTAATTCCCATAGAGATAAATCTTGATGAAGAGCATTAAATGGTATCAAAATTTTTGTATTAATGTTTTAAAATGTTGGTTCTCTTGAGTTTTATTAAATCATTGGTGACAGTTTATTATCAGTGGGGATGTGAGAATATTCAATAGAACATTTTTTTGAGAATAATAAGATATGGTGTGACATTTAAGAATCAACCATACATTAATCTGTTACAGGGTATACCCAGTATGACATGAAGTGTATGTTTTTAGATTAAAATGCACATTTTACTTCTAAACACACATCAAATAATCAAAATCGATAAAATCAATTTATATTAATTTTATACTTTTGTAAAATGATCTATATGTCATTTGTTCATGTAGGAATCAACCATAGTTCAAATAGATACAAAATATTCCAAGAATGACTCAATGTGTTAGTATTTAGTTTAAAATTCACATTTTAGTTCAAAACACACTTGACAAATTAAAAACCTATAAAACACATTCAATTTTTTTTATAATTAAATAAAATGATCAATCAATCGTTTTTGACAAGTACGAATCAATAACACCTTAATCCGATATATGGTGTGACTAGTATGGCTTGAAATTAGTGTGTTCAATTTAAATGTGACATTTTAGTTCAAAACATAGGTCACATTCTCAAATATACGAAAATTTATTCATATTGGATTGATAATTTAGTAAAAAAATATATATGTCATTTTTTATATGAAGGAATTAACCTCACATCATTCCAAAACATGATGTGGCCCGTTTTAATAAAAGTGTTTATTTATATTATAGAAGGCATTTAGGTTTAAAACACATATCACATATCCAAAACTGAGCAAACAATGTTGAATTTTTTTAAAAAAATGGGAAAAAAATAATTCATTTTTTATGTGATGTAATTGACCACATGTTAATATGAAAAATGGTGTGGTAAGTATGACTCAAAGTGTCTGTTTTCAATATAAAAGATTCATTTTAGTTTAAAATGCACCACCCAACCGAAACATGGAAAAAAATCTACTATTATTTTTAAATATTTGTAGAATGATCCATAAATCATTTTTGATATATAGTAATCAACTGTATGTTAGTCTGATAGATGATGTGTCATGTAAGACTCTTTGTGTGTTTTTTCAATATATAAGTGTCATATTTGTTTAAAATTCATTCCACATAGACAATACACATCAAATGAGATCATATTGTTGTCAAAAATTATGAAAATGATCTATAATAAATTCTTTATTTGTATAAACTAAACCCACTTTAATCTAACACATGATGTGGTTAGTATGAAATAATTTTCATGATTTCAAAATAAAAGATCCATTTTAGTCTAAAACACCCATCACATATCCAAAACTAAGAAAATGATATCTTATTTTTTTTCAAACATTATTAAAATTATCCATAATTCATTTGTGACTTCTATAAATTGACCACACATAAATATAACATTGGATGTAGAAATTATGAATGAAAGTTCATTTTTTCAATATAGAATTACCATTTTAGTTTAAAACAAGAAACACTAGTCAAAATAAATAAAAAGAGATCAAATTGTTTTCAAACATTAGGAAAATTATCAATACTTAATTTTTGACTATAGGAATCAACCACATCTAAATCCAAAACATTATGTTAATAGTTTTACTCAAATTGAATGATTTCAATATAAATGTTTCATTTTATTTTAAAATTTATATCTAGCCAAAACTAAGATAATGATTTCATATTGTTTTCAAACATTACAAAAATGATCCATAATATATTTTTTATATTTAGGAATAGACCACATGTCAATATGAAACATGTTATTGTTGGAATGAATCAAAGTAATTGTTTTCAATTTAAAATATCCATTATAGTTTAAAATGCGCATCAAATAAACAAAATAGAGAAAAAAAGATGACATATTTCTAAAAAATTGGAAAATTAACAATAAATAATGTTTTATATATAGGAATTGAACTCACATCAATACAATACACAGTGGGTATAAATAACAATCCATTTATTCACATTAATACATGGTAAATTATATAATATTACAGTCCACAAAAAAAAAATATAAGTCTAGTTTCTTTTGAAATTAGGTATATCACATGAAAACATAAAACATAGAATACATCATTTTTATTGTTGTTTTTTAGCAAGATCAAAATATCCCATCGAACATAAAATTGAATGGTATAACCTATGGATATACATAAGAAAGGGGTGAGTTATGAATCCCAGTAAGGGAATACTAAATATCATAAAATGAAGAATATAATACATGTTAGACAATAAGAATATCAATGGAGAATAAAGGAACATGAATAATAGAGAATGATATAACATGATAGTCATAACATGGGAAATGTGTCAACACCATAAAACACTAAATCATAATCATAGGTTAAGGGTAACTACCCTGAAATAATAATAGAAAAAGTATGATAATGGAATTAGGTTCATTACCTATCCTAACATGACATATAATGATACTAATCATCACCCAATGCATTGAAGTGGTATATAATTCTTGGTTCACCATTCACTATCATTTCATTCTCATGCATAATTGTTCCACATAGATCATACAACATAGAATCATTCACCATTAAACCATATTCAATGATAAGGGTGTGTGGGATACATACATGTAAGTCCCCTGTCGAATAAGAAATTGTGTATAAAGGTGAACACCCTTCATGGAAAATAGATATGGTATTAACTACAAAATATCAATGGAATGGAAAATCATGGTGAAAATTTTTCTGCATAAAGCATAACAAAATAATTCATAAAATGGGTTTATGAGAGAGAATGATGTATGAAAAAATTTGGAAATAAAATGGGTAGTAATAGGGACATGGAAGTATATATTAAAACATTAGGAATTGGAAAAAGGAGGCTTATCATAATAAATAAATATGGAAAATGATGAGAAATAAAAGAACCCATACATGGAGATTATGACACCAAAAGCTTGAAAGTTAAATCATGAGAGATTGGGGGAACCTTGTGAAGATTCTAGAGATGGGAGGGTAGATTAATGATGTTATATAGGTATTTTTAGGGAAGGTAAGGGGGATATTCAGTGGGTTTACAAAGGAAAAGAGTTTTGAATTATTTAATATTTCACAAACATAAGTTTTAGACTCTATATAATAAAATAACCAAAAAATTAACATTTACATGGTTTTTATCATGGTTTCTTCGAAGTGGAATTGTTTTTAATTATTTTATTAGGAAAATGGTCGAGTATATTTAAATAATCCCCTTTCTTATTTGTAGTTTAGTCATACTATTAATGAATTGAATTGAAAATATTAAAATATATTATATGTTTTGGAATATTTACAAAGGCTTTATAATATTAATAAAATAATATCAAAATATCATTATTGTAAGTGAAAAACATATATTTGGTCGAGGAGACCCATTATTGTATTTGTTACATAATTTTTGGGTAATTTTGTTTTTATAATACACACCTTATATTTATACGGTATTTAATTTTTTCCTAAACAATTAACAATCATAGAAAATTATGAAAAATTCATCATTGGATAATTTCTAAGTTTTTATTTAATAAAATATATTCATTTTATCAAAAAAATTTATATATATATGTATTCTCACTTTTAAAATAATAATCGACATTTATTGAGAAATGATGTGTTTTTGACAACAATAGTTTTTGAACCCATATAAAAATCACATTTGACATCATAAAACATTATATGATCATTTATATTTATTAATAATATTTATTTAAAATATTATTTAATTAAATAATACATTGATTGATCAAAATAATTTCATTAATTGAATTGGTATATTACCCAAAAATATTATTCATGATTTTTTAGTATAAAAAAATCCATTACAATGCGATAAAAATATATTCATTATTATATAAAAAATATTGTACATAATAAATTTTCTATGGTATTAAAACACATAACTTTAATAAAGAAGCATAAAATCAAGGATTAAGGTGCGTAACAATGAGATTTTCTCAAGGTGGTTTGACAAACATAGTTTGGGTCGTGATCTAGATGAGCTTGAAGTTCTACCATAAACAGTTTCCCTCATGATTACATTATTGGATCTCATCTTGGGATTGGTCAAGGGAAAATACCATAGATTCAATCTCCCTTGTAATCTCCAATTAATTGGGTTCATTGGGTAAAATTCTACTTTTTGAGGCCATTTTTAACTTTTTCTATGTCAATTGGATTTTTTAAAACCCTAAGCATAAACTAATCATAAGATCACTCTTTAATGACTATATTAAAAATGGTATTGAAACATAAATATCTTTAAAATCCTATAGGATAATACCAAATAAGTGGATGTCTTTTTTATAACCATATTACACGAAAATACATTTAATGAAATTATAAGGGGTATTTTATTTATAATAGTTTGAGTCATTACAATAATTTACCCTTTAAAAATTTCTCCCTTGAAATTTTCATTCCAATGCTAAAACAAATGAGGGTAATTCTCTTTAATCACTTCCTCTAATTACCACATCACTTTTTCATAATTTTGGTTTCTCCATAGTAATATGGACAGGTGCATTACCTAATTTCGTAGAACGTTGTCTCTAAGATCTATGATTTTCATCGGCTTCTTCTCATATGAGAGATCATTCTACTAAGGTATCACCTCTGGATTGAGTACATGTGAGGGGTCTAGTATGTACTTACTTAATAGGGATACATACATCATGTAGTTAAGATAGTTTTGGTGGGAGTGCTAGTTGATATGCCACTTCTCTAATGCAATCAAGGATCTCAAAAGGACAGATGTTTCTTGAAATATGATTTCCATTATTCCAAAATATCATCACTTTATACCATATAGATATGCATAGTAATAACATGTATCCAACATAAAAATCTATGTCTTTTTGATGATTGTAATCATAACTCTTCTATCTACTCTTAGCATCCTTAATGTGCTGGTGAATTATCTTAACCTTTTCAACCATTTCCTTGACCATTTCAGGACCAAGCAGTTTTCATTCCACAACTTCATCCAAACATGATCGTGTTCTACAACACTTCCCATAAAGGGATTCATAGGGATCCATTTGTATTCTCTAGTGTAAACTGTTGTTTTATGAGAATAGGACCAGAGGAAGATGTTGATCACATCCTCCATTGAAGTCAATTGAGAATTCTCTCAATATTTCATAAAGTGTTTGGATAGTTCTATTAGATTAGACATATATTTATGGAAGATATGTCATACTAAATTGTATCTTAGTATTAGAGAATGTTGTAGACTATTCAAGAACTTTTTTGTGAATATTTGATCTCGATCACCTACAATGGATAGTGGTACTCAATGCATCCTCACCCATTCCCTAATGTGTATTTGTGCATGTTGATCCAGTGAGAAATCCTATCAAATCACAATGAAATGTGTAGTATTTTTAAGATGATCCACCACAACCCATATAACATTATTCTATTTATATGACTTTGGTATACCAGTGAAAATGTCCATGGTGATTTTTTCCCAATTCCATGTAGGTATGGGTAAGGGTTGCACAATCCGCTTGGATTTTTTTCATTTACGCATTCACTTTCTATCATATGAAACATCTTGATGTATAATCCATGTTCTTATTCTTCATATTATACCACCAATAATTTTCTCATTTATCTCAATACATCTTTTTTCTTCTAGGATGGATAGAGATGGTTAAGCTATGTGCATAATCCAATATTCTCTTCTTTAACATGGGATTTTATGGAACACATAATCTTGACCCAAACCTTACAACAAATTCTTCACTAAAATTGAACTATAAGGATTTCCCATTTCTTATAGTTTCCACCTTCTTATAAATTGCTACATCATTACTCTGAGAATCCATTAACCTCTCCAGAAGGGATGGATGAGAAATCATTTGTGAAATTATTGATTATGTCCCTTCCTCAATGATTCCCATGTAATCCTTTCCAAATCTAAGATGATTGGATCCCTCTCTATTCTTATAAATTATAGAATTTATTAATCCTTTCTACTAATAACATCTTCCACTTTATTTTCTTTACATGGATATTATTATATTTGGTAGTGATAGTCTTTGATCATCTTTAATCATTTTCATTGGTGCATATTGAACTATTTTTGTGTGAATATATACTTGAGGATTTTATGATCCATATATATATCACATTTCTACCCAATGAGACGATCCCACCATATTATTAAAGGGATGATCACTACATCCAACTACATAGCATGAATTGGGTATTTTTAATCATGAAATTTAAACTACATGGAAGCGTAGGCAATGAATTTTTCATTATCCAAAAACACACAACCCAATCCCTTCCTCAAATAATCACTGAATAATTTGAAAAGTTCTCTAGTTGTGGTAATGTGATTATAGGGGTAGTTATAATAACCTTTTTCAAATGATGGAATCTCTCTTCACATTTATCATTCCCAGAAAACATTAATCACTTCTGAGTTATCTTGGAAAGAAGGTTTTAAAATCACGAAAAAATTCTCAAAAATCAGAGATAGTCCCCATCTAACCTTTGGAAACTATGGATATCTGTCACATATGTTGGCCTCGACCATTATTAAATTGATTAAATATTTTCAGGGTCCATATATATCCCATTTCGTGTGATTATATTCCCTAGGAATGATACTTACTTCAACCAGAACCCACATTTGATGTACTTTGCATAAAGCTCCTCCATTCCCAAGGTCTTTAGAACAATACATAGATACTCCTCACGATCCTCCTTGATTTTTGATTACATTAGAATATCATCCATTAATAAAACAAAAAATATGTTGATATAATCTCTAATGACGCTATTCATCAAGTCCATGATGTTTTCTGGACCATTAGTGAGTTCTAATGGTAATTTTATGAACTCATAGTGCCCGTACCTTCTATGAAAATTGGTCTTGGGGATATCATCCATATTCAACCTTACATGATAATATCTAGAATAAAGGTCCAATTTGTAGAATTATTGTGATCCACATAGCTAATTGAAAAATTCATCAATCCATGGAAGAGGATACTTTTTCTTTATCTTGTTCTTATTGAGATCACAATAATATATTAAATGTCATATTGACCAATCATTCTTCTTGACAAAGAAGACTGGTGCACTCCATGGTGATGTACCTGTGAGTATGATCCCTTTATCCAGATTCTCTTGTGGTTGTTTCTCAAAATCCTTCAGTTCCACAAAAAACATTATATATGGATTCATAGATAATAGAAACACCCCATGTATATGATTGATTGAAAATTCAACATTGTGTCTTGGAGGAAGACCTGGTAATTGCTCGTAGAACACATCAGTATATTCCATCACAATGGAAATGTCTCTGAGGATGATCGTTTCCTTAGAATATATCATTTGAGTTGGATACACATTCTCATAGGGAAATAATATTCATACTTGAGATGATGATGTGAAAGAAGATTCATCCACCTCCTTGCACATGTATAGAATCAAGGGGAAATCCAATATATAAAGAGTGATTTCCTTCTTGTGAAAATTTATGATGGATATATATCAGGAAAAAAATACACGCCCATAATTGCAAAAAAATCTTCCATATGGAGCATGATAAGGTTCACAAGGAAGTTCAACCAACAAATTATGAAAGGGGAGGAGTTATATACTCGAGATGAAGTAATTTCTCCACATTTCATTTTCATCAATAACTCCACTTCCTTGCTTTGTAGTGGTGTTTGAATAATTCAATTAATCTTTCATTATATGAATGAATTCATAGAAATAGAATAAAAAATTATGTTTACTACCCTTTAATAAATAACTAGCATATGTAACACTACTTCATTATTGGGATCCACTTCAGCAGTTACAATAGAAAAATACCACCCTTGATACCATAGAGTTTGTTGGTTGTCTCTGAAAACACTTGAATTAGTGACTTGGTTAGAAAAGTTCCATGGTTTCTTGAAGTTGAAGAAATGAACAATGCACCGAGGGTTGACTGCAGCACTTCATTCCTCTATTGCAGAAGATGGTTTCTCCGGTCGGCATCCACTATGTTGGTGACCTTCCTTCCTGCACCTAAATCATTTCCTCATTATCTTTAAGCAATTTACTAGGTGATTCATTTCACACTGTTGAAAATTGGGGTGTTGAAATTTCATGGAAATCATGGATTTCTCCATCAAACCACTAGAATTGAACTCCACATTTTTATTCATATCCCCATGATAGCCTTATTATTCTCTAATCTCCATCTCAACATTGAGGGAACATGAGAAAATTTTATCATTACTATCAAAGTCACTGATCAGTTAGGATTTTAATAGATCAGTTTTTAACCCACCAAAGAAGCGGTCAACATTATACTTGGGGGTAATGACATAACTTGTGGTGTATAGTGAAATTAATATAATATTTGAATCATATTCATCGATACATTTATCAGCTTATTTCTTGATCATAAGGAAAACCATTTATATTTTTAGTAAGAGTCTGTGAAGAAAATATTTATCAAAAAACATTTTCCAGAAATCATTCCACCCAATCACTATGTTATCTTCCTTAGGATTCATATTTTTTATCAATGTCCACCACTGATCATATTCAACATTCATAAAATAAACAGTCAGTATAACCTTATCTTGTTCAGAACATTGAAGGATGGAGAAGATCTTATCAATGGAGTTAATCTATTGTTTCTCAATTAAGGGTTTAGATGATCCACTGAAATTGAGAGGAATTTTTTGCATAAAGGAATCAATCAAAGCTTACATTATCTTAGGTGAATTTGGAAGTTCCATATGATTCGGCTTTCTATTCATAACCTGATTTAACTTAGAGAGTATCGTTATGAATTTCACTATTCCTACTTCCATCATGTTGGGAATATTATTGGGGAAGTCATCACACTATCCATCACATTGGCTGTTTACCCAATTCTTTCTATTTCTAACCATTTTATAGAAAAAAAGAAAATCAGGGATGAGTATTTTTAAATTATTAAAAACATAATAGGGGAATCTAATGATATTAATGGGGTAATTTATGAAATACAATTATTTTTTAACTTATGAATTTCTAGGCTTTAATATTTGTTACCCATGATCTGTTTCCTAACATATATTCCTATGGGAATTTTCTTTTTCCCGTAATAATTCTTTTTAAGGAGATTATGAATTTACAGAAAAATATCCCCTAGGAGTGTCAAACTAGGTGTGCAGTAAGGCTTGTATTCATTCACCAGGTTTCCCCAAGGCGTCCCCGGAACACCTTGTTGGTGTTCCTACTCCTAGGTACATATATTCCAAAACCATGACCATTTATAGTATCCATATAGGGATGTATATGATTGAAAAACAACTTACATTATGCTAACAGAAATCTATGCATTTTTTCTTATACTAAGTCATATCTCTAATGCATTATCTATATTTTTCTAATCCCAATCCCAAAAATAAATAAAATATTCCTTTGATAACAACTAAAACATCCATTCTTTTTATTTCAAATTAATACATGATTTATTTCATAATATTATAATTAATAAAGCCGAAATTCATTTATGTATAGTGTATTTTGAATTTAGGTAAATTACATGAAAACATAAAATATTAAATACTTCAACATTATTGATTTTTTAACATGATCAAAATGTACCATCGAACATAAAACTACATGGGATAACCTAGGGATATACATAAGAAATGCGTGAGCTATGAAGATCATTAATAGAATAAAAAAACTATAACATGAATAAAATAATATATGTTATACAATAGGAATATCATTTGGGTATAAAAGTACATGAATGATAGAGAATGATATAACATGACAATCAAAACATGGGAAATGTGGAAACATCTTAATACCCTGAATCATAAACATAGGTCAAGGATAACTACCAAGAAATTATATTAAAAAATTACCATAAAGAAATTAGGTTCACGAAAATTCAACTTTGTGTATGGATTGTATTTTTTTTCAATATATTGTCATTGGTGTTCAATGAGATAAAAAGATATCATTGTGGTCAATATAATGAATTAGTTCCAATGTTAATAGATATTTTATAAAGTCCTAAAATCTTGGTATTCCAAAATAATCTGATTATTTTGAAGAATTTTAGTTTCAAGGTGATTACTATCAATTTTTTATGGATTCATTTGTCAATATTGGATGTCATGGCGGAATAAATCACCTTGTAAATTATGAAGATGAATTTCTATTTTGTATTTCCCAAAAATAATAAGTAAGTTGTAAAAATATTTATTATAGCTTGATAAAAGAAAGAGGGAGAATAATTGATTATAATCATATTCATGTTTTTAAGGAAGGAAATATTTTTATGGATGATAGGGAATTTACAATACTTTCTTTAGTATATCATATGATTATAATGGTGATCAATTAATGGTTAATTGTTATGAAAGATGGGGTTTGTGATGAAAGTAATCAAGTGGTTTTGGTATGAGGTGAATTTATGTTAAATATGGTTAAGGCTTTAACAATGAATCATTTTTTTTAAATGTCATATTACTATGAATTAGTATGGTTGGAGTTATTGAACATGATTTTTAATGTTTCATTGTTTCGAAGTGTTTTCCAAATTTTAGGGCCTCAAAATAGGGAGTTTGTATTATTAAAAAGGAATTTATTCTTAAAAGGAGTCCACTAAATGAATTTCATAGACAATAAATCATAGTTCGTAGACTATAATGGATGTACACATAATGGAAAAAGAAAATCAGCAAAGGATGATTTTTACGCAGTAGTGTTATGCAGACAACGACGCATGATACACAGACCACATAGGAAAAAATAGTTCGTGGGAGGATTTTAATTAACAAGAGGATTATGGTTCATAGGAGGCGCGTCGTTTGTGGAATTATTTTTTGATTATGTCTGCTATAATGTAGTTTCATTTTCATATGATTTTAGTTTCCATAAATAAGAAAGGAGGTATACATACTATAAATCATTTCACGGTGAAGGAAATACCCCATTGATGTTTCATGTAATTTAGATTAGTGGGGTTTGAGAATATATTTAACTATATAATGACCCATAATCAGATAATTTATTGAGAGAGATTTGTATTTTATGTGATCATCACTATTGGAGGAATTGGGGTATGTCTAAAAGAGTTTGCACAAAATAATTATACAAAAAAGAGTAATTTTGTGAGGGATAATTCCTTAAAGGCTAGTAGTTCATGGGGAATCATTTCTATGAAGGAGGAAGTTGTCTATGGAGGTATTTTTTGGGGCTTGATAGCTTATATATAGAAGAGGTTTGCATGTATTGATTTCTGGAAAAGTTTAATGGGATGAAAAGCATTAGCATTTCATGAGGCATCAGTCTTCTGCTATGTATAGACAGTCTGCGGAAGAAAGAGGTTGTCCATGATGCACTCATGCCACACAGTGTAATGTAGTACATATAGGATTTGAGGATATTTTTGGAGGATACGAGATAGTTCACGATGTATAAATAACACATTCACATGATAGGTTTTTACACCATAATTGTGCTTCATTAAGACGACGATCTATGGACACTCGATACATGTTAACCTCATAAGCCTAGAGTGATTATCAGATAATGGTTTTGGGAACCATTTCATGTGTATAATACCCCACTATGTTTTGTAAAGTAAAAATATGTTTTACTCGGTTGATAAATAATGAACATAGAAGAGAAAAAATACACAGTTTGATTGTGTGAGGATGAACCAGATGTGAACCTAAGGTCATATTTGAAAAATGAATAAGAGAAGTAAACGAATACAAACATGTATTATTATTGAATGTAGAAGAATGAGAATAAGTCACTTCTACATAATTACACATTATTGTTTGTCTGAGAAGAATATAATGTACCAAATTAATTATTGATTATTATTCAGGGATGATTAATTATGATGATGACGTGTTGATATGATCATTATTTTTTTATTAATCACAAATGAGTTTTGTTATTTTAGAATTATAGGATGAAGGTGATTTAGTGAGTTGAAAAGGGAATGATATAGAGAGACTCTTTGAATGACACGAAAGACCCTCACAACACAAAACCTAATCCAAATAACATTGGAGATGTTTGGATCTATAATAACGAAATTTATTGAGACATGGAATCCTTCAATATAAAATGGGAGTAAAACTTTGACTCCATCTCTCTGGAAACAAAAGAAGAAAAGTCCCTTGCTGACAATTTTCTTAACCAAGAACCAAATATTAAATCTATGTGTATTTAATTCCTTGAGGATCTAAAGGGGATCAAACCTACCCAAATCATCATCATATAGGACTTTATTGATCATAAAACTAGAGGATGGAGGATTCTAAATTGAGGATGATCCCAAAGAACTTCAGCAGTGGATCCAAATTTGTCAGTTTTCAATTATGGGTCACATTTATTACAAAAACGGTGATAAAACTTGGTTGTATTTAGATATAATACCCCACATTCCTCACTCCTAAGGATTTAAAAAATGGAAACTCTTCCCTATAGGAAAATATATTTTTTTTCATATCTTGTTTACCTCTATGATTGATATAGATTGAGTATGGAAGATTGGTAATATACAACTTAAACAAGGCAAACTATGTCTTTCTAAATGTGACATTGAATTTAACCTGATCACCCATTGGAACACTATGGATCATATTTTTGTTAGATTTCATAACCTTAATTGGTTTTTCTGGAATTTGAAAATCATAAATGATATATCATTTTGTCCTAGAACTCCTCTAATGATTGACCAGAAAACTTTAAATAGGTAATTAGGTGTTTTTTCTAGAGTGATGGTTGAAATCAATTTGGAATCCATATTTCCAAAAACCATTTCATTAAATTAAAATTATTATAAGACTAAAGTGAGGGTAGATTATTAGGGAAAACCACCATTCTGTGACTATTGAAAATCATAGGACATTTAATTCTAAACTATAGAGTCGTGCATAAAGAGGACTCCCAACCAAATTGCACTGAATGGACTGAAGTTAAAAGGAAAAAAAAGATAAGGGTCTTACATTAGATAACCGTAAACCCTCTTGGAAGAATAATGTAATAACCTGAATCTTCATTTCAGGTATGTTGTTTCGTCTCTGGTCTTTTTTTGAGGAAAAGAAGAAAATCTGGAAATTTTCTAAGTACACGCCGTGTACTTTATGAGTACACACTATGCACTTTTCTCCCGTGCGAGGCCATGTGATGGCCATGTCCAAGCCACAAAAACAGTGTGTTTTGGTGAAGTGGATGCCACTTAATGCGGTGTACGGAAACGGTGAGTGCACGTCGTGTACTCATGAAGTACACGCCGTGTAATTTTCTTTTTTATTTCATTAATTGGACTGGGGTCAGGTATTAAACCTATTTTCATCTTCTTATCCACCTAATTATGTACAGAGCATCCTAGGAGGCCGAATCTTCTCTGATCCATCGATCTATCACCGGTTATCTGAATCAAACGCCATCGGTTGCAATAGAATTGCATCAGGGAGTTCTTGGTTCTTCTTTGGCCACGTATTATGATTCCTTCTCTTATGAGAGTTATCTGAGGTTGAATGTTTTAGATGTTTTTGAAGATCTTCTCCATTCTAGACTAATTCACAGGATGAGGTTAAATTATATCGATATCCTAGGATCGAGGTTGGTGGTTTGATTCCTTACGTTTAATTTTTTTGAGTTTTTTGTGCAAAAGTGTCGGATACCCATGTATCTGGTCTCTCAGGTTAGGGCTCTGATCCTGTATTGTTATCTTCCTTGGATTTCATATATTCCTATGGTTATTAGATGATTGATAATTTATTTTTATCGTGTTTGAGGATCACCACATGTGTGTTCCCCCTGTTTTGGTTGTTTATCACCGCTTGGCTTAGGTTGCTTATGAGGCATACCTTGTTGCATTGTTTTCCTTCCATGATATAATTTACTGCATGTATTTACTATTTTTTATATTATTATGATGAATTTAGCTATTATACAAGTATTTTTCTGATCTTACACTGGGATTCTAGACGTTCATTATACAGGACTACACTACTCAGGGCTGTGGGAACCTGCTGTAGTAGAATAAAGATGGAATTGACGAGTAAGGGATTCCCTGGAGAGTCTGTTATAAATTTGAATCAATCGCAGGACCTACGAGAAACGGACTTTGTGATTCCTTAGTTTCTCCTTAGTTATGTATCGAGAAAATAGGTGGAATTAGACATAAGTTATTCCTTCGAGAGTCTAAAGTTAATGTTGCAAGATCATAGGGGAATTGACGTTGAGAGCTTCCAAGAGTGTCTGTGCCTTTGTATATTTATTTGACTAGAGGGGTATGCTAGTGTGAGACACCAAGAGAGTCAACATGATTGCCATTTTGTTTGTTGTGATGAGTCCACCATGCCAATGAACAAGCTTGAGTCTGTACTTCTTGCTGTTAGGTAGTCTGCTGAGATACCTATTGTGTCGCTTGCTATGCCTTAAGAATATAGAGCTGTATGAATATAGAGTTGTATGCTAGATTACTTGGTTGATAATTTAATGAGTTAATTACATTAATAAATAAATGTGAATGGATATTGGTAGGATTTTTTACTTTAGAGTACTCCTATTTCTCTACTGCATTTATTTCCTTTTCTTTTTATATATTTCTCACTGATAGTAGGGCACATATCATGTGGTGATTGTCTACTGGGATTAGGCTCACTCCCTATTTGGGGGTTGCTTTTCGGACCAAACAGGTTATATGGTTGCAGGTGTGGATAGGTAATGTGGCCCTTCTACATCAGTTACATGATTTCTGGTTGGAGCTAGAGAGAATAGGACCAAGCTTAGACTTGCGATGCTACTGGAGTTGCTGTTTACTTTTAGTACTTTGTTCTCAGTTTTATTTCAGCATGTTGTTGTGTTTGATTTTTTCCTTAGATACATGTACAATGATTCATCATTATTATATTATAAATTTCTTCCGATATTTAGTTTTAGATGTTGTATGTTGTTTACTACTTCCACTATTGATTATTTTTTTGTTGTACCTTTTATACCTTACCAAATGATGGCATTGTTTCCCCAATAACTTACCAAGGCCCTTATTGCTAGTCAGCAACCTCGGGCATTTGTGGAAATGCATTTGAGATCAGGTGGAGAACCGAGCACGGGGCACCAGTTGAGGGGCACCGGATTTAGGTTGTTACAAAAAATGTAAAATTTATTTTCAAATATAAAAACATGAATCCCATAGGGGATGATGTAGGAACATTTTGGGCTAATTTAGTGGAAGATATGATAATGAAGCTAAAGATCAAAGTATAATTGAGGGTATAGAAGGTATTATCATGGATGTCTTAAATATGTCCCAATATGTGATTGAAACATTAATTTTTGATTCATTATTGAGACCCCTAGAATCCAATTTCATGTTATTGTTCCTATAGGGATTCCCTTTAAAGAAGATGACTGTAAAATGCATTGTACTCTTATACAACCCTTCTCTTTATTACACTCATAAACATGATTTATTACATAAACACAAACTTAAGAAAAATATGAGGATCTAGAGGTATAATTTCTTGGGAAATTAGGGACATTACATGAAAACTTAATATATAAAAAATACAACTTCTTTATTCAAAAATTCATTTACATGACCACATCATTCCCTCGTACTTAGCATTGCATGGGATAACCTGAAGACATACATGTGTAAATGGTGATATATAAAGCCGAGTAAAGAATTAAATAAGGAATAACATTAAGAATACAATACATGTTATAAAATAGTAATATCAATGGATCTTAAGAGAAACATTAACAAAAAGGCATGATATATCATGATTATCATAACATTGAAATGTGGCAATAACATTTAACATGCTATTAGAATGAGCCAAGGTTCATTGCACATGGATCATGAGAAAAACTGCATTGAGCCTGAATTATAATGATTAAACAGTAATTTAACTTGATGTATCATGATACTAATATTTACCCAAATCATTAGAGCACTATCAGGGCACACCCTTCTTATTCATCTAATTTCATTCATAAGCGTTCCACACGGATCATACAAAATGGAATCATTCAACATAATAAGTTATTACACGATTAAGGAATGTGGAATACATAAATTTAAGTACAATTAAATATGTATATGTGAATAAAGGTGAATACCCTTGATATAGACATTGTTATGGTATTCCATACATACTAATTTTGGCTTGGAAAATTGCGGTGGAATTTCGACAGCATAACAACATGACATAAAAATTCATAAAATGATTGATGAGAGAGAAAGGGTAATCTCATAATATGTACATGAAATGTAATGTAACGGGTCATATAAATATATGTCTCAACATATGGAATTTTGGAAATTGAAAGTGTTACATAATAAAGAAACTTGAAGAAAGAGGAGAAATGGAATAACGCTTATGAAATTTCATCCTGGTAACAACTTTACATGGGAGGGATCAATGAGTGATAAAGAGTTATATCATTATTAAAATATAAAGAGGGAATTATGGGGGATGATAGAAATAATTCGAAATTTTTTTAATTGAAAATACAAGCGTATAGCAACATAATGAAACTTGGAAAAAAATGAGAGTTGGAGAAATCCCTTAATTGGAAGTGTGATACCAAAGGCTTGGGAGGGGCTTGATAAATGATTATTGGGAGTATGGGGAGACTTGTGAGGATTTTAGAGAGAGGATGGAAGGATAGGGACTTGATCTGATGGTTTTTAATGACGAGAAGTTGGAGCATGGGTGGGGTTATATAGGAAAAGAGAGGGAATTCATTATTATTTAGGTTGTGGACACTACACATTAAAATAATCAAAACCACAAACCAAACCATGTTTCTGACCATGGTTTTTTCCAAATAGGATTGAAAAAAATTATATTATAATTCCAATGACCTATCTTATTAAAATATTATACTGTATTATTTGGAGGTGAGTCACACTCTCAAGGAAATCACAATAAAAGTTAAAATGTTTTATAAGTCTTGGAGGGTCAACTAAGGCACCATAAATTTAATAAAAAAAATATGAAATCACATTATTTTAAAGGTAAAATATATATTGTCCTAAAATACCTTTTATAGTATTTTATTATATCACTTTTGGGACATTATGATGACACAAAACACATTATATATTTAAACGATATTTATTTTTTACCCAAAAATTCAACTGTCTATAAAGATTATAAAAAATTAACCATTGGTTAATTTCGACATCATAATTCAAAAAATAATATTCATGTTATCTAAATAATTTTCTAAATATGTGAATTTTTAATTTTGAAATAAATACTGACATTTATTATAAATTCATGGGTTTTGACAAAAACAGTTTTCTAACTATAATAAAAATTACAATTATATTCATAAAAAGTATACGATAATTTATATTTTATAAAAAGTAATTTAGTAAAAATAATATTTTATTAAAATAATATTTAATTCCAAAATACCTTAATTCATCAAAATATATTTCATAATCTAATATTAAAAACCATTTAGAAAGTAACAAAAATCAAATAAATGTATATTATTTATACCAAAAAAATAAAGCACATAATCATAATGATAGGGTCTTGTTATGTAACCCCTTATAACACCTGCATAAGACCTAAGGGTATGGTGTGTGATGGTGACATACTCTTGGGGAGGCTCAGATTACATCGCTCGGGTGGTAATATCTATTAACTTCCACTTCTCCTATAGGTAGATCCATTTAAGATTTATTTGTTGAAGCTTATCATGGACTTGGTCTAGAGTGAAGCCTATTAATACTAACTCTTTTTAGATCTCCAAAAAATGGGATTCTTATAGAGAAATTCTACTGGATGAGGCCACCTCTTCCATTTTCTGTGTAAATTGGATTTTTTAAAGCCCTATATTGATACTATTAATGTGATCACTGTTCAACGACTATATTATAAATGGTAAAAATTCATAACAGAATTTTGAAATCTAAAAACATAAAACCAAGGAATTGCATATTTTATATAACCATTTAACATAATAAGACATTTATTTTGATAAAGAAGAATTTTCATTAATAAAATTCTGGGTTATTACAACTCTACACTCTAATGTAGTAGAGGATGACGTGATTAACAATGATGATCTTGATATCCTTGATGAATTAGAGGATCTTGTGATGGATAATATACAATCATCATAAGAACCATCTTTTGTGAAACCCGAGTCTTGTAAGATCACTGTTAATTTTCCAAATCAAATATCTTGTATTGTCACGATTAACATTTCTGATGGAGGTAAGAATACTTAAATTGTAGGGTAAATAGTACTATTACCACCCCTATGTGTATAGATGGTAAGATTGTTGACAATTCTTCTGGATATACAGATTGTCCTTCTTTTGGTTTGGGTAGTGGAGCTTAGCCGGGAAAGATCACGACACTTGGTCTTTTGGTTGATGCAATTGACTACCAAAATAAAGGTGTGGATACGTAGAATGTAACCAATCCTCTTCTATTCTTGGACAAAGAAGAGCCACAAGAAAACCGTATAAAAAAAATCCAGGTAAATCAACACCTTTAGCTTTCGACATGCACATTGTAGTTGGTACATGCAATAAGGATGTCACTGTTTTTTCTTCAAATTATGAAAATCTAAATGTTGTTCATAATGAGGATATTTTGAAAAGTTTTTCTATGATGAAGACTATTAAATATTCTATGCAAGACCATTCAAAATTACTTTTGAATGTAGGTACTACAATTATTATTTCTACTTTTATTATGTGTAAGATGGAAAAAATGTAGCCCAAACACATCCAAAAATTTTAGAAGATCATATACAAAAAATTGTTGGTAGGGTAAGTAATAGGGGAGTTCTAACTCCAAACATAGGTATAAATGAAGTACCTTTTTTGGAACTGTTAAGGTCTTTCTAACCCTAATAATTTTATTGTCTTAATAAAAATTCTTAACATTCACCATCCTTTCATTTTTTCCTTTGATGAACCCAGGATAAACTTCTCTTATAATTTACTACATCTCATTTGGTATGGATATACATTTATATGTGTGAGTCAAAATAGCTCCAATATTTAAAATATTTTGATTTTCACACAACCATATTTACAAAATGTAAATTTTTTTTATATCTATGAGAAAATATTTACCTATTATTATACTCTACATAGTGCACATATACCTTTCTCCTTTTTTTATGAAAAGAGAAGATATCAAGATATGAGGCCTCTCTAGAATTCATTCTTATATCTAGGTTCCAATATACATAACACATGGTTTGTTATTAGGGACATTAAGGATATCCTTGCTACATGTGAAAATATGGGTGCATCCCACTATGCTATCTCTATGAGAGAATTTATTTCTGCAATTGAGTACAGAAACCATATTGAAATTCATCATACTTGCTCCAAATACACATGGTACAGAAGACATTATTACAATAGGGTGGTAGCCATCAAATTGGATAGATCATTCACAAATTATAATGCTTTAGATAAATTTGGCACCATTTCCAGCACCACTCTCCCTAAGATTTAGTCTGGACATCATCCTATTATTGTTCCTATTTCTTTCAAAACTATGAAACCCCCTCTAAACATTATATTCAACAAATCATGTTTCCTGAAACCCTAATTTTGTAATCTCATTAAAAACTTTTGGTCCTCTAGGGATCATTACAATGTTGAATTTACATATTCTTTTAAATTAAAATATCTTAATCAAAGGATTATGGATTGGTGCAACTAAAAATCCAAACAAATTGACAATGAAATCCTGCTTCTTGAGAATGTACTTCATCAACTTCAAAACAAAAACAAAAACTATGATTTCACTAATGATCAGAATCATGAAATTATCATTTCTAGGAAACTCAACTCTCTTCTCGCCTTTAAGGATAACATGCATAAATTGGATTTCAAAATCAAATGGATAACTAATGGTGATAGAAAAACTATGTTCTAAAACTATCATCATGGAATAAAAATACATGCAAAGCTTTAAATTTTATCAAATATGGGGAAAACCTTTTGGATAATGAGGATGATATTTCTAATCATGTTGTCTCTTATTTGGAATTCATTTTTAATGGTCCTGACATCAAAAAGGATCTATTACACAATTCCATTTTGGTAGTTGTCAATGAGTAAGATAACTCATTTCTATTAATTATTCCGCATGTGGATGAAATCAAAGACACTGTTTTTATATTGAATTATGATAGTTCCTTGGTTAATAATGGATTTAATAATGTCTTCTACCAGAAATATTGGGACGTTATTCAAGATGATGTTTGAAAAATAATCAAATCATTGTTTTCTTGGTGCTATCTACCCCATGGGTTGAATGAAAAATTCTTCTATTTGATCCCCAAGGTTGATAAAACCTCTGGGATTCATCTTTTCAGACCAATAACTATTATTCTCACTCTATAAAAAATCATTAGTAAACTAATTTCGAATAGGATTACTACCACAACTGAAAAAATTATCTCTTAGAATCAATTTGGTTTTTTAAAGGGAAGATCCATTTTGAACTACATTTTTCGTTCCCTTGAATACACTAACATGTTAAACAATTCCAACAGAGGTGGTAATATTTCTATAAAACATCACATTATAAAATCATTTGATACCATGGAATAGAATTTCAGCTTCAATGTTCTCTATGGATTTGGTTTAAATAACTACTTTATAACTAGAATCAAATCCCGGTTCAACTCGGCCTGCATATCTATCATTGTTAATGGATCTCCTAGAGGCTACTTCAAATGCACCAAAGGTGTTATACAAGGTGATCCCCTTTCATCCATCCTTTTCTCCATTGTAGAGTACTATTTATGTATATGGCCCACTCGAATTGTGGACCAAAGTAAACGTAAACTCATCTGTGATTCCAGGAATGTGAATCCCACCACACATATTTTATAAACCGAATACATCATTATTTTCATAAAATCGGATAAAAGAAACATTGAAACCATAAAAAATACTCTCTCTCACTAAGAGGAGATCTTAGCTTAGGTCATTAGCTAGAAAATTCATTTATCTTCTTTTGGATAAATTTTCCAACTAATAGATAACCTGGTATTATCAATGAATTATGAATCCAAGAAGGCTCTTTTCCTTTTACATACCTTAGTGTACCAATATTTTGGGGCATACCGAAATCTATATATTTCATCAATATTGTTGATCATGTCCTTAATCATTTTTCCTCTTGGAATTGTGAAACTCTATCTATGGTGGATATAATCTTCCTTTTCATGTTTTTCACTATCACCAAATGGTATAATATATGATGGTTTATAAATTTCATGCTAGTCTCATTAGAAAAATGAATGTTTCCATCAGTTGTTTTGGTCTGGAAGCACTCTAGATAAGAAATTGGTGACAATATATTGGTTTACTTGTTGTAATCCTTTGGATAAGGGAAACCATGGCATAAAAAATTTGAATCTTTTTTATGAGGTCCTTTAACCCATGGTTACATGGAACCTTATCCACAATGACCCTACTTATATTTAATACATCAAAAATAGATTCCTTGATAAGTTGATGATAGGAATTATGAACTTTATGAAGTCATCCATCTATCCCTCCATTAAAATAGTGTATATCAATATTATGACCAACTCTATATGGACGATTTCTTGGAACTACACCCTGAACTTCTGGTTGGTCAACTAGAATGGTGATCCTCTAATTTATATTATCCCTACTAAACAATATCAGGAAATCAGTAATTATAATATCAAGGATTTTATTAACTATAATCTCGATAGTCTCCCTGAGAATTTTTTACATATCATTGAAAATTATCCTCTTTCTAACATAGATGAATTTAAAATATGTGAGCCTTAAAAAATGATATAATGGATTAAAAAACTTATTATTACTACATTTTCCATAACTTTGGAAATTATTTTAGATGGATTAAAAACACTGATACGATATGGAAAAAGCTTTCCAGATTTTCACTTATCTGGCGTATTTCTTACAGCATGATCCCCACTGATACTTGTCTACAATATTTTGGGAACCACACTTGCTCAAAATGTCATCTCTATAATCTATATAGAGTAGATGGTAACAATTTTTTTCTATATTATGCCACTATGACTTCTCTTTGGAACTATATAATTGAAATTTTTTATTGAAGATGGATGATTCTTGAATCTAAAAACACTCAACTCAAGCATTGTGTTGATATGGATAACTCCCAACAAATCAAGAACATATTTATCTCTACTATTTCGGAGATTCATCATGTGATATGGTATTACAGAAATGAAAATATTCAAAATAATTGCTCACGTAAGATTAATTCAGGTCAGATGTGGATCATCATTGCTATTCGTGATGATTCATTGATTTAAAAGGGTTTCTACAACTATTTAGTTAATGTATTTATGATTCTATGGTGACTATGATTTGATGGTATTTTTTGCTAGCCGTGATTCTCTTTTTTGGTTTTCTGGAAACCGTTGTTCACTAACTGGATCAAAGTTAATGTGGACATCACTTCTAAAGGAAATCAGGGCCCTGTGGGATGTGGTGGGATCTCTAGGGATCATCTTGATTATATCCTTGGGTGATTATTTAGAATAATCCTTATTTCCATATCCTTAGAGGTTAAAATGATGAGTGCGATTCATTTTATTTCATTCTATAATCACTAGGGTTGGAACAACATATGGATTGAAAGTGATTCAACATCTTTAATGCATGTGATTTAGAATTGTGTGATTCATCTGGCTTGGTCAACTACAACATGTTAGAAGGATTGTCTCTGTTCACATTACGATATCAATAATATTACAACGAATATGTACAAAGAAACAAATATGGTTGCATATGAACTCTCCAATAAATGAGTAAATCAGGATATTACCTAGTCGGATGATTAACCTTATGATTTACTCTCCCTTTATGTGAAATATTTTAATAATATCCCATCGTTTAGTCTCATTTAACCTCTTTTTTATAATTAATTATGCGTTGGTATTTTTTTACAAGGAACCAATTTATTCATAAAAATTGATTATGTGTTGTTGGGTTTTCATTGAAGAAGAAAGGGAGATCATGACAGTGCTATACACTATTGCATATATTTGTGTGTCACAGTTCAAATGGAGAAGAGAATGTGACGGTCAAAATTGATATTAGTTGATCATTATATGGGTCATGGAGAATTCAGTTTATCTGTCTACTATATTCATATTATTAAGAATTAATGAAGAAGAATATAGTGATGTTATCATGTTTTCTTATAATAAGAGATACGAGGATTTTATTTCATGAGGATATTGAAGCAAAAAGTGAAGAAGAAGTTGTGGAAGAACAAAAAATAACTGTTACATCAGACAAGACTCAACAGGTGGTGGATTTTATTAGTGTTACAAACCCTAATAAAAAAGGAGAAGATTGTCTTGAGAGGAAATATAAATATCCATCCAAGATCTATAAAAAATGAACTACTAGATTTTTTACATAGTGCTACCTGAACACACTATTGGATTGTTTTCATAGTGTTATATGAGGGTAAGGGAATATCCTACTCATTATAACCACATTAAAAGGATTTTTTTTAGTGGTTGTGTGGATAGAATTATTTTTAGAAACCATGAAAAGATCTAGATACTATTATTTAGTAGAGAAACTTATAAAAATATCATGTGTTATCTTTACTGATTTCATATATATACATGTTACAGGTAGAATAGAATATGAGAATCATGAACATAACGGGTCTAAGAGGTACAACGAAAAAAATTTGGAATTGTATTAAAATGTCCAGAATAATGATACAACCCTATAATTGTTAGGAATATCCAAATCTAGTATTCTTTGTTCAATCCCTATCCCAAAATAATGTATCATGATACTAAACATTACCAAATTCATTTAAGAGCTATATAATTCTTGGCTCAACCTTTACATTCATTTCAATTTCATGCTTAAGTGTGCGACATAGATCATACAACATGGATTATTTCATAAATGAAACTTCTTCCATGAAAAGGGAGGTTATTATACATAAATTTAAGTCCCATTTCAATGAATAAATAGTGTATAATGTTTTACACACATTATATGAAATTGGTATGATATTCAATAAACAATTTCTTTGGAATGGAAAATCATAGTGAAATTTTGGCCACATAACGTTGTCACATAAAAATTAATAAAATGGGTTTATGAGAGAAAAATTAGTGTCTAAAAATTTAGAAATAAAATGGGAATAAATAGGGACATGGAAAGAAATATACCAACATTAGGAATTAGAAAAAAGAGGTGTAACATAATAAAGAAAATTAAAAAATGATGAGAAAGGAAAGAACCCTTACCTTGGGAGTAGGACACCAAAAGCTTGAAAGGGGATTCATGAGAGATTGGGGGACCTTGGGAGGATTTTAGATAGGGTAGGATAGATTAAATACCTTATCTTGGTATTTTTAGGGAAGAAAAATGGGATATTAGATGGTTTTATAAAGTAAAAGAGTATGTAATTATTTAATATTTCTCAAAATTTGGTTTTGGACATTTTATAATAAAATAACCAAACCATAGACAATGCCATTTTCCCATGATTTAATCCAAATTAAAGTTATTTTAAATATATTATTTTAAAAATGGAAAAGAATTTTAAAATAATTCTTTTTATAGCGTGGAGGTGAGTCACAATCATAACGAAATGAATTTAAAATTATAAAATATATTATATGTTTTGGTGGATTTATAAAGGTTTTATAAAATTAATCAAATAAAATTAAAATGAAATTATATTAATTTGAAAACAAATATTTGTTTGAGGATACCCATTTGAGAATTTATTACATCATTTTTGGGTCATTATGATGTCATAATACACACTGTATATTTATACAGGTTTTAATTATTACTCAAAAATTCGACAGTCATTCAAAATTATGAAAAATTCACCATTGGAAAATTTCGATGTTTTTATTCCAAAAATAATATTCATTTTATGAAAATATTTTTTAAATATTTTTTTCTCAATTTTAAATTAATAATCCAAAATTATTGAGTAATACTACGTTTTTTTACAACAACTATTTTTGAACCCTTGTAAAAATTATATTTGAAATCATAAACAATTATATAATAATTTATATTAAATAAACACAGTTTTATAGTATTATTTAATTAAAATATAATTTATTTCAAATAATATATAAATTCATCACAATAAATTGCTTAATTAAATATGTTTATTACCAAAAAATATTATTCGTGTTTTTTTAGTATCAAAATAAAAATCCATTATAATATAATGAAAATATATTTAGTAATATATAAAAAATAATATAAATAATTAATTTTATTGGGTATTGATACATATCCCTTTAATACTCTAGAATACTCTCTAATAGTAAGGAGCATGGGGTGAGACTTTTATGACGTGGTTCAATGAATGTCATTTGTGCCATGATATCAATGAGATTGAAATTCTCCAATAAACAGATTCAATTTTTCATAGGTTATTGGATCTCATCTTGGGATTAGTCAATAGTAAATATTATAAGTTCTATATCCCTTATAAGCTCTGATAAATAGGCATTGTAGTGTACAATCCTTCTGTTTGAGGCCATTACTTTCTTTTTCTATGTCAGTCAAATTTGTAAAAACCTTGAATATAAATTAATGCTATTTTCACTATTAAATGAATATATTATCAATGGTAATGATGCAGAACTTTGTTTTAAATCATATTGGATAAAACCAATGAAGTGAATTTGTTTTCTATAAACAGATTACATGCTATGAAATTTGATTAAATTACAAGGTGAGTTTTATTTAAAATATTTTAGGTCGTTAAAATGTATTTGGTATAACTCAAAGTGAATTTTTAAGTATAGAAGTGTCATTTAAGTTAAAAATGAATATCACATATCCAAAAATATGAAAATAAGCTCGGATTATCTAATAACATTAAATAAAATACCCATATTTCTTTTTGACTTGTATAAATTATAAGAATGTAAATCTCACACATGATTTGGAAAATTTAACTCAAAGTGTGTATTTTCTATATAGAAGTTCCATTTTGGTTTAAAACCTAGGTCACTATAAAAAATTGAGAAAAAACTCATCATATTTTTAATATTTAGGAAAATGATCCATAATTAATTTTTATTTATAGGAATTAAATATTTATCAATCTGACACATGATGCGGCCGGTATAACTCGATGTTAATGATTTAAATATAATATTGTAATTTTATTTTAAAATATGCATCAATAGAAAAAGGTGAGAAAATGAGCACTGATTATTTCTAAAATTAGAGACCATGATCCATAATATATTTGTGAGAAATGTAATTAACCACATGTCTATTAACACATGATGTAGTAGTTATGAATCAAAGTGTGTTTTATATATATACAATTTTCATTTTAGTTTGAAATGCACATCACAAACCCAATATAGAGAAAATGAACTCAGATTGTTCTCATAATTTTTGAAAACAATATATAATTCATTTTTTACACGTAGGAATCATCCTCACATCAATACGACACATGATGTGGTTGGTATGAATCAATTTATGTGTTTTCAATATAAAAGTGTCATTTATTTTTAAAATGTTTATCACATAGAGAAATCTAAGAAAACGATCTCAAATTATTTTGAATCTTTTGGAATATGATCTATCATTCAATTCTCATTGGTAATAATCAACCACATAAAAATACGACACATGATCTGGATGATATGACTCAATGTGAATCATTTCAATATAGATGTTTCATTATTGATTAAAATGAGCTTCACTATCCTAAACTGAGAAAAAAAGATAATATTTTTTTAACACATTAGGGAAATTATCCATAATTCATTTTTAATGTTCAGGAATCGAACACATGTCAATTTGACACATTATGTAGCTGGTATGACTTGAAGTTAATGTTTTAAATATTAAACTGTTATTTGAA
This sequence comes from Viscum album, assembly GCA_963277665.1. Lineage (NCBI taxonomy): Eukaryota > Viridiplantae > Streptophyta > Magnoliopsida > Santalales > Viscaceae > Viscum > Viscum album. The sequence goes on along the minus strand of OY728121.1, from coordinate 1,671,021,912 downwards.
TATAAACCACATGTCACTAGCCAAAACAATGAAAAAGAGATTATATTATTTTCAATAAATAAGACCACACTCCATAAAATATTTTAAACTTGTAGAAATGAACCACATTTCATTTTGAAAAATAATGTGCTTAGAATGAGTAAAAGTGAGTTTTTTCAATATAAAAGTTCCATTTTAGTTTAAAATTCACAGCACATACCAAAAATAGAGAAATAAAGCATGGAATTTTTTTAAACATTAGGAAAATGATCCATAATTCTTTTTTGATAAGAAGTAATTGAGCACACATCAATCAGAAGCATGATGTTGTTAGTATGAATCAAAATTCAAATTTTCATTATAAATGTTCTATTTTAATAATATGATTAATAGTATAACTAATAATATCATTAATATAAAAAGTAATTAAAAATATACTTTATCATATGTGAATTATAGAACATTAAAATTAATTTTTTTTTGTTTAATTTTATACAAAATAAAAATTAGTTTTATTATAGGGAAAATCTTTTGTACTAAGGTTGATCATTTGAAAAAGTATACAATAATAGTTTTGATTATGTTTATGGGTTATATTTTTTTTAAAATATTAAATATGAAAGAAATTTTAATATTTTATATGTAAATTTTGAATTTAAATGATGTTGAAATTTAATATTTGTATCATGATATGGTTTTTTGTATATTTATATTCATGTTTATGCATTATAATTGAGTTTTTTTTCATAAGGCTGTAGTATGCCTACTTCAGGGCTATAGCGGCCAAACCAATAATTCAGAATTTATCAATGATACAAAGAAACCACTGATAAAGGGGTCATGTATCAGTTCTTTTTTTTCTATCACTAATAGAGGTGATTCACTATTAATGGATCTGATATTTTCATCCTTTTTGTAGTCACAAATCCATATTCTAACATTATTAAAGGCCTCATCTATAGTATTGAAATGAATTAAATTTAGGTTCTTATATATTCTCACAGGGTTTCATTAGTTATAATTGATTATGAATTGATTAAATGACATATATTATGAATGGAATTAATATATTCCATTCATTAAAGGAGTTTAATAAGTTCAATATAAATAAATGTAGGCCAATATGCTAAATATGGCCAACACATTTAATTAAATGAACAATTTAATAATGTCTATTTAAAGGGATGTGAATTATTCTATTACGAATGATTGAATTTAAGAAAGCATCCATATTCTCTCCTGTTCTCATTATACCATTTTTCAATGATAGTAAAGGCATTCACACTGCTTAGTGTATGAGGGTCCTACCATTACAATCTAGAATCCATAGGTCAGTGTACCACCCACGAAGGCATGAGATTTTCGTCTTCCACTCTACTAATATTTATCAACCATATTATTTAAAACCCAAGATGTAGTATATGAATATTCTATGCAAGCCACACATTTTTTACAATAGTTCATAATTTACAAATATTATCAGTTTTATTTATTCTTCCATGGAGATCTTGGGTGTTTTTGTTTGTAGATCATTTCTGATCTTATGAATAAATTTTTTTGATAACCTTACAAACCATACATGATAACATATAAATCATTATTTAGATTTCTGAAATCACATATGAAATAAAAAACATAAAAAACAATGATGCATTTTTATCATTCTGAACTAAATAGGTGAACCAAATTAATTAAATATGAAAAATTAATATTTATTTCTCAAGATTTTTTTATAAATAAATTACATGTATTTTCCAGAATAATAAATTTTGAATTGTATTAGAATATTTATTATTTTTTAATAAATAATTGAAATGATATTTTTGGATATTTTTAAATTTTTTAAATTTTTTTTATAAATTAATTAACTATATAATTTTTGTGGTTGGTTGATAATTTAAAAAAGAAACTATTAAATAATATTCCAATAATATCAGTGAGTTAATATTTAAAATGTTTCAAATATGAATAGTTTATAAATTGTTTATAAATCCCAATAAAAGGTATTATGGAAATATTTTAATTTATAGGGGGTCTAAATTAATTAATTATAAATAGTTTATAATTAATCATATAAATATTTTTTAAGGAGTTATTAATAAAATATTTCAAATATTAAATGTTCATATTTAATAAATCATTTACAATATTATATGGAATTTTTTGTAATCATGAACCAAAATTTTTATTTATAAATTATAAGGGTAATTAATAAAAAATAATATAAATTAAAAATTAAGGAAAATGTGTATATTATTTATATTATAATTATGAAATGATTGAAATTATTAATTTTAATTTTTGAAATTAATATGGGGGTTTAAATGGGAAATTATTTAAACATCAAGAGAGTTTTTGATGTTTGATATTATGATAGATTAAATAATGTTTATCTATGTGACAGATATGTTATGTAAAATGTTTACATAATAGAAGTTTAATTATAAAATATATATAACTCATAAGATATAATGCTATATAATGTATAATTTGAATAGTTCACATTATTGAATGAATATAATTATTTTAATTTTAAATTATATTATAAATTACTATTATGTTTTAAAAAATTTATTTTAATGGAATATATAAAATATGAAATTATTCATATTTTTAGTGAGGTATTAATTTATATTTATCATGAATTAAATTAGATTATTTATAAATTGTTTAAGAAAAATGAAAAAGTATTTTTGAATATTTATGAAATTTATGAAAAATGTTTGATAAATTTATTAAATATAAATTTTCCATGGATAATTGATTAAAGTTTTATAAAAATTTTTTTATTAACATTACTTAATTATTAAATAATTAATATTAAGAATTTATTTTCCAAATTAATATGGTTTATAAATTTTTTATAAATCATAATTAAAAGTCATAAACATCTTATCATATTATATGACATTTGTGTAATCTTTAAATAAAATTTATATTTAGAAATTACAATGAAATATAAAAATAGATTATAATTCACATAAATTGGGCTTCAATAAAAAGAATATTGTATTGACAATAAGGAATAGTTCATAATTAATTAATTAGATGTTTTTCAAATTAAAATGAATACATAATTTATATATATTATTTATACCAATTAAATTTTTTTGTATGATTATTATTATTAATGGTTTAAATAATATAATGTATATGATATGTAAATTAAGTAAAAGGGTTTATAAATTAGAAAATGAATTATAAGTTAATTCATGAAATGTCATATATAGGAAATTCCATATATTATAAAAAATTACAGAAAAAAAAATTTAAATTGGATATAAAATCATTTATATCTAAAATTATATAATTAAAAAATGATTATCTTAATCATAAAATGTTTACAATAAGATTTAATTTTTGGAAAGGTTCATAAATTGTTCTGATATTTATGTTTATAAAATGTTCAATTATTTATTAGTTATTTTATGCATTGTTCCAGTATATAATTTTTTTATTTGAATATTGTGTGTTATTTTTTATGTGGTAAACATATTCTAAGTGATAGTGCGTTGAATTTAATATAAGTTACAACTCCATAAAATTTAGTTTTCATCCACATTCAGCTGAGTTTTTAATTGATTTTATTATCTTGGATTTACTTGTTGAGATTAGTTTTTTCATAATAGGTGTTAGAAATATCATGAATCATGTTCTATATTAATTAAAGTTTCACTGGGGAGAGGGAATTGGGGTTAGAGTACCAACCATCCTAGAGGATTATGCCTTGTTAATAAAGTTTAATGTGGTTAGTTATATGTTTCTGAGGGATTACTCCTGAGTATATCACAAAAATAATATTACTATATGTCTCCACATGGAATGTTCAGGTACATTATTCATATGATGAATTCATATATGTATGAATATGTTCGAATTGTATTTCTATATGAGTAACAAAAACTTATGGTTTGTGTAAATTTTACATAATAATGAGCTGTGGGAAAATAAATTTGATGAATATAATAAATATTCAAAACTGAATCACTAGAAGATTTAAAAAAAGGAATAAAACATTATAATATAAAACATTACATAAGATATAATAGTTAAAAACATAATGTGAATATGATGTAAATTTAGTTGATGAGACTTTTAAAGAAAACTCCACTATTTCTATGTGTCAGATTCCTTTTGAATGATTCTTGTCAAGGTCTAGATCATTCATATGGTTATTTTCATCATCCCCAGGAATCCCATTGTATTATCTTTTTTTAAGTAAATAAGGCTATAAGTAACTCTATATTATCTTTTTTGGGTTGTTCAATATTAGAAATAGTATCCATTGATTTCCCATTATTGAATTATTAATAGAATTTTAACTGGGTTACACTATCTTGAAAACCATAATGGTTTAGATAATGGAGAAATGATCTTGATATTATTTATATGATGGATTAGGTAAAGATTTGTCCACTCAACTATCCAAGAAACATAATTTTTAGGATTGAGATGAATCATGTGTGAAAAAACAAGTGACATTCATAATAAAATATGGATAATGGATCACTAAATGGATATAATGTATGAGTTCATCATTTTTAGTGAGAAACATTTCATTAAAAGTAGAAATGAAGATATATATAAGGCATGATATTCATTTAATAAAAACTGTATATTTTAATTAAATATAATAATTATCTACTAGCTAAACATTGAGATTAATCTTGGAAAATAAAAAATTTAAATTAATTATCTCATAAGTAGGGAAACATAAGAATAGTTCATAAGTAAAAAAATTCAATGTGTTAGAGTAACACCTTCCTAAGTAACCAAAATTTTAAAATTTTTCAAAAAATGAATCTATAATATAAGGAGAAGCATGTAAAATTAAATGAAAAATTATTCATGTAATTTTATCTTATACTCATATAATCAGTATGATTTAGTTTGTAAATGTATTTAAGATACTAAATTTTTTTATTTGGGATTGTTTTAGTTAGAGAATATGTTGGGGGTTTTTCGTATATGGAAATTTTATGAAAATATGGATAAGTTCAAGAAATCATTACCTGATATTTTTTAAGTATTGAGAACAAATTCCCTAGGAATATAATTTTCAGATTCGTGTATTTTGTTGATATTGTAAATGGGTAAAATTTCATACTAGATGAAGAATTTTATTTGGATAGTCCAACAATGTTTCTAAAATTATAGAAACATGTCATTGAAACTGTGATTTGTAAGGAAGTAGAACAAATGATATCGTATGATGGGAGTATCAAGGATACTTGCAGGAGTTTTTAAAACTCCATGGATTGTCTAAGATGAGTATATGTGTTATAGAAATATTTTAACAGAATTTAAAGGGAATGTGATACTGAATGTATAATTTATGAGTGATTTAAATATAAAAGTGTTAAAAATCCTAGATGGGAATGATATAGATTACAGTTAACATCTTGATGATCAATGATTTTAATATAAAAGAATTTATGAATCTCAAATAAATCATAGTAAAAAAATTGTATGTTCATCTCCATTCTATTATGTAGTAAGTGGTTTTGTTTATTAACAATGAGTTTCTATGAAAAATGAGACGATTAATTATATACAATTTTTTTATTTATTAGATTCTATAACATATTTTGAGAAGAATACGAGGTTAATTTTTTTTACATAGGACAATGTGTTTTTATAGTTTATTAAATACAAATAATATGTTTTTTTCACCAATTATTGACTTATTTTAATGAACTCTTATTGGGGGGATTCTATAAAAACATTAAATAAAATTTATGATATAGAATGAATAGTTATTTTTAAATTAGTATAAATATTATTTCCTAAAAATATATGTTTTTATAAAAACCTAGTTAGATATTCTGAGAATAATTTAGTGTCTAACAGTCTAGTGGGAGTATGTTTGAACCTATAGAAGATCAATGTTAAAAAATAAATGATTATTCTATTATAAAATTATTAATATTCTTCATTTAACATCATAATTATGTTTAGGATATATAAAGATACTGAAAAATGTACAAACATACATTTAGTTATAATAAGAAGGTAAGTATCACTATTTATTAAAGGATTTCACCAATTAAAATACAATATGAATTAAAAACGTAACTAATATTAATGGTTTTATGGTATGATGGAAACATGTTATTTTAATAGTTAAATTTAAGTAACTAAGACAAAGAAGATATGAAATTTTCTAAAAATGTTTTTATGATGTTTTGGTAATGTAATAATGAAAATATTTACATTATTTAATAAATTATTTAAAATAAACAGTTTTATTAAAAGGGTTCCAATAATGATGTTGATAATGTAAATATAAAGGGTTCTAAGTATATAAAATAATATGAAATTATAATATATATATGTCATGATGTTAACCAGTTTAATATGTTAAAGAAATTTATAAATAAGAATACGATTTGAAAGTCTATATATCATTAAAAGTATCTTACTTAAAAGTTGTTTCTCATTAAAAGTGTTCACAAGGAATATTTTATGGGATGGACACATGGATATATAAAATTAATTACATATAGATGTAATGACTTAAGAAAAAATTAATCTTACACGATGAATGTAGTTCAGGTTGAATATTTTTGTATATGAGATATTGATGTAATCATTATATATTTTATCATCATATTTTAATAAAGGAAATATATTTTTATCATTAAATCAAGTTTTCTAAAATATACTTTACATGAATGATTGAATGATAGCGTCCCCTCAAAATATGACTTTAATTTGTCCCTAAATAGTGCTAATTGTTGAGTATTGTGGGTTTTATTGATATTATTTGGTTATCTTAAATAGATTCTTGTAATTATAACAAAGGGTTATATATGAGATTTGACGAATAAATTCATGAGGTAGTATGTAGATTCTTATTACTTGGATTTTAATACCAAAATATATATTAAGGAATTTCATATAGTGATTGATATACTTATTTTTATATTCTAATTATCAATTATTTTTTCCTAATGATGGAGAGATCCCAATCACATGAACCTTTATATATTGACACCCTACATACACAGGTCAAAATATGAACATAGTGGGTGGTTGGGTACATTGATGATCATTTCATCGATTAGAGTGCAATCAATATATGATTTGTCTAATAATTTTAGGATTAAATTAATATAGCTCTTGATTAAATTAAACTAGGAAAATGGTTGTTCATGATTAGTTGGGACACATGATGTGTTCAGCTACTAAGATGAGAGAAATGTAAAGTACTCATCCATTAGATATATGACATGTAATGTATTCATTGACTTGGTCATTCTTTTTGGAGACTAAAAAATAGTATAATTATACTAGATTGACACTGTAACATGTCTAATAGCCACTCAATGTCATGAAAAATGGACTATATTGGTATATATATGATTTATAGTACACATCATGATGTGGACATGGTTATATAGAGATATGAGTATGTTTGATAGAGATTAGACCAGATCACTTAGCTGTCTGATTAGAACTAATTATTTACTAGATGCTTATATTTACTTAAATCTATGAAATATTAATTTTATATTTCATTTCAATGCTATTAAGGGCCAAAGGGTAGCATAGTTAGGCCTCAAAATAAGTACTATTTTTTGGTTGTGTGTATTCCAAAATGAAGAGACTATAATAAAAAATTATCCAAAAGGAGTTTTTGATAAATTTACATTGTGTAATTATGTTTTAAATGAAATCCTTATGATATTTTAGTGCATGTGGGTGATTGTTGGATGTGCAATAAAATATGTATGTGAATTTATTGAATAATGGTTCTTGTATCATCCCACATAGTTTCCTTGTTTATGATCCAATATAAAGAGATTAAATGGAACCTATTATGAATAGATTAATTTGATTGAATTAATTGAAGGAATAATTCCAATAGTAATAAAAGTATATCGACACATTGAATATGGACAACACATTTAATTAAATAAAAAACACCTAGTATTTCTATTTAAAGGGATAATATATCTCTTAATGTGCGTGAATGACTAAAAAAATCATACCTATCACATATTATTCCCCTTAAATTATTTGTAATTATAGTAGAGCCTTTATCACCCCTTTGATACATCAAGTTCCTCTCATTACAAAAAAAGATCCATAGTCTAGTGTACCACCATTATAGGAAGGGGATTTCATCTTCTAATGTAGTCATCTTCATCAACCATATTGAACAAATATTAGACATAGTAGAGGTATCCTCAGTGAAAGGTATGAATGTTTTACAAAATTTATTCATTTATTGATTTATTTGGATTCACTTATTCCTTCAGAGAGATCATCAATGTATTTATTTCAAGAATACTTCGACTATTTTGAATAAATTTTACTCATCCCATTAGTTTTTAAATATTGGGGCCGAAGACATGTTTTTATTATTAAAGGAAATAACTCTTTTTTTCTGATTGGTTAGAGGGAACCCATTACATAGCCCATAGGACTGGGGGCATGAATACCCAAATACAAGGCTTGAAAGCCTATTTTTGTCCCATAGGACCCTTTTGTGAATAGTACTGCTATAGTAGCTGGGAAGCTATAGTATCTGCTATAGTACCACAACTACTACAGTCCCTGCTAAAATACCACTCTCGCTACAATGTCACCAATGTTGTAGACTGCAACTGCTATAGTACTACTACAATTCCCTGTTATAGTGTTGTTATAGTACCTAGAAAATTTTTCCCTTCTCGGATTATATCCTTGGTTATTTAGGATGCCAAGCCGGAGCCTTTAGAGAATTATTAACAATTCACCTTGACCACCTTGCATAAATATAATGTATCTCCTTCTACATTGTGTATTCTTTAGGTTATCACTTAATAATTTTCACTACCCAGAACCCACATACCATAGACTATTTCTACATGTTGACCACCAATTTACCACAAAAAAACCCTAGTTTTTTCAATTGATTATTTTATGTTCTTATCCTAAAATATAATGTAAGGAATGTGTTTATTAATTCCATAATTAAAAAAATTGATGCTTCCATATTCTTAGGATTTCTAATCACTAATAATCACTACTCAAAATGAATCTATTTTCTCATATGATATCCAACCAACCATACTCTTCATAACTTCTCAACTCATATTTTTTCCATTGTCCCTATCTTTCTATTTCTATTTCAAACCAATTTAAAACGACAATGATCATCCGACTACAATGAAATGAACATTTTCTCAGTTGGGTCACCCCTGGTAAATAAATTTCTCTATATATGTTAACATACAACCTTCATTCGACTATCTAATCGATATATTTCGATAAAAATAATTCCATTCTTTAATAACAACATTATAGTGACTATCATTAAATTTATTTATTCTTTTGGTTTTTACCTTATTCAAAATTTATTTATGTTTTCATGATTTTAATTTTTTAATTATAATATATATATTTCACTAACAGTAGTATATTAAAATAATTTTATAGAGTATCTTGTACTTTGGGAATCCAAAATAATTTAAATTCATTTGCTTCCATAATTATAATGTTACAATTAATTATTGTAAAACTTTTACTTTCTACAACTTATATGTCTCAATGTTTCAATACATTATCATATATTTAATTTCTATTTTTTAATAAAATTAGTTATTTTAGTTCATTTATGTTATGTTGAAAAGGAAAATTACATTTCTTATTGCATTATACACTTTATAAAATTCCTATAACGAATCTGCATCTTAGTTATGAAATTTCATTATACAATATCAATTTTTTTATTCATTAAAAAATATGTATTAAAATTTTATTGAAATTTTCATCATCTTTTATGTGTTTCCATAATTAAATATATTACAAGACATTACTATATATATAATATTATTAATCTTAAATGTGTTCATATTATTAAATAATTGATTATTGGAATAAATCCTATTATTTACATAATGTAATTATCACATATTAAGACTCGTATTATCTCAAAAAAAACTAATTAAATAGATGTTCCATGATTTTTATCCATTCTATTGCTTTTTAAAATATTTAATTTATTAAAAAAAATGAAAAAAAACCTATTTTTGTTGAAATATCATTCAGTTTGACCAATATATGAAAATAAAATTCATGATTTGTATTATAATATTATTTTTTTAATGTTTCATTCCCACTTCTTGGTTATAGGAAAAATAAATTATAAATAATTAATTATGTTATTTATAACATGTATTTTTTTTAAATAAACATTTTTATTTAAATTCAATTATTAAATTTTGGGTTTTAGTGTTAAAAATGACAATTATGTAACTAACTTATACAAATTTCTTATACATTTTTGAATTTTATTGATTAATTATAAATTATTATTTTTTAATTTCTTTAACATTACACATCATATATTATGTTATCAAAAAGCTAAACTTATTCATCTGAATACCCCATTCTTATTGATTTTTAAGATCCATTTATTTTACATTATGATTATTTCATTAATACAATGTAGGTCTATATATGAAATGAAAATGTTCTTATAACCACTTTTTAGTCTCTCCCCTTTTTCTTTCCTTCTATATTTCTTATAATACATAAAGTTAACCCCAAAACATAACTCGTTACTAATATTTTGATAAAATATACTTTATTTTAAAAATTATTAATTTTTTAGGTTTTTCTAAGATTTATGCCTTTAATATCATTATAATTATGAATTTTTTACATTCCATAGCATGTAATATGAAAAATATCTTTGAAAAATGAATTTTAGAAATTCCCTTTCATGTTATACCCTCCTTATATAGCTAAAAAATCAAATAATAATTTATATTTATTCATTAACTATACTTTATTATTTTTTTCAAGTAATGTGCATTATTATTTATTTATTCTAAAGAAAATTCAGATAACTATATTACATGATATTTCATAATATATAATAATGCTTTTTTTTCATATTTTATTATAAGTAGTTGTTATCCTATTCAAGTATTATAATTGAAAAAACGAATGATTCATATAAACTATTTTAAACTGTCAATATTCATTATTTATAGGAGGTTGAATATAGTGAAAATGTGAAGTATATTATCCAACAAACTGACTTAAAAAAATTCTCTGATCAGAATACCAACAATATATACTTTTCACAATACACTTGTTAATTAAATTAAATTGTTGAGTAATTAGTGAGTGATATATAATCAAAGTATTAAAATTAATATTTCCACAAATATGTTAACTTTTATTCATCGAGTTCCTATAAAATCGCGATTTTATTTGAAATTTTTGGGTGTTCATTTTCTATACATACCCATGGTACCATAATATAATTTTTTATAGTATATTTAGAATGATTATTAATAAAACATATTTGAATCATTTTTTATAAAATGTTTCTATAAATCATATATTTTATGAAAATTTCCATGTATATTCATCACATTAATTTCATAATTTCATTATCTATAATTACTATTTCAATAAAATATAGATAATGATCAATACATCATATATATTTTATACTAAAAACTACCATCTTTATGAAAACTATGTTTCAGAATTTTTCATGATTTCTTAAAAATATTATAATTTTAAAATTCATTTATTCATACACTCTCTTCCTTTAATTTTTTATATGAATAATGAGTTTTTCCATTAATCTATTTATTCATTTAGTGTATTATTTTATATTGTTAAATTTAAAAACAAATATTTCCAATCATAAAAACAAATTATTTTCATGAATTTGGAAAAAATATTTAAAATATACTATGTAATAGGATGAAAACGTTACTATGTATATCTTCCATAAAAAATGAAAAAAAGTCATGTTCAATAGTATTTTTTTATTACTAAGAAAAAATATTAGAGGATAGTTTTTCTATTTCCTTATTATCAACGCTGGTATTTTTTATTTTATAAAATGAATTATTTTTAACTATATCATTATAAGATAGAATCTGTTTCCCCTAATTTTCAATTTTTTTAAGAAAAATCTCTCATGTTTCAAAAAAGGGTTTTAGAAAGTTATCTAATATAAAATTTCAATTTGGAGTACTTAATTAAAAATGTAATACATTTTTGCAGTGTCAATTTAGAGAATATGTATTAGGAGTTAATAATTAGTGTACATTTTGTATAAGTATGCATTTTTATGGTACATATTTTTTTATATTCTATATGTTCATCTGTAAAATTATATTAGGAGGAGAATTTTATGATAATGAGGTTTTTTTGATATTATTGTTTACAATTTACAAAAAGAACCAATGTACATTATTTCAAAGTGCATATTTGTTGAAGTTTGAGAGAGTAGGTTGATCCATTGAGGATGTGATTGCTGTTTTGAGAGATTTATTAATAATATGTTTATAATAAATCTAAGATTAATGGGGAAATATTTATAAATGACATTTATTAGAATATAATGAATTTATTCCCTATAATTATGAATATGATTTTATCTATAGATTTCATTCATTAAATTATTCACAATTTTTTGATTATTTAATTATTAAAGAGAAAATTTTTAAATAATTTTGTTATATGCTGGAATATAAGACGGTGAGTGGTTCTATATATTATTTTTTTTATTTACTAATTTATTATTTTTTAATGTGTTGATATACTAAACACATATATTTCTTAATATTTAATATGATTATATTTTCCTTTTATTAATCAACATTGAAATTGATTTAATTTTTTTAGATCATACATCATAATATTACATGGTCTTATAAAAACACCATGATATGAGTATGATCCTTGGATATTACAACAATTTCTATATAATTAATTTAACTGCTACATTTTTTATTTTTTTCCTATTGTAAATTTTTCATATTTCCCATTATTTTATAATTGATGTTCAAAATCTATATACAATAGTCTTAAAAATTTATTTTCCAAAAATATTATACTATGGATACATTGATAATAATTGGAGGATTAAAAGAAATTATTATGAGGGTTTTCCACATTTTAATCTTTCAGTTCTATAGAAATTTTAAATGATATACATCATCTATAGTATTATTCGTTTATTATCTAATTGAATTATTTTTACCTCATGAATTGAAATTATAAATAATGAATAGGGGATTTAATCATTATTTTTTTGTGAATAAAATAAAGGCAATTACTGAGGTTTATATTATATAAAATACTTCTAGATTTCATAACATCTTATAACTTATTTTGTATGAATTGATTTTATTTTGATTCATAAAACATTGTATTGATGCTTTTAATTGTAGAAATTACTACATTTTTTCCATGTTATCTTATGTTTTATATGTATTAATGGATGTATTGTTTTTTGATATAAATTAATCAGTCCTAAAAACAACTCTATATCCATTGGACTGACTCATAGTTCTACAATACCGATACTAGGTGAAACAAAATAATACTTAAAGTAATAAATATTAGATTATATTTTTATATTTTTTTAATAAAAAATTATGTGGTTGTTCAATCAATACAAAACTCATTGGAAATATAATTATAATCCATATGAATAATATTTTCACATAAATATTAAATTTGTGATTTTATTTCACATTTTTTGGTTATGAAATGTTCATTGATTATTTTAAACAGACTTCATCAATCATTTTAGATATAAGTTAGAACCAATTACTCCTAGAAAAATGGGCTATAGCTACTGACCTATAGTCATGGTTTTCCAAAACCAAGGCTATCTTCCTTCATACTAAGGTTGTAGCCATGGTTTTATATAAAATCATGGATATATGGTATATTTTCAATGTCTATTGCCACAGATTAGTGAAATAGTGGCTAAAGATTTTTTTTCCAATATCTAATTGCCAAGTTATGTAAAAATGTGGCTACAAAGTGTTTTTTTGAGGGATATAGTCATAGTTTTCATAAAAGATTGGTTATAGAGTCTTTTTTCTTATTGATATTTCCATTTATTGCATTCAACTATATCTATAGTGTTTTTTCCAACTGATATAGAAACAATTTGTGTAAAACCATGGCTATAATGTTTTTTCCAAGGTCTATAGCCATAGTTTGTGTAAAATTGTGGCTATAGAGTGTTTTTGAGTGATATAAAAAAGATTTCATAAAGCGGGGATATAGATTATTTTTCTATTTATCTTATCTAATGTTTCTCAAAACCATGGCTATAGGTCACCCACCATTTTATGGGAAAAAAAATTAATTTGTGAAAAAAGAGTGGGATGGGCTATAACCATAGTTTACATGATATATCCAAAGTTTTTAATAATAGATTTAACAGTATATATATACCCAAAGTCATCTATGTTGTAGTTGTTAGGAAGATAGTGTGTATAGCTGTGGTACAAAGATTAAATCTACTAGGGAAATTGTTTTGGGTATATATCCATGGTTTACTTTGGCTATAGACATATTTTTCCACTATGGAAATAACATTACTACCATAGTGGATATCCATTGCTATTTCCCAACTACCATGGTGCAAAACTATGGGAGATATTGCCATGTTTTGGAAAACTATGGAAATAGATCTGTTTCCATGAGGGTGAATGGTGGAAATAACTCAAAGAGCAGTGGATATAGCTTTTAGCTGTAGCCACACCAATACGTGAAACAACCAGCTGGACCCATGGAAATAGATTATTGCAAAAATTTTCACCACTACATCTGGGTTTTGGGCTATGGCTATAGGCAAAATTAATACTTGTGTTTATTAGGGAGTGTTTTAATATTTTTATGTGCATTGATTCCTTTATGTTTTTTAAAGTGCCAGTGCACTAAACACAATCTTGTATTATTCTTATCAGTGATTTTCCTATACATTCATTATAATGGGATTCCAATCAGATTCCCCATCTGAATTACTATGAATTGATACTAATATTCAATGTAAATGAGATAATTTTATAAGATTTATTTATTTATTAATAAACAAAATGAGTGAAAAAATATTTATATTATATATTACTCAAGGAAACACATAATTTAATTTTTTTTAACATTATTTTTTTAAAATGACTTTATATTTTTCATTCCTCTTTACTGTTGAATCATTTTTTAATATTATGTTCATATTTTTACCTTAATATTATATTTGGTTAACATAATTGATTTTATATCATTTTTTTGTTGGGTTACATTACAACCAATGAATATGGGAATACGATGGCGGAATACTAGTACCTTTGTATTCACATTTTTTTATGTTCTTTAATTTTAATCCTTCATTTTAATTTTATTTTTTCATATGTTTCTTTCTGTAATTTTAATTTTTACCCTTTTTTCTGCCCATTTTTCTTGTTATGTTGAGTTTGAATATTACTTATTCTTTATTTTTTGTATCATTGAAATATTTTTTATATAGCGAAAAATTGTAAATTATTTTTTCTTTTTTGAGTATTATTAAACATTTATATGCACTTGGAAATAATTTTTAATTTTATTCTATATATACATAAAATAATGATAATGTAAAAAAAATTAAAAAAAATTAGCCAATATCACGCAATTCATTTCACCATATCTTGACCAGTCAAGAAAAATTTTAGTAGGGGTTTTGATTAGTGGTACAAACCGTGTAATCATACAAAAAAATTGGGGTTCAAAACCCATTGGGTGAAGGTTACTATAGCAGTACTGTAGTCGCATAGTAGCAGAAGAGGTACTATAGCAACGGAGGGTCGTGTAGTTGTTGTAGGGCATTATAGTGGCGGTGGGTACTGTGCAACACTGTAGTAGGAAGATACTGTAGTAGTACTATACATAGAATTGGCCTTGGGAAAAAAATTTGGGGATATGGGATATTTAATGGGATACTTTCCAACTGGGTCGTTGGGCGATGTAATGGTTCTCCCTCTACCAAGTTTAAAGAGGTCATTACTTTTCATTAATATTAAAATGATGCTTCGGCCGCAAAATTTAAAAAGAAAAGAAAATTTACATTATCTAAGATGAAAAATTGGATTTCATAATGGTAGTATCATTGCGATTAAGAGAAAAAGTGAATTGATATCATGTTATAAAAGAACCACACATCAGAACATTAAACCTAGTGAATCAAAATGATTAAAAGAAAAAACATTTGAGTTAAACCCATAAGAAAAAATAATAAAATAAAATACCAAAACACTATCCCCAATATATAAACATAATGATACATCTGTACACCACATGTGAATTTCTTTGTTTATTGTTTTTACCCCTTATTTTTTGGGCTTGGGGGGTCAGAGAAGGGGGATATTCAATGATGAAATTTTCCTAAATATCAATATAATGAGAAAATTACATTATAATGGGTAAAATTATATTATGAATTTTTTATACAACTATTAGATTAATATAAGGCTACATTTGTGGTAATTTTTCACCACTATTCATTATTTCACATAAATCACACCCTGATTTTGTGTGTTACTTTATTGAAATATAGATTATGTTGATGAGAGTTTTAAGGGAGATATTTTGGTGTTGTTTTTGGATATTATAGGAAAATAACTTTATGCATAGTATTAGATCATTAATTTCATAAGATTCATAAACCTCACCATTTTATTTTCATTATAAAAGAATTTATTTTTGGAAATGTCTATTTAAAATGGAAGAATGTTATGAAATTTTGGGATATATTCTACTATTCCATGAATTTATATCAACCATTTAATATGAAATATTACAATGTAATGAATATTAAAACATTATAATATATTTAATATCATAATATGTCAAAAGGGAGTGAATGATTAGATTTAAGGAGGTATATGAGTTTATATGCTATGATTTCTTGATAACCATTTGACTGACCATCATCACCCCAAAAGTATATCATTACACCATGAATTTTTTATTCTCATTTAACTATAAAATTTTCTTGGTGCTCCATCCTTATATTTTATTTTTTCTTCACTTCGATGAATCTAAGAGATAAGAGAGACCTCCTAGGAATGTTTATATTCATTTTGGTGATTTTTTATTATCTTCTTTTAGGAGATTAGATTTCCATAAATCACAATAATAATTCCTCAATTTTCCTTTATTATACCTAAATTTATCTTACAATGTAGTATATTTGTCACGACCCATCCTTGGGGCCCGTTCTGTGACTACCCCAAGCCCGCCTTCCATAGGCTAGGGGATGGCGACTTGCACCAATGGCATAATTCCCGATAAAAGGGAAGGAATTGCCTTTATATAAGTAAACAGACACAAAAGAGTACGCAATATGGAGGAAAAACAAAGTAAATTGAGTACAAAAGTAAGTGCTGGAAAGTAAATGGGCTGGTATACAAACCCAACTAAAAGTACAGTACAACTGAGAAAGAAAGTACAACAGCTGAAAAGTAAAAAAGAAACCACCGGGTCGTCCTCCTCAGATCCTACCATAAGGGTAGGTACAGATAGCCTTCTCAATGCTCTCTCCCACCTACATGCTTTGAGTACTGTCTCATCGTGATGTCAAGCTATGGGTACTAACTCGTCGTGAGGTCCACCTTTGGGTATTGACTCGTCATGAGGTCCACCTCTGGATACCATCCAGTCCTCGTACACTGGGACTCTGTCATCCCTTTCCGTCATCTGCATCCAACACAACGAGGTGCAGTCATAACCCATGCAGGGGTGAGTATAGCAATACTCAGTAGGGTCTACGAGACCCTCAAGTTCTCACTAAATCCAACAATGATATTCACAAAAAAGGATCTCAATGGATAACCCTTACATAGGTATAATCCCACACTTATACCTAAGTTATCAAGCAACCCATCTCAAACATGAATAAACACAAAAGTTATTAAATCAACGGATAACCACTACTTAGGTATATGACCATACATATACCTAAGTTATCAATCTCAGTACGGATCCAACATCCAAGCCCAATCACAACCAGTCCACACAGGAAATAAGTCAATCATACCCAAGATAAGGATTGAAAGTAAAGAATCAAATCACACAGGTATAATTCTCACGAAGAGGGGTGGAGATGATTAGATGTAGCCTCTGAATTATCTCCTCTGCCAATCCCACGTAGGATCCATGTATAGATGTTGTCGCTGCCGAACCCACGTAGGATCAAATTATAGTAAACATCACTACTGAACCTATGTAGGATCCAAGTACATTCATCATCACTGCTGAAACCATAGGGGATCTAAGTACAGCCGCCCTCACTTCCAAACACACGTATGATCCATTTATAGCCATCTTTGTCATCGAACCCACGGAGGATCCCAACATGGTAGTCGTCGCAAACACAGCAAGTTCTAGGGTTCCCGCACACATCACGCTCGATTCCAGGAGGGTCCACTCCATGAGCCAAGAGGGACAATACATCAACTGTCACAAAGTCCAGAGTTGATGTATCCCAATGTTCAATCTCGTCAATAAGAACTCAAGGCGTCAGATGGCGCGTCAATCGGACGCCTGATCTGAGAGATAAAGGCTTTTCCGTTCCAGGGGTATGGTTATAAATATGCTTGTTTCTAACTCGTCTGATATACACATTCGTTTAAAACTCACTTATAGTATCTCAAAATAACCATATCATCGATGGGGTCTCAACGCAATGGACGACGTGTCAAACGAACACCCAGTCTGTGATTTATTAGCCTTTTAGTCTTGGGGGCCCGGTTGGTTTTGTGTACGAACCAACCTGACCGTATGTCAACTGTACCCAGAAATCCCATGGAGTATACTCAAAAGAAGTATTTCTCAATATGATTACCAATGCCACTGACGGTTCATTAAACGGACGTCGGGTCTAAGAGTTATAATTATTTCGGTTCCAGGGGACCAGTTGGATTTCGAGTATAATCCAACCCGGTCATACTCCAACTGCATCCAATCCCCAGGTGAAATATACCAAAAGAACCATCTCATCAAGAGGAATCATACAATGTTTATGGCATGCCATTCGGACGGCCGGAGCTCATGTTATAAGAGTTTTCCTTCCGAGGGCCTAGTTGATATCGGCTTCGATCCAACCCGGTCATACCCATACTTCTCCAAAACCTTGAGTTTAATATACCGAAATGACCATACTGATCGAAGGAATCTTACTCAACTGATGGTGCATCGTTCAGAGGTCCACAACTCAAGGTATGTCTGTTTAACTGAAAAAGGTCAAAAAAGTGGGGGTCTGGGCCCGGTCCAACCCAGCCCAACTCCCCATTGGTCAGCCCGAACCGGGTCGGCCAGACCCTGGTCCGGGTCCAATAAAGTTGGGTGCGGCCCTGTCCGACTGGTGCAGCCTAGCCCGGCCCAGCCAGTACGGCATGACCCGGCCAGCGCGGCCTGGCCTGGAAGGTGCGGCCCAGCCGCGTGGTTGGCCGTGGCTCGGCCAGTGTGGCTGAGTGGATGCCCTGGAGTGGGGGGGGGGAATAATTGATAGTGGTGGTGAAAAGTGCCACTGCAGTCTTCCCAGATCCCACGGCCCCACTGGATCTTGTACCTCACCATCGTGGCACATTTGTAGCGGGTCTTCTCCGGTGGCACGCTGGGGCGCCTCCACCTCTAGGTGGTCGGATGACTCCGGCAACCACCTTTAGTCACTGGAACCGCCGCACTGGCGTGGAATGCCGCGACCACCTTCTGCGGACCACCGGACGCGCTCCGGTGGTCTGTTTTTCCCACCATCTTCTCCAGCGGTTCTCTCGGGACCTGCCCTTCACTAGGAAGACTTTCAAACGCCATTACGGTCCCGTTTCGTCATCGCTGTTAATCCGAAAATCAACAAACAATCATTAGAGGGTTGTCTGGCCGTGTTTGTTTGGCATGCGCCCTACGCGTTAGGTGTTATCAAAAGTTCGAACAACAATGATGTTCAACGACTAACAAGGCACAATTTTAATTAATTAAAATTCAACATAATTCCCAAAATAACCCCACAAATAAAAATTCCCAAGCCACAAATAAAAAAATCCGCGGATTAACTTGATAACTATTTGATCTTCATTCTTTGTTTTATAAGGGAACAATCATAGGAATATTAACATTCTCAAATTAAACCCATACCACGATTAAGGTTCACGATTGAAAACGGTCATGGACGACGATATAGTGAAAGGGTGAATGTCAGCTCATTGACGTTGTCATGACCCACTCCCAACAAAGTGTACCCCTCTTGTGCCGACAATGTGAGAAGGAAGATAATGACCCCAGAGTCCCGCCTCCAGTAAGCCCTGGGTTGGAGACTAGCACCGAGGGTATAATAAGCAAACAAATGTGAGGCATTACCCTCTAAGAGAAAACATGTGGAAGAGAGAGATAAGATATACACCATTAAAGTCTAACTCAGAACTGAAATATAAACGTAACCCAAGTACATATATTAAATGTCATGAAAAAGTAATATAACTGAAAGGGGAAACTAAAAGTACCAAAAAGAAAGTTAAACAACAACAACCACAAGCCCGAATAGCTCCTCCTCCAACCACAAGCTAGTAGTAACCATCTTGATCTCCAACCTGCTCCAAGTGACCTAAAAAAGAGTTTATATATACATTGGGTTAGTAAAACAGTATACTCAGTAGGATCCTCCTAAAGCCTCTCATGCAAAAGTAAAGAAAGCAGGCTAAATCCCAGTGAACAACAAGTGAAACAAACTCGTCACCTAAACCGGTATACTAAGTTTCCAACCTCACCATGGATACTCTAACCATGTAACACATACAAGAATATAGTATATGGTAAAGAATATCAAAGGTACCCCACTACTACTTCCCCACTGGTTTTCCGCTTTTCCCCAATGACATACGTCCTGTGCATCTCTATCCAAAGTCTTGCCCACAGAATCCTAGGCTAAGCTCCACAATTTGCACCTCATGCAACCCAAAGGCTTGCCCGCAGACACCTAGGAGAAGCACCACACCATCCTCCCAACCAAAAGTAACCAGGTATGTTCCAAACACCACCACAGCCCGCATAATGTGGATCATACCTCGAGTATTATACCTCAATCCATTATAGCCCATACACCGAGTAGGGATCCTCAAGCTATCACATCCTATACACGTTACACCAATAGTAGTCCATAGCATTATATATCCAGAATATATGTGTGTGAAATAACCACAAGCCATTACAGTCCTCTACACACATATATGGGGGAACTAACTGTTGTGCATATTGGCACATGTATCTCCCAAGAGAAGAGAGCGGGGACAAAGGGGGTAGTCAGCCATTCGACCTCCCATCAGAATGTTGGGGAAAACACCCCCTAGGGCTCAGAATCCCTGGGGTGTCAGTTTCCCTTAAAGACAGGGTGGAGTAGAGTATAGAAACACAAAAAGAACAGAATATATATATAACTCACATCCATACTATGGGCATTGACTAGTCTTAGATACAACTGCAGCTAACGTCTCTCAAAATCTAGGATTCTACTTCAAAGACTAGGTATCCTATAAGAACAGAAAAAATTTGAGAGCTTTATTAGATTACTCCATTCTCATTTTATCAGTTCCACTGTACATTAATTAATTCTTTAAACATTAATTAACCATAAATAATTTAACATTAAAATTCATTTTCATCACACCCAAAATCAACAGCTCCTTTTAAGATTCACATCACCTTTAAATTCCAGTATCTCCCTCTCTGTGGATTATCACCATTTAATCAAACTTTCATTACAGAATTACTTTCCCATATTCGCAGGAATTCTAGAATGGCATCCTATGCTACTAAACACAATGGGGGCTCAATACGGTGAGTAGATATACTACCCACCGAGTCTTTGCTGCCTATAGCAAGACCATATACCCATTCTCCCTCGAGAGTCTAAACACGGAAACCACGTGGCATACCCCGCGTGTCTTCGGCTCCTTCGAAAGGAGGGTAAACAGGACCATAATCCTTGAGCTGTGGGGAAAATTAAAGAAGATAAATAACCAAACAAAACCACCAACATCCATCCATCACATTCATCTCATACCATAATCTATGGTGTCCTCCCCGACACCCACATGCATAACCTGATGCATCTCGCCACCCTATGTGTCATCCACTGCCACAAACACAAGTCCCCATGCCTCCACATATCACAATAGCCATCCAGGCTAACATTACAGTAAGCATCAAGAAAACTCACATCACATCAATGGGCTCTTGACACTTTAACAATCAAGAGGGTAACTCAAAACCCTTTAAGAAATTCTCACACAATATGTTCTTTAATACGTATTGAATTAACATATTTGTTATTCATAGGATCCAATTATGGGATACCTAATCAGTAATCTATCACAATTAAATAACCATGCTTACTTCCCTAATTTGATTAACCTCACATTAGAATAACTACAACAATGACAACAACCAGATTCATTTACAAGCCTCTTTATCTTTGTCCAATTAATAAAAATTAATTTCATCTTTACGTCCATTATCACATTCCATCAAGAACAAACAACCAAACAAAGAAAACATAGATATCACTCTATCTAGAAAAACATGAGGAAAACCGTTATAACGGTACAAAGAAACAACATGCGATCAAACAATTTTTTTAATCCGGTTCAAGTATTTAATCTGGTAAATTTCATTGTGATATAAAGGGATAAATCATTCTAATTCTATGATTGAAAATATACAATTAAAGAAGCCATTATTCCCCTAAATCGAAGAGTTATTGACATCCCCTGTCCACACAACGGGTCACAATCCTCCTCTCATGACAACTGCATCCACCATAGGATTCCACTGTATGACAGTACCAACCAACCCCAAGAAAAACCAATAAGAATTATGGAAATTACATGGTATAATATGGAAGGGAGAAATAAGAGATGATGATCCCCAAAATAATGATGATACAACATACCTTATATTGATGATTGATCGACATAGCTCTATTGCATCAAAACAGAGCAGTACCAATCCTAGGAGTAAAGATTGATTGTGCAACTCCTACATGAAGGATTTAAAGGTTCTAGCATCTCTTTGTTGAGAAAAAAGGGAAAGAACAAGGTAGAATGATATCTGGTTTCTTTTTGAAGATTTAACGAGGAAATGGTTTAAGATCCGATTAATTCTCCATTAAAAATGGATCGCATTAACCCATACGGTTTGACCAAGTAAAAGCATCCTGATCTATAGGGATAATTAATATAGGATTTTGGGCATTTGAATCGGCCTTAAGAGTCCATAAAATAAGGCTTTAAATTTATTTTACATCAAAGGAAATGTCAAAGGGGCGAAACTGTAGGAAGCTAGAAACATTGTTCAAGTCCACCGTTAGAAGGTCACTGTTAGAAGGGTACCATTCTGGAAACATTGTTCAAGTATACCATTATAAGAACACTGTTAGAAGGTTACCATTCTAGAAATACTGTTCAAGACTACTGTTAGAAGCTCACAGTTAGAAAGTTACCATTCTGGAAACACTCTTCAAGTCTACCGTTATAAGGTCACCATTAGAAGGTTACCGTTCTGGAAACACTGTTCAAGTCTACTGTTAGAAGGTCACCGTTAGAAGGTCACTGTTAGAAGGTTACCGTTATGGAAACACTGTTCAAGTCTACCATTATAAGGTCACTGTTAGAAGGTTACAATTCTGGAAACATTGTTCAAGTCTACCGTTAGAAGGTCACTGATAGAAGGTTACCGTTCTGGAAACATTGTTCATGTTTACCCTTATAAGGTCACCGTTAGAAGGTTACTGTTCTGGAAACAATGTTCAAGTCTACCGTTATAATGTCCCCGTTAGAATGTTACCATTCTGGAAACACTGTTCAAGTATACCATTAGAAGTCCACCGATAGAATCTCACCGATAGAAACATTGTTCACTGAACATCACCAATAGAAACACTGTTCACCTACCAATACTTTTCATAAAACTGGAAACACTGTTCACAGAACTGGAAATTTGGAAAAGTGTTGGGGATAAGTCACCTTGACCTCCCAGAACACATCCAACACCACATTTTCACAAAGTAATGGACCAGATTGGTCTAGGCCATTACATCATATACCTCTTAAAACATTCTTGTCCTTGAGAATTCAAAACCAACCTAAAGAGTGAAAAAAAAGAAATGGGGCCCAAACAACCACCCATCGAGATACCTCTCAAAAGAGAGAAATCCACAAAAAGGAACAAATGATGTTCATAAATAAAACAATAAAGGTCTAACCACAATGGAAACATCATTACATGAAAAGAGTTAAACATTAAACAACTCTGGGTACTGAGCACGTATCTATGACTCACACTCCCAGGTACTCTCCTCCATGCCACCGTGTCGCCACAAGACATGAAGTAAGGGGATAGAATGCCCATGAAACACCTTCTCCTTGTGGTCTTGGATCTCCAAAGGTCACTCCTCGTTGGTTGCATCATCATCAATATCGATCTCTCCCCAATCGATAACATGATATTCATCATGAAGATAATGACGGAGCTGTGATACATCAAAAACATCATGTATCCAACTCATCTGAGGGTGAAGTGCTACTCGATACTCCATAGCTCCAACACGAGCTAACACATCGAGAGGCCCAACAAACTGGAGAGAAGGCTTACTTCCACGACCAAACCTCCGCTTCCCACGATGGAGAGTCACCTTCAGAAACATATGATCCCCAACATTAAACTCTATGGGTCTCCTTCTTTGACCAGCATATGATTTTTGATGATCTTACGCTGTCTTCATCCTCTCCCAAATCACCAGAATCATCTTGGATGTATTCTGCACTAGTTTCGGTCTGAGGATTGCTGACTCTCCGACCCTAGTCCAGCACAACAGAGAACAACATGGCCGGTCATTCAAGGCTTCAAAGGGCGTCATACCAATGGTGGAGTGAAAACTATTATTGTATGAAAACTCCTCTAAGGTTAGGTTCCTCATCCATAAACATCCAAAGTCAATAACACACGAGCGTAACTTGTATTCAATAGTCTGTATGGTTTGCTCTGTTTGACAATCCATTTGAGGATGAAAAGCAGTGCTAAGGAATAACTGAGAACCAAAAGCATGTTGGAGACCCCTCCACACCCTGGAGGAAAAATGTGGATCTCGATCAGAAATGATCTTCCTAGGGACTCCATGAAGTCTCATCACGTCCTCTAGAAACTGGCTTGACAAAATTCCACTGAGCTCGACTCCTTGATCACTAAAAAGTGGGCCGATTTAGTTAAACGATCCACTACCACCCATATAACATCATGTCCTCCCGGTGCACGAGTTAAACATGTAACAATGTACATTGAGATGTCCTCCCACTTCCACTGAGGAATATCTAATTGCTGGAGAAGACCTCCAGGAACACGGTGTTCGGCCTTCACCTTTTGGAAGACTAAAGATCGAGACACAAACTCTATAACTGCACGATATAGCCCAGGCCACCAAAATTGACTCCATAAGAATCGGAACATCTTTGTCACACCAGGATGTACTACCAAGGGAGAACTATGGAACTCTTAGAGAACCATCTCACACATCGCCAAGGGAACAAAAATCCTACCATTGTATAACACTCGGTGTTGTTCAACCTATGACCAACCATCAAGGGCCTCACCACAAACAACTCTGTCTCTCGAAACGTCCACATCTGGATCACCCAGATGGGAAACTTCCATCTTCTAAATCTGGGACAACCACACCATCATCTGTAAAAGACAACCTCTAACTCCAACCTCTTCAATATCAAGATGTAAAGCTGACATTTCGTCTATTACTCTCAAGGAATCATCAGATTCATGCACAACAACATTAAATGACATTAGGCTCAGTGCATCAGCTACAACATTCCCTTTTCCAGGTGTATACGATATTTCAAAGTTTTATTCTTGCAAGAACTCCATCCACCGTTGCTGCCACAAGTTCAAGTAATGTTGGGAGAAAACATACCTCAAACTATTATGATCGGTGAAAACCACAAAGTTCTCACCAATGAGGTAATGTCTCCACAACTTCAGAGAAAACACCACTGCTGCCAACTCAAGATCATGGGTGGAATAGTTGCATTCTTGGAGACGCCACTGAAGAGACCCATAAGAAACAACTGACCTCTGCTGCATGAGAACACAACCTAGCCCAAGATGTGAAGCATCACCGAAAACATCAAACTGGACTCCCTCCACTGGAAGACAAAGGACTGGAGCACTTACCAATTTCTCCTTTTGATTCTAAAAGGATTCTTGAAACTGAATAGTCCATATGAACTCTTGATCCTTCATGGTCAATGATGTCATAGGAGTCGCAACTCGGTAGAAATTGTCTACAAACCTCCTATGATAGCCTGCGAGACCAACGAAACTTCCCACCTCTGACACGGTCTTGGGGGCTGCCCAAGACACCACTGCTTCTATATTCGACGGATCCACAACTACTCCCTGTTGGGACACAACATGCCCCAAGAAACGAACTTCATGTTCCCAAAACTCACACTTCGAAAACATCCCAAACAACTAATGTTGGTGAAGAACTCCCAAAACGGCTCGTAGATGCTCTGCATGCTCCACTTCTGATGTGGAGTTCACAAGTATGTCATCGATGAAAACCAAAAAAACTTGTCTAGGAATTCAGGGAACACAACATTCATCAACCCCATGAAAACAGCTGGATCATTCGTCACGCCGAATGGCATTACAACAAAATCATAATTCCCATGACGACAATGAAAAGCAGGCACCGAGATATCCTCATACTTTACACGCATCTGATGACATCCTGACCACATGTCAATTTTGAGAACCAACATGAACCGTTTAGTTGATCGAATAAGTCATCAATCTGCGGGAGAAGATAGCGGTTCTTTATTGTCACTTTTTTAATCAAGGATAATAGTCACACAACTGCAAACTGTCTTCATCCTTTTTCAAAAACAAAACTAGTGCACCGCACGGTGACACACATGGCCAAATAAAACCGCACTACAACAAACCATAAAGCTGAATATGTATATCTCGTAACTCAGAATGGGCCATCCCATACAGAGACATAGATATTGGAGATGCTCCTGGCTGTAGCTCAATCCCAAACTCGATCTCTCGTCGAGGGGGTAAGGCTAAAACCTCTTCTGGAAAGACGTCAGGGTACTCCTCTACGACCCTAGGAAACACCAACTGCTAAACCTATGAAGAACTCAACATCATCTCATCCATCATGGATGATAGGGTTGGAACTCATCTATGACCCATCTGAGGATCTCGCTCACCAACAAACACCACCCTCTCTCCATCTCCATCAAATAAAACAACCTTCTTCCTGTAGAAATCCACAATAGCATGCACCGAATACAACCAATCCATACCGAGTATGACATCATATGGTTGTATTCGTAATCATAAGAAATCTCCCCAAGAGCGGTATTTCCCCAACAGTAGCTCACAATCTCTACATACATCAATCAAATCGGCTCGACTTCCAACTGGCGTAGTCAACGCCAGGGGCACTTGAAGCCTCTCTACCTCACGTCCCAATGCATGGATAAGGGTAGGTGATGTGAAGGAGTGTGTTGCACCTGAATCAAATAAGGAATACCCCCAGGTAGAAAACAAGAAAATGGTACCTCGACCGACATCTGGCTCACCTGGGGCTGGCAACTCTAGAGCATGAAGCTGACCATGACCTCCTCCACGACCTCTCTGACCCTGATGATGACCACCACCATGGTCGTGCTCTGCTCTCTAAGGAAGGGGAGCGACATGGGGTTGTCCTCTGCCTGCTCTATCTACCCTCTGGTGATCTAAAGCTGGTGCAACCTACTGCTGCTGTCTCGGATGGAACTGCTTTAATGGAGGAACCTAGAGCAGAGCGCCCGGTGCACGATGACTGCTCTGAAAAGTCGGGCACTCCCGTTGCTGATGACAATGACCACCACAAGAAAAACAACCACCTGATCCCTTGGCATAGGCCTATAGTTGCTTCCTCTGGAGAAACAAGATGGGAAGTGTTGGGACCTACCCCCAGGTGAACATAAACTCTTCTGCCCGGAAAACCAGGATCCCCGGACCATAGCTTTGCTTTGTGACGAATCATGACGATTCCCCTCTCATGACGATCCGGTCCTAGACAAAGTCCTCTCAACAACATCTGCCCTCTCCAGCACCTCAATACATGTCTTTAGCATAAATGGGGTGAATGATATGTTATGTGGATAGAGTAAACATATTCCAAAATACTGTTCATATTTCATAGGTGATAGTAAATGGTTTTATCATTCATAGAAGAAAACATTTTTTTATTGGCATTAGATATTTATTTTTATAGATCATCCTTTCTAAAAGAACAAAATTCTTTTTACAAATTTGTGAATTGAAATAGAGGAATATCTACGAGTGCGCTCAGGTATTCAAGTTAAACATACCATCCCTTCATTACATGATATTACTTTTAGTCCAACTATAAATCAATAAAAATTAGCTGTCTTTGGGATATATTATGTTTGGATAATGGGAATTATTATTCGGGACATTCTATATTGGTCTGATTTATTGGATTCTTGTCATATCCAAGATGTAATACATATTAGGAATAACTATTTTGATGAAATATTATATAATATGTTGGACACATAAAGTAAGACTGAAGATACTATAATGTCACAATTAGATATTTCATAAATTTTAAGGCGATAAAAACATTCATAATTTTAAAATAGAACATGAAAATTTTAATGAATCCCAAATTTTCTTAAATTTTTTTTAAGAAATTCATTTATTTTTATATTACTGAAATTTATAGTATTGGTTTTTATATGGATACGCTTATAATTTGTCTCATTATGATATAAATTTTAATATTACTTGTAAAGAAACATAATTTCCATTTAATAATGGAAATATTATTAATTTTTTATTTTATAGGATTATTGATTTCTTTGATTTCAGATGTATTAACTAAAATAATATATTTTTCTAATACATTTTGGGGTAAAAAGTAATTTTGACACAGATTATGACATATAAATAATTTGTTATAATACCATATAAATTTAAAAAAGTACTTCTTCTAGATTTCATTGATTTAATATAACATTTAATTTTAAATTTTCTATAGGATGAAAAATACAGGGGGCTTGAAAATTCTGATATATGAATCCTTATAATATATTTATGAACAAATTGTTGAAAAAGGTATATAATAACAAATACATTTAATGGTTAATTACAGAAGCGTACTTATATGAGAAAATTTTATATTTATACAGTTATTATTTTCAATATGATTATCCATTAAAACATAGTCTAATAGGTTATTATTGTTGGAGTTAGTTCCCCAAAACCAAATTCTATTTACTTTACGATTACTAATATTTATTTTTTTATAATTTTAATAATTTTTTAATCACATATTTATGTTTATTATGTATGATATTGTATGTTATAGTTTCATAAGGGTACCTTTCACATATAAGTGTCATAAGAGTTCCCAACTATTACAAGAATGAGGAATTGATATGACTGTTTATATATATATATATATATATATTCTATGGATGAGTGATATCATTTTACATGACAAAAATGATATAGGATATTCAGGGCAGAGATACATAAGATTTTGAGACACTTTTTAATTGTGTATTCCCTTAAAAATATTAAGAGATGAGGGTTTGAGAACATTACCAGTTTGTTGGAAATCCATAGTTATATGTGTCAACGTATGTTCCTATCTAAAACCTTGTGTAATGGTCCATATACAAAAATATTATTAATAATTCATGTTACCAGTCACATAATTTGATATATTAACCAAAACAAAGATCACATATGATTACGGGAGGTAGGGTACATTTTATTATTCATAATTGATATGCATTATAGTATAATGTGAGAAATGATTTTTCCCATATGGTCTTTAATGGATGTTGATATCCCATTCTATTTGATATGAATTAAAATCCATGATTAAGTCTATGACCATGAAATTCTATTGGAAAATTCATTTCAAAAAATTCAAATAAAGTTACATCAAAAACATAGGTTGATGACAAAACTATGTGATCTACTTAAATAGATATATCATGAGAAAATGATTTTATAACATAGTTGGAATTTATATGTGGTTTTTTTATATTAAAGAAATAAAAAAAATTCTTCATCAGTTCCTTGGAATTCTGCAAGATTCTAACATCATACTTTCTGCTATTTTTCCTAACAAAAATAAGAAATGGGCCTAGAGGGTCACAAAATATATTTATCCATAACATGAGTCAAATTCTATATGAATTTAACATTTTGAAAAAATATTATTCTCATACATGGTTTAATTTTTTTTTTCCTTTTATGATCCAGAAAATTCAGTTGAATATTCAATAAATATTTATTTTGTATTTTAGTGAATACATAATTATTTTTTATCAGATAACAATGAAGTGATATTTATTTATTTAAATAAGTAGTCATAATTCAAGGATCAATATGTGCCAAGTAATTACTATCAACGTTAATGGTTTGGTGACAAATTATATATTAAATATTATTTGAATAAATTTTAATTTATTTATTACAAAAATAATATTTACTAATCTATGAGTTTGGATCATATCATATATATAATAATTAAATTATTATTTTATAGAAAAGGGGTATGATGGGGATTAAGATAAAAATAAGGTACCTTATATAATCATTAATTTATTAACCAAGGCTCTCTTTAAAATGAATTATATCAATCAAAACCATAGTCATCGGTGTGCACAATTAAATTCTATATAATACTCCCCATCCCTAGAGAGAAATTCTCCTAGAGTTATCTCAAGAACACAGATAATTTTTCCACTTTCAACCTCTTCATTCTTAGGAGAATGAAAGGAATCCTTCATCCTCAGAGTGATTCTTTTGGTGGTTATCTTTTAACAATTCATGTAATATAATCAATAATTTTAGAACCTATTGATTTATATGGTGACATTTATAGGTTCATGGTCCACGTGTAGATCACCACAATATGGATTCTGTATTCGAATTCTATAAATAAAAAATGGTGAAACATGAAGTTGTGTTCTGATTCATCAATTAAGAAAGAATTCCTACTTGGGGAATTTCTTTTTTACAGACCTTACCTATAAATTATATTATCTAATCATGTATTGTATATTCGGTGATTTCTATTTTTGTTGTTATGATGAAAAATATGAATAATTTTATGAATTTTCATTTTGAGAATGGTCTTAACCACATTTATTGCACCCTAGAACCTTTTACTGATATTAGAGTGATCAACTAATAATTTATAATAATTTATTGTTCATTGATTGAATTACTTATTTTTACTTGTTTTTAATTTAAATAATATTCATTCTTCAGTACAAAAGTAAAATAACTTGTTTCATCTATTAAACACAATTATTTCCTATTTAATGTGATTATAATGAATTTAATAACTTGTGGAAAATAACCAAATATGTTATTGGAATGTGATGGTGATTCTATAAGGTAGACATGGTTACACGATGTGTAACTAAAAAGTAAACACAATGTACTGATGTTCACCACACATAGACGTGTATTGTTATACATGTCCCATCGATTAGTAAATAATAACTAATGTATTAAATAACCTTTAAAGACCACATCTTTATTGAACTGGGCTAGCACATGGTTTTTCAGACTAGAAAATCATTAACTAGCATACAGACCAAGGAGTTTATGCAATTTCCTAGTTCGTTTCACGAAAACTGAATGTTCAAATGTAATTGTTGTATTAATACATAAACATGGGACTAGAATATGAGAATCATAGATGTTACAAATTAAGTAATTAGTGTACACAAAGTGTACCACATAATTTTCTATATTTGATGAACATTTTGAGTCCCTAGGTTTGTTTCACTATTACATGGAAAAAGATTTACATAGTGTGTATCTTATTAGTACATGATGTGTAGCCCACCCAAGAGGAATTTCAAGTCCTGAGGTAAATATTTTAAACACACAAAAAGTGAAATACATTACATCTAGATCATTATAACATTCCATTTAGTCACCTACTAAATAATATAATTAAATTAAAATGAAAATAATTAAATATAACCTAAAAAAGTTACATGGTTGGTAGACAATGTTCTTAGAATGTAACAAGTTTTCAGAATTAATAAATTATCAAGTAATTAAAATTATTTTTCTAATTTATTTAGTCAAGCCATTTAGTTGACACATTGACATAAATTATGGGAATATGAAATATTGTTTAGATGAAATTTAATATAAATAAATAAATAAAATTATTAATTGATTTAATTTAATCAATTTTATCTTAATAATAAATAAAAAATTGAAATGAATACTATCTAGTTTATATATTCCTCTTCATTGAATGTATGGATGATATTGAGCTATTACTGGACTCTTTTTGTGAATGGTTACTTTTAATTTATTATTATTATTAAATTAAAATAATAAAACATGAGTCACCCTCTCCATATTATGAAAGACTCGACATTCCTATAATTCATTTTTTATAAAGCCACAGACACTAATCAATTTGATATCCTCTCTAGTGTGTGAGTAAATGAATATGCAAAGGGTGTTTCTCCTATGCATGAGGAGATGATCAAAACATCTAGTTGAAGTGAAACCAAGAAATGAGATACATAGGTCCATAGATAGAATGCTACAACTCAAACGAGTAATGGTTCTTGATATTATTTCCCTAAGGATAACGATTTCTTTATCATCTTCTAGAAAAACTAATCATTAGATCATCTCATGATCATAAAACTTTATTATTTAATTTATATATGGTACATTGTTAATTATTTTTGGATTGTTTATCTTCACTACTTAATTAATGAATTAACAAGAATACATAATGTAATTAAAATAATTTTTTTGTATAAATGTTATATTGACATGGTCAATCACTTTAGTAAAATATAATTAATATTTACAGAAATTCAATAAGTTAAAATGAGAAAATTAAAAAAATGTAAAATATATCGATTAATATAGTAAGTAATTGTAGACGATCAGTACATAATTTTTAAAGGAACCACTAGATATTAGTTTTTTATATAACCCTCATTATGGAACTACCATTTAGTGATGAGTTTTGAAGATGGATTTGGGTTGACATAAAAAATTTCTCATTAAAAAAATAAGCCTTGACTAGACTTGGTTTAAATTTAGATGAAATTATTGAGGAAATTCAAGTACTATATTTGAGTATTGGAGAGTACACTAATCATA
The DNA here is from genome assembly GCA_963277665.1 of Viscum album. Classification (NCBI taxonomy): domain Eukaryota; kingdom Viridiplantae; phylum Streptophyta; class Magnoliopsida; order Santalales; family Viscaceae; genus Viscum; species Viscum album. Next base: position 1,670,988,882 of record OY728121.1, on the reverse strand, counting down.
TCAGGTAGTTATGAGTTAATGTAGTTATAAAATATCTACCTATATAAATAACATTGATTAATTGAACATTCCCTTACTTGAGTTAAGAGGTAGGAAATATAGATTGTTTCCACAATATTATCTACATGTTTAGATATTATAAAAAATACGAGGGATATTTTTTTGATAAAATAATGGGAGAATAATAAATTAAATGTGTTACATCACATATTTGTAATATAGATAAAGAACAAAATTTATTATTTTATTTATTGAAAAAATTTCATGATATATAACATTCATAATATCACTAAAATATACATTAGAGAAGTGTAAAATTCCAATTGGCTAAAATCCATTGAATTATATAAAATATTATGTGAAATACAACGCAAAGAACATAAATTATACATGCTATAAACACTTGTTCATAAAGTTTATGGTAGATAGTCTAGTGAGGATGAATTCAATCTCTATATTAGTAGCCTTGGAATCACTAGATACATTCATAATGTTTACATTACATCATAAAGTGAAAAATACAACAACATCTTATCTCCACACTCATATCCCCTTTTACTATTCCTGCAGGTCATTCGTAAAATACTTCTTCACATCCTAAAAAAATAAAACATAGATAGGGGTGAGCTCAAATGCCCAGTAAAGATAAAAAAATTGCAGAAACTTTCATAAATAAGCATAAACTTTTAAGGAAATGTATATCTAAAACAAAAGCCTTTTAAACATTAACTTCAACTTAATATGGAAGAAATAAATTGAAATAATGCCATTTAATTATTCACATGGATATTCTTCTAGTCCAATAATCACATGGAATATCAATAACCACTTTCATAATGATGGAATGCATAATTGTAGACTATCATACCCACATTGTCAAGGTCTTGTCCCAAGACTACAAATAAGATTTTGACAATGCCTTGTTCCAAGACACTAGTTTGTCTCATGAGACCTACCGATGCATCGAGGAGCTATAGTGGGATCCACCCATCACTTACTATGTCCAATGAATTCCTCATATGAAAAGGTTTAAACATAACATTAAATTCCTATTAAAACTAGCATACGAAATGTCAATACTTTCTCCATAAACCAGGAATGGTATAAAAATAACACATCCACGGTCAAACATATCAAAAAACCATCAATACAATATGGAAGTTTGGTATCATAATAAATCAACTTCAAATAAGCTTAAAATCCATCAAAGGATGTTGAAATAGATAAAATCAAAACTATTTGAGAGAAATATTTTTTTTTTAAATCATTTAAAAGCCACCTATTTATAAAATAAAACATTTAGATTTAAAATATTCTTATAATCTTGTAAGGGAAGCTTCGACGATTTTATAATGGCGAAAAATATCCGCACCCACCGTATAAGTTAAAAAAATGCATTCTTACCTTAATTCTGTTGAAAAGGTTAAAAGGACCTTGTTTAGAAAATGACAGAAGGATTCCTTTATAAACCTCTTATAAAAAAGTCAAACAAGAATATAAATGACTTTAACCCATTTTATGTAAAAGATTATGAATGTTTTGGAATACATTTTTAAGAAACATGGATGTGGATGATAAATGGGTCCCAGTAGATAATTACGTATAAACAAACTCAGATAATGAAGAGATTGGGAAATAAACCCATACATTATACTATTCATTGGTTGAGGGTAGGTTATACATTTGTATAATGGTGAAATAATTGTTATTAAATTATTCAAAAATCATATACATTATTATGATATCATATATGATCTTTTAACATTTCATTGTTAATAATATATTTGTATTATTGTTGTTTCAGGTGTTTACTGATTCACTTTCCTTTATATGCTTTGTTATGTAAGCCATGTTTGTTATGGATATGTTGTATATTATTCATATCTGGAATGATATTAATTCTATAAAAATTATTTTTAAACATCAAATGAAAATTATTCTTGATTTGATACGATGGGGAATGAATCTCATCGTGTTCGTGGAGACGGTAGTCCATACATACGCACGAGCGACAATATCATTCTTTTGATATTAAAATAATATATAATTGGGTGGTTCATCATATATAAAGAATAATTATCTTGTTATAATTATTATTTAAATTAATTAAACATCATTATTATATCAATCCATATAATAATGAATTGAATAACAATTACACCACAACATGGAGACGGTAAGTCGTATGTACGCACGTATGGTGACATGTCATTCATTGGATGCATAGAATACTGAATATGGTTGTAGCATATTTCTAATAACATAAAAATATATAGGATATACTAGGGTTATTATTTTATAATGAAAATAACAAAGGAAGAAGAAGTTGAAGAATAATGGAACTTGAAAGAGGGTGGTAAAAATGGTACCTCTTATTCGGATTCTTCATTTTGATTTGATCAAAAGGGATCCATAGGTTAGATTTATGATCAAACTAAGGTCTCTAGGTTGAATATAGGGAATTTTAGAGAATATTTGGGCAGGGTTTGGACGAGCCATAAGGCTTTGAAGGTGTGAATTAGAGGTAAGGGGAAGTTCCCTTTTATAAGAGGGGTGAGGGGTACCTTAGGAAAAGCTAGAAATATTATTTTATAATAAATTCATATTCTGTTTCTAATTTCCCTAAAGTGGATCATTTAAATTTCAAGGTAGGGATAAGTCAAAAAACACTCAACCAATAGGTCTTAGACAGGTTTGGGTCACTATATAAACCTTATATTTTAGTTTTAACTCTTAGTTAATTAGTTTGATATTTACCATGTCTCTTTGTATTTTTAAATTATATAGTTAATAAACATTCTATATACATCCAAGTGACCCCCAAGTGGTACTGTAATAATACACCTATCATTATATAAGTCCTTTGGATGAAACTTATATTTTTAGGAATAGAATATCAATTAATAATATAATATTTGTTTTAAGAACTCCTTTATGTCAATTTAGACACTATTCTAGTAATTGATTTTTGTTAAAGTCTTAACATCTTTATTAATTCAAAAAAATTCATTTAAAAAATCCTAAAATTTAATATTGACCAATAAATTTCGTGGATGTCATTAAAACTTTCAAATTATATTTATTTTAACATTTATAATACTAATTTTTTTATTCGTTCATTAATAAAGAATATACTACATCATTATTGTGTCATAAATAAATATAAATATTCAATGTCTAAAAATTATAAATAAAATACAATTATGTAGGAAATATGTTTATCATTATAATTAATATTTATATTCTAAAATATAACTTATATAACCCTATGTAAAAAATTGTTTTCCTAAATGATATATGCTTATGTCATTTTTTGTACTTACATTAATTTAATTATTATAATGTGTCATTATCACTTACAAGTGGATCTAGGGGGTCCCGAAATCGACCAAAATTTTACCATGGTAGGACATGTATAATACAATAGGTTTAGGATACGTTTTAGGGAAATTTATTATTATTATAAGATTATTTTTTACCCTTACTTACTAGATTTACCTTTTAACCATGGTAAACAAAATATTTATTGAAGTAATTATTCAAAATGTCTAAAAATAAAAGATACATAAATACACAATCTGGATCTCTGGATTCTAAATATGGAATTCATTTTTATAAATTCAAAACATAGAATTGGCCAAAATTAATTAAAAATTAATTCCTTCTGTCAAAACAAAAAGCGTGTTCTTAAGATATAATAACTATCAAAAGATTAACAATTCCTTATGTCTAGTTTAAATGTGAAATTATGTCCAATGACCAACATTTTATTAAATTGTAATAATATTTTCTAAATATACTTTAAAACCACTCAAATTCATAATTTATCAATATTAATTATTTTGATTAAAAAAGTTGTTTTTAATTAAAATTTAGTAATTTTCATTATTCATGAAAATATGAATGTTTTCAGAAATGTACCAAAAATTCACCCTAGGATAATTTTGATATTCTGAATTCAAAAATGAAGTCCATTTTTAAAGATAAAATGAATAAAATTAAAAAAAGTGGTTATTACTATTCATAACAGCTAGTTTGATTCTTTGTGGTGTGTGTTAGAACTCAATGTTGTGTACAACACGCGATAATGTATTATTCAAAGAGAAGCGTACCGTGAAAGCGTGAGGTGTTACATTCTCCTCTCCTTCAAATAATTTCGTCCTTGAAATTTATAGAATATTACTGCTTAAAAAGACTCAAGTGTTTCTTTATCATAAGTTCCTCGTGTTCCCATGATGCCTTTTCTATCTTTTGGTTTCCCCATAAAACTTTTACCAGAAGAGTTTTCTGGTTTCACAACACTTTTTCTCTGTATCAAGAATCCTGACATGATCTTCGCAATAAGACAGATCGGGTTCCAGTTCTAATTCCTCATAGGTGAGTACATGCGTTGGTTCAGGAATGTATTTTCTTAACAGCGATACATGGAACACATCGTGAACTTTGGAAAGATTTAGAGGCATTTCCAAATGATAAGCTACGACCCCAATTTGTTCTAGAATTTCAAAAGGTCTGATGTACCTAGGACTCAATTTACCTTTCGTACCAAAATGTATAACACCCTTCCATAGAGATACCTTCATAAAAATATCATCTCCAACCTGAAATTCCAAATCCTTCCTTTGGATATCATCATAAATCTTCTGCCTACTTTGAGCTTCATTGATGTGGTTTTGGATTACCTTCAACTTTACCACCATTTCCTCCAATAGTTCTGGGCCTATGAGTTTTCTTTCACCAATGTCATCCCAACAGGTTGGTGTGCGACATCTCTTTTCGTATAACACTTCATATGGTGTCATCCGAATATTTGAATGGAAGCTATTTTTATAGGAAAATTCCACCAGAGGTAAATATTAATCCCACATACCTTGAAAGTCATGTGATCTTGATATCAAAAAGTATTCTAAGGTTTGAATAGTCCATTCTGATTGTCCATCTATATGAGGGTGTTAGGCGATTCTCAAACGAAGTTCAGTATCCAAGGCGTTCTGAAGACTCTTCGATAATCTTGAAGTAAAACGGGGATCACAATCAGAATCAATCGATAGGGGTAATCCATGAAGTATCAGAATTTAATTAATATATATTCTTTCTAGACATTAAAGTGTTAAATCATCCCTTATAGTATGAAAATGTCTTACTTGTTATGAGGATCAACAATGAACCATATTGCATCATTCCTTCTAGGAGTCTTTGGTAGTCCCATCAAAAAGTCCATTATAATATTATCCCATTTCCACTCAGGTATGGGAAGAGGTTGCAATTCTCCACTAGGTTGTTGCCTTCCAGCTTTCACTTGTTGATAAACCATACATCTTGACACAAAATCAGCAATCTCCCTCTTCATGTTGTCCCACAAAAAATTTTCCTTCAAATCTCTATACATCTTGGTGCTCCCTGGGTTTATATAGAAATTGGAACCAAGAGAATCATCCAACAATTCCATTTTTAGATCACGTATATCAGGAACACAATGTCTCTTCCCAAATTTCAAAATTCCATCTTCATACTCAAAGTCACATAATCTCCCATCATTCACATATTTAATCTTCTTTTTAAATTATTCATTATCATTCTGAGAACACTTAATTATTTTTAGTAAAGATGGTTTGGCAACCATTTGAAAAAGTATCGATGTTTCACCTTCTATTTTGATTCCCATATCCATCTTTACTAGAACCATGAAAATAGGATCCCTTTAAATTATCATCTTGTTCAAAACTCCATGATCCTTTCTGCTCAAAGCATCAGCCACCTTATTTTCCATCCTCGGGTGGTAGTGTATCATGAAATCATAATCCTTGAGTAGTTCAAGCCATCGCCTTTGCCTCAGGTTGAGTTGTTTCTGTGAGAAGATATACTTCAAACTCTTGTGATCGATATAAATCTCACACTTTTCACCATAGAGAAATTATTTCCATATATTAAAAGAAAAAATTATATTTGCTAACTCAAGATCTTGAGTAGGATATTTTTTCTCATGAATTTTCAACTGTCGTGATTCATAGGCAATAACCCTATAATTCTGCAAAAGGACACAACCAAGTCCTTTCTTTGATGAATCACTATAAATAAAAAACCAATCATTCCTCGATGGTAGAGTCAATATAGGAGCATTGAATAATATTATATTCATTTCTTCAAAACATTCTTCACACCCTTTTTTCCAAATAAATTTAACCCCATTACGTGTCAGCTTCGTTAATGGGTTAGCCAATCGGGAAAAATTCTGGTCGAAATGCCAATAATAACCTACTAAACGAACAAAACTACGTACCTCAGTTATACTCGTTGGTGTTGGCCATTCACGGATTGACTTGGTTATAGAATGATCAACATGGATTCCATCCTTAGAGACAATATGGCCAAGAAAAGAAATCACCTGAAGCCAGATTTCATACTTGCTAAACTTCCCATATAATTTATGCCTTCTCAGAGTCATCAAAATAATGCTGAAGTGATTTTCATAGCTTTTGGAGTATTCAAGATATCATCAATAAATACCACTACAAATTCATCAATATATTCCTTGAAAACTCTTTTCATTAGATCCAGGAAAACAGAGGGTGCATTAGTCAGCCAAAAAGTCATTACTGTAAACTCGTAATGCCTGTACATAGTTTGAAATGTTGTCTTCAGAATGTCTTCCTTCTTTACACACAACTGATGATATCCAGATTGAAGGTCAATCTTTGAAAAGTATTGATCTCAATCCAGTTGGTCAAATAAATCATTAATGCGAGGTAGGGGATACTTGTTCTTTATTTTTATAGCATTGATCTCCCTGTATTCGATACATAACCACATAGATCCATCTTTATTTTTAATAAAAAGGACAAGGGTTCCCCAGGGGGAAACTCTTGGCCGAATAAATACTTTTTTACTCAATTCCTCAAATTTTTTCTTTAGTTCAACTAATTCCACAGTGGCCATTCTATAAGGGGTTTTCGATATTGGCCTTGATCCCGGAATTAAATCAATGGAAAACTCAATTTATCTTTCGGGAGGATTTCCAGGTAAATCTTCTGGAAACACATATACATTACATTTCACAATATGTACATACTCTATTTGAACATTACATTCTTTACCCACAATTATTTCATTCTATTCCTCCACTATAATTGAATTTAGTTGAGCTATTGGGTGTGGATCAAGATAAGAATCAGGTGGTGATTATCCTTCTCTAAAGATTATGTGTTCCTTATCATCATCATAAAAAATCGTAACCACCTTCCTCATACAATAAATTTTCGTATCATGTTCCGAAATCCAATCCATACCGAGGATTATATCAAATTCAATCATGGGTACGATGATGATATTAATGGATAAAGACCATTTTTGTGCTCTAATGGGGACTGATTAACAAAACTTTATTTCAACGATACATCCCTTATGATTTTTAATTGACAACTCTCTTGTCAGATCAAATTTGAAATATCTAATTCTCTTAGAAAACTAAGATGAAATGAAGCAATGTGATTATCCATAATAAAATAATGCATTTGCTAAACATGAGGAAACCATTAAATTACCAGCCACCACGTCTTTTGGAGCTTCTACCTCAATAGAAGTGATAAAATAAGCTTGTCCATGATCCCTTGAGATTTTTTGAGGTAAGATTCCCTGACGCTTAGAAAAATCATTTGCATAATGTCCCATCTCCCTGCAATTGTAGCATTGAACATCGGTACCTTCTTTCTTCCCCTTGCAATTCTCGGGCATGGTGTCTTTTTTCACCACCCTTGTAACAGAATCCCATTCCTTTTAAGCAAGTACTGGGGTGTTTATTCCCACATTTACTACAGGACGGATATTCAAATTTTCCTGTATTCCACTTATTTCCATTTCTAGAGTGATCAGTAGATCTCTTCTTCTCTTTCTTTGCATTAAAGTCATAAGACTTAGATAATTCTTTTTTTGTCTTGATAGTGAATGAGACAATATCTTCTTACAATGAGATGGTTTGTGGGACTAATGCTTGATGGAGAAATTGTTTTAACCCATAAAAGAAATGATAAATCTTACTCCTTGGGTTATGTATACAATATGGTGCATGCCTCGCTAACCTTGTAAAGTTAGCCACATATATTGTGACATTCTCATCCTCCTTTTGTCATAGACATAGAAATTGCCTTTCCATATCTGCTTGATAGTCACAAGGAATTTATTTTTCTATGAAAAGCTCTTTTATCTCCTTCCATTCCATATTTGATGCTTTATCATCTTCCTTTGTGTTTTGAATCAATGACCACCATTGGTCAGCATCTCCAGTGAGGCGGTAAACTGCCATGATAAGGTTTTCCATTTCACTACTCCCCATGGCATGGAATATTTTCTCTAAGGAATTTTTACATTGCTCAACTACATAGGTATTTGTAATCCCACATAATGTTGGTGGTTGTTTCATCATGAAGTAGTTTATCATTGATCCTCCATGATGTGGATCATGGTGCTCCATATGAGTAAGGTTATTATTCATAACCTGGGTGAGTTGTCCCAGTATGGTGATTAGATTATCATCACCAGTTGCATCACTAGCTCCACTGTAATTATCTTGAGCAGGAGGGAAATCCCAACATGGATTGTGTAAATTGATATGGTTTCCATTTCTTCTACTAGGCACCATTTCTAAACAATGGCACATGCTAGATTAGTTTATGAATCGTAATATATAAATCCAAACATGTAAAACACTTAACATAAATTGAACAGTTTATGGATATAATACATAATCAAAAATATGTTTTCTTTGAGGAAGTCTATACTTATAAACCCATCATAATGGTTTTGAAAGAAAATGATAATTATCCTAAGAATATCCCCCAGGAGTGTCATAACCAAGAGTGCAGTAAGTCCCGTTGTCGTGCACCCTTTCTCGTTTGAGTCTAGCTCAAATTGGTGTTTTTGGGTTTTACCCATAGGTACATATGTGCCCGATCTGCAACTACTTGCTCGTATCCAAACAGGGATGTATTGCTCAGAAAACACACAAAATCTCTACAATATCAAAATTATAAGAAGTTTTATATATTAATCCTCAAAGTCCATCTTAGGTCTATGTGCTCTAATCAGAGTATATCTAAATCTAGGTTCCATGTTTTGAAATAAAATTCCTATGATACCAACTATAACACCCTAACCCCAGTTACCCAGACTCAGTGCATTCTTATATAACATTGGAATAATCACAAAATATCTAATTGCAAAATACCAATTAGTTTAGTAGCCTTGGAATCACTAGATACATTCATAAAGATTAAATTACATCATAAAGTGAAAACTACAAAAACATCTTGTCTCCAATCTAATATCCCCTTATACCATTCCAAAAAGTAATTCACAAAATACATCTTCACATCCTGTAAAAAATTAAACATATAATGGGGTGAGCCCAAATGCCAAGGAAGGATAACAATATAACGTAAACTTTCATAAATAAACATAAAAATTTAAGGTAATGTATAAATAAAAAAAGCCTTTTAAACATGAACATCAAAATAATTTGGCAACAATAAAATGAAATAAATCCATTTACGTAATCACATGGATATTATAGTAGTCGAATAGTCAAATTCAATATCAATAACCACATTCATATTGATGGAATGCATAATTCCAGAATATCATAACCACATATTCAAGGCCTTTTACAAAGGATAAAAATATGATTTTGTCAAGGCCTTGTTCCAAGACACTAGTTTGTCTCTGAGACCTACCGATGCATCGAGGAGATATAGCGGGCTACACGCTTCACTTAATAAGCCTAATGCATTCCTCATATGAACAGGTTTAAACATAACATAAACATTCGTATTAAAACGAGCATACGAAATGTCAATACTTTCTCAATAAACCATGAATGGTATAAAAATTACACATCCACATTCAAACATATCACAAAACCATCAATAAAATATGGAAGTTTTGTGTAATAATAAATCAACTTCAAATAAGCTTAAAGTCCATCAATGGATGTTGACATAGATGAAATCAAAACTATTTGAGAGAAATATCTCTTTTTTTAAATCATTTATAAGTCACATAAGTATAAAGGAAAAACTTACTTTTAATATATTCTTATAAGATTGTAAGGGAAGATTTGACAATTTTATAATGGTGGAAAATAGTCTCACCCGGTGTATAAGTTTGAAAAATAATTTCTTACCATAACTCTGTCGAAAAGGTTAAAAAGACCTTGTTTGGAAAATGACGGATCAATTGCATTATAAAATTCTTATAAAAAAGTCCAAAAATGGTATAAATTTATTTAACCCATATTCTTTTAAATAGTAAGAACATTTAGAAATTCATTTTTAAGAAACATAGATGTGGATGATAAAGAATTTGCAGTAGATAATTATGTATAAAGAACCTCGGATAATGAAGAGATTGTGAAATAAACCATTACCTTGTACTTTTCATTGGTTGATGGTAGGTTAAATTCATGTATAATGGTGAAATAATTGTTATTAAATTATAAAATAATCATATACATTAATATGATATCATATATTATCTTTTAACATTTATTTATTAATAATATCTTTGTATTATCGTTGTTTCAGGGGTTTATAGATTCGTTTTCCTTTATATGCTCTGTTACGTAAGTCATCTTTTTTAAGGATAGGTTGTATCTTATTTATATCCAGAATAATATTATTTATTTAAAAAAAAATTTAACAATAAAATGAAAATTATTCTTGAATGGATACGATGGGTAATGAATCTCATCGCGTGCGTGGAGATGGTAGTCCGTACATACATACGAGCGAAAATATCATTATTTTGATTTGAAAATAATATATAATTGGGTAGTGTATCATATATACAGAATAATTATCATATTATATTTATTATTTACATGAATTACATATCATTATCATACCCATCCAAATAATAATTTATTGAATAACAATTACACCATGACGTGGAGACGGTAAATCTCACGTACGCACGTATGGTGACATGTCATTCAAGGGATGGATAGAATACTGAATATGGTTATACCATATTTATAATAAAAACACAGTATATTTTAGATAATGGATTTATTATTTTATAATGGAAATAAAAAATAATGAAGAAGTTGAAGAAGAATGGAACTTGAAAGAGGGTGGTGAAAACATTACTTCTTCTTCGGGTTCTTCCTTTTGATTTGATCAAAAGGGCTCCGTAGGTTGGATTTATGATCAAACTAAGGCCTCTAGGTTTAATTTTGGGAACTTGGGAGAATATTTGGGTAGGGTTTGGCTGAGCCAAAAGGCTTTGAACGTGTGAATTAGAGGGAAGGTGAAGTGCCCTTCTATAAGAGGGGTGAGGGGAACCTTAGGAAAATCTAGAAAAATTATTTTATAATAAATTAATATTCGGTTTCTAATAGCTCCAAATTGGATTATTTAAATTTTAAGGTGGGGATAGGTCTAAAATCACACAACTAATATGTTTTAGATAGGTTTGGGTCACTATATTATCCTTATTTTTTAGTTTGAACTCATAGTTAATTAGTTTGAAATTTACCATATCTCTTTGTATTTTTTTATTATATAGTTATTAAAATTACAATATACATACAAGAGACTCCAAATTGGTCCATTATTAATACACCTATCATTATATAAGTTAATTGGCTGAAACGTAGATTTTTAGGAATATATTATCAATTAATAATATAATATTTGTTTTAAAAACTCCTTTATGTCAATTTTGACACTATTTTAATAATTGAATTTTGTTAAAGTCTTAAAATTTTTATCAATTCTAATAAAATTCATTTAAGATATCCTAACATGTAATATTGACCTATAAAATTAGTTTTTGTCATTAAAACTTTCAAATTATTTTTATTTTATCATTTATAATACTAATTATTTGATTCTTTCATTAATAAGGAAAGTACTGCATCATTCTTGTGTCATAAATAAATTTAATTATTCAATGTCTAAAAATTATAAATAAAATACCATTATGTAGAAAATATTTTTATATTTCTAATGAATATTTACAGTCTAAAATATAACATATATAACACTATGTAAAAATTGTTTTTCTAAAAGATATATGCTTGTGTCATTTTTGTATTTACATTAACTTAATTAATATAAAGTTTCATTATGACTTACAACTGGATCCATGGGGTCCCAAAATATAACCAAAGATTCCCATGGAAGGACATGTATCAACCAATAGGGTTAGGACACGTTTTAGGGTAATTTATTATTATTATAATATTATTTTATTACCCATATTTACCATATTTACCCTTTAACCATGGAAAATAAAATATTTACCAAATTAATTATTCAAAATGTCCAAAAATAAAAGTTACATATTTACACAATTTGGAAATATTTATTCAAAATAAGGAATCCATTTGTCTAAATTCAAAACATAGAAGTGGAGAAAATTAATTTAAAATTAATTCCCGCTGTCAAAACAAAAAACATGTTTTTAAGAAATAATAACTATCAAAAGATTGACACTTCCTTATGTCTAGTTTATATGATAAATTATGTCCAATGAACAAAATTTTATTAAATGAAAAAAATATATTATAAATATACTTTAAAACCAATCAAATTTAGAATTTATCACTATTAATTATTTCGCTTAAAAAAGTTGTTTTTAATTAAAATTTTGTAATTTTGACTATTCATAGAAATATGAATGTTATCAGAAATGTACCAAAAATTCTCCCTAAGATATATTTTATATTCCAAATACAAAAATGTAGTCTATTTTTAAAGATAAAATGTATAAAATTTTAAAAATGTGTGTATTAATATTCATAACTGCTACTTTGATTGGTTGTGGTCTGTGTTAGAACACGAAGTTGCGTACAACACACACTACTATATTATTCAAAGAGAAGCATATTGTGGAAGCTTGTGGTGTTACAAACAGTCTCTATATACTTCATACAAGTCAGTTCGACCTCCAACAAGCACAGACAATTCCAAGGGTACGTGAAGCCTCTCTACCTCAAGTCCTAATAGATAGACCATGGAAGGTTATATGAATTGGTGTATCCATCCTAAATAAAACAAGGCATAAAACCAACTAGATAACAAGCATAGAGTACCTCAAATGACGTCTAGATCACCTGGTACTGGAAATTCTAAAACATGAAGCTAACCAAAACCTATTCCAAGACCTCTCTAACTTTGATGATGACCACCACCATTTCATCTATCTACATTCTGAGGATGGGGAGAATCCCAAGGCTATCCTCTTCCACCACCATCTACTCTCGACTGATACAAAATTGGGGAAACCCACTATTGCTACATCTGTAAAAAATTCCTCGATGGAGGAACCTGATGAAGAACTCTTAATGCACACTGACTGGTCAGAAACTTTTGGGCACTCTCGCTACTGATGACACCAACCACCACAAGGAAATAAAGACCATGATCCATTGGAATAGGTCTAAGAAAAACTTACTTAGGATAAATTAAATACTAAGGGCTAAGATCTACACCCATCTAAATGAAAAATATTTTTTCCTAAAAACTAGAAACCCTAGAACATAGATTTTATTCATGAGGAATCCTGGTGACACCCCTATAATATTGATATTGTTCTAGATAATGCCCTCTTGATAACCTCTGTCCTCTCCAACCCCTCAGGATATGTCTTCAACATAAACGGTGTGACCTGGAGCTAGATATCTGGATGGAATGCATCATATAAATGCCTGACCATGGCCTCATCATCTGAAAATAGTCTGAAGAATATCACAAAAGGTTCCTGAAATGGATTCCAAACTCTCACACACTAGATCTCCCCTGTCAAAGGGTAAATAGCTCATGGTGAATGGTTACCTTCTTTGTCAAAGAAAAAAACATGACTCTAAACTAGCCTTAAAATGCTTTTGAAGAGACTGCTGACTCCCCATGATCCATGAGGAAAAAGAACAACCACTACCTCATTGCCCCACCCAACATCATCATAACCAACGACACCCTGTGATCCTTACAAGCATGGATCGAACAAAAATATATCTTAACCTCCTCTATCCAGTCATCCAGGAATGCATCTGAAATAGAACCCTCATACTTCTACAAACTCTGGCACTGAAATTCTCAATGTGTCCTCCTCCAAGTGTCTTTGTCACCAACCTCTACTCAGTGGCGATCTGGTGGCACAACCTGCTGGTACAACCTACTGGAAATATTCTGGGTGAACCTATCAAGGACGTTCAACTGAAGCCATACATATAAAAGGAAAAATATTTAGATCTCCTAATCCTTGTATATGAAATAATTTTACATGAATTAATGGTTTTCTTTTATTCATTTTAGTTTATCCTCTCCCGTGGTGTACCCTTTAAAACACATGCACAAAGAAGAATGATGCATGCTCCTTTTGTATGTTTCTACCCAATAACCATTATAAACTCATTTAGTAGTCACTGTATACATATAGGTCTGTGAATCGGATCACAGGGGCCCTATATACTTATGTCTGAGCTAGTCACTATTGTTTATAACACTTTTTGAACTTGAAAAACACAATTTCCATACCAAACAATGAAACCTCACCGATTCCTAACTCCTAACTCCATCATATCCCTTAACTAGACCTTTGATACCACTCTTTAACAACCCCATCCCACAAATTGTACCCATCTTAGGCCAAAAATATGATAAGAGAGATAACGAACCCCCGAGTCCCACCTCCAGTAGGCCCTGGGATGGGAACTAGAACTGAGGGTACACAAAACACACATATGGGAGGTATTAACCTCTAAGTAAACACATGAGAAATAGAGAGATAAGATATACACCAACCAAATCTTTATAAGAATACAATTAAAAAAACCTTGTTTGCATACGTAATGTCATGCAATAACTACTACAACTGAAAGAGAAAAACTACAAGTACCAATAGAATGAAAAATTATAGTGACCATGAAACCTAAATTGCTCCTGCAAAACCCCAACATAGTTGTGACCAACATGATCTCCAACCTTCTCCAATTGATATAAACACATATTTATTTTACATAAGAGAGTATAAAAATATGCTCAGTTGGACCCTCCCCAAATCCTATCATGAAAAAGTAAAGAAATCATGATAGATCATAGTGAAAAACAAGTGGAACTAACTCATAACTTAAAGTGGTATACTAAGTTCTCAAACTCACCACAGATACTCTCACCAAGTATCGAATAAAACAATAAATAATATAATGAATAATATCAATTGTACCCTACTATAAATTCCATATTGGTTTTCCACTTTTTCCTGATGTCACATGTCCTAAGCATGTCTCTTCAAAATGGATGACCCAAAGACACATGGGTGATCACCAAAACATGAACCTCATTCAACATAAAGGCTTGAATATAGAAACCTGGAGAAATCAATACACTATCCACACAACCAAAAGTAAACAAGTTTTTTCCGGGAGCCAACACATCCCACATAACGATTACCATACATCATGTATTAAACCTCACACTATTACTGCCCATACAGCGAGTAAGGATCCTTAAGCCATCACAACGTATATAGGTTATACATACAGTATTCTATCTGAGAACCATATCCAGTATATATGTGTGTAAAATAACCACAAGACAGCACATCCCTCCACACACATATATTAGGAAAACTAACCACTATGTATACCAGCACATACAACTAGTAAGAGAAGAGAGTAGGGCTAAAGGGAGATGCAATCCATCCATCCTCCCACCGAGATGTTTGAGAAAACACCCCATAGGGAGAAGAATCCCCATGCTGTAAGTTTCCCAAACCAAGAGGGTGGAGTAGTTCATAGAAACACAAAATTTACTTGGTATAACATAGCTCACAACTACCCTAAGGGGAAATACAATTCTCAGACTCTACTACAAATAACATCTCGTGGGATTACAAATACCACTACCAAGAATATATATCTCATAATAACACAACCATTTAAAGAGATTTATTAAATTTCTTGTCCCTTTTTATCAGTTTCACTTTATGTTAATAAATTATTTAACAATTAATTGACCATTAAAATTTCCAAATTGCATTACATCAGCATCACAACAAAGTTCCATGCCCTCCAAGAATAACTAAACCAAGTCCATGGTTCCTCATAAGTATAACCTCTGCATTGTATTCTGGAATTCTAAACCCACATGGGATCAACATCCTTTATCCATTAATTTTAAAAAATTAAAATTTTATATATTTCCATGTACTCTAAGAAATAATTCTATTCTACCAAATGCAAGGGGATCAATAAGGTGAGTAGATGAACTACCCGTCGAGTCATTGCCACTTATAGTAGGAGTTTAGACACATACATCCTTGAGATGCTAAACATGGAAAGCACCTGCAATAACCCAAATGTCTTCAGCTATTTTGGAATGAGGATAAGAAATACCATATTCCTCATGTAGTGGGGAAAGTAAAGTAGACAAACGAACAACAGATTCAACCAGTATACACCTATATCTCAATGGGTAATCCCTGCTTCAACCTGTTCCATCATCTCTAGTGTCCTCCATGACACCCATATGCTTAAAATGATACATTTCACCACTCTAGGAATCAAATTATACCACAAAAACTATGCCTCTCTGCCCCTATACTACAACAACCCTCCAGAGTCATCCATCCCAGACTCTCATCACATTCAGGGGTCCCTACCCACACAACCAGAAATCACGTATCCAGAGCACATCACAGGTAATTGGAATAAAAAAATCAATGGGTTCTTTTCCCTAAATCATGGCTTCCAACCATGACACACAATTAACTCTCATGACTCCAAAGCATAAGGAAATTGGAATTTACAAGAATGTAGGTAACTCAGACCCCATAAGGAATTACATTTATCAAAGGACCAATTATTCCTTCCATTTTTAATTAGGCAATTCAATAATAGTTTCCAACTATGGGAAACCAAAGAAAAAATCTATCATGAGCTATAAAAAATTAATTATCTAATTAATTTAACACATCTTTAATTATTTCATCTATGAGAATTAACATTCTATTGGTTAATAAACCAATTCCATTAATCATTTCACTTGTGTCAATTTGATTATCATCCAATTACAACAAGAAAAACTAGATTCATTAAAAATTAATCTTTATCTTTTATCCAATTAAATAAAAAATGTAATTATAGAATTACATTATTTTCCAATTTCAATCAAGAACAACATAATCAATCAAGATAATCATAGATATTACACTGTCTATAAAATCATGAGTCAAACCATTATCACAATATAAAGCAACACCATATGATCAATACCAATTATTCCATCTGATTCATATAATTATGCGGTCAATTACATTGATATCAATGGGATAAACCATTATAACTATATGATTGCACATAAATAAATAGAGATGTATAGAATCCCATACCTCAATAGGTCATTGTAATTCTTCTCATGAGAAGAGATCAAAAAACAATTCACAGTCACCTATCCCCCGACAACTATATCCACCCAAGGATGCTGTGATACATCCGTACCAACCAACCACCCTGAAAAATCTATTAGAAACATGTAGATAATGAACCATCACATAGAAAAGGGAATCCTGAGGAAATAGATCAAATAAAACATAATAATGGAGGTAGAGAATACCTTATATCGAAGACAGAACACTACGGATCGAAGAAGGGAGTTAGGAAGCCATCCTTAGTGAAGGAATTCCAAAAATGAGGAGGAGATGTTCACTGGGTCACATGGAGTCGAGTGAAAGCCACTCGAGCCATAGGATTGACAATACTATAGTGGATACAAAAAACACAAAACATAAAGAGTTTGGGAATTATACAATGTGTAATACCCTTTCATGTCATGTAATGCCTCGAGGTGAAGTTCCTCCAAAAAACAGGTTGCCTAAATGACTTAATTTATTTTATGAACCCTGAATCATTTCACGTTGTGAATCTGTCTTTCAGGACATGGAAATGAATTGACATCCTGATGCTTTCTATAACAACCCATGAAACATGAAGTCATGTAATTTAATGCTGTTACATGATGTGTAATCCCCTCCTTCTAGATTTTACTCAACTGATATACTCCAAACCTCTTCTGATCCACCTAATAGCACATTGATCTTCTACAACACACAATGGGTTGATCCCCATTGATCTGAGCCGTTACATGTAGAAACCTATTGGGTAAGGGAAATTTTAAAATTTAAATATTTTTTTACATGGGTTTCAAAATAAATTAGTTTTGATTAAATTTTTTAATTAGATCTGGGTATAAATATCCATTTCACCAATAATTTAAATACTAAGATGTTTAAAATGAGTATTGTATCAAAAAAAAGTAAAGATAATATGTATTTATGAAGGCATTAAATTAATGTCAAGGAATGTTAAAACAATTCTATAAATAAAAAATAGAAACTAACATGTAACTCAAAAAAACATTGGTCCCTATCCAACATAATTAGTTCTGAATACCCTTCAATTCAACCAATACCAAATCATATAATATTTTTTTATCATTACTAAGATAATTATATACACAACCTTACTTATTGATAAGGGGTGTCTCATGAATATTCTCTACGTGATCTTTAATATAAGTTTTTTTATTTTACCCTTATTGTCACATTAAAATATATTTTTTTGTAAAATCAAAATAAATAATGAAAGATTACTTGAATATGTACTTTTAAGTTTATGTAGATCCCTAGTCCCTAATAAACAATTATATTGGGGGGGAGATGAAAAAATTGATTTATTTTACTAGTTCCCTTTTGTTATTCAATAAATAAAACATGTCATGGTTTTTGATGTTATAAATATTATCCCCCATACTCATCTCTTGTGTAATAGAAATAAATGATAGAGTAACATATTGTATTTACATGGTTTGGATTAAACTCATAATCCATGTTATATTTTTTAGACAGCCCCACATTTATTATTAAATATATACTCAATTTATTACAATAAAAATTTAATATAAACACCAACAACAATTTCCCATTACATTGGTATAAAAAAATGTATAATCATCCCCTTAGTGATTGGTTAGACTCCCCAATCAAAAAACCATTATTCATATTTCATCAAATTAAAACATGATCTCAATATTCTTCTGGTTTCATTAACACTTTTTTAAATTCATCTCCCTCTCTAGGAAGGATAGAAAATATGTATTACTCATATATATTAATTAATAATTTCAAAATAATCTTTAACAGAACCATCTATCTTGAAACTAACTTCATATAAAAAATGATACATGTCTCATTAATTAGATAAACACTCTAGTATTAAATTATTCAAATCATAAATTTTTTTACTATCTTTAGTCACTTTTATCTCCATGATAAAATTTATTATTTATTTCCATAGTTTACATTAATTATCAATGCTTCCCTTTGTAAAAATTAATAAA
The DNA here is from genome assembly GCA_963277665.1 of Viscum album. Taxonomy (NCBI): domain Eukaryota; kingdom Viridiplantae; phylum Streptophyta; class Magnoliopsida; order Santalales; family Viscaceae; genus Viscum; species Viscum album. Next base: position 1,670,969,491 of record OY728121.1, on the reverse strand, counting down.
ACACAATATCATCATTAATATACTATATACTATGAGATCATTTCAATATTTTTATTCTCATTAATTCAATTAATTAATTAATATATTGTAAGTGATGTCGATGCTTCAAAAATTAAATTATTATAACACTAAATAGAAATCCCCAACTTCATGCACCAACTGCACAGTCTCCACCTCCACATCACGCATAGTGTAAGTGATTTTCACCTACACCAAGGAGACCTATATGTAAGTATTCTTATTAATATTTTGGATATTCAAGATAATGAACTCACATCAACCTCACATTCTCTGAATTCCATGTATCCCACTTTTAATATACATTTATGTGGCACACTCTATCTATGGTACTTAATCTGGAGAATATAATTTTTCTCTAATGAATCTCCTATTACAGATTTAACACATTTACCCATGGGGTAAGATAGAATTTATAATAAATAATGATTGATGTTATCCCATTATAAAAAAAATTGCCTTATAAATCTATTTAAAACTCCTCTGAGAAACATGTTGTTCTTTCTTTTTAGTACTACGAGGTCATGTATTTTACACATGAACCATACATCACACATATTAACATGGAGAATGGATACCATCCACAAACAAATCTCATGTCATTACATACTACATGGACACATACTCCCCCTTGTGAACACCATGAACAATTTCCTCTTTCACTTACATTAGGATTTCATGTACTGACCTCAAGTTCCAATCTAACCCGTATGGATTGTTTTCATGCCATCAACCCCATGACCAACATCATTAGTGAATAAAACTCACAACATCACATACTAAGTATATGGTCATATTAAGTTTATTATTTTTTCTTATATTCATTATCTTTCTTTGATCTGTCATGAAAATTCATATATGGAATGTTCTAAAAATATTGATCATGAACTCATTACGTGTTCATAATATAGAACCAATTTTTCCAAATCCATGGAGAGGATGGGGAATTTAATATTTATTTACTTTAGTTTATGATAAGATATCAGTTGATATATATATATATATATATATATATTAATAATGGATTAAAAATTTCCACATGAATTGGAATCCAGCATCAATTTTACATATGTAATTCCTATTATATTATAATACTCCATGACTCTGACACTACTTAGTTATGGAACTCGATAAGATAAGGAAACACTCACACACACTAAACTACCACCAATCCACCACATTTTATGGAGGCACTTTCAACCATGAAGCTACCTATGTTCACCCATTCCTATCCATGTATAGGATATTCCTCATGATTCTACAAACAACCACCATAGACAAGCTAGAACCATGGATAAACTCAATGTTTTAATAGGCTTGTTTAGGACTACATGGTCACCCAATTAATAATTTACTAGCCCATATTTTTTAAAAACTCACCACTTATTAAAATACTAAGTGATATACTAATTAATCCCCAAATAATTCCTTCATTCATGTTCTAAAAATATCATTATTTGATAAAAATATTATTATTTTCTTCATAAAATTTTAATAATCTAAAAATAATTAATTATATATAAAATTATTATAAAAAGTACTTTTACAACCCTCAAATAAAGTTCTCTTTAATTATACAAAACTTTTATTGTAAAAATTTTCAGTTTTATAAACACCATTTTCACAAGTTTTCAGAATTTTGAATAGTTCCATAGTCATTAAATAGTATCATAAGGATATTTATATAATAACTCTCCCAACAACATCAACCCCATGAACCATAAACATATTTTTGAATTTAAAATAAATAAAAATCATCTAATAGAATGATCACTTCAATATCCCCCATTGTAATTTATTATCAATATCCCTGCACACTCATTAAGTTAATCTGTGTTCTTCTCTTCCAACATTGTATTGACAAGAAATATAAAGTAAATTTGGATGGATTGTTATCTCATTAATAAAATTCAATTGATATATTGATATCATCTTCTCCTATATAAATTTTAAAATCATGTCCCAATCTACTTGTGAGAGAAGGATGACATCATGTGATGCTATTTTTTAAATAGCCTTTAGCTTTTCCACTAAACATTTACTATGGTAAGCTCCATTTAAAAAATAATAAGGATTAACCAATTATAAAAGATATACATAAAAAACCATTTATGTGATACCAATATCAATACCCATTATAGGGGCAACTTATACAGATACACACATCCTATACTCATATGGAAAAACACATAAAAATTTCCAGTGTACAATATATAAATCCCCCTTTTTCACAAATCATAAACCCTAGATAATATTTTTAAAATCATTTTAAATATTGGAATGAGGGTTATTTTTATACCTCGACATTAATTTTTTACAAATATTTTACTAAATTACACATTTACTTTTTGTTGAAGATTTAACAGCTTCAATTCATATTTTCATTACCTCAATAAATGATTCGATGTCTTTGAATTAAGTATATTTAAAAAAACACAATGTTAATGGAATAAGGGAAGTTCTTTTTTATATAAAAATAAACTTTCAAGTTGGGTGTTTCCTCTCACCCATTACAGTTATATTATTTTAAACTCATCATGAATAGATTTTTTATACTCCTTTTCTTATTTTGTGCCTCAAATATTTATATTATTATTTCACATTTTCAACATTTTCCTTGTGTTTATTGTTTTTTTAGGTCTTATTGTTCTACGAAGATTAATTTAATTGTACTTGCATAAAAAATTATATGTTCTCTTATTGGGATAGTAGGATTTTTATACAGTTCTTCATCTCATTCTTAGTTTTCCCAGAAAATTAACAAAGGTTACTTTTAATATTGTTGTAGTCCCCTTTCAAATATTCCTCTTAAATTTTATATCACCACATGAGGGTATCTTTTCATGAATTCTATCATAATCATCTACAACAACTTATTTTACTTTCATATTAGCACCCATATCTTTTTATCCATTCTTTTTGATATCCCTAACTGGTTTGGCAATATATATAATCATTATTCCTATATCTTCTCAATATATTTTGAATTATAAAATATCATTTTGAAAGTAATTTTATTGAATCGATCATTCTTTATTGAATTCTAAATTCTATTCCCTTTCACAGAATATATATTCTCTTTTGAGAGTATAGTCAATAATTCCCCATCCTGTTAACATTCTTTCCAACATGAGCCAAAATTTTCTTGAATAAATCCAAATCTATTTTAGTTAGTCTGCTATTGTTCATGTATAGTCACAAAATTCCTCATTTGTTAATATATTCTAAATTTCTCATAAAATATCCCCCATGGTTCTTTCCACATCCATAGAAATGAATTTTTATACCAATAAGATTTGTATTTCTTTCTATACCTTTCACAACACCTACAATATCCTTTAAGCTGTGAACTAATAGATTAATGGTGAACTTTTATAGATTTTTTTTTGGTTTTTTAATCATTCAATTTTAGATATATTTTACCTAGGGATCAAATTTATTCTTGGAATTTTATAATATTTATTATATGTAGAAGAAATCATCTTAGTTTTATTTTTCCAAACATGTTTAATATCATTTTTTCACCACACCTTTAGAACCAATATTATCAACAACATTAGAAGATTCTATTTTATTATAAATTGACATGATCTAGTCTTATATAACATTTTTCAGGGAATTATGACCAATAAGACATAGTGATTGCATATCACATAGTTCTTATTCCTCATAATTACCTTAACCTCAATAAAATTGAAAGTATTATATTGTTTATTTTATTAAAACATTTTATTCTTAATATTATTAATATAGTATACAAATTTTAAAACAAGCTACTAATTTTCTTAATCGAAAATTATTTTCTCATTTATAAATGTTTTATTTTATTTTTATACTCTATAATATTATTAATACGTGCTTCCAACTCACATTTTAACAACCATTTCAACTATGACATTTCCTATCCTTTATTATCAGTGCTTGATAAATCCAATCCCTTTTCATCATTAGAGATAATATTAATAACATCATATGGAGAACTACATGTTGATGAATTGAATTTCTCATTATTTCCCATCAAACAACTTTTTTACTATTGGAATTTATGTTTTCCTACGTATATATTTTTCCTTTTTTGTAAATTTTTAATCTTTCATATAAGATTAATATTTAGAAGCCTAATTCTTTGGATAGTCATATAAAAACTGTCCAATGAAATCACAATCACCAAAACTGTTGTGATTTCTTTCATTTTCATCTCCACTTTTCACTTTTAAAACCACATGATATATAGTTATAAATTTCACTAAGATATCCATTTCCCTAAGTATAAGAATCTATTTGAATTGTAACATATTATTACAAGAGTTTTACTCTTCACTCTTATTTAAAGTAAGATTAAAATATTACCTTTATTTTGAAGGAAAGTTCCATTTTCATCTCAAAACAAATGTGTAAATTCTGTAACTCATCTATTTTGAAATATTATATTTATTTCAGTGTTGGTATGTTTGGATCCACTTGATCTAGAATATTCCTTATAGGTTATTTGAAAATTATAGGATCATATATATTCTTCAATAATTATAATCCTTTGTGAAATATCTCAATAACCCTGGTGAAAAATTCATTATCCATTTTGATTTCCATAAAAATTACCTACAAACAATGATGTTTGGAATCCTTTATTTTTCAATTACCTCCACAACATCTTATTAATTTATCCCAAATCAACATAGTATTCTAGGGACCCCACAACATAGTATATACCTTATTTGATAGAGGCAAAAATTTGATATTTTTATATTTCCCATAAAAATCCATATTTCTATTATTATTTTTGACTTATAGAACCATATTCAGTAATGCGTAAAAGACCCACCAATGTAGTGTCTATTTTTTTCAGAATAAGTTATAAGATATAGGTTTGTATCATATTCCACCAACTATTATAATTATTACCTTTAAAATGTGAAACACCCCTAATATTCATAGAAATAATAATATCCATTTCATATAATCATTCTTCTGTCCTTTATAAGAAACCTTACCTGTAATACAACTTGTAAAGCACCATGATTGATTGACCACTGGGAGGGGGAATTAGATGTTTAATTTTACGAATTCATTCCATTAATTCATACTACCATACTTTTTATTTTTCATAATACTATCATTAATATCTCTTAGACTTACCTTGTGTGTATTATAAATAAAATAGAGATCAATTCATGGTATTTATACGGTTTATCATTACAACCTACTAATTTTGTTGTGAGTTAAATGTCTTAAAATAGATTCTTCACTCTATTAAAATTTAATAACAAAAAAAGTTGGTTTGACATGAAAACTAAAATTTTCAAGGTGTTTTTTATTTTTCCCAACTAAAACAACCTATTTAGTGGATTGTTCAACACCATAATCACAAAATCTTTCCTCAACATTGATATAATGATAAAATTATCTCTATAAGCTCCAGGTTTCTTATAATCCACATGTAAAATAATATCCCTCCTTAACAAAGTATAATCGATATGTATTTCACCTGTACAATCATCAATAACACTAATAGAATCATTTATTGGCCTACTAGCTTCAAAACCCACTTTAGATCACCGATGATATGGGCCTCCCCTATTCTACTGAGTACTCGAGCATGAAAATATTAATATTGTACAATGATTTAACTTCTTTATCCTCTTATATATTCTCATTAAAATAGTGTATCAATTTTTATAATGTTATTAAATTATCAAAGCATAACTATGTAACAATTAAAACAAAACACTTTCTTTAGGAATGTATTGTATACTACATGATCAGTTAAAATTTTTTATTCACATGTATTCATGTAATTCATGTATCTTGTGCAAGTTGTTTTGAGTATTTTCAAATAGTGGTACTCATATAACTATGTAGATGAAACCTTCTTCACAAATTTACTATATTGTATGCACCTCCACCACTCATATAGGGTATGTGATCTACACCTAAACCTCATACACCTAGTATGAAGGCCCCCTTATTCTATATGTAGATAAAAAATACCATGAACTCAATTCATCCTCATATATTCTACCATATAAAATATGAATTATATAGATCACATTTACCTTTTAAATTAACATTTCATATTAAGTATGTTGGACTCAAGATTGAGAAAATAATTTTCCTCTGATTAATCTAATTCATCAATGTACCCATGAGATATGGTAGTATTTATAGGGTATTTTGATCAAGCATATACTTTGATCAATACAAAAAACATGTTTATCCATCCATGTCATACTCCATTAAGGAATATGTTGTTATTTTTCTTGATAAGTACTATCATAACTACATCCCACTAAAGGTACCCCTTCTGGACTGATAATGAATAAAAATAGATCATAACCACTAAAGCCTACCTATAATAGGCCATAATATAGTGACAATAACTGAGGGAATATAATCACAAATATTGGAGTAATTACTCTTAATAATGATATACAGATAAGTGATAAGATGTGAAATCATTCAAAAACCACCATGAATAAATAAAATACTAATAAGAAATCGTAATACAATGTTTGGAATCATACATAATTGGATATAATAGAAAAGAAATATTGATGATATAAATCCTCATTAGGAACCATGATGTTACAATATTTCTTATGAAAAACCTTGAACTAGAAATTTCCATCATGATCACCTATGAGATCCTAATAACATGAAAAATAATATATATAAATAGGGTGATCTTAACATGTAAACATAGAATGATACTGCACGAAACCTCTAATAAAAAATGTGAAATAATCATACTGAATCCCAATGAATAAATAAATGAAAATAATTCATCAACTAAGTATGTATAATATTATTTTCCTATCCTAATAATTTCTCATGCAAAAAATAAACCATATATGTAAACAATTTAATCTGAAAAGATCATGTACATGAATGAATGTATATCACTTCCATTAATACATTAGTTTCTCTCTCTCATTCAATAATGACAATTCCATGTTCTTATCCCTATTATAAATATACTACCACCTCATTCAATAGTATTATAAGCATTCATGCATCCTTTGAAACTGGTTAAATATCATAATATTCATTATACTTAGTAACAATGTGTATTCTCAAAAATACACTTCAGCCTGTGTCCATTCATTATAACACAATCCATCGTAGTCCATGAATGTGAACCCATGAGAAGCTAAATCATCCATTTTCAGATACATGTATGTACTATAAGTCAATTCCTTACATCTAACACATAAATATATAGTGAAACCATGTTCCATGAAAACCATGATAGGAATACACCCTATACCATAAGCCTTTATAGACCGAGATATGTCTACTTATCATTTTTATCGTGAGAGAGGGGGATGTTAGAAGTTGTCTATATATTCCCCCACTATCCTTAATGTTATAAAAAACACCCAAAAAACATTTGGGTTTTGGTTGTCTTACCAATGGAGGGTGGGTTAGTGTACGAAATAAAAAATTATAAGTAATATCATGAAAAAACCACACTAAGGGTAACTACAGAGCCTTAGAATCATATAAAACATTAGTCACAAAAGTCCCCCAACTTTTAAATCTATTGTCTTGATAATAAATAATTGTAAAAGTATCAAATTTATAATTATCTAACAATTAAACATTAATTAATATTATTCCATTTTTATTTCAAGAATTATACTTTAATCCTTTAAACTATTTTGTTCGACACAATTAATTATCTTGTATATATTCTCAAGAATGTCATCCTACTTTTTGAAAACCATGATTGAAAACAATTAATTAATTATTGTAACTATCAACTAAAATTCATCAGGTTACTCTAGACTCATCCTAAACAACCAATTAATGATGCACTCATAGTGTAAACCATAAAAAATCATGTAGTCAGAAACAGACCATATAAATAACATTCTTCCACCAACCATGTATCCATAAGGATGTATGAATTTATTAGAAAGCCCCACATTGAATTCTCCGTGACTACCCCAGTGTCCCACACAATTTTAAAAAGTAAAATCCGCCCCTCCAACACTATTATTGGCCGTTACTGCAGTTCTATGCTCCCATCTAATTTCTCATAATAGAATATATCCCTACATCACCATAACACACAATTATAACATCATTGGTATCCTATATCATTACAAATTAATAAAATAGTTAATAATTATATGGTTATCAATCAATAAATAAAATCAAGGAGATAAATCCCTATAGATTATACATTTTATATGTATTTTACAGAATTAATTAAACCACGACTATGGCCATAACATTGAGGTGTTAAAACCTTTTATAAAGAAGGATTATATTTTTCTCCCCAATCTATTTATCGTCAATAGAAAACTATTTTTAATTCTATCTTGAATTAACCAGTTTTTAATTCATAGGTATTCTAAAATAAGGAAACATGTGGTAGTAAATAATAATAGCATTAATCAATTTAAGATGATTTAAGATTTAAATAAATATTTAATAAGTTTTAAGGGTATCATTAATTATTCTTGTCATTCCACTTTAATTTAACTAATTCATTTATCCAACATTAGTTTTCTTAACATTTTCTATGTATATTAATCATGATATAAATCTTTGAAAATATATCCAAACACACTATCTAGTAAATATAAATAGTAATCATAGAAAAATTTATCATAAATTAGAAATCAATAATATAATCCCTAAAATGATATATAATTAATTATTTATATGTGATAATTACCATTTAAATTTTCTAATATCCCAAATTATAAAATAAGGCGCATCATAATCTACTAATTAGATTAACAATGTAACAATTTATCATTTTTATATTATAAAATAATATTTACACAATTAAATGAAATTAACATTTTGTATCTCATTGATAATTTCATGACTAATTATCATTAATCAATAGCATGTGATAATCTAAACTATTATAATTTAATAATATCCAATTTAAAAATTATCAAACATTACAGAAACTCAATATAATAACACATATATTTGTCTAATAACAATATTTAATCCAAATCATGTTGTGATTTTACTGTTATAGTTCATTATATTATAGAATTATGAAATTATTACTATCGTTATGCAATAAGATATGATTATATTATGAAATAATATAAATAATCTATAGAATGTTATTATAATATTTTTCTATGAAAAATAATTTCTATATTATGAATTAAAAGAAGGATCTACAAAAAATTCATGATCATAAAAAAATGGTAAATTTAAGATACAACAATTAATTATCATAGATATTACATAGAAGTATGAAATTATCCGCTTTTCTTTTTTATTACCAAAATCTATATTATTAAATAAGATACAAGAAGTTTATCAATTCTTATTATGATGATGACAAAAAAACAAATGTTTTAATATTTAAGAATTAATTCAAAAAGAAAAATCAAAAGAATTCATTTTCTTTATTAATAATATCCATTCATAATATGATATATTATTTTATTCTTCTTTAATTATGTAATTCAGGATTTTGATACCAGAACACTACATGTGATGATCTTTCATTCTTTTTTTGATAATTTATTTATTATTATATTGATTAAGTTTATATAAATTTATCAATCCATATGAATATAACGCATGATTAATTCAAACTTGCATATGATTTTAAAAAATAGTGATTTATGGTTCCCTTAAATGAATGTAAGAACCTTCATGCATATATGACCAAAAACAGAAGAGAAAAGGTTGTGTATACATGGTGGAATATAAAAACGATATTTAGATGATTTTAAAAAGACTCATAAGACTCAAAATATGAGGTCTAAGTCACTTTAACTAAAGGATAATATAATAATCTTATAAGGGAAGGAAGAAATGTTTTTTTAATGATAAAAAAGGGGTCCTATGTATATCTTTGGAAACTATTAAATTTTGTTCTTTAATTCAAATTTATTTTGTTTGTAATTTTTAGTTTTCATGAATTGTTCTTAAAAAACAAAAATTAAAAAAATTAAATATTTTATCATATATTTTTCAAATCATATTTAAAATATTTTTTTCTTTGTAATTACATTCCTTCAATTCATGAAAATCCAATTTAAATATGAGCCAAGATCATATTTTGGGAAATTGGGGAAAAATGTTACCCATATACCACATATACACACTCTGTAATGGTAAACTAGAATGAAATTACAAAAATTGGGTTCATAAGAAACTTTATACAGTGATCAAGCATCCCTTTTTCATCCAATTATGGAACTGACTTACTATTATGTTCCTAGATAGATTTTAGATATACCTATACATATCTATATAAAATTAAAACTTATCTATGTGCATTTCAATCATATATTAATCTACATTTACATGAGCATAAGAAATCAGGGGGTTCCATGACATGAAACCAAATAAAATTATGCATTGAATGACTCTAGCCTATACCCTCCCATTTATATTATAAATTTCATGAAACATTAATGTAACAAATGAAAAATAGGGCCCACCACTATTTAGAGAAATGGTTGTTCAATGGCATGAAGAAAAAAATATCATATTTATAAGAAAATTAGTTTTTCAAGATTCTAAATTATTTTTAATATTTATATAATTGTTTTAAAAAAACTATACAATAAATCATGAGGATCCTTCCAAATTCAACTATTTTGTAGTAAATAGTAAAAATAATATTTTTATTAAATTCGTAGAAATCACTATTATAATTTTTTAATCTATTTAAAAAATTAATAGAAATTTGAAGACTCTCTCAGACCACTAGGCACCCCAAAATTACAAAAGAAGGTTTAGAAAAGATTTAGACAACTACAATAGATACCTCTCAAATAATTCTAATCCTCTAGAATTAAAAAAAACATAAGTGAAAGAATGGTAGATGGACTTAATCAACCACCACAAAATATAACACTTGGTGGTACCTCAATATTTCTAACAAAATAAAACCTCAATGAATAAGAAAATAATCAAAAACGATTAACCAATCACTCCCTTTGGGGATATAAATCTCAAACACGATCAAGTAAATTAATAAAAAAATGCATAATGGGGGTGAAATGATCTCATATATTGACATTAGGTTAAATAAATCATCAAAAAAAATTCAATAATAAAAAAATATAGAGAATGAATATGTGACTCGAATACAAAATTATAATCAATCATACAAATTAAATGATAAACAGAAATCCATATAAATCCCAAGTAACAATTCATATCAATTTCTATTTAACCCAACATAAAATTATTTTTACACACAATAAAAAAATACTAAACAATCATTTCATAATGGTTATGTAAGTACATAAAATTACATTTACATAATATTATCAAATTCTACACTTCTAGAATTTAATTTGGAATTATCTCCAATGAGTGTCTTCATTTGTTTTCAAATTCATCACATAATTTTAATATTCCCCCTTAAATGATTTACAGTTAATAAAAAACAGGAAATAATAAATCAGGTATAAAATTTAACTCGTATCATTTAAAACATATCATGTTTTAAATTTCATAAACAATTTAGCTTGGTATGGTTTAACATGAAATATCTCTTAGCATGGTCACATAACTAGTTAATAACAATCTAAGCCATGATACATAAATATTTTCCATGTATACTACATTAATTTCTCATTTTAGTTTATATCTATTCTAAATATTTTTATTTATTATCTTGGAAATCAGAAAACATTTCATTAATTATTTCAGAAAAATGGTTTTTCAAAAATTAACTTTAATTTAATTAATTTATTATTGATTTTATAAAATTTAATATATATCACTATAGACATTTCACCAAAACTATTTAATTTATGATATGGTTGGTTTGAAAACCATAAGATGATTTTATAACCCCTTATTCATATAAAAATATTTATATATATACTCTTTGAAAAAACACTACAAATTCATTTTGCAGAACTTATTTTAAAATTAATATAAATTTTATAGAAGAACTGATACTCTTAATTTCTGAAAAAATGTTTCCCCAAAAATTAATTTTTCTAGCTGGATTTTACTGAATATTATCATACATATTATCACATAGAATGTATTAATTTCTTAATGGTATCATTACCAATGTAATATTTTCTTTACTAAAAAAAATTCATTACTATTTAAACAAATTAAACTAGTTAATAAATTAATGATTTTAATTTATTATGCATCATATAATAAGAATAATATGACCCTTTATGGAAATTAAAATGTTAACATGTTTCGTATTAAACTTTTTGATAATATTAATAAAATTGAAGCATCCTAATAATGAATTCAATCTTACCATATTTAACATTATTTTATCAAAATTATATAATTCAACATTACATGACTCTAGCATTTTCTTTACCATGTTAATATCAACAACAATAAATTCAAAACTAGATGATTCATATAACATGAATCATGAAAAAACATGAAGTTGATATAATCCAATTTATTTAGCTTAATTATTCTAAATTTTTAACAAATATTAATTTACAATGGGCAATCTCAAGTAAAACCAAAAAATATTTTACATTCCATTTACTATTAACTATAGTGGGATGACATTGTGTTCACGAGTTTAAAATTAGCACAACAATATATTACTATAGAAAAAAATAATAACATAAATCAATAAAAATAAAACCTTTCTAAAAATAAAAATCAAGGGAACCCATCAACTAATCTATGATATAATCCACATTTTTTGGCTCATAATCTCCCAAATGGTTTAAAAAACATGATGATAAATATAGTGTCATCATGGGTGAAGTGTATCTCCTAATCATATATTTGAGTACATAACGTATATCCTAGGTACAAGAGAAATACATAAAAAAATAAAAGTACATAATGTCAAAGAATCATCATTGATATAGTCACACATATATTCTATGACATATAATAAAAATTCAAAATATAGAGAAAAACATCTAGGACATAGTAGAGAATGATTGAATGTGAAAAAAACCTCATTTCCACAAGACTAGGGCCCATGTAATTGGGATTAAATTAATATTTTTTTTAAAAATAATTGAAAATATGGAAATATTTTGTAACCTAGAAAAAACCTTCACCACATTATTTCTGATCATTTCTCTAGATTGTGCCCACATGTCCACACATGGTCTGCACACATTGGCTTCTCCTATTTCCCCACATTACTGATTTCTAATAGGGAGCATGTTTTACACATTTAATTGATATATACTCTCCTTAATAGCAATACGATGATGGTATGTTGGTTTATCCTTCCATGGACTCCCCCTTAGAGCTCGTCACCTAGTTTGGGTGTCCCTTATAGAGATAAGTCATGTTCATAGAACTAATTCCCATTGTCATCACTTTGTGGGAATCAATTATTTAAACTAATTTTATCTTGACTTTGTTTTTTAGTTGAGTTGAAAACATTGTTTAGGAGATTTTCCATGTTGGGAATTTCTATCATGTATGGATTCTAGGAACACAGTCAGCTATATTCTTCCCCTAATGAGAATGTCTCATTGAGGCATCTTCGGTGCAAAACCCAGGGAATTCCATGTTGATCACAATGTAGAAAGGGTTGGTGTGTAAGTATTATAAGGATTGTTAACTTAGTATTCCCTTGATTTTCATGAGGTAATTGATTTCATAGGTGTATATAATATAAGGATTTCACCTCATGCATCTCATGTTCAACATGTAGAATGTTTTCTGGGTCAATTCCCAAGATTAACGTATTTTAGAAATAGATCATATTGTTTAGATAAGATGGATAATGTAAGAAGATTAATTTATTGTGGATATGAGATTGATCGGGAATCCCTATCGTGGTAGACCATTCAGGTGAATCCCATAGAGGGAAGATGTCACGTACGGATGTTTAGCGATGGTTGGATCAGAACACCATGCTGTGATGGATCTATGGGGTGTTTCCTATAAAGGAAACATGTCACACCGTGAAGGTTGGTGATAATTCCCCTTTATTTTTAAACTATAGGTACACCCATATGATGGTGAACCTAGGTTTACCATTGGTTGGGACCCTGAATGATGTGAACACACGGAGTTGATAAGAACACCCCTTGAGGAAGAATAGGGTGGTACACCCCTAAGAGAATTTTTTTTTCAGGATTACCATTGATGAGAACCTAAAGAGTTGATCATAACACCCGTTAAGGTGGATTAGCGAGGTACGCCCCTAGGAGGGATAACTAATGGTTTGGATGCCCCTTGAGGAAAACCCAAAGAGTTAATCTAAACACCTGTTGAGGCAGATCAAGGAAGTACATCTCTAGTATATAGCACATAGTAATAGAATTGTGCATGATTGATCCTTATATAGGAATCCTACGTACCCTATTTAAAGGATAAGGATAGAAACCTTTGTAGTTCAATACTACATTTTAAGGTCATGTGATGAGACCATTACATGCAGTTTTACATCATGCAGTAAGGATTCTCCTGTGGATAAAGGAGAATCTACAAGGGATGGTGCATAGAATATTAATTGAATCCACCCTTCACAAAAGGATTTCTCTTGGTTCGATGGTGTGGGGATTACACTTTTCACTTCCTGGGGGACCTTTATGATATGTGATCTCCAAGGTGAGGGGAAATTATCTTACTAGGGAAGTGGCATGGAATCATTGGGGGTGGATGTGGATATTGAGTTTGGAATTTTGGGAGGATTCCTATGTATCCTAGTTTTTGGGGAATAAAATATCCCAGAGTCCAGTATGGTTGGGTATTATTCCAATGGAGGAGGACCATAGAGCATTGGTGGGGCCTATTTCTAATTTGAGACCAATTTAAGTGGATACTATTTTGGTGAAATGATAAAACATTACCTCTAAGAACTTATGATTCATTCTCAATGTGATAAACTAGGGGAATTAGTATACATGATTCTTATGTTGTGAAGGATGAGGCAATGAGAGATAATGTGGGGCTTACATGTGAAAGATTCCCAGGGAGGATCTCATTAAATTTTTGTGTAGACAGATTTGGGGCCATCCGATTCCACTCATACATGGAGAATCTCGAACTATTTATTTAGGTAAATTAATAGTTAATTTTATGTGTTGAGTGCATTTTGACTGGGTTGTTTTATGTAAATATTCTTAGGCGTGTGGAACTCAATCCTCACCCATTGGGCTTACATGTCCACCAATTATGTTCCTCTAGGTAGGGAATGTATTTGGAAATTCCAGGGTGGAAAAATATAGGATTGGTCACTCTTGATGTCTAAATAACAGTTTCTATATTGAGAAGAAATAGGGGTAATTGTACTTATGTTGAAAAGTTAGAGGTATAATAACTCATGAACCTGAGGCATAGGGGACATCACATGAGGGATGGTGAAATTTTTTCATGTATTAGGTGCAAAAAGGTCTTGAATTTTTAGAAAAAGATTCTCATGGATGGTACTCTAACACAATGGAAAGCCATGTAGTCTCAAAGAGGTGGTTCATGCAAGATTTAGGGGTTTTGTTCAATGTTAGGGTTGTATTCAAGTGGATCCTTTGTGGACACCAAATTTATTTTGAAATAGGTTGGTTTAGGATTAATCAATTCTAGAACTAGTTAATTATTGAACCACGGGGAACCTATAATACAATGAGTTTCTAACACGTATATTACATGATATTTAAATTTCATGGAAGATTGGTCTTATGTACATTAGATAGATGTTTCGTCTTCCGTAGAGTCACCTCGAATTGGGGGGTTGGGTGGGTGGGTGGGTGTGATGTTATATTTATATAAAAAATATTCGATGATGGGAGAACAAGATTATGTACATGGAATATTTCTTGTGTGTATATTTGGGCATTGGAATAAGATTCTGCATGTGCACGGTGTCACGTCGATGTCGTATTTCGTGTAGAAAAGGTTTGTGTGCAGATTGACCTCTTTCATGTAACACTTGATTCTTACACACATAAATTCCACATTAATCATTATTTACATGGATTTGATATTGGAATTTGAAGAATGGGTGAGAGATATTTACATATTTGTAGTTCAAGGATTATGCACACTGATTGCAGTCTTGAAACACACACTAAAACATGTGTACATCACCTTTATCAATCTGGGAATGGTCCTTTGAGTTGGATGATGGATTCTGTTTTCCCAAATCTTGATGTTTAATAATTATGATGTAATTTCAGTTCCAATAAATACCCCATAATAATCTATGATGAAAGGGGACTAGAAGGTCTAGTTCCATGGGAAACACTGAAGAGAGGGATGAATTTACATGGGTGTGCGTAAAATCCAAAGTCTGGAATGTAATGAACATATCAACACATGAAAGACAATGTTAAATGCCTACAAATAGGTGGGGGACCCTTGTACAAAACATTGACTTTACACATGATAATATTTCTCTCATGCGCATAAGGTTTCCATTTTCATGAAAAGCAAGAGCCTCAGCCATATCTTTCATACATCACACCTTTTTTCATCGAACAAATTATGTGACCAATTACCCATATTATCATCCATGATTCCATACATACATAAAAAATCATATTTTGAGCAGAAAATATTCTTTTTCAGGAATCCCTTATAAATTTTAGAATAATATTATGTGGCCCAACAACCGAACACAGTTGAGAATGATGATGCTTCTTTTATGAAACCCAAATTGATGAAAATCCTCGAATTACTCAATACAGTATGGGTTTCAGTGATAATAATGTACTTGTGAGAATGATAATGGTGGAATGTAAGATATATCGACTGGGAATCTATCTCCCACTATGGAATTTTTAGCTGATAGATATTGTCAACATCTCATATATTGAGGCAAACACATAGTGATTGTGGTATATAGGCAAGGATGATCTCAATTTCCAAAACATCCCTGTACATGTACATTATTCCAGAGAGTGTGAAGATATATCTATATATGAATTGAATGGGATAACCTGGAAGATCACAATATTGGATCTTGAGGTAAAATAATCCCCCACTGACAACCCCACCATTTTCCAGAGTAGCATGACAGACAATAGATTGGTCCGACATAATGATTCAGACTTGTGATCGGGAGGAAACATTAATGCTGAATGGGTCAGGGTGTATTGTTTGTGATTAACTTTCTTATATCATAGGTAAAAGTCATTTTACAACGGACTGTATGAGGTAGTGTGGATGTAGCAGTTCAAATTATACATTCATCTGGAAATAGTGCCAGATCTAGTCATCTGATGGTCCCTAGATAAAAACACATTGATGATGACAGTATTTTAATATATTATATACAATAAATAATTGTTTATAATTTCACAATAGTGTTATTGTATGACTAATTTTCATGTTTTTAGGTTTTATTTGTAATTTGAGATTAATTGAAAAAAATTGTTAAATCTGGGGGTATTTTGGGAATAAAATATAAATTATTTTTCTAAAATGACTTGTTATTTTTTTTAAACTAATTTATTTATTTCCTAAAACTTTTTCTTCCAGACCATGGTAGGATTGGATCATCTTGATTCTCAAAAAATTGACTGAAATTCGAAAATTTTCCGAGAGGACATTAAAGACCCCACCATTGTAATGGAAGAATAAATAGTTATACACACTTCCAATTGAGGTAATTCAAGTAGGAGATGAAATATGATTCCCTTATTCACCTCCTTAATTAGTTTAACGTCAAAATTCTATCATTAAGGAATTATTTGAATGCTCCAAACAACTGGAATATGAATGATATTCTTGGGCCGAAAGGGTTCCATTGAATAATTAATTCAGACCCTCTAAAATCCTAGTCCAAAATATCTCATTTTTTATGATAATATGGGAAAAAAGTGGGGAAAAACATATATTAATTATGGTATGAATTAATTAATAGTTTTTAGGTCCACAATTTTATGGGAAGGTAAAGAATTTGAATTTAACGAGTCAAATGGATAGATAATATTTCTTTGAGTAAAATGTTCATAAGTCCTTTGTCTGGTGGTCAATGATGATGAAAATTTGAGTTTGAATGGATTAGTTATTATGGAAAAACTTTATTGAATAAAAAATGAACAAATAAATCCTTTTAATGGGACATCAACATGGAAATATTTGAACGAAATTTTTTTTGGGAGAATTCATTCACCCCTTCTCCCCCTAAAATATGCATTCACACCCCTTCTCAATGGATTGGCACTTATATGTAGAAATTTTCTATACTTTTTTATTCAATTTATGAATTTAACAGTATTTTATATTTTTTAGTTTATTTTTCTATTATTATTAATCTCATTCTCATTTTTTTATCTTTTGTTTTTTCACCCCATTGTTCTCTACTGCTATCTGTTAAACTCATGATCATGATTAACTAACCTGGGGTACTTCTTAGTGGATCAATCCAGTGTTGATAATAAGTCATTTAAAATTCACATATATTGTTTCTTATGTTATTTGGGATTTTTAAATACGGATCTTAGTTGTTAAGGTTTCTTTTTTTCTCTAAATTCCACTCAAGACATAACTTTCTCTTCAATAATATCTCCCTCAATCTAGTAGGTGGAGGTGTGTTCTCTCAATGATAGTGGACTGTAATATATATTCAAAACTATATATATATATATATATATATATATATATATATATAAGGATATAAATTCATATAATGTAGTGTGATTATTATTTTAAACTAATAATGAAACGATGAATGTTCAATCTGAATAATTCTCTTGAGAATATTTTTTTTCATTCTAACATTAATCTATTTTCATTCATTGTGTTTTCATGGAATTTGGATGTTTAATTTTATTATTTAATTATCAGATATCAAAAAACCATTTAATTTAGATTTATTTCATCAGTATAAAAATTATAATAAATTTTTTATTTGATTTAGTGTTTTATTAAACACAAAATCTCATTATGAGAACCACCTACATTAGCCTATATACTTTCTTTAGTTATAAATATTTTTGAGAGCGTGCAAGACAACACTTAATAAAACATTCTATCTTCACCAAGGATAATTCTGCATCATGTTTTTTGTATATTCACAACATTATTGGAAATACACTTTAAGGGTTCTAGTATGAAATGTTTCTTCAATCAGATAACACTTGGGGTGATAAAAAACTGGATCCTCTACTACTGCAACACCATCTTGAAGTGCTAAAGTGAAATATGAAACATGCTCTCGAAATCCATAGGGATATCCTATTCAATAATATTTTTAAAAAGTTTCTAAATAAGGATAAAAAATAGGATTCCATGGTGGGAAAAACAGTGTCCAATAACACCAAAGAGGAGAAGGACATGATCGTATTGGTTGATTCTGGTGGAAGTGAAGTTAGAGAAGAGGGGATTAAACATGGTGGAAGACTATAATCCCCTATTCATTAAACCACATATCTTTCCAGGTTCCTTAGAGATTTACTTATTGATGTTAGCGACATATGGATGGCCTTACACCCAGGGACACTAAAAATATCAATTTTAGTGGTCAACAATAGATTCAACTTGGTGTACCTATGTTGTATTGGTTCTATAGCCTACTAGGACATGTGGTGAGATAAAGCACACCAAAGATGATCAATGGGTTTTTCTGGTTGATACATGGCTGGATTGTGGTGCACTTTGGTGGTTATGAGTTCCAAAAGGCCATCATCCCACTAAATTCAGTTTGAGGCCATCTCTCTTAAAAAGTTTTGGGGCCTGACCAGTGATGCTTAGTGATGCCGAGATCACATTTAAGATCTGTAACCACTTGAAATTCAACATATATCCCTTATTAACTCTATTTCTCCCCATTTTTGAAAATTTATAGGAGATGTGGGAATAAAAGGGGTACCTACAATGTTTTATGTGTGGAGTGCTAGTTCCCAAAATTGATGTCCATGACTACAGTGAGCTGTATACACCACCACACTTTTTTGAATAGTCCAGGTGCCTCTAGAGAGAGAAAATAGAGTATACTTGGGGTCTATGAGAATAGAAACCCCTATATCCTTCATAATCTATACTGTATATTGATGAATGATGGTTTTTGGGAAATTATCGGGTTTCCACCATTCAATGTCAAAGATGGCTTGTCGACAGTCTATGCTTGCAACTGGGTGACATCATATCCAGAGGAAATCCTTTAAAAGAACATTTAGGTGGTCGATTTAGCAAATGATGTTCCATTTCTGTGAGGAGTCATGGAAGATAATCCTTAAGGGGGAATGTAGGCAACTAGGGTAGATCAAGTTGAAGATTTGGTGGGGACAACATAAGGAACACTCACAACCCCACCTCTAGGTGGATAAGGGGCTTAGAAGAAGCGTTGGGGGTAAACAACTTGCATCCTTGATGAGTCAATAATATCTATGGATGCTCCTAATAATAATCTAAGGCACCATATATTTCCATATACTAACTCTATCTTTCCCTCCTTATAGTCTACTTGGATGATGCTACAAACATCAAAATCAATTAAGGAAGAGTGGAGAATGCTAGTTAGAGATAGGATAGAGCTACAAGAGGTTTGTCCAATTAGGATATCCTCTAGGGTGAGATTTTATTTGATTAACATATATCATATATCTATGGATACTTATTCTTTTGAGTGAGGTTAGTATAAACTTCCCTCCACCACAGTGGGGGTGATTCTTTGTGGCGATCTAGTGTTGGAGGAGACACCACATGTTGATGTTTAATTATCTAAGGAGGAATTGGGTGATGAGTAATCACATTACCCAAATAATGAATTATCTTGGGGATAATATTCGCATTAAGAAAGTCTCTAGGAAAGTGGTAGACTCATGGCCTCTGAAGAATACATGGTCAAATTTTCGAGGAAAGACATAACATATATTCCTTCCTTTATCCTTACTATTTCATTATTCAGAATATCTAATTAAATATTATTTTGTATAAGATTTTCTTGAAGGTGGGAACAGGATCCCTACTGAAGGGGGTGAAGGTGGACCAATGGGTGTTGAAGGGTACACGTTGGAGACTCTCCGGGAGGTCAATGTAGGTGGGGGATAGCCAAGGAAGTTAGGGTGACAACCTCAGAGCCCAAGGTCCTCCCAATTATCTATTGGTGACAACATCCTAGAATTCCAATGGCGGTGACCACTATAAGGAAGCTACATTACTGGGGACACTCATAATTGAAATCCCTCTTTAGAATGTTGAGAACATATTTTGATTCAGTTGTTGGTTTTCATATTTTCCATGGAACATTTTATATAATTTTTTATCTATTTCATGCATCTCTCAATTGATCAATATAAGGGGATTTAATACCAATTTTTCATTTTCCAACCTATATTGAGGGGTATCATATGGTAGAGATCCATTCCAAGGCTCATGGAATCAATGTTACATTTCTCATTGACCTTATATTTCATTATCTCACATAAATTCTATTGGGAATTTATTGATAAAAATGACTAACATGTTCCCATTTCTGGTGGTTCAGGAAATATTTCATTCCCTAGAATGAGCTATTATAGAAACATCTTGGGGAATTTTATGACAACTAAATTGATCGATGAGGATCTGTTAGTACAAACTAATCCCACCATATACCCACATGAGTATTATTATATGGTTTTGAGTGACTCCATTTATTGGGAAGAACTCAAATATGGTGGGGGGGAGGGAAGCTGCTGAGAAAGAGTCAAGTGAGGAAGAATAACCTAAATATCTAGATCCCAACTAATTTAGGAGGAGTCTTGAGGAGGATCTAGCTGATTCCATCCTTATGGATTTTCCTGAGTATGAGTCTGAACCTCTTGAAGAGAAATATTATTTCATGTGTGAAGTTGCGGAATATAATCACATAGGGGAGCATAGAGTGCAGAGGTACATATAAATCTTCATCAACCAGAATTGGGAACTGGACCTGGTGAGATGGATGGGGTTCCTCCACCGCTGGCTATGTAACCTAAGCACTGGAGGGGTGGATGCTTGTGATCCCCATGATTTGACCCACATATTTCTTTCTGATCGGTTCCATGAAGGAAGACAACACATAGAGGTTTCTCGACAATAGAATAGGTAAAAAACACTCAAAAGCTCCATGAACTCCATAAAAAATCAATAATTTAAAATATCAAACCAATGAGTGAGATTCCATTATTAATTCTCAATCTTATGTCATCAGAAAACTATGGGATTAACTAGAGGATGCTGAGAGGTAAATGGGATAGGTGACATGTCAAATAGACAATTTATAGGATATGTGTGACAGATATAAGTTCAGAGTTGAAGATATTTACCCTACATTGAATGAGAAGTAATTGGACCTTTTGGAGGGATAAATAATTTCTTGATTCCACATGTCAGTGTTTGTTTAAGCTGAAGCACTCAATTGCTGTAGTTGAACCATAGTTGAAGTTTTTCCATGACATAAGAGTTGCTTTGGGATGTGGATGACCCTTTCTAACCATTAGATCTTTCTTTTTTGTTTTTGAAACCATTCCATGTGTAGTGAAATATCTCCATTTAAATTTATATATTATTAAATCTTGATCATAATTTTCAAACAGACAACATCAAATCTATATGGTCATGTGAGTCCTTCTTAGTGTGAGAAATAAGGGGTGACCATATGATTTCTCATTTTTACAAGAGTTTCATTTGAACATCAAACACAATAGGTTTTCTATTGTTTAATAACCATCGAGAGTATTTTTGTTGAGAGAGGCTACGATTGTAGAACATGGTCCTCTAAACAACTAACTATCTTTTCCATTGTGGTCTAGTGAATGAATGGGGTAATTCCATGTGAATTTAATTCAAACTAAAAAAGGGGAGTGGGGAGTGTGAATCACATTGTGAAAAATATGAACATTAAAAAGTGGCATAAAAAGGAAGGATAACTACTAATCATGTTCCAAACACATCTTAAATATAACATTGTTAGTGAATAGGAGAAATAAAAATTAAGGTTTGACCGCTGAACATTTTTGAAACATTGGACACATCTCAACATTTCTACAAAATTATTTTGGGGTATTTATATAGGATGGTAGGTGAGACATAGAAAGAAACCATTCTATTATCGGGTACCTTTAGACAAGGATGAGGATGGGGATCTAAATAAGGGGAAAGCGAAGCATGGAATTAAAGTGATGGAAATTTTGAATGGATTCCGTCACTCCCAGAGTTACACTTCTTAGAGAACATTGGTGTGGTTGTACCAATCTAAAAAAAGTCAAATTTGTTTTCTAGCATATTTTCATCTAAGATTATGTGATACAACTTAAGATAATGAATAATGAAGTAGATGACCAACTTAAGAGGAAATGACTCTCAGGAAAGGGCCTATGATGTCTTTTAAATTTACATAATGTAATGAGGATGATAAACTTGTAGTTTTACATCATATGGTAAGGAATGTGTATGTAAAAATTTAGTTCTATATGAGTTGGACACATCTCACAGATTAATTTCACGTAATAAAGATGCCACAAACAATTTAATGTTATATGTCTTGGACCATTGAAAATACTTTAGTTTCATGTTTCCCGGACTACGGGGGAATAATTGAAATTGTTTAATGTCATAATTATTATAAAATAAGGGGAACATATGTGTCTAGAATGTGAATTGTGTGGAACAAATAGTGATATCCCCTAATAAATGGAGGGTCTATAAGACCCTCTACTAAAAAATCCTCCAAAAAACACATCCTGGGTCAATATCTAGATATAGGGGATGGAAAGGTCCCATGGAGAATCAATGAGGAGACTGGACCCAAGATAAAATATCTCGGCATCACTACATATCCCATGAGGGTGGGAATCAGTCAACATGTACATTTAAAACCTGACATGGTATGTAAACAATGTCTGTAGGGAGGGAATCCTCTTTGACGATGAAATTTGGGACATCCAACAATTTTTGTGGGGTATCCCACGTTCAGAGCATGAGGTAAAGTTAGTTAACCATCCCATACGTTTCATATGAGGCATCTCAATCTCAAATGGGGAAAACATCATATATTATTTTGAGGAATCTTTATTCAATACAGGGTATAATCACAGTTTAATCTCATTCGTAGAAGATATATGAATATATATTGTGCGGTTGAGTGAAAAACATTACATGAATGAGGGCCAAGGTGGATCAGTGTTACACCACATATTCCTGATGGGATTTTCAAATAGTTGAAATTCATGATGCTAAGACCAGAACTCCTAGATTATTTTCATAGAAGTTAGTCTGTGGGATAGAATCTAAAATGATGATGTGTAGCAAAACATAGTCCAACCCGTTGTGAATGAGGTCCAAGGAGACCCAATTATATAGAATGAGTTTCTAAGGATTCTTACACATAGATTAAGGTCATGATGTACAGAATTATAATCCTATTTTATGGTTATATAGTGTGGACCAAAATGAAGATATTAGTAAATGGTCATAACGCTCAAACCAAGATAGGGCCCTAAGGGTGAGGGGTTTGGTGAATTTTTGGATAGGACCATATATGAGAAGTCATTGTGTCCCTATGTATCCCATGTGCATGAGAATGAATCCATACATAGTTCTAATAAATTGTGAGGTATGAGACCAACCCTGGTTGGGGTGATCCTCTCTAGTGCGGTAATTTGAGGAATCCCATGATTATCATGATGCATCCCCTGTTTATGAAATGGGGTAAGGTTTTTTATCATATTGTAATTATTGTATGAGTCATAACTATCTCAAAATTGGGTAAAGATAATCTGTTATTAAGTGGAATCAGGATTTTTTATGAGGTAAAATTATAATATAAAATTGTAAAATATGGAATACAGGAGATTATACACTTTAGGGTCATAATTTTTTTACCTATTTTCAATATTTTATGGTTATATCACAGAGGCCATATGATGTATTTTAGTTTAAGGTCATAATAATCAAACCAATGAAAGAGGCTTCCTTAGAGGATATGTATTGTGATGTTTCATTACAATTCCAACATCAATGAGGTTCTGTGATTCCCAGAACTAAGAAACACACTCCAGAGAAGGACTCACATATAGTTTAATGTCAAAATTCATGGACATGGGGCTCTTAGTTTGTAGTAGTAGATTTTGGACCATAGAGATGTGGGTGTCTCAAATGAACATGTTTCACGCAGTGTCATGAAAAACATGTTGTGAATGAGATCATATGAATCCCAACACAACACAACACACTTTTGAGAGAATACATCATATAGATTAATGTTATGATTACTAGACTTGGACTCCTAGTTTAAGGTCATATAGTTTGGACCTAGAACATAGTTTTACACAATGTGATCAAGATGGAGGAACACAATTTGACATTTTACAGTGAGGGAGATGGTTTTTATAAATGTTTACTATCATGCAACTAGTATTATGGGATCTCCTCATGAAATCCACTTCTTGAGAAACATGGAGTTTGTGGGTGGCGTGATACGTCCTCCAACCATGGTGATAAATGTTTATGCTCTATTTTAATAGACCTTATGAATGATGTATATTCCTTCAAATTTGGGATTCAACATTAATGGATTAATTCTAATTATCATTAGTGTTATGAGGTCTAGGACTATGTAAACATAGAAGAAGGATCATAAGTGAAACTTTTTCTTCGATGTTCTCTCTATTTTGTTCTTGTAAATCTATTGATTGTGTAATACTTGGATACTATTTTTTGAGATATTCAAGTTCAATAATATGGACATATTCAATTTTTTTGTAATATTATGTTCATGTATAGTTTTTTGGATTGGTGGAAACAAAAAATCAATGGGTTGAGAGGCCTATGTTCTATACACTAGGAAATATGAAGTCCACTGGGTGGAATTTCATGTTGTCAACTGATAAGTATAGAGTTCATTTTAGAGATTTTACAAAAAAATATTCTTGTTCTATCCCACTATCTCCTACTTATTTTCAAATATGGTCTTGTTTAATTCCATGATTTTTATATTTTTCTCTGCATGATAACAAGAAGTGTGGTTTGTCCAGATACTGTACTTGGAGTACAATCTCTTTAGCTCATCAGTAAGGTTGTTGGTGTTGTTGTTGATTTGAATGGCATGAGGGACTCTGAATTAATGTATGATAGGAAATCAAATGAATTATATCACAAACCAATTCTTGACTCCCTTAAGAGGGTAAATTCTTCCCACTTGTAGAAGAAATCCATCATGGTAAGAATAAATCCACACCGGTGAGCTATCACTCATGGATACAGTCCCACAACATCAAGTCCTCATACTGCAAATGGACATTAATACATGGTGCTGTGGAGGGGATATGGTGGTATATGAAAGAAATTGGATTTATCTAACATGAGTTACACCTCTTGGCATACTCTTTGCAATCAAGGGCCATGGGTAGAAAAAAAATTCCCAACCTTCAAATCCAGGGGGCGAGCTTTAATCCCTCTTGATGGGAACCACACTACTCAACATGAACTTCCATTATAACCTAAATAATCTCATTTCCTCAGATGGAGAGGATTATAATTCTATCAAAACCATATCATTAATGAGTTTATTTGAGGTAATACCTGCTCTGTAGGGTGAAATGTGCTTTACACCATTGAATTATCTCACACTCGGCTTGTTGTAATGAGAGAGCACGACACTGCAAATAATCGAAGAGAGGAATTTTCTAAGTGGAAGTTTCTTCTATATAAGTGGACTCTGGGCGATTTTATGTGGAAACACCGATGTTCAAATAGTTTAAATACTAGTTTTTATCTTCTTCTAGGATGATGAGGGTGATGAATATTTTATGTGACACATGAATGAACCAATATTATTTTTAGGCTCCATAAGAGAAGAAATTACCCTAAATAATGTGTCATCTCGACCATTATGTGATTGGGGGACATGATTCACCTCTGGATAAAAAGGTAAATATACAATCCTCTAAAACAATTACTCAATAAGGGGTAAAATCTTTTTATTTAGGATGATATAATCACTAGTGATCTTTTTAATGGCTAATTCAGTGTCACCATTCGCTTACATGTAGGGGGAATCAATCTCATGGGACAAATCATGAAAAGTGATGAGATCCTAATAATCTACATCATTTCGGGAGTATTCTCCTGGATGTAAGAGTGAATATGGTGGAATATCATATATAGTATTGATGAAGAAGCCCCCCTAGACTATAATGTTAAGCTTTTTATTGTTATGAATTTTTTTGATTAGGATATAGGAATAACTATAAATTTTTTTCCTCGAGTATGACATGGAATGATCCTGTAAAATTATGGACTCAATTGAGAAATTGCATCCATAATCAATTATTCTAGATATGAATGGATGGCTTGGAATTCTTCCAATGCCCAAACTTTGATGACATCATTTTGATTAACCTAATATATAACTATTGAAGGACCAATTCCCATCATTACAATCATCCATTCTATAATGTGTTATTCAAAATATAATTTAGTGGATCCACGTTGGACACATGATATATCTAATTATACTATTGATAATTCTACAAATTATAAACTACAAAAACTAGTGCGAGGATGCTCTTATTGATAGGTGAGTATCTGGTCTCCATTTCGAGGAGATTGTAGTTGAGATAGTATAGAATTTTCTATCACCACTCATTATGATTCTGGGAAATAATGGAACCAAGGGAATTGTTCTAGGACATTCATGTAGAGGAATATAGTCTTCTTGGAGATGGCTGGCATCACATCTAGAGGTTGTATAAGATACTACATGAGTTTCTAAAAGGTGGTCTATAACTCTCTATTCCATTTGTAGAAGGTACATTTTATACCATGCTTGGAAAATGAATTACAATTTCTATATGAATTAATAATGAATTTTTATATATTTTATATGTGTATTTGAAGACCTTAGATCTCTTGTTGGTTAATTGAGGGAGGCATTGGGTTGTTGGCCATGAACATCTGTTGGTCGATCTCAATGCCTCTATATATGACAATTAATCTGAGAAACATCCAAGAGGTATCCTAAAAATCACATATAACGGTGTAAATTCTCATATTATTGGAACAAAGGAAGATGAAAAATTTCTCAAGATCTATGAGATGGTCCAATCATTGGATGGATTTGACAACCAAATCAACCACATAGAATTCTAGTAGCATCCCAATGGTCTGTATGAAAATGATTTTCATGACCTTCTAATAAGTGGTTGTTGAATTATTTGAGCCGATGAGAATCTCTTTATAGAAGATTTCCACTTGGGGAACCTAGATGTATGTAGAATCATCATCAATGGGGTCTATCAAAAACAGATTATACCAAAAAATATTAATCCATAAAAGAGATATACGGGATCCCATCTATAACATCAATCAATAACTCTATTACTATAAGCGGAAAATAATCATCCAAACAATGTAATTTTAGATCCCAAAAGATGATATAGACTTTGATCTTATAATTATTCTTTCTAACTAGGATGATGTTCTCTAGACACATGGGGTTCTAAAATTATTTAAATAAGATAGATTTGATAATCTTACCAACCTTGGTCTCGGCCATAACATTGTGATAGGGTACATTTTCATGGGAGGCTTCTGGGAACCATAAAGACTAACTAGGAGAGCATGATGGTGGAAAATGAACTGAGGGTTTAGTCCTAGCATCTCAACATAACTCCATGAAAACACATAATTCTGTTTCTTTAGGAAGGTTACATATTGATGACATTCCTCTAGGGACATGGATATACAGATAATTGTTTTCCATGGATATGTCTCAGTGTCATGTTTAACCCCAATAAACTCATCTAAGGTGGTGGAGACACCCTCTTATAATGAGGGAGGACCATCTTCCAAATAATATTCAATTTTTATTCCAGTAGAATCATTAGGTGTAGGTACATCCATTCCATCAAATTCGGGAGGAATATTGGTTCCTTCTTGTGTGGATAGAAAATATTTTATAGGTCACTATTTCACAAATACAACCATGGAGATAGAATCTATTTAACCAATTCCATCATTCCATCAACCATGGGGACTATTATTGATGGAAAAGTACTGGTGGCAGTTTGGATTCTATTAATTCAACATGGCTCGGAGGAACATGCGATAATGTAGTGAAATGGTGCCCATAGGTTGATCATTTAGGCACCCCACAAGGTTAGGGGATTCTGGTATCAAAAAGGGATATCCTGTGTATGATTAAGAGATAATATTCCTATGTCATTTATACATAGGGATGCATCACCCCTTTCTCTTAGAAATGAGAATGAAACCTCCCTAGTTAGGCATTGTGGACTCTTACTACTGAATCAGTAGAACAAAAGTGTTATGAAAGAATGTCCATGGATTGGATGTGATGGTTGTGTGATCATTATCATTGGTCTAAACTTGAATCACCTCCATCTTATAATAGTCGATGCCCAAATATAAGGATTTATAGGAGTTTAATGGGGATTCATCACCTTGAAGCATGCCACTCAACTGTTGAGGTAGTACATGCGACATTGGTGATACAAGAAGGGAGATGATATATATAGATGATGTTATAGGCAACCCATCAACACGTTTTAGGTTTTATATTTTGAGACTACCATGAATTAAACACTTTCTCTCAAGACACTAAACTGAGCCCTCAACCGAATCGAAACACACAATTACAATTTAGTTTGGTCATTAAGATAAATATTCAAGATAGAGGAACTCATATATTATTCGGTCAGTCCCATCTTGTGGAGTGTCTCTTTCTTGATCAGGTTATTCTCATAACATGTGTGGACTACATATCAATGTATATCCAATTAATTTAACTATCCTATGATGTACATTGTTAGAATGTTCCTCTGCATGAGTGATCCTTCATCTTCTCTAAAGAACAATATGATTACCTGACATTCATCTAGATCATAATCCTCTACATATAAGGTCTCTATAACATCTACCATTACCTAAAATAATGGAGGTATCTTTGAGGACTCTTTAAAAGCCTCACACATATCTTTTTAATTATGGAGTGACTCATGGTTTGAGAGCCTTACTGTTATACTGGGGAGGACTTAAAACAGATCATACAACAATTCGAGATGCACATTTCCGCCCGTGGGGGTCTCAATTTGGTCGGAGGCATAATAGGTGTTACTAGCTATACCACTAGGATTTTTCTATTGCGAGTAATATCCTGATTATCATCAGATAACTCACCTTAAACAACAATCAGTAGACTCTATGCTGGTTGAGGCCACAAATAATTGTGTACTCGCAGATGTTCTACCTGGATAGTTAACATGGTTAGATGTGGTGGCGTGTTTGACATATAAGGATAAGGGGACCAAACCTACTGAGTTTTGTGTATAAATTTATGTATAGTATCTGTAACATGCATAATTCATCTTGAGTCATTGGCATGGGCATCCTAATGGTTTTAATGTTTGTAACCTCCCCTTTGATGATATTTGTTGGAGGCACAGTGGGGGAGTGTATGAAACTACTCATCATCAGGTAGCATAAATAAGTCTATAAAATTGATGGAATTTCTATATCCATACTACTATTCATCACTTGAGGGGTCTTCCAATGACTGGAATACATAGGGGCTATTCCCAACTATATAGGTATGAAATCACCTAGTATGTGAGATGAACTTTGGCAATGGTGGGTACGTTTGTTTCCCTAGGGTCATTGGTGCATACAATTCAATGATTTTGAGTGTTCTAATGTGAACATAGAAGCATAAATAGGGGAAGGAAAAATGAATCCAGGAGGTTTGGGGTGGCCTAAGTGGGAATTGATGATACCATGGGCATGAAAAACTGACCTGCAAGCTACCCAATCATCATATTTATGATTACATTAGTTGTAAACCGTCTTCTAGTCAACATAACCCTTAATATCACTACAAGTATTATTAAGGATATGTTACAACTATGTCAGGGCATTCAAAAACATTGGAATACTGTATTATAGATGGTCCTAGTGCCAATCCAGGAACATGTATAATTCCTTGATGAGATGTCCAAAGATTCTTTAGTAAGGGAAGTTATTATGTGGGTGGGGGGGGTCATTAAGTTTGACATCAGGGGACCTCCTACACATTCAATGCATTATAACTCTTTACTATATAGAACTAAGGAAATAACTAAGAAAATATGCATCCTCTAAAGTGTAGGATCAGTACCTTCATTCCTAAAATGACACTTTGGGAGACTGGACCTGATGTGGGGTCGGGTCCATCTTCTCACCGCTAGGATACTATTCATGATAAAGTGGTGCCTTAAAATTATATGATGGGAAATTCTATTATTTATGAGACTCCTACACTCAGTTAGGATCCAATGGAAACGGGGCCAACAACTCTATTGACTTGTTGGCCTCTACCAACACTATGATGATAGTCTCTTATTTGGAAGATCTTCTATTTGGAGTAGGTGGAGGAAAAATACACTCTTTTTTTAGCCTACATCAAGGCTTCCTATAAACATTAGGAATCATTAGAGAAACCACATAACCATCTTGGGCCGTTTTGAGTGTTGAGGGTAGGATCCAGTATAGTTTTAACATTATCGTCTCACAATTTCTGTATCTTTTCTCGAGTCAATTTCAAATTAAAATATTATGTGAGGCCTTTCCATCTAGTGAAGAAAAATAGGACATGATCATCAGACATTTTATTACACATTAAGTGGTCTAAAATTCTCCTCTTGTGCTTGGTGGAGGTAAACTAGTAGATCAACTTCTTGGGATGATTTTCCCAACTAGCAATGGACCCGATAGGAAACTGGCTTTAGCAGATGAATGAAAATATCTCGAATGTCTAGACTAAATATCAGATTTTGGTATCCTCCTACCTCTATAGGGTTTCAAACAAGGCCAAACATCTTAATATGAAGTTGTAAAAATACTTTAGAGGGTTTCCCATTCAATTGAATGGGGAAAATATGTGGTTCCCAAAATCTGGGGGTGCTCGCTTGTCATCCACCCATTCTGGGAACAACTTTCCATCATGTGGGATCTCCACCTGTCATGTCTACAATGATTTTAGGTGAGAAGTGAGACTAGAAATAAAATAAAATTGGTAGGGATCTCTACATTTATGAGGTTTCTTAACCACTAATTTATTGATAGGATTTTCAACTCAGTAAGTGTGCATAGTGGCTCATGGAGCAGATCAATTTGGGTATCGATGAATATGATCCTGCTTCCTAGGAGGATTTAGTGAATCATACCCTGGGTTGTTTCAATGGGAACCTACCTCTAATATATATATATATATATATATATATATATTAATGGTATTATTGGGTTCGAATAGAAGAACTATCCAAGGAGAACTTATGGACGAATTTGAGAAGAAATAGGGTCACATTGGGAAACGCCATAATCTAGGCATTGATCAATAATGTACTCATCGATGATCCTCTTCTGTTTAGTGACTTTTAGTTGAAAGGAAAATATCCTAGGATCAACCAACATATTTTAAATACTCTCAAATAGAATAAATGGTTAAAAATGATTCATACACTTAACAATGTTTTGATGGGAAGGAATTGTCTCCAAGGGATCACTCATATTGAGAGTCTACCATTTCATGTAAGGACCCGAACTTTTTAAATAAAAAATATCTTTTAGAAAATAATTATTATATTATTTAAATCTTAACATAAATGTATATATTTAATAATGAAGTGAGTATAACATGAAATTTTTCCATTAGGTTTCAACTTTTATATGACTGTTGTTCAATAAGTCCATTGGAAACAAAAATCATTAAACTGGTTAGAATGTTGTAATTATTGATTATAAGTAGAAATTATAAAGAAAATTTAATGCTGAAAAAAGTGTCGATGGCCTCATCTAGTAGATTAATTCCATATGAAGACTATTTATTAGAACATGGGAGGGAGGTAGCATCATTTGAAATCACTGTTGACTAAACCCAGTCTAAGCTTCAATATGTTATGGTTGAATAAAATCACCATAGGAGAAGTTCAAGTAATTGTAAATTACCTCTCGAGTGATGTTATCTGATCCACCTAAGGAATCTTCCACCATTGACACCTGGCCCATATTTAATATGTTTGTGTTATAAGGGGTAATTTGTTTAGGACTTATATAATTATTTTTTAATCCCTTTTTATAAATAAAATTGTTATTCCATCAATTCTATATTGGGAATTGTTTTTTTTAATATGACAAATAAGATAAATTGAATTTTCAGACAAAAATTTTACTTTTCATCAAAGATAGAAATATTTATTATAAACCAATATATTATGAATAATAATTATTTTAATAAAATAATATGATTAAAACAAACTTATTTATATTTAAATGATAAAATGAAAATATTTTTTCAAGTGTTTGATATTTTACTTTTCATTTTATATCAGCAATAATTTTTAATAAATAAGGGTTTTTATATTTAAAAGATAAATTTAAAATATTAATAGAATTATTATGATAAAATAAGATTCATTTTTTAAATTAGTAAGTCTAAATATTGTTAAATTGAATTTTTGAGAGTTTTTAAAAATATTTTTTTCAGTGAATAGTAAATATATATTTATGTGTTTTCAGTGTGTTTCATGTAATCATAATGATTAATTATATAGTATAAAATTATTGCTGAATCTTGTGGACTTTAATAACATAATAGGTGTCCCATGTTTCCATTACAATTGGAAAATAATTTCGGAAATATAATGGTATTATAAATACCACAACTCAGGTGTCCAAGGAAATCAGTAAACAAATCCATCATGTTTTCTATAAATAACCACCCATTTCTATGTTATATTTCATTACCAACTAAACATAAACATATGTGTAAAATTATTACCTCCCATGGAGTCCTACCAAGTTTTTTACAAGCCCCCAATGTCCAAATCATGGACATTGAGGTTTTACTCTTCATGGTAAGGGAAATCTCAACTTCTCTTTTCCTTTCTAGTTCTCTTTCTATGTTGTATATCTATCAAATGTCCTTACTATGTTATTATTTACATTTTATAATATAAATTAAATTTATTAAGAGTATTTTATTAATGTTAGACCATTTTTCTATATCTTTTTATTATTTAATAAATCTATGTTTCATACCTATTATGCTGCTGAATTTTCTTCTCATATTTTCACTCTTTTTCTCGAGAAATTATTTTATTTCCTTTATGTGAATACCCAAACCAATTTATTTTCAAGTGGTATTGACCAAGATGTAAAATTTTGAATTTTTATTCTGTAATTGACATACATAAAACCCACAATCCCTTTTCATGGGTTATAAATAAAATAATGATCAAATTTTTAATCACTTTCTAAAATGCCACGATTTTGATATGAAACCAATTTCATTTATTCTCCATCGCCTAATTATGGGATATTTGATTACGATATATGTGGATCACATGATAAGTAAGATTTATTAAGGATATGAAATGATATAACTCTAATGAATTGGGTAATGAATTTAATATCTAGAGAGGATGAGTTTTATAATACCATGGTGAATAACCTTGGACATTTTTATGAAACCATTATGAAAAAACAGGGTTATATAATTATGAATGTCTAAAATAAATTTTGTATCCACATTTACTTTTTTATTTTTATGTTTATTTTTTCATGATATGACTCATGTTATATTATTCATTCCATAATGATATTCCTCATGTTCATGTTGACATTTCTCAAGATTACATGTAAAATTTATCCCTTTATTTCCCTTACTGGGACTTATGCTCACCCGTCCATTTAATGTATGTCCCCAATATATGATATAAAGTAATTTTACTTAGTATTAACCTATTATTAATCTATTAAATTGTATTATAATAATTTTTTTATGTTTCCATGTATTATGTAATCAATTTTTCAAGAAAATAAATTTTAAAAGATCCCTTGTGTTGTACAGTGTAATAACAAGTTTTTTAATAAAAGGTCAGATTCCATAGTTGGTATCAAAGGAAATTTTAGTTATTTTATGAAATTAAAATTTTATAACATTATGAATAACCCTAAATAATTTTTAAATATAGACAAAAATCATGGTATTTTGGTCGCATATTAAGTTAGTTGTTTCTGAGCCAAAAAATATATGTATATAACGAACCAGTGGTTGTGGCTCTCAAAAAGATGTACATAGGGGTAATAACTACAAAGAGGTGTATCAGGACTGATTTAGGGAGACTTGGTAAATGAAAACATGTTTTTCTTCTTTCTTATTTTGACACTCCCAAGGGATATGTTTAGTTAATAACAAGATTTTTATTAACAATTATGAAGCATTTATAGAAAATGTATTTGTTGTTAAAGAATAACATATTTATGATTGATGTTTTATGAAATTAAAATCCATTATAATTAAAATATTTTTAAATGAAACGTGTTTCTCACCATGGTTTTTTCTTTTATAAAATGGCAATAAAAAAGAGAAACTGTGTAAATGGTGGGAACAACGGAGAAGGCGCTGATGACCTTCTGATGAATGTTAAAATGGAAAACATCAAGATAATGATAAATCAACTAACCTAAGTTATGATAAATAAATTTAATCCAGATGAGAAAATATATACACCTAGAAAGGGATAAAAATTTTTGTTGAGTCCTTTATTTGACAAAACCACCTTTTTTTAGTTGATCTACCAACCCATTTATTGCTAAATAGTGGATAAGATCGATAGAAAAGGACTTTTCATTACTCAATTATTTAAAACAATGGAATGTTATCCTAGCTACGTACCCTTGAGAGGGAAAAGCATATCAATGGTGGAAAATGGTTAAAAATATGAATCAATGTGAGGATATTGAATCAACGTGGTGGGAATAATTTTGGGGAACAATTTTAAAAAAATATAACCCATGATTAATGTTATAAAAAAGAGAAAAAATTCTTAGATATGATGTATAAGGAAAAAATAATCCTTTGGAAGCTATGATATGACCTTCACAATACAATCCAATTACTCCTTTATCATTATCATGGATCATAATAGGAAGGTTGATAGATTATTTTATGGACTAATACCATATCTACGGAAGATTCCATCCAAACGAGACTATGAAACTATGTGGAGATTTTTAGGAGTGAAATTATAGTTGAACTAGAGTTTGGAGAGATGGAGTGGTCCCATATATCGAATTAAAGGAATGGATATTTGGATAAAAACTTTTGAAGGATCATTGATAATAGAATGTGAGGAATGAAAGTAAAACTTTCCACATGAAACAAATGGGGGAAGAAGACTTCAGGAGACTTCATTTTTGGGAGTAAATAATATTACATGTCTATAAGAGATGTCCATATTGTTTGAAACTATCGTAGCGAGGTGAATCCTTGAATTCTTATCACTAATGAAAAGGTTAATATGGTTCAATCCATACCGAATGTAAAATGATTTAAATTTGGGAAACTTGGAAAATTTTCTAATCACGGTCCAATTCCAATGCTAATGGAGGGGAATTACCATCATCCTCAGACTAGACCATGGGAGAATGGTCAGGATTTTTCTATCAGGATGGCTGAAGATGAAGCTCCAAATTATGTGGTGAAGGGGACTCTCATTTTTCTCTGACAACTATAAAGTAATTTGTGTTTTTGTAGTTTTATTCATTCATTTATTTCCTCTAAGATTTCAAAGAATATAGAGTCAATCCCTGAACCTATACTAGAAGAGTTATTAGTCAACACTCCTGAAGGGTTTATCCGAGCATCAATATTGTATAGAAACTATTGTATTCACATTGTAGATCATAATATCATTAAAAAAGTAGTAATTATTCCCATATCAGAATTCGAAATTATACTAGGGACGGAATGACTATCAAAGAATAATGCTAATATCAACTTAAAAAGAGAGGAAATATCTGTAGTATTGAATGAAAAACCGATAGTTGTTTTAAAAGTATATATATCGTGACCTGATCACTTTCTAGAATCTCTACCCATAGCCTTCTTTATGGAGTTGATTGGTGAATATGAAGAATGAAATAAAAGTATATAAATAATTAATTTCACCCTCATTTAGGAATACATTGATGTATTTCATAAAGAGTTACATAGACCTCTCTTAGAAAATGAGGAAGAGTTATCTATTACACTCATGTCGGGATGCAATCCTATATCAAAGACCCTGTATAGAATGGAAAATTTGGAGCTGGTGGAATTATAGAAGAAATTATAAGATCTTTTGGAGGAGGGTTTTATTCGACTAAGTGTGCCTCTTTGGGGAGAACTTGTTCTCTTTGTAATTATGATAACCTTTTGGTATTATTCATTGATGATATTATTAGATATTCCAAAAGTGTTGAGAAGAATGAGGATCATATAAGTGTTATATTGAAAACTCTAATGAATTAGAGGATATTTGGAATGTTAAAAATGTGTTTTTTAATGAAAATTTTCATTATTGTTGAATATTTTAACCCATTAAATAATCTATGTTGATCCTACCATAATAAGGGTTGTGGATCCGTAAACTCATCCTAAAATAGAAATGGAGATTCATAATTTCCTTTGATTAGCATGATATTATAGGAGGATTGTGAATTTTTTTCACACCATTCTAATCCATTAATAAAATTGACTAAAAAAGGGGATATATTTAACTTGAAGAAGGAGTGTGAAGAATATTTCCATAATCTAAATAATATATTTGTTATTGCACAAGTTTTATCTATACCCTATATCAGAGAAGTATTCTTTATTTTTATCAATTCATCTATAAAAGGGATTGGGTTCATCCTCATGAGAAATAACATGGTTATTGCATATGCATCTTGATAGTTAAAGTCTCATAAGTTTTATAATTGTAAACCTTACATGGAGTTGGATGAAGTTGTTTTTATTCTGAAGATATGGAGGTACTATCATTATGGGGAGAAATGAGATATATACACTGACCATAAATGATTGAAGTATATTTTCTTGAAAAAGAAATTGAAAATGAGAGAAGGGATATTGTAGGAAGGTCCAAAAGGTTTTGATTTTCAATTGATTATCATCTTAGTAGATACAATGAATTAACTAATGCATTATGTAGGAAAGACCATGTTGTGCTAGAAATAATTAGGACTTATGGAGATCCTTTGATCAATCACCGAGTAAAATTTGAAATACGAATTATATGGGAAGGGACATCTTCAACCCTATATAAAATAATTTCTCAAACAACATTACTAGAAAAGATAAACAAATTTAAAATATAATACACATTGTTATAATATAATCTATAGGATGTTAAGGATGCGATGTTTCCTAAGTTCAATATTGACCAAGAAGGTGTATTGAAATTTCATACTCGGATATGTGTTCCATCTATTCCAAAAATAATGAAAGAACAAATGTTTGAATCTCAAAGCTCTACATTCTCTATATATCTTATAATTACTAAAATATATAGTGTCCGTCATGATCATTATTGGTTGGATAAAATGAAAAGGGAGATTACCTACACACTATATGGTTCATGGTGTGTCATCAAGTGAAGTAAAATACACAACTTCTTAAAGGGGTATTACAATAAATACCCATACCAGAATTAAAGTGGGAGAATATAACTTTTTCCTTTGTAAGTATTCTTCTGAAACATCCAAAGGAAACATTAGGATATGGGTTATAGTGGATAATCTCACCATGAATTCCCATTTCATCACTTTTTGGTAAGATTTCACTATCAACCAACTCACCATGATATACAGAATGTAAATAGTGATGGTACATGGAGTTCCACATTATATCATTTCTAATCATGATACAACATTCACATAAAAAATATAAAGATATATTTAATATTTTCTAAATATTACTTTAATTTTAGTAAGACCTATCACCCTCCATCTGATGGTAAATTTTAAAGGACTATTCAGACACTTGAGGAAATGATGAGAACATGATCAATGGATTTTAAAGGTGAAATGGATCAACATATCCTATTATTTGAGTTCTTATACCTCAATAGCCTACATTAGAGTATTAAATTGGACCCCTATGAATCTTTTTAAGGGAAGTATTCTAAAAATCCTACTATTTAGGAAGAAGCAAGTGAGAGAATGCTTCTAGGGAATGATCTTTTGCAAGAGGTGAAAAAAAGTTCATTTCAACAAAAAACACATAAAGGAAGCTCCGAGTCAACCTAAGAGCTATTCTGACAACCATTGAAGGATCTTGGAGTATTATTTTCATGAAAAATTCTTCCTTCAAATTTCACATTGGAAGAGAGTCATGCAGTTTTGGATGTAAAATAAGCTTATCCTTGGGTACATTGTCTACTATGAAATCCTTGATCTCATAGGAGAAGCAGCCTATCGACTTGAACTTCCTCCAAATATAGCTCTTGTTCATGATGTATTCCACATTTATGTCTTGAAGAAGTACATACCCAATCATTCAAATGTATTGAATATGGAAGTTGTATAAATGGAACATGACCTCTCTTATGAGGAGAAACCATTGGAGATCCTGGACTATAAGGATGAGGTTCTACACAAAAAATATAACAAAATCATTATTGGGTTATAGAGGAACCAAAAATATGAACAATCCACATGGGGACTAGATGAATCAATGGACAAAAAATATCCACGCCTCTTCTGAATATAATTAATTAGTTGAAATTTATGGGATGAAATTTCATAATGGGAGAATAATGTAATGACCTGAAATTTTGGAATAATAAATGTTTATGGATAATATGTGTTATATTATTTTGTATTCAACATAAATATATATATTTAATAATTAAGTGAGTATAATTTGAAATGTTACTCTTGGGTTTGAATCATTAAGTTAAAATTGGTCAATATAACCATTGAAAACAATACTGATAATAATTATTTTCATGTTATAATTATTGTTTATAAGTATAAAGGTTAAAGGAAAATTAATGCAGGATGAAGAGTTGATGGACTCATCTATTAGTGTCATTCTGTATGAATCCCATTTTTCAGAACATGGGAGGGATATACCAACATTGGGCTTCACTCTTAACCAAGACCAAGGAATGATTAAAAATGTTAATATTGAACAAAATCACCTATGGGAGAATTTTGAGATAGTGGATGTTTCCACTTGGGTGAAGTTATTCGAGCTTCCCCAAGAATCTATCACCATAACACACTTCACCCTTACGTTGTATATGGGTATTGTAAGGGGTTATGGGTCGATGCCTTAGTTAATTAACGTGTAATACCATTTTATAAATGATATTTTTATTCCATTAATTATATTTTGGGAATAGTTTTTCTTAAAAATATGATAAATATGATATGTTGATTTTTTAGACAAAAATAATAATTTTAAGAGAAGATATAAATAATTATAATAAAATAATATATTTCTTAATAATAATTATTTTAATTAAATAGTATTATTAAAAACTCATATTTATATTTATATATTAAAATAATTTTTTTTTCTTGTTGTTGATATTTTTATTTGTATTTTAATATGGATTTTTTATCCAATATTATTTTTAATAAAAATGATTTATATATTTAAAAGTAAAAATTATCATACCTATATAATTATTATGATAAAATAGGCATCATTTATGAAATCATTAATTCAAAATTAGGTTATTGTGAATTTATGTGAATTTTGTGTTTTTTGGTGAATAGTAAAAAATAGAGTTTTGGGTTTTCACTATGTTTAATGGAATCATAATGATTTATAATGTGATATAAAATTATTATATTCTATTTTTGTTTATAATATAATTATAGTTTTCCCATGTGGCCAATAACCAACAAAAATATCATGGGTAATCCCATGGTTTTGCAAATACCACTATTGAGGTGTCCAAGGAAATAGGTTGAAAAATACCTCACTTTTTCTATAAATACCAACCATTTCTCCATTATATTTTATTAAATATTTATCTTTTCTTATTAGTTGATGGTTTTAACTCCCATGGAGTCCTCTCAAGGTGTTCTCAGGCCCCCAAGGTCCCAATCATTGAGTTTTAGGTGTTACTCTTCATGGTAAGGGAAATCTCAACTTCTCTTTTCCTTTCAAGTTCACTTTCTATGAGGTATGTGTTTCAAATTTATTACTATTTTATTCTATAAATTTTATTCAATATATTTTCTATATAAATATTTTTATTAAGGTTATACTATTTTCCCCTCTCATATTAATAATTTCTAAAACCATGTTTCATACCCTTTAGGCTGCCAGATTTTCTTCTCAAAATTTCTCTCTTTTTATAAATATTTTTTTTATTTTCTATATTTGAATAAAACAACATATTTATTTATATGGGTATTCACTAAAATGTATAAATTATTTATTTTATTTTTTAATTTATATACATAAAACCCTCATTCCCTTTAGGTGGGTTCTAAATGACATAATGATCATGTTTTTTAGCACATTTTAAAATGCCATGATTATTATACAAAACCCATTTTCTTGATTGTCCACTAGTTAATTGTGAGATATTTTATTATGATATATGTGTATCTCCTGAAAATTAGAACATAATTTTTTAGTGAAACATGATAGCACTCTAATGCATTGTGTAGAGAATTTAATATCTAGAGATTACATGTTTTATGATACCTTGGTGAATAACATTGGAATTTTTTTAAATCCTTAGTGAAAAAACCTGGTGATATACATATGTATGTATAAAATAAATGTTTTATCGAAATTTTAGTGCTATGATTCATGTTTTTTTATTTATTATATATATCATGTTTTCTTTTTCATTCTATAAGGATATTACTGAAGTTCTTTTTAATTTTTCCCAAGATCACATTTAATATATTTCCATTTATTTCCCTTACTAGGCCTTATGACCACCCTTTCCATTAATATATGTCCCTAGGTAATGAGATTCTATAATTTTACGTAGGATAACCCTAAATGAATCCTTTCAAGTGTATTAGAATAATATTTTATGTTTTTTTTGTATTTTGTAACATTCGATCCAAGAATATTATCTTTAAATGATCCAATATTTTGGACAATGTAATGAAACTATTATGTAATAAAATCTAGGATAACATATTGTAGGCATTTGGGGACAACTATATGAGGTTCTTTTTAGTATTGTGCATCCCCTGGGGGTGGGTTTTCTCCATCAAAACCTACATTAGTGCCTTAATCATAAGAAAACTTGAGAAAAACCATGTCCACTATAACTATACATAGAGGTAAATCCTAGATATAAATGGGTTGGTCAAGATGTTACATGACAGATATGAAGTAGAGAGATGTGTAATGTCCTCAACCACTAATCTATATATATAGAGATGCCTCATACATGATTCTGTGGAGCCATGTGGGGCTCTTTACCCAACTTTTTTTGGGGGTCTAGTGATAGATTCGAGATCTTTGGTGCTGAGCCACTAGGAAGGATGCCAAAACAACCATTCAGAACTACCGATCTGTGTCCATGAGGTTTCCACAGTTACCTGAATTTGCGGACTTATAGTCATAGAGGAATTGATGCATCACCCAGATGGTCTGGTGGAAACACACAACCTGGCCCTCAATGAGGAATTATGGGATGTTGAATTTGGAATTTGAATTTAATGAAAACACCCTTGAAAACTAATAAGAAGAAAGAGTCTCCCATAGGAATTTTTTATCAATGGAGGTTCCTTTTTCTTTGTCAGTTTATAATTTAATCAGCAATTTCTGAGATATACGTTTTGGTACTAACAAGGATTAGTGTGGCTAATGGTTGGCTGGAAGAGGAGACAATGTATGAGTTACCTGTTTAATTCACACTAGGTCATCCCTTTTAGTCAACACCAATCATATCAACATGTCCTAAATGTAATGGGTGTTCACCACTACCTCATGTGAAAGGGTAGCATTGCTCATTTGTGGATCAAATTTCTGTAGCAAATTATGGTGCTCAATGTATAAAGGATTCATCCCAATCCACATAAACTCTCTTAAGTCTAATTTAGAGGTATAGAGGTGGTAAATTTGTGGTAATGGGGATAGATACATTGTGATCTCCTAGAAATAGGCTGTTACCACCTCCATATGCATGTACTTTCATACGAATCTAATAATATTGTGGAATTCACCTACTAGGATTTTGATATTCAACCATTGGTCTCCTTCCCCAAAAATTGGGAGTTGGAGCGAAAAATACATTTTCAATTCATCTTTTTTGCATATAATTAGAAAAATTAATAATGTCATCAATGACCTAGAGTTCCCAATATTTCTCTTATAATAATAGTGGTTGTTTTCCCTTCTACCCCTAGACAGTTCTTCATAGAGGGATATTATTTCCCCATGTGGAATACATCTATGCTGGTTAGTGTTGATGTGGGGAGGACATCCACTATGGATAATAAAAATTTTGGGAGGACCACAGTGTTAGTTGGTGGTGATATCCTGGGGAGGATATCCATATTGGTTGGTAATAGCATGAGGAGGAACATCATGGTGGTCTAAATGGACATTTAATTAATATATTATAATATTAATATAATGATATATGTTTTTTTGTTTAGTGTTTCATGTAGGGAAATGTTCTAATATAATTTCTATTTAATTAAAATAATCTGTGGAACTTTAGGTCATTACATTCACCTTCTAATTAAATTCTGTTCTCGTAATTTTTAAACTCATTTTATTGAAATAATTTCCACATGTCTCTCCTAATTATCCAATAATTGATAGCTGATCATGGGTTTATTTAAGATATGAAGTGATATTTCATAATACCTGACATGATATGATCTGTTGATAATAAAATATTGTCCATTAATAATTGAAACCTAGTAAGTGGATATTTGATAAATTTATATGTTTATAATTTCAAAAAACATTGATTATGTTTCATATACCATGGATATAATAATTAAATCACCAAACATTTTTTATAAGGTAATACATAAGAGGTGAGATCTTACACGACATAGGATATTGACAAATCATAAGTGAAAATACACTATCTATGTCAGAGATAGTCATTACATATGATTTTTCTTGTTACAATGATTCATGATGTGTTTGGTTTTAGTTTTTTACTTTTATCATTGGTTTGGTTCATTGGGTTAAATAATTCCCAAATTCATCACATTTAAAACATAATATTGTTAGGGAATCCTTAGGGAAATTTTTTTATACCTTCATTGTATCCTTAATTTTTCCCCTGATGGCTTATTTATTTATTTCCCCATTTACCAATTGTAATGGATCATTTTATCCCCTTGTGGAAATTCCATTTGTTCTTCATCCAATATTTTTGTCATATAACATGTTTAATATTCACCCACATACCATCTTTATCACAAGAGTTCTTCTAATATTTCATCATTCTATTATTTAGTGGGTTTATGATTTAAAATACACACACATGGATAGTAATATTTCATGATATTTGGTTTTGTATAATAATAGGATTTCTATTTCTAGCTCCCATATCAATGGGATGATTATTTAGACAATCCGAACATTGTCCCTCACAAAAATTTCTTTATTAAGTCCTTTTAGTTTTAGTCACTACTAAAAGTATTATGGCTAAACATGAGTGATGAACAATTAACATCATAATAGAAGAATCTTGGATAACTAAATTTAAATTTAACCTGAATATATCTCACTTTAAAATACTATCACATTATACTATAATTATTTTAGTTCTTGTTATATCTAAATTTTTTAAACATATATTATTCATAGTTTAATT
The DNA here is from genome assembly GCA_963277665.1 of Viscum album. Classification (NCBI taxonomy): domain Eukaryota; kingdom Viridiplantae; phylum Streptophyta; class Magnoliopsida; order Santalales; family Viscaceae; genus Viscum; species Viscum album. The sequence continues at coordinate 1,670,925,011 of OY728121.1, read as the reverse complement.
GATATAATTATTAGATCAACTTATTTCATCCTTGGTTTAACCAATATAATTCCAGAATCATATTAGTTTACTTTATGTTTGGTTTTACATTACTTATCAACCTAGTAAATCGTAGTAACTAGGAAATTAATCCTTCATTGTGGTTCTTAGAGATCATATGATCAACTAAAACAAATCCCATGGTATTTTCATGTGACATGTACATTTATCAACCCACTCATCATGTATCTAAGTGATGATTATGTCATTTATTAACCAACCCTTTTTTGGTGATTACCTATAAATTAATTTTTTCCACATTCACATCCCCTTTACAATATCAAAAACGTTATTTAATTTCTTGTAAAACAAAAAACCCAATAAATTACCAAAATTTAAGGATGTTATAAAATACTATGTTTTTTTATTAAACATGTTCCTCATGTTTTTAGAAAATTTATCTAAAATTAATCTTAGAATAAAACTAATCAAATCCAAAAAAATATCTAAACACTCCCCTTATACCAACTATAATTACCATAGATAATCATATATTTATATTGATCAATTTACATAATTTAAACATTATATATCAAAATAATCTCACATTCATTGTATAACCATTAGGTTTAGTGGTTTTGATGACTAGTGACCTAGGATACATATTTTTCAATAATTATAAGAATTTCTAAATTATAAAACTATTATAGGCCCACATCATTTTTTTTCATAAGTCATACTCTTCTTGGTATCCTAGGGAATGGAACCATAAGAAATATGTGATATCCTACACTCATAAAGAGAAAATGTATCAAAATTTCATGAAATGTTATATCATTAGAATATGATAAAACCAGATTAGGGAGAAAAATAATAATATTTCATAATATATGATGGCAATACGTAAAATTAAAAATAAAAAACATGTTCCATAAAATAAGAGTGTGAGATATGCCTGGAAATATGGATTATGGAAATGAAATCATAATATCTAGTAATCATATAATTTTTAGAGACAAAATAAGTCATGCAATCATTAACATAATCTAAATTTCACTCCCAATACCATGTCATCAAATAAAAAAGGTCCCCTGGTAGATTGAGTTCACCCACATATCAAGTACACATAGTGGATAATATCATATATTGGATTAAGCTCACTAAATAATCCCTTATATAACATCTCATGAGATATAAAGAATTATACAATACATTTGAGGACTATATAATTTTAATCCCACTAATAACATATTATATTATGCTTAATATAACCACCCATACACATTTCATAGTGTATAAATTCCCAGATTTGATTTGTCTTACTCCCTAATCCCATATAAAACATATCAGGAGATATAAATATTTTCCTATTGAATAACAAGTATTATAAATCTAGGAAAACCTGTAATATTATACTATGTACATGCATAAGTGAGAAACATAATAAAATTCATAATTTCATCATTGAAATATTAACAAAAAAGAAATCTTTTTCATGATTATTTCCCCAAATCATGACCATAACCCATTAAAATAAATAATTTGGATTGTTTCAATAGATCCTTTCATAGGTGAATAATGAAATATTTATGGATAACTTAAATATAATAAAACATCCTTTAAAAAATAAAGACTCAAAAAATTCCATATAAGAGATTAATAATTTGGATCATTTGATACCATGATTTTAATTCCTAAAATTTAAATAGTAACATGTAAAATAGAGTGTAAATCATGAAACATAAATCCCTTAAGGGTAATACACTTTTAAAATAAAATTTTAAAGTGTATTCAAAAATTTAAAAGAGTTTTTTGAAATAAAATTCAATAATTTCCAAAAACTATGATGTGATGGGTCATGTTAGAAAATGTGTACTGAAATATTTTGAAAAATACTTTTAAAAAGAAACATAAATAATGGGGACTTTAATATGATAAAAATATTTATCTTGAGAATGTGTATAGTGGAAGAAAAAATTTGATATAAATTTAAATAAATCAATTTTTTATAATACCATGATTGAAAATTAATATTGTGAAGGTAATACAAAAAAAATATTTTTGAAATTAGTAAAGGTGAAATATGAGTACAATGGGAAAAAATTATTAATGGTATTCCAAATATTAAGGGAAAAAATTAGTGGGAAGAGAAAAGAAATGACATAGATGGTAAATCACCATTTATGAGGATGGAAATTATTTTTAATAATGTTTCATTTTCAATAAGGAATAGAACTGATAAATAATAAATATTTTAATCAATACTTATTCTAATGAGATAAGAATAAGGTGTGAATTATTAAATGAATAATTAATATTAATTAGAAATATTATTACTCATGATAGAATAGTGAGTTATGAAATACAATTATCTTTTAAAGATGATACAAAAGATAGATAATAGTAAGGAATAACATGAATTGAAGGGGTGTCTATAAGTAAAACATTAATTTATGATATTATATGACAATGGGTATTATTTGAACCATACAAATGTTGATTGAGGTATAATATCAAAGCATGCGTCATTGAATGGTGATTGAGATAGAAACCATCATATTTTTCTAGATTTACTATGCACATGTGATTAAAATCTTGAAAAATAAAATTATGTTTACTAAATAACTTTTTCGAAACCATAATTTTTTATATTTAATTTATTATAGACAATTTATTATCATATTTTTTATTTATTATAAAATTTTCTTGTATACATTCGTTACATGAAGTTGTTTGTACAATTTTTCTGTAATCATTATATATGTTGACTATAGTAGAAAGTGTAATAATATAGTTTTACAATACCAATAATTTTGATTGTCATATAGACATATTTTTTTTATATTTAACATATTTTAAAATACACCCATGATAGTTGGTGATGAAAAATGAGATTCACTGCTTGTGAAGGATTTAGTCCTCACATATGCATGATTAATATTTTTATTTCTCAATAAATGATAAGTAAATAATGTAAAATATAATTTTAAATTATCTAATAATATTTATATTTTTTATATCATATTAATTAATTAATTAATCCCACCATTAAAAAACCATGAGTGAATGTTATAAAAAACAGAAAATATCACTTCATGGATGCGGTAGTTCATGAATATATAGTGATAACACTTTTATTTTCCATAGTAGATAGAGTGGAAGAAATGATGTATGTTTCATTCACATAACAATGGATCATTATAATAATTATAATTATTTAATTATATTTTTATGGATATAGGAGGTTTGTAATTGGAATATTATGAAGAAAAGATTAAATGTTGGTAATACTTATGTTGGGGACTTGATTTCCTCTAAGAGTTCCCCATGGAAATAAAGGACTCTGGATAGTATAAATAGATCATGGCATTAATTATGAGATAAATTATTCTATTATAGTTTTTTTGGGAGTTATAATGGAAATTATATAGTTTAGAGGGGCATTAAAATAGTGTCAATGGTTCCCTTTTATAACGAATGGAATGTTCAATTTTTGGAATACCCTTTACCCATCACTAATAACATTACACTACTCCTTTATCAATGAATAAAAAATAACATAATAATGTATTTTGGGGTTATATATTATATTCAATAATAAAAAACACCCCACACACTTGTCTTAAACATATTTAAGGACTTTTACCGTAGTTTTTTTTGATATTTTCTAATTTTTATTTTTTACCATGGTAACAATTTTTTAGCTATACTATTTATTTTTTATTTAAAAATATAAGGTAACCCATATTAATAAATAATTATGTTTTGAACCTAAATTTAATATAAATTTAATCTAATAAAATTTCAAAATAACAGATAATTGACTTCCCAATTAAAAAATTTAATACATAGAGAAATAATTTTTTATTGAGAAAGGATGTTTCCTAAATTAATTGTTCATGATCATATATTGTATTGGTTCATAAATTAATTAGTGTAAATATATATAAATATGTGTATAATAAGTATATTATAATTACTATTTTTAGTTGAATATTTTTTATTAGATAAAAACTATATAATGTTAATAAAACATTTTTTTATGAAAATTAAAGTTTTACTATTATCAGGGTTGTTGAATTTAATCATAGTAATCATAAATTTTTTTAAAAAGAAATTAATTTTATTAAATAATAATTAAAAAATTATATAAAAATATATATTTTTCATTTCATTTAAATTATACAAATGATGGAAAATAATTTTTAACATAGGTGAAAAAAAGTGTTCTTTGAGGGAAATATTATTTAGGCTTCCAAAATGGTAAACATGGCTCTTAGAAATATAGAATAATATTATTTAAATTATTTATTTTAATATATATATATGTTATAAAAATTTGTTCATAAAAATATAATTCATTACTAGAATATAAAAATGTCATAAAAGGGATAGTTTTAGAAAAATCCTCATTTTTTCATTATTATCCTAAAAATAAACTATTACCAAAAGATCTCAAAAAAATTTCTTAAGCTAATATTTATTTGATAAATAAAAAATTAAGTTAAATTATTCAAAATAAAATTATATATTTATTAATAAGACTTTCTCAGAAAATAGAAAAATATTATGAACAACTATTTTTATATAAAACCATATTTTTAATGTATTAACCATTACAATAATTATTTTCTATAAATTAACTAAAAAATTATAGTTATTATATTTTTAAATTAAAAATATATATTATTTATGTCAAAATTATACAATTCTATATATTAAATTTAGTTACTTGAAATAAATCACATAAAACATTATTGTTTTAAAAAATCATTTTTACTATTAGGTGATCTAATTAGTTACCTAACTACACTAAACAATTATCATTATTTTAACATATATTTCATAAATTGGTTGGATATATTTGTACCTTTAAACATAAATAATATATTACAATAGTTATATAATGTTTTTCTTGGTTTGGGTTGGTTTAGTTTTTCATATAGAATAATCTATTAATATAATATATATTGAATAAAAGTACCTATTTGAATTTTGTGTCATTAATTCCCCCCTTAAAAAAAATTCATCTTCACAATTCTAAAACCCATATGATGGGGGGTAATTTCAACATGGATCTCATAATTATCCATACAATGGTACTTGATTGTGGTTTTATTTTTGATTTTGAGGTGATATTTTCCAATACACAAGATGATATGAGCCATTGGTAAAGAGATATAATACAATATACATGAAATCCATGTAAGTGAATAATTGATGAATCTATAAGGCGTAACATTCCAAAAAAATTGATAAAGGTTCATATACCATAGATATAATAATTATACCCATAAATATTCTTTTATAACTCAATAAATTATATTTAAAATAATATGTGATATAATACATGAAAAAATATAAATTGATAAGTCACTGTTTGCCTTAGAAATAGTCATTGCATAAGATTTTCCTTATTTTGATGATCAATGAGGTGGTTTGTTTGAAATATCTGATTTGACCCTCAAATTAGTGTATTAGGTTTCATTTTTCCCAAATTCATCCCATCTAAAATATTGAATCATTAGTGGATCCATAGGATGATCATTATCTTATGTCATTATATCCATATTTTCCCATTGAAAGCGTATTGCTCGATTCCCTTATTTACCATAAGAGAATAATATTCTAGTACCCCTTTACATATTCCTTATTCCAACATTATTGACATGTAGTATGTTTACCATTATTTCCCTAATCATCTTTATTACTTGAGTTTCTATAACACTCCATCATTATCCTATTAAGTGGGTTTAATATTACAACTATGCTCACATAGTTAATCATATTTCATGATAGTTGGTCAATAATAATCATAATATTTATTATTCCATATCCCACTTAAATATGATTATTTGTTATAAAAAAAGTTTGTTGTCCCTCTAAACTATTTTCGAGTCAGTTCCATTTGGTTCCAAGCCTTATAAAAAACATAAGTGTTTAACAAGAGTGATGAACATTTGTCATCATATAAGAATTATTTTAGACAAACAAACTAAAATTTAACCTGAAGATGTAAAAAATTATAATTCCATTATGTTATCCTATAATTAATTTATTTAATTCTATATCTCTCTTTGTATAAACTATATTATTTATCGTTTAACTTATATCATTCCTAAATAAACTTATATCATCGTTATTTCAACCAATGTTGTTTTTGATTCATCATTATATACTATAATTTCAGTACTATTATACTTCCCAACCCAATCCCCCATAGTTAATAATAAATCACTATATAAGAGTGGTTTGTAAAGATAATATGGACAACCAAAGCATATACCATATGAGTATATATCTAGGTTTATAATATTAGGCTCTCTCATCAAGCATCAGTTTTAGGATCGATTCATTCTCAACCAATAGGTTTTAGGGAAATTACCCCAAGGTGTATGTTTTACTCAAATGTATTGACTTTCTAATATCCATATTGGGATATAATTTTAGGAGACCCACATACACATGAATGTAATTATTTTGATTATAATATATAACTCTTAGTATTATCCATTAAACGTGTGTCTAGGGTTGTCACAAATGTTCTATAACCGTAATCCCAAAAAAAATAACTAGAATAATCCTAACAAATAAATAAACACTTATCTAATTCAATCTATGATAAACTGATATAATGATTCCATTATTTTACATAATTAGTTAAATTTAAGAATTATATATCATAATAATCCCACATTTCTATTATAATCTATTGGTTTAGTTACATTGATGACCATTTACACAGGAAAAATATTTTATAAAACATTTGAACATTATTAAATAATAGAACTCATATAGACCAAAATTTAGGACTTCTCATAAGTGGATCTAATATTCACATCCTTGATAGGGTAAACATAAGAAATCAATGAACTCAATCACCCTATAAGGGGGACCATATCAACTTATCATATGAGCTTATATCACAATCATTATAAAAAAATTTCATAAGTATATTAATAATAAAAAACATGGGAAAGTATTATATTTTCATAAATCATGAAGGAATTATGTATAATCTCAAATTTAAAAACATATACCATGACAAAAGATTGTGTTTTAATCATTTAACATGGAATAAACAAATTAAATCATTATAAAATGGAATCATAGTATATGTAGTGACAACATATTACATGAAATACTTAACATAATTCAAGGGTAACTCCCAAGAACTTCATTATATAGTGTAAAGGTCCCTTGGTTGATTAGGTTCACTACCAATTCCCATAAACATAGTGTAAATAAATCCAATGGTTGATATTTTTCACATCATACTCCCATAAATTTCATCTCATGAGATAAAAATCATTACACAATCCATTGGAGGGATATATAATTCTTGTACCACAAATCACTTAACATATTATGGTTAAAGTAATTTCATATGAACTATAACCATAGTGGATTAGGTTCAACCAATAATCTAATACATAACATATATTGATATATAAATCATTACTCAATTCATTATAGGTTTATATAATTCTGATCTCTCTTGTCAAATCATATGATGTACATTTATATATTTCTACACATAAAGGCATTCAAAATTACATCAATACCATATTAATGCAAGAATGTAATTGGATTCATGATTATTTCAAGAAAGTATGAACTTAAATATTCTAGATAAATATGGTGGATTCCTTTAAAATAATATTTCCCTAGTAAAAATAAGAAACTTATATAGATTCTATCATGGATTCAATAACACCCTAGAAAAAATAATGCTTTAAATAGTACCATATAAGATATTAAGAATTTGTTTCAATTGATACCATGAGTTAAATTTCACGAAAAATGAAAACAATATCATGTAAATCATAGGGTAATACTTGAAACATAAACCTCAAGAGGGAATTTTATTTTTAAAACAATAAGGGAAAATAGAACCAAAAATGTAAAATTGTTTTCAGAAAAACACTTTTAACATTTCCATAAATGATGATGTCATGTGTAATTTTCAAAATGGTGAAGTGATATTTTTTGTAAAGAATTATTTCAATAAGAAATATAAATAATCAAGACTTTGAAGTGGAATAAAGGTTTATATTTAGGATGTTTATAATGGATGGTAAACTATTTCCTATAATGTGGACTAAAAACAATTTTTGAAAATAACATTAACAAGACAACACAACATGGAAAAAATTAAAAAAATAATCATTTTTAAATTTTGAAATGAGTAGTATGAGTGATATTGGTAATAAAATATTATTTTAATTCTAAATATAAAGGAAAAATATTATCTAGAAGAAGATAACATGGAAATGGTTGATAAACAACCGTTTAAGAGGATAATAATTTTTCATAACATAGTTAAATTTTCATGAATGAATATAATTCATCAATATGTATTATTTTTATAAAAAGATATTAATCAATAAAAAATAGGGAATACAATTGGTAATAATATATGAAACTCATGAATGAACATTATTAATCAATAATGTAGATTGAGTTCTAACGGAATAATATACTTTAGGGAATATATTAATCGTAGTCCATAATAAATAATAACATGAATTTAAGTGATGTTTCAAGGTTCAACAATTATTAATGATATTATATTAAAAGGGAGAATAATCTACACCATTAAAATTATTATTGGAGAATAATATTATGGAATAACTCAGTGAATGGTGAATGAGATAGAGACACATACATTGCTCTAAATTTTTTCAGTGCATGAACCTTGCTTCAGGAATAATTAAATTAAGATTTATAAATACATTATTATATACCTTATTATTATATAATTAGTATAATATATACCATTTATTATTATATTATTTTAATTTATTATAAAATTTTCTTTCTTATATTGGTTACTACAGTTTGTTATGTTAATTTCTCTATAACCTTTATGTATGTTTTTCTTGGTAGAGAGTGTCATAAAATATTTTCATAGTATCCATAATATTAATTGTTTTATTTAAATACTTATCTAATATTAACTATATTTATTAATCCATGCATGATGTCTAGTGATGAAAAATTAATTTCACTACTCGTCGATGGTGGAGTCGGCACATATACACAATTAATGATATGATTTCCCAATGAATGAGAGTGAAATAATGTATATGAATATTTTTAATGTTTATAATAATATTTATATTCTAGATATAAAATTTATTGATCAATTTCATCGATAAAAACATCTAGGAGAGGTAGTTATGAAAAAACTGAATTTGTTGCTTCATCAAGGCTGTAGTCCACAGACAAACAATAACTACACATTTGTTTCTAATAGTCAATGGAGGTTTACAAATAATTTTTGGTAATTTTATATAATAATATATCATTATAATAATGATAATTATTTTGTTATATTATTATTTATAATATATATTTTTAAGTGGAAAATAAATTACAATGTATTAAAATGTTGGTAACACATACATTAGAGGCTCAATTTTCTCTTAGAGATATCATTAAAAATAAAGGAATTAGGACAACATCCCGAGATTAATGAATTTATATTAATGCTCCAAAAACTATGTTAAATTTCAATTAAGTCCCAATAACCATCATTAATATCTTATTATTTTAGGTTCCATAAATCCTATCATTTCCATGTCTCTCTTTGTGGTTATATTAGATATAAAATAATATTTCAGATGAATCATAGCACATTGGAGATCTGAAATCAATGGTAACTATTTGTTCTTCCTTAACCCCCTTTTTAATTTGAACCTTTGAACTTGATATAGAGAATCAATCTTCTATGTAAACAAACACACTAAAACTATATTCATGACTAAGGTAAATTAATCACAAAACAAAATATTTTTGCAAGGTTCTCCCTCAATGTGGTTGACTATATCCTTTCTGTGTTAGGGATTATATGAGACAGAACTCATCCTCAATGAATGAATCAAAAATTATAAATGTGTTGGTCTGTTATCTCCTTGAAACCATGGTGGGTATGAATGAACTATTTTTTAAATTATACTATAATCCCACTAGTGTTCCTTATATTGGAATCCCACCAGTGTTTCAAAAAAACAACACAAACACAATTATAAAGATTACAAGAACATAATGGTATCACTATAACACAAAAATAATCTTCCTCTTTGAGCCAATGAAAATAAATATATTTTTTACTTTCACACTTCAACTAAAACTCTTAATCTTCTATTGAATATATTCAATAACTTAATATTATAGTTTGATCAGTATACTCTATTGAATTATAGAAGTTAACACTTACAATTCTAATCTATTTAATAATATAATGATAACCTGATGACTTATCAATAAAATATAAGTTTTATTCTTATCAATTTTCTAAAAAATGCAATATTAACTCTTACAAATAAATATTATAGTATTTTAAAATAAATACCCTCATATACATTTTATTTTTTTCTCGCATGTATGATGGAAATTATATTTTCATTTATTCATATCATCACATGTATGTTTATTCCATTTATGCACAATAAAAATCTATAATTTTCACAAGGAAGTGTGTAAGATACATTATAATTCTAATTTTCATCACACAAAAACTAGGTTCTCACACACCAGTCACTCATTAATTTACACACATAAACACCTTCTATGAACACAATTCCAACACAGTATTTTCAATACACATGTACATTCATGTGTGAATAAACTCTTTCTTGTTCACTATCCTAAATATGTTTGCATGACTATTCTGGAAAACTAGGTGCCTTTTTCAAATTAGTCAAAAAAGTGAATACTTCATGCAAGAATATAAATAGTCTTCTTAGACTCATAAATAAAAAATATTTTCACAAATAATGTCTCTCATCCACTTTGATTGACACTTCCTTTGTGAATGTATGTTTCCATATCATACATACAATATCTACATGCATTATTTAATAAATATTCATGTATACAAACCCACAAACACATTCACTACCATTTTAAAAAAATTTATCCAAAACAATATACATATAATCTTTATCATTGAATATTACATTTATCATGCATTATTTTCTTTGATACTTATTTTCACATGGTTTTACAAGCATGAGATTGTAGAGTCAATGCATCATACACACTTCATGCATGGAGGTCATTTTGTGTATATTTTTTATACTCATTGTGTAACAAAATACACAAGACTCCAATGATAAATTACTTATTCATATAAAGTGTACAGTTTTTATAATAACTAGTAGATCACACATAGGAGTGATGTGCTTCTTGAATGGTTTCATGGAGTCATGATCTTCTTGAAACTCTTGAGTTCAAGGTTTGTATATAAAGAGGACGACAATATTATTCTTCTTCACACAAAATAATTTATGTTGATCAGAATGTTATGAGAACTAGATAGGATCACAAACACTCAACAAATGACTCGCTCAAATATGAAAATATCTTCACTAATAAAATAGATCACCTAACGAGTTATTTATTTTAAATAAACACCATCTCAAAACCCTATAAAATTATGAAAAAAACTCGTTTATTATATCATTCATACAATTTCTTATTTAAAAGAGATCAACATTATTAGAAGATAACTAATTTTTATCTCTCCTTATTTTAGTGGTTTTATCTCTAATTTAGGATGCAAATGAAGAATCATTTCATTTTGAACGATATTGGACCATCAGGATAATGAATCAATGATGTTGAATCTAGGATTGACTGATAGTTGTCAAAACACAGAGATCCTAGTGAAAAAAAGATATTTTAATGGTTTACTAGAGAAGGTGACACATAGATGAATTCAGATAGACCATATGATTCATCAGACATATCACATGGGTTCTGACAATGGAGTTGATGATTTAATAGTTGGAAAAAATATATCGATTGATTATATGGTTTCAATTCTCTCGATGATATAGTATTATAATCCAACATTTAAATGAAACCCAATTCACCACTCCTTTATAACACATGACCTAAATTCCTCTCTCCAGAAATGGTTACTAAGTGTTCTCCTCAACAATCCTAGAACCACCCCATGTCAGAAAATCCTCTGCATTGTTTCCCTATATCCTGGTTCACCGCACTCCACTGCCTCCTTAAGTACACCCCTTGTTCTACCTCTCCCCTGGATACAACTTACCCATATTGGTAGCCTTAAGGTTGAGTTTGGTATCCCATAATGGTGTTTCTCCCCTGTTTTAGATGGTAATGTGAAGAAAAAAATTACTATGATTATAAAAAAATTCTCATCATTATAATCTATGAACAAATATCGCACATCTTATTTTAAAATAGTCACCATAAAATTTTCATAAACAAAATAATTTTCCTCTTTCTTCTAAATGATTCATCAATGATTTGAAGAATAACATCATAATATCATAAAATGTGATAAAAATATCAAACATTAGATTATAAAAATTAAAATATTTACTTCAAATTTATTAATGAATGTTTCAATTCAAATAGATAATTACACACATTTTCTAAACTATGCACTAGTTCAACAATTTTCCCATTTAATGTTGTTTAATTAGCTGAAAATTCTTCAAATAATTATAGAAAACATTGTGCACCCATATTTTCAAAATTCATAAATCTTAAGACCAACTCGACAATAAAGACATTTATTGTTTCTTTACTAAAAGAAACTTTTTCAAATCAAATCTTCCTTCCCAAATTGGGTATCATTATCCAAAAAAATAAAAGGCATGCCTCCAATAATTTAATTCATAACATGGTTTTCTGAACAAATAGATCTTTTTAAAAAAGTATAAATAAAAATTGATTCTTATAATAAAAAATATACTATAAAGAAGGAGTCTACAAATAAGAATATGTCTGATAATATACTAAAATAATTCTTAGTCATATGGTCTGTGAAATTGGAATTGGATAAAAATATTGGGTAGGAAAAGAAGAATGAAAGTGCAATAATTTCCAATGTAAAAAATAGTATTCTATAAAATAGTAAAGATACATAAATCAAGAAATACATGATACCCTTAAATTATAATATTTGGAAATTCAAATAAGGATCAACCATGATGAGGTTTCATTTATCTGGTGAAGAATTGAAAGGAGTATCACGGTTGAGAGATAAATATCATCCCTGCTACTCTAACTGAAAATCATTTAATAACCACCTCATTCCCATGTATATTTTGTGTTTGTTTAATTTAATCATGGAATTGAAGGTGAATAATATATTCAGGGGGATTCCTAAAGGTAAGAGTATTATTATAAATTGTACTATATTTAGGAGGCTATCCATCATAGAGTTCATTATTTGAATTTCTATTTAAATTGTTATTAAAAATCATTTTTGAAGATGGTCATTGATGATTAAGAACAAGGATGAAACTCATACCTCTAGGGGATAGAATTATGAACAACTACCTGAGTTGAATATCTCAACTAGCATCGTTGATTATTTTAAATTCTGGTAAGGTATTTATTTTATGACATCAAATTATCGATATAGGGTCTTATAATTAAAGAGGTAGGTTTACTATTCTTATATGATTAAAAATTATAAGTAAGATTAGGTAAAAATTGATATTTTTCGAAAAAATTAATATGAACCCATAAAAGTGGAAGGTAATTATTAAAATTAAATGCTTTCAATCAGTTTAAAAAGATGAATTGAGGAGATTAGTAGAATAAATTTTGAAAAAATATTGAATAAAGGGTCCAGTTTTGGCATCATATTTTGAAAAACTTACTGATAACATTGTTTTATAAATTTATCACTCCAACTTTCAATAATGGGTTAGCCTATGTATACAAGGAACTAATTAATAAATGGCTCACTTCTTCTAAAAGGTGATGCTTTCCATTTCTCAAGATGATTAATTTTAATTTCTAAAAAGAGGCATCTCTTATGAAATTATAATATTAAAGGATAGAAGAAGAAAATTTCAGTAGTCATAGAATGAGATAAGTTAATTTGTTTCCAATACTATTATCATTGGTTTTATTGTCAAGTAAGGGTGTTAATTGGATATTAAATTTAAATGTTAAATGGGTAGTTACAACAAATCCAGTGGGGGATATTAAAGAACCCAAACTAATTGATGTTATATTTGTGTTTTTGTCAATTGACAAGATTGATGAAAAGTCAATGTTACATTGTTTATATTTTATTTACTATTGTATGTTCTTATATTGATTTGTTTTTAGGAATATTGAGAATTTGGAAAGTGTAATTTGATTTTCAAAATATACTTTATATAATGTTAGAGTAAATGTGATGATTTTAGAGATGGTCTTATGTTTGATGAAAAGTGAAAATATGGATGAAAAATATTTAAAAAAATTATTTGAATAAGGTTATTCCAATGAAGAAAAATTATATGGGATGATTGTTGAATCCGTTAGTATTTTAGAAAAAAATTTCATTGGTTATTTCAATTGACAGATAGTATACAACATTTGAATGAAATATTTTGGTATTGATTGTAAAATTTTTCATGTTGTTTATCACATTTGATGATCTTATAATGAAAATTTTCAAATGATTGGTGAATGGGTAAAAAAAATAGGAAAAATATCATGTTTATGAAAATTATATGATGAATATTTTTAGAGAAGATATTGGAAACTTTTCCTTGTATTATTATGATGAAATGTTTTTAAGGACATCATGGACTTATTGATTTCGTCATCCTTCATCTTTGATGTAATAAGATTTATACAATAGAAATGTAGTGAAATTTCATTCTTTTCTTATTGCTCTATATTTATGGAAAATTATAGATTCTCTATCCATATGACTAAGTATTATTTTGGTATATTCTCATACTTATTCATGTGAGATGAATCCTTTATCACATTAGGGTTTTTTAGATAAGAATACATAGGTTCTTCAGTATTTTTTTCAATTATTCTATTTTTCTAGGAAACAATGTCATGAATTTTTCAAAAACATGTCTAAATATTCTACACATTCCATAAAAATCTCCGACAAAATAGGATTCTACATTTTATAAAACCTCTCACGGATGTCAAGTTTTTCATCTTGATTTTCATACACCAAATCGACCCTACTATTTGATTATATTTTTATTTCATTTTCTACATCATCTTAATTCAACTAGTATTGTTGTTTATGACCTATCTACAAAGTTCCATGATATGATCTCTTTTTCCATAGTAGAAGAATCTTTTTTATTAGTGTGACAATCATATGATCATTCTTCTTGTGTATAGATTGCTTCTCTGTTTTCTTCAAATTAATATCCGACTTATACCCCAAGGAATACATTTTGGATTTTTTATTTATATTTACATTTAATGATGTAATTTATTTATATCAGCAAATTCATAGTGAATATTTGGAACACACTAGTAGTCATTACAATTGTTACCACGTCTATTGTAATAATCATAGATTTCCTTATGATAATAAATTATTTTCTTGACAGATATATTCCTCTTCAATTATGAATTTTGTATCATGTTAGAAGGATTTATCATCGTATAATATCATATACTCTTTAATGCTAGCCCTATAGTATTATCATTCCTAGAAATTTGATTCCAACAGTAAAAAATACGATTCCCAAATTTCTAATAGCACTTATGTTAGCCATAAGATATTTATTTCTTCTTCATTGTTATAACATGATTATATTTTAAATCTTATTACTTATGGAAAAAATTATTCTTAATTTGATCACTTTGTACGGAATAAGAATTCATACTAATCATTATATCCACCTTTGATGAAATGGTGGATTTATTATCAACCTTATTCATCCCTGTAGGTCCAGATGTTTTATAGAACCTATATATGTATATGAACCAATATTAGTAATAACAAAATATTTTGGAATCTGAGTCACCTGTTTCAATGATATTTCAGTAGATTTATATTTAGATGATCTCATTTTATGAATGACACTAAATTGAGTATTGTCAGAAGTAAGAATATTTTCAAAATTATTGTTGGAATGTTTTCTGAACTCATATATTGTGATGATTTATCTTGGGAGTTCTCTAGATTTATGAACATGTCCCCAACTCAATAAATTTCAGATTTAGATAGTTTTTTTGGTCTATTTGTAATTTCAACCCATACTTACATTTTTTCTATCTATACATTATTTTTTTAACTTCATATTGATCAAATTAAAAACCATTTAAAGACACATAATGTTAAGGAAATTTTTATCCTCTTTTAAAGAATTAAAATTTTATTCCCATTGACTATTAATTTTCTGAATTTGATCATCATACATTTATATTACTTTCATTAGATAACTGTTATGATCTTTAGTTATCTTTATCTTAACTTCAATATGGGTATCTTTAACATTCATAAAAGTTTTTTATATTTTCTCCAATGCATGGCTTACTTATATATATAATTTCCCAGTCATATCCTTCTCATAAAAAATCTTTTTTAATTCATATTCAATCAAAGTAAGGCATTCAATGTAATGAAATACAAACTATTGTTTTGATTCTTGAACATGAATGAATATCTCATCCTTGTATTTGATTTCTAACTAGGAGTCTTAATACACTTGGTATCATTAAGAGATTATTTTAGTGAATGAATAATTTTAGTAATAACCCTATAAGTTTCTTCTTTCTCATATACAATTCTTTGCAATTGATCTTGGACGCATTAGAAATTTTCATTGCGATGTGATATATACTTTTATTTGGAATAAATAATTTTTGATATATGTTTATGTATTTGAATCTTCATTTCCAAGGCCTGATCCATATCCATAGATTCATTTTCAAGATTTTACTTTTCATTATATCATCCCTTGATAAAATAAAATATGTAAGTAACAACATCATTACGAATATTATTTATATAGTTTTTAATTTCAACATAAAAATAACTGATTGATTCAATAAATTCTTCTTCATCACCACTTGAAAAATAATCCTATATTATATCCTTATCAACTATTTTAATAGAAGGAAATGATATAATACTATTTAAATTACATCCAATTTGTGATCTGTCCTCTTTATTAATCAGAATCTTTTTTAGTTTTGTTGCGTATTTCTTCTTTATGTTCTTCTTATTTATTGAATAAAATTATTTTTTGAAATTGAATGAGATCTGAACATTATTTTTGATATAGGGAAACTCTATTAATTGTTCAAATTAAAATCTACACTACATATAAGTCTGGTATAAATAACTAGGACAATAAGATACATCTAATCAGAGGTGTAACCTATGAAATGATACCAATTGAAGTGCCCAGTGGATTATTTAGGCACACTAAAAGGGGGGGTGAATTAGTGTACACATTTTTTTAACAATTTGATTTTTCCCGTACCAATTTTTTAATTAGAAACTCTTCACTTGTTAGAGTGAATGAATATTCAATTTTAAAAACATAATTATATAATATGAGTGAATAAGGTAAATGAAGAACAATGGCCAATATTTTATCAATGTTTTACCTTATTTATGGTGACAAAATCCTTGCTATGTTTGGGATGATTTGATACATATACTCTCCACCATGAATGAATCACCAATTACAAGTAGGTTGGTAAGGTATCACCCTAAAACCATGGTAGGAAAGTATAAACATTTTACGAAATTATATTGGAATCACACGAGTGTTATTTATACCGACATCCCACCAGTATTTCATAAGCACAACAATAACACAATGAGGCATATCACAAGGACATCAAGATATCAATGAAATAAAAAAGTGATCTTTCTCTTCAAGCCACTGAGAATAAACTGATTCCACACTTACTCACATCAACCGAAACTCTTCAACTGAAACTAAATATATTAAAAAACAATATATTCAACTTAGCTCTGCATACTATATTTAATTAAAGAAGATAACACTTCCAATTAAACTATCTATAATAATATAATGATAAATTGAATATTAATCAATAAAATGAAACTTTTATTCGTTTCTCAATACTAAAAAATATCACATCATCCCAAAAAATACTAACAATATTTGTAAATAACTAGACACATGTAAATTTTATGACATTCATGCATGTATGATGAACATTATATTTTCTTTTATGCCTTTACTCACTTTTATGTGTATTAATTTTATATACAATACAAATATATAATTTTAAAAAGTATGTGTGCATGACACTGTCCACTTCTTGTTTTCCACACACACTATACTTATTCTCACACATTGTCCACTTATTAATTTATTCACACAATCAGCTTCTATGAACACACTATCCACTTAGTATTTTAATTCCATATGTCCATTCATGTTTTTATATACTATTTTTATGAACTATACCAAATAATTATTCGTGGTTCTTTTGAAAACCGTTTTAGTTTTATAAACGTGATAAAAAAGTTAATAAATCAAGCAAGAATATGTAAAGTATTCTCAATGAGTGAAAAATATTTAATTTGAAAAAAATAATGTCTCATTGCTTATTTGATTCACATAGCCCTTGTGTTAGTATGACTTCTTATTATACACACACTATGTATACACATTGTTTCGTAGTTCTTCATTCACAGAAACCTATATACACACACATTTACATTTTCACACTTCTTATTCACACACAATATACATATAATATCCAAGCATAGATATTTTATTCATAATGATTTACATCGTTTGATACCCCATTTCACTCGGATTCACATTCATGATATTGTGCAGTCATACCATTATGTAATCTTCATACATGGTGATCATTTCAGACATATTTTTTTTAACTCATAACATAAAAAATTAAAAAGGACTCAACATATATATTTATTCTCCGTATAATATTGTATTGTTCACTCATGAACAAGTAGATCACTGGTATCAGTAAAGCACATCTGGAATGGTTTCTCAGAATCAAGTTCATCAAAAAAATCTTGAGTCTATAGTTCTTATATCAAGAGGACCACATGATTTTTCTTCCTCACACATATGATGTTTCATGGATCTCTTCCATTTTTGAACTAGAGAGGATCACAAACACTCTGAAAAGGAATCTATCAAGTATGAATACAACTTCAATAATAAAAATGAGTGCACTATGATTCATTTATGGGAAAAAAATCATATCATAACCTTATAGAATAATGGATAAACACTCATTTATTATAACATTAATATAGTACCTTCTTCACAAGATATCACCATGATTAGAAAATACCTCATTTTATTCACGATGTATTTTGTTGGTTTGATATCCGATTTAGGACATAAATGAATCAGAATTTCATTTTGATTAATAGTTGACCATTAGGATGATGAATAAATGATGAGAAATTGCATATTGATCGAAAATTGAAAATACACAAAGATCCTAGGGAACAAAATTTCCTTCAATGTCCTGTTGGAGTGGATGACCCACATATAATTTTGAAGGACCCAGATGATTCATCAGATTGATTGCACAGTTACTGAGCTTGGATGAGATGGTCAAAACTTCAAATAAAAATATATTGAGTGATTAGATGGTCTTGGTTCAATTATGTCTATAGTATATAGATACCACATTAAAACAACATCCATTTTTCTCCCCTTTATAATACATGTCCTGCCTTCTTCCATCTATAAATGGTTACAAAGATCTCTCCCATTATCATATGGTACGACCTCGTGGAAGGAATTCTACCAACTTTCTAGCCTGCAACATAGTTCTCTACCTCTACTGTGCCGCTTTAGGCATGCCCCTTATTCAAACTATCCTCATTATATGGTTTAAACATGCTAGATGGATTAGGGTTAATCATGGATACCCACAGTGGTGCTACTCAACTATTCTCTACGGCTATGTGAATCCAAATATTTTAATAGGCATATAATAAATATTTCTCATCATAGCAATCCAAGAAAAAATATCCAATCTCTTCTTTCAAAATATTCATCATGCGATTTGAATTATCATAAAATTTTTCCTCTTTCATCTAAAAAATTCATCAATAATTTGACAATTAAAATCATAATATCTTCATATTTTATAATGAAAAGAAAACATTTGATAATAAAAATCAAAATATATCCTTTAAATTTTGATTACAGAGTGTCAATTCAAATAACCAATGAACCAAATTTTCTGATCTACTAACCACGTCAACAATCATCCAATTTAATACTACTTAAATAGAAGAAACTTCTTCAAATCATTTTTTTAATCATTGTGAATCCATATTTTAACATGTATTCCAATCATTAGACCATCACTATAATCATTAAATATTTTATTGATTTACTTTAACAAAATTCATTAAATCCCATCATCCATTCCAAATTATGAATAATTATCAACAAAAAATCAAAGGTATTACTCGATATTCAAACACTATAAAACACTATAACAAAAACATTTCATCAATATGGTTTATTAATAGAAATTATAAAAAATACCAATTTAATTAGTTTGGGTTCTTTATGGTCCTGATATACTACCATCAATGTGTTTCCCCAATCTCAGGTGAATCAATGTTTGTGTGTGTGTGTGAACATGGGAGTGGTTACAATATATATAAATGAATAGAAATATATTTGTTATGTTTTTTATCATGTGGATTTAATTTATTGTTTTGTATAATATCATTAAGTTCTTTTCAAATTTATATGAAATGTTCTAACTAGATCTTGTCACATTGACATGTGTTGGGAAGTATCCTTATGTTTCGTGTTGAGTTGATACTCACCCCCATCATGGGAAATTTTGTGTATCTACATAGGTAATATATCGAGACATAGGAAATTTTTAGGTGACTTATTTATCATGGGGTTAATCATGATATCATGGGAATGGAATGTGGTTTTGGATCTTGGATCTAGTGGGGTGGTTCTAAGGATTATACAAATTTGATGTCTTTGGGCCATGTTGTCTTTTGGGTTTTGATTAGTTGAAGTTCCACGTTCTCTAGTCACAATTATATTTTTATTTTTTTGGTTTTACCATTTAGTTTTATTCGGTATCATCATGTATCAAATAGTTTATTTAGAGGTTTTCATTTTTGGTATTCATGTTTTTTTTAAAAAAATGGGAGACCATCCACCAATGTTCTCTGAAGTCCATGGAATTCATTTCTAGACATTGATTTCATAGGGATGTCACCTATGGATTTTGGAAATCTATCTCTTCTATAACCAATGAGTTTCATTGAGTTGTTTCAAATGGTACTAGTCTTCGTATGTCCATATTTGTATTGGGATCATAGTATGGTGATTGGAATTTTGGTACATGAAAAATATACCATAATAGGTGTATCTCTATTTTTTTATTTTTGAGTTTAATGGTACAAAAGTGTTTTTGGTACAAAATATATATAATACAATTTTAGGTGTTCTATTATCTCATTATCATGGGTTTAGCTGATGAGTGTTTCATGTCATGCATTAATAGTGAGAATTCCATCTCTGACGACATTGTTTATTTTGAGTTTAATGATTTATGAAAATAGATTAAATAGTAATTTTTTAATTCATTTTTATTATGGGGATATTAAATTTTATAATATTTATGTTTATAGAGAGTGAATACAAAATTTATTTTTTGATTGACTATAGAAAATGGATTCAGGTAGACATTGTAGAAATCAACAAGAAGAGGTTGCGTAAAATATGGTTTTACTTGATTGAAATGTGATCCAATAACATTTCCAGAGTATCATTTAGTCTATTCAGTCTACCAATAAAGGTTATTGGAATGATGAACCCCCCATAGTGGATCAATCAGTACTATATCAGAAATAGAATCCACCAATATTTCTTTGGGATTCCAAGCCTAAAAAAAGATGTGTGGAAGAATTAGTTAAATAAAATATTTGATTCCCTTGGTACACTAACCAAGGTAAAGGTCAGTTTATAAGTTTATATAATTTAGGATTATGAATTCCAATTGTGGAATTTTTCTCTTCAAGCTAAATTCAAGAAAGGGATTTCATAGGAGGAATTTGAATTTTTTTCTAACAAATAATTATAACCTCACACATTCATGATCAAAAGAACATCTAATTTATTAATCATAATGAAAGAGAGTATAATTGGGATAAATTAGTAAACTATTTTTATAAAAATATTTTTATTTTCCATAGAATATACTAAAATTATTTCCTTTAAGGTAAACATATTTTTTTTTCTGGAATATGACTAGAGATTCTCTATTTGAAAGTCATTCATGCAATTATTGATTATACAAAGATGGTAAATAGAGAGACAACTAAATAAATATACATATTTATTAATATATTTGGAGGAATTATAATTATATACAAAGGATTATGTGGGAACTAAAATTCATGGAAAAATTAGAAGAGGGAAATATACTTCCTATGTGGTCAAGCATCTCAAAATGAGACTAAAAGACCCAAAAACATTCCTCTGTGAACAAAAAATAAGACGTAGTGATTTTAATGTGGTTTAGAAGATCATATTAAAAATAATTTTTTAAAACTATAGAGATAATTTCACTACTATAATCATATAGGACATCTTCAGTGTTACTATCATAATGATACCAAGTCTGTTGCTAGTGATTCATTCATGCATCTCAGAAATCCAATGATTTGACTTGGAGATCCCATTAGAATAACTCTCATCCACATAATTGATTAAACCAACAATATTAAAGTAACACCCTGAATAATCAAGTGATGAAACATTAAAAAGGAAACAAATATCATATAACATAGTAAAAAACTTTTCATGTCGAGAAGATGACTATGGAGGATCAATCTGTACTTAGATAGTGCAAGGTATAAATCTTTAAATTCCACTCTCATGAAATATATGTTTGATACTTGATCATCCCACTCCTTAAATTATAAATATATTTTAAATTATGTAGAGTTTAATATTTAATTGATGCCTCATTTAATGAAACATTCATTAGTTATAGGAAAACTAGTGTATCGACCTTTTATGAATGCATCATGTTTTATAACAATTGATGGGATGATTTTTTTTGGGATTTCATTATTCGTAAAGTGGATATATATTACCTTATTTTTGGAATTGATTGGTTGTAATCCATCATTGCATATATCAACTGTTACCCTCGATGTGTGAGTTTCACATCTTCTGATAGTGTGAATAATATATCTAAAGGATATTGGGATCTGAATGAATGTAGAGTAGGACCTTTTGTATTAGTTGTTGATACCATATCATATCAATTGGAAATGTTAAATTTTAGATTATTTGTTCAAATGAGATATAGATATTTTACTACAATTTTTTAATAATTTCCAGATGTCTTTCCCAAAAATTTCATTGGGTTCCCACATGAAATTGTAATGATATTTTTGATTGAACTCTTATTATGGAACCATCCTATTTTAGAACCTTTTATTATGATTGAAAAATACGACTAAGGTAATGAAATGTTCAACTGAAATATTTAGAATGAAATGGGTTCATTTGACCGAGCATTTCTCTCTGGGCATCATTAAATCCCTTTGTAAATAAGGCAGATGAAAATCGTAGGCTTTTTCTGGATTATCATAAACTCAAGTAGGTTATTATAATTTATTGGAATCCTATTTGATGAATTGATGATCTATTTCATCAGTTTTGGGGAGACACATGGTTATCTAAGATGAATTTATTATCTGGGTATCACCAAATTTGAGTTTGGAAGGATGATATATCCAAAACTAATTTTTGGTGCGATAATTGACATTATGAATATATGTTTGTGCCATTTGGTTTAAAAAATTCACTAGTGGTATTTTTTGTATTGATGAATTAGTTTTTAAAAAAATATCAAGACAATTTTTTAGTGGTTTTCATCTATAATATTATAGTGTATTCTTGGGAAATGGATGATCACGACAAATCATGGTTGTATTATTTGTTATTTGTTGGAAAATACCATTTAATAAAATATTTTAATGATTAATTTCATGATAATATATGTTTTCTTCCTTATCCACATAATCTAAAGGGTATATGTTGTTAACTATTGGAAACAATTGAAGAATGTCTACATGATACACATTTTCCTCATCTTAGTAAGATAATACAAAAATGTTTCTTATGATTTTCATGACTTTCCACATCAATGATAGTTATGATATGGAATGGTGTTTCTTTATGATAGATATATGAGTGTAATAAATAATTTAAAAAAAATAATATTTACCATACCTAAACACCTATACAAATTTTTATAAATTTTAAACCATTTTATGTGGTATATTGTGATGTAGCTATATTAGGGTTGGGATGTGTTCTCATGTAGGGAGATCATGTTATAGATAATGCCTCATAACAGTTAAGAGTGCATAAGAATAATTACCTAAAACATAATTTGGTTTTTTCTATTGTAGTGCATGCCTTGACAACATGGAATTAATAGCAATTTCATGAGAAATTTATGTTTTATATGAATCATAAGAGATTGGAGAACATTTTTACAAAAGGGATTTGAATCTAGGGAAACACATATGGATAGAATTTCTAGAGATATTTTAATTATGCATGATGAATAAATCTAGTAATATAAAATTTTTATAATATGAAATGATTAAAAAGTCATATATTATGTTGGATTAATAAACATAATATTAATGATTAAAAATATTGGTCACAGTAGACATTCATATGTTTCGTGTTGACAAAGGTAATATTGTTTTTTTTCCTTATGTTGTTGTTCATTATTTGGTTGTGTAATTTTGACATGGTCAAACATATGGTCATAAAATTATATCTACATTGTTAAAATTCAATAATGGGGAGACCATTGAGGGATATAGTACGTATACGAGTGAAATTTTGGGTTTTGGAGATCATATCACGGTACCTCTAGCATTTGAGGAACAACTAATTTCTACCTACCACCATTTGTTATAGAGTAATCACCCTATCATTAATTAACTTTATAAAACATTGAGTGAATATTTTTGGTGGGATGACATGAAGAAAATAATGGTAGTGTTACTTTCAATATGACTCACCAATCAACATGTCTAGACATTGAACCAATTTCAAATAGGTGTATTGAATTTCTTACCTATCACCATGTCAAAATGGGGGGAAATTATTTTTTATTATTTTATAATTAAAAAATATATTTCATAAAAACGATTTCATATGGGTGATTACCTATCATCTCAGGAAGATAGCTCACTTCATCCCAGGTTTTAGTATAATATAGTGGAAGACATTATCAATATCTACATTTTATAGGTTGTAGAATTTAACAACATAAAATATCCATAATGTCCAATTATTTTAATACATGAATATTATGTATTTTTAAATTAAAATTGATACATTAAACAAACACATGCTTAATGATTAAAAATGTATAGTGCCTTCGTAAACATGAACACACAAACAACAGGTCTATAACCAAGCAACATCATCTAAAACTATGCTCTTAATAAATAGAATCCATCTTAAACATATCATACATAATATATTTCTTCATAACATAGTGAAATGAAATAAAATAAAGGGTCACACTAAATGATCACTAATGGTAAACAAGCGATACCCGTATGTAAAACATGATTATTTGTTTAGAAGAACATGAGTAAAAAAATTTAATCCCAAGACCAACATATCGAAAATCATAATCACGAGTCCTGGAAAAAATATAGTTAGTTCATAAGAGATGAATTAAAAGGTAATAAAAGGTCATGATCCATGAGAGCATAACATTTTCTTTAACATGTAATTTTGGAATGCACATTATCCTAGAAAATCAATTCTATATTAGTTAAGGGTCTTTTCCAAGGCTATCATTGTGGAATGGGTTCACATCCCAAACCATCATAGTAGATAAGGATCACTCAAAAACCCATAATTTTGTACAATGTAAATTACGGATTTTGGTTCACTCCATGTTCCAATCCTATCTATTACATGAGATATAAATCATTACCCAATGCTTTGGAGGACGATATAGGTTTCACCCATTATATAACGAAAACCTATATATCTGCGCCACCTGATTAAAAAAAATTAAATATATCATATCCCATGAGATAAAAATGGTTTCATAAATGTCTTATCATATCATAACATTTGAAAAATAAATAGTATTCCTAATCAATTAGTCATAGCACAACCTGTGAAAAAATAAGCAGGATTCAATAACATCATTCCATCATAATCATTTATCATTTAGAGAAATAATAATGGAATCCTTGGATTATATACCTATAAAATCCTAATTTGAATCAAATTATTTCATCATAGATGGAGAATAATTTTTTCTAAAAAACTTGGAACATTTATTAAGAAAAACAATTTCATTGAAAATAATGTCTTAAAACATAAAATTCAAAAATCATGTTGAAGATCCATTTATTTTAAAATACTCTTTCTAACATTAAATGTAAAACATAAAAATTATTTGAAACATTTCTTGAGGAAATATCAATTATAAATTGAATTTTTAAAAATATTAAACAGATTTTGAATCCTTTTATTTGATAATAACCTTGAAAAATCATAAAATAATATTAAGTTAAAATAATGGTTATTATGGTGGTAAACTCTTTTCATGTATCACACTATAAAACAAATATTCCATTCAAATTTTTGGTAAAATTCAAACAAGAATTGTTTTGAAAAAAATGAATATTCCATTAAAAAGATTTAAGAAAAGTAAAAAAATTAAAAATATTAATTAGAAAATAAATTTTAGAATCATAAAAACATTTTTGAAAACATTTTTTTTTGAAAAAATAGTTTTGGAATGGAATTCTTTTTTGACTGAAGAGATAAATATGGATGAATTTTTCTTAAAAACAACATTTAGAAATATTGTGTATGCAAAAAGATTATAATGAAGGAAAAAATGTATTATACATAAATAATCTTATTATAATAAAATCCATGAGCTACTTGATATATAGATAATAATATTTTATCATTGTAAGTATAATCATGAGTAATCTCAAAAAAAATTAGATTCTAAAAAAACCTTACAACTTTAGTAACGTTTAAGCACAATATTTATTAATGGATAATGATAAATGAGATATAAAATATCATTATAATATATAAACACAAGATGTTAAACATAAAATATGTTTTATATAGACCTCATACAAGAATAGAGGTGCATAATATGACATAATTCTCCAAGAAGAAAAATTGAGGGAAAAATCTCATACCTCTTACGTAGTCATTTGAATAATAATAAAAATATAAAATAACATCAAATAAAACACTAATGACAATTAAATTAACAGAATTTATTATATAATATAAAAATTGGGTAGTATATACACCACACAAGAGATCAAAGTGGTGAATATTCATATGTATCCTAGAAATAAAAAAGAGACAACAAATCCCTTAGAATAAGTCTCGACATCATTTTTCACATAATAAATTCCTATATAATAAATATAAGTTTATAATAAATATATAATGGAACCATAATTATATATATTATACCATATATGATTTAATTATGACAATTTATTACCCGTTTATTATAAATATGTTGTTAAAATCACGTTTCATGTAATAATCAATTTGTTTTTTCATATATGTTTTGATTTATTGTTTTTCTTCCTCCTAAATTGATCAGGATTAAGAAAAAAATAATTAAATAATAATAATATTTACACTTAAATTATACTTTTATGATGAATAATTAAATATAATTTTTATAAATGTAGTATGTTTTGATCAGGGGAATGGTTCCCAATACGTACCAATGAGTAATGTTTCCATTTTTCAACATTCATTATGGAATATAGGTAAGTAATATTCTATCAATAAATAATGATACAAATACCATAAATATAATATTAATTATTTAAATATAATTTGTTTTCATCCATGGGGTGTGGGGATGAAAATTCAGAGTGACATAACTTCATGAAGGCATTTTTCTAGACGAACACGAGCAATGATATCTTCATTCAAATAGTGAAAAGGTATGGAAGAAAATGATTTACTATATATTTAGAATGATATAAATTTCAGGTATATTATAATTATATAATTTATATCATATATCATCATTTACATTATACTTATTATCATCTATGTCTATAATTAGTGAAAAACAAATAACATCGCTTTGTGAGGAGGTAGTCAACCCTACACAGGAGAGACACTATCGTATCACCTACAAAATGTAAGTTAAATATAAACACACACACACATAGATATATATATATATATGATATAATGAATAAATATTATACTTAAATTTTAAATATCATATATATAATTTAGATCTGTCATCATCTCCAACCATGAGAGATGGTAATAGAAAAATGAATGACATCTATTTGTGGCGCGGTAGTCCGCTGCACACACATATGATGATTTTTGTAACCCATTTGATGTAATTGAAGATGGGTTTACACAATTATATAGACATAAAACAATCTGATTATATTTATTATACTAATTATTATATATCTGTATATTCTGATAATAAATGAGAAAGGTGGAGTAAGAAATAAAATAAAACTGAACATTATAGGATGTTTCATTTTCATCAGGTATCCTCATTAAGATTAAACCAAAAATATTACCCACGTTTATCACATTTAAAAATTATTAAAAAATAATTATTATAGATATTTATAAATTATAGGGTGTAAATATTTTTATAAAATATATTTTAAGATATTTTAAGGTCATTTTAACAGTTTTCATTTTAGTTTAACCCATGGAAAACCCATTTTTACCTTCACCGCGGTAAATAATTTTAATTGTTTTTACTTTTCCTTATAGTAAAAAATTAAGTCACCCATATTATATAATATTAATTATGGTGATACAAATTTGCAATACATTTTTCCAAATTCCATTCACAAATTTATAAAAATATAATTATAAAATTTATCCTAGATACATGTTGAGAAAGAAGGTTTCTAAAAGAGTAAATGATCAAATGTGTAAAAAGTTTTTATATAAAAAATTAAATATTAAAATGAATAAAATAACCTAATTTAGATTCATATATTTATAATTTAACAATTTTTAATTTTAAACTAATTTACAATATGATATATCTTTATAAATATTTTAATCTAAAATGAATTTTTCAATTAAAATTTATCATTTTTCATTATTCATAAAAAACATATTTTTTTTGGAAGATATCAAAAATTAACCTAATATATTTTTTATATTATAGCTTAAAATATTAATTTTATTTTCTTGAATAAATTTTATATATTTGTATTTTTTTTTCAAAATATGTGTATAAAAAGTAGGAGAAATTGATTTTTATAAAAATGTAGTTTTAAGCATTAATTTGGATTTATTCTTATCTCTCTCCTAAAAATCATGTAATACTTATTTTAAACAATTAATTAAATAAAATAAATAGGTATATATATATATGTTACATTTAAATTGTTCCCCATAATCTATTTGTTAAATTTATTAGGTAGAAAAACTATTGTGTTCATACAAATCTGTTTTTAGAAAATGATTCCCTTTAGTTTCAAATAGGTTTTATTTTCATTTCTATCTAATTGGATACAAAGAAATTAATTTTATATAAATTTTTAAACCATATATTTTTATTATTTAGTTAATATTATTCATAAATTTCATTCCAAAAACAGTATAATAATATTTTAATTGTGTTTAAAATTTCATCACTATACACAAGTTTACATATGAAATTTTAATGACCTTACAACATTCCCTTGGAACCCTATCAACCATGGGCACAATGTATCTTTTTTAAATATATAGTTAGTCTATGAGAATGATAAAAATGTTGGAATACATTTATATATTTTATTGGATGTATTTTCAAGGATGAAGGGAGAATCATATACCATTACTAAATTTATCACACCATAAGATTTATCAGGAAACTATTCATATTAATCCATTCAGGGCATTATATAGACATCCTTATCAATCTCCGCTTTGTTTTGTAGCAACATGAAAATGATAATTTATAGAAAATATTATTTAAAATTATGAAAAAGATAATATTTATATAAATGGAATGAGGATTGAGACAACATAGAATCATCATAAATAATAGGTGGATCATTTTCAATAATCATTAGTATTTCATGTGGATGATCATATTCTCTTGAGAATGTCTTCATGGATAATCATTTTGGTAAGAATGAAAAATTATATATTCAACACATTTGTACATTTAATGCAATTAAATGAGTTGGTGATGTTTATTATTAATTATATTTTCTTACAAGGATCATTTCATTTTACAATGTGTTATATGCATCCCAATTAAAGAAGTATCGACCTTATCCTTACCATGTGATTCGATGGGGGCCATATTGATCATGAACTAGATGTTATGTTGATTAGTTTATAGATATATATTTTTAATATGTCACAGTTACTCTTACCTCAGAAAATAATAATTTTACTATGATTCTGAGGGAAGGATGATTAGATTTAAGAAGAGGCATAAGAATGTGAAACAAAAATGTTAGAGTAGTGGACTGATTTTTTATGAAACAATAATGGTATTTTACTTTCTAGGGATAAAAAGGAAAATGTTGGGTAGAATTTAACACCCTTATTTTTAGATGGTTTACCCAATTACTATTGAATTTGAGATTATATAATAGTTTGGTCCGGTATTTGGGGTTTCTAGATGGGTTTAATGTCTTTTGAAAGTGTTAATAGAGTTTTACAATATGAAAATTATTAATATAAACAATGAACTATGTCCCTATAAATATGTAAGGTGATGTAACAGTCACTAAGAAGATTCTTGGTTGGGGAAAGGTTTATCAGAACTATATTCATGATGGTGGAATGTGTAGGTTTCTTCTATGGAGAAAACATAGATGGAGGACAATTTATCAATTCACTTGAGCTAAACGCTTGAGGTGTTGTCATTGAGATAGTAACATCACAAGATTGGTTCATTCTTTTCCAAAACATCAAGCACAACTATGTGGCAACCTAATTTTTTTTATATTATCATTGATAAAGTTGTAGTTTTTTTTGTTAAAATGTGCTACTGAACCATACGACATATATTTAATGCTCTAAAAACTAAATTTTAATTCAGATTAAGGAAATAGAACACTCATTAATCTCCTATTTTTCAAGCTTATCAAAATCCTCTCATTTATAAGGATACCTTGGATATTCCATTTTATATTGAGGTTATTTTTTTTATGAATAAATGTGTGATGGATATCTAGAATAAATATTATGTCCTTGTTCCTCCATACTCTTCATAGATCTATAATTATACTCTATATCAGATCCATATATCGATTTTTTTTGAAACATAAATAAAATATGATTAAAATATTGATCAGATATTGTTGGATATATTTAATTTAAGTAATTTTGAGTCTATACCTGTATGTTCACATTGTCATTCATTTAATACATCATCTGTTGATTGTTCAATGGCTTCGCTCCCATCAAAAAAGTTTCTAGACCTCCAATAATTGTTTTATTTAAGTTTTTTTATTTTATTTTCTATTGAAAAATAACTTTATTTCTTGATGTAATTTATTTTGGGTTTATGTTTGCGAAATAAGGAAAATTGGCTAGAATTTGGAAATCATCATCATTATAAATTTATAATGGAAAATTTAAAATTATATTATTATTTTATGTAAGAAAAATGTTTGATGAAGTGTTTTCAATGGAATATTTGTTTTGTATAAAATACGTTGTCCTAAAATTTGTAATAATTGAGTTAAAATTTGTTAACTATTGAATGTAATATGGTTTTGATGTATCCCCATAAAAGTCGAATGGATTATGGAAATAAATTACCCCCATCAATTCATGACACCATGCTTGAGTGAGTGTATGTGTGTGCTTGTGTGAACATGGGAGTGATTATGCTAATTATCAATGAGTGGTAAAAGATAATTTATTATTTTTATCACATGAAATTCACTCAATTTTTTCTCTAAAATATTTAAAATATTATCATTTGTAATATAAGAAAAAAATTACCAGTTCTTATCCTAGTGGAATGTGTTAGAAAGTCTTGGAATATTACCTATGGTGAATATTTTCACCTATAGTTTGGAACTACGGTGTATTTATAGATGTTGGATACTAAGGAATAATAAATGGTAAAGAATATTATTTCTATAGTTATTCATCTTGAAATTGTGGGAATTAAAGGTAGTGATTGATCATGGATCTAGTCTTGGTGGTTCTTCAGATTATACAACTTTGGTGACTATTTTTCATGTTGTGTAATGGGTATAGATTAGTTGATGTTCCTTATTATGTCATCACTATGATATTTTTTTCATAGAGTTTACCTTTGAGTTTAATTAATTATACTCATGCATTCTAAATATGTATTATATGTTTTCATTATTTTGGTGTCAAGTTGTTTTATTTCCAAATGAAAAATAATCCCCCAATACGTAAAATCCCACCCCAGGGTACATCGACTAAAAAATACAACATTCCTGTAATATATAGTGTTTCTTAAAATAAATCACATTAAATGATAATTTTAGAAGAATACTTTTATAACCACCGGTTGATCATATTATTTATATGATAACATAAAATATATATATCTCTATTTATACATATATTTCATAGTGTTTTCACCTATATTTATAAATTACAATATAACATACAAATTATAATGGTTATATAATGTTTTTTGGTTTTATGGGTTTAGTGTTGTGTATAAAAAATGATATTAACAAAATATTTTTTTATTGAATATATATAGTCAAATTTCAGTTCATTACCAATATATGTATTTTGAATAACAAAATCCATTTCCTCCCAGAGCTCCTCATAAAATGATTTTTTTTGTTTCCCCTAATTTTAAATTTTATATACTTCCACATAGCATATTCATGATGATGTAAGAGTTAAAATATGAAGTAAAGTGCCTTCTATTCCTCTAGTTGAGAAGATGTACAACCCATTTAAATTTTTTTTCCTTCAACAGTTGGATTCCTTTTTGGTTTAGTTTAAACATGATAGTATATTATTGGGATTGATTCTTTTCACCGTCCCCATGAGTCATAGTGGGAAAAAATAAAGATTCCCAAGGCATAAGTTTTTCTAGGTAAATATTTATTTTTAATCTAGCTGAGGGAATCATTTTTATGTTAAGTTTGAATGAGATTTAGATTAAATTAATTATTAGTATTAATATAATCCTTTAATTTTTTTTTTATCCATATCAGGTAAAACCTCCAGAAAATGTATAGTATATTAATCTGTTAGAGTATCTAATATTTTTTCCTCAAAATACACTATGTCTGGAGTACATCCCTCTCCTTTTTCCCTAAAAATCACGTGTTAAGTTGAATTATAAAAATTAAGATATAAAATAACATTATACAATTTTTATGGTAATGATTAATATAAAATAAATTTAAATCAGAGATACCTCCCTCCAAAGTATCAATGGGCATCTCCCTTTTCAAATTTAATTCTATAGGATTTCTTTTTTACAGCCATTCAATGTATCATAAATATTTTCCATGAAACATGACATGTATAGTATGGAATTATCTAAATCCATTTAAAGAATTATATTTTTTTAGTCTTTTATTTTAAATACATGAAGCCCAGTGTTTGTCTCATAGAAGAAAAAAACTTAATTATAGTCATAAAATATAATTTTTCTTATCTTAAAGACCTTGTATAAATTTGGATTGAGTTATAGAATATCCTTTTACATAACAGAAGTGATAATCCATAGAGTATTTTCTAAATTTTCATTATCTTTTAATTATAATTCATTTAAAAGGGGAAAATATTTTACTTCCATTAACTTTTTCCTAATCTAATCTTGAATGGATTTGTTAATTTGAACCATATTATCCTTTAACTATTCAATTCCACTCCCAATGAGTCTTTCTTCCTAAACATCAATCAATTAATTACTGTTTATCTTTTATTCATGTTGGAATGCGGGGAATGAATTAAATTTGTTGTATCCTTGTCCCAACCACTTATATAATCGTAGTGCAATGATGTTGTTGGAGTTGAAACCCCCATATCTGTTCTCTAATTTACCTTTCATCCACAAAAATATTGAAATTTAATTTTGAGTAAAATAAATTGGAACAATGTATATACCTATTATTTTACTATATTCATATTCTAGAGACATATTTTTAAAATCCATCAGGATTTTGAGGACTATACTCAAATAATCAAAGAAATGAAAAAATAAAATGTTTTTTTAAAAAAAGTTAGAACATATAGTTAATAAATTAGGGATCCCAAAAAAAAACTCCAAATTTTACATTCCCAAACGCTTTTTACGGATTCTATGCTTCATATTGAAATTTTTGAATCCCCCTTGGGATTAGTTGGGTAGTTTAACCTAGGTTTGTCTCAATGGTGATAGAAATTCTCTCAATATTATTCCTCACTTATTAAAATTTTATAGAATTATAATTTATTTTTAATTTTAAATGCTTCATTTTATTGGAAATTTTTTAGGTTTTTAATTTTTTGAAATTGAAATAAAATAAATCATTATGAATAATAAGTTTCAAAAAAGAGTTGATTTTCATTAGGATAGTTCTAATTCATTCTACCATTATTTTAACATATGCTATATCACTTTATTTAATAACTAGAATCAATATTTTTTTTATTTTCAAAACATTAATTATAATTTTATAGATAACTAATTCCTTGTTGAACCCCTGAGATCAAGTACCACACATTTATTCTCCTTAGAGAGTGATAAAGAACACCCCCAAATCAAGAAGAGAAACTACTCAAACCACCTTACAATGATTGAATGAAAACGACCATATAGATTCATAAAAAATGAAAGGTATGGTTATTAAATGTATTTTTGGGAAATTTTTCAGATCAAAATTGATAAAGAATATAGTAATGGTGATTGAACCTAGAGTGAAAATATCTACCTCTATAACATACCTTCACCACATCATCAAAATATAGAATGAAAAATTGAAATTAAATCCAAAAGTTATAGAAAATCACAATGGTTCTGAAATGTGAAACTGATGATGTTTTAGTGATTCAATATAAAGAATTAATTTGTCATTGATACTTCATAGTTATTGAGAAAAAAAAATTACTGATGAGTGAGAATAATATCACAAATAATAAAGGAGAAAAATCGAATTTCATTATTAATATAATGAAAAATAAATAAGCCTCTACCAATTCCCAAATAATTAATCCTCTTTAAAATGATTTCCTTATCCTTTAGTATATACTGATATGAAACTTTTTTTGAATTTAACGGAACAAAAAAATTCAAATAAGATGCTAATTATAAGCTTTTCTATTTCTCCACATGTACTACATAAAGGAAATCCCTCAATTTGGTTTTAATATAATTAATGAAACATGGGAATCTCTATATGAATTCAAGAAATAAAAAACTAATAACTAGTAAAATATAATGCCTTATGTGAATGGATTGGTTTTGTAGTGCTCAATGGATTTACCGAGCTAGTAAATAATCTCACATCCTAAGTTAAGACCTTCTTTAAAAGTATCCAATAGGCTTCAATGGATTTTAGAATTTTATTTTTTAGGTAATACTTTTTTATATTCTAATTTTCATCAGTTGTATAGATCCCCACTTGAGATTATTATGATTTTAAAAAAGAATAACATTCATATACGTTTACATGACATTCAGAACCCTATAGAGTTATCTAAAATGAGGTGTTGGGACACCAAAACAATCTAATGTGAGATTTAATGGTATAAGTATATTCATATAAAGAATATTATTTTTATATGGTTTTAGAACAACTCACTTTAAAAGAATCTTATTTATCATTTGGAGGTTTTATTTAATTTTATATGGTGGATTCTTTTATAAATTGTGACCCTTCATAGATATCCTTACATACATCTTACTTCAGCAAGATTATTCTTTAATGATATCTTGGGTAAATATAAAATGATATATGAAAATTTAAAATTAATATGACATAATTAAGGGGTGACTATGTTATTCTAACCTGACAATTTCATGCACAATGTGGGTTTTAATCTATCATAACTACTTTTCCATTAATATAATAACATGTAGTGACTAGATGGCATGATGATTCATATATAGTTTGGGGAGTGTGGTGTCTAATACTACCTAGAAAAGTGTTTTATTCTATCATGGACCCTTTAAATATTCTTAAACGATAGATTAACATTCCTTTAATCACATATTATATATGGTCATTAGATTTAATCTCACAATGCCATTGTCTCACCCAATTCTCTATGAAACCTACGGAATTTCATTTTATACATACTATAGTCAATTTACTTTAAATTTATTCTCATATAAATGACCAAAAATCCATTCATTTCTATTTGAGATACCTTTAACTCTTTTTTAAAAACATTTAGTAAAAAATTTACCTTATAAAATTTAAATTTTTACAAAAAAAATTCATAAACAATAATTATAAATAATTTATATAATAAATAAAAATATACACTAATTCCTTTAATAAAATATCGATTATTCATAAAATATAAAAATATAGTAAATTAATATATTTATGGAATTTGTGTTGATATAAATCATTTAATTAAAATGAATAATTAACATTTTTTTACTCTTTTAGTATTTAAAGGGGATGTTAATCTACTCTCCTATCCTTCAAATTTTTTATATTGATTTAGGTTGATGGTTTTTCGTAGGACTTCCCAACTTGTATTGAGTATTGTGTTGATGTAAAAGAATATATTTTTATATTATAGTATATGATAATTTTATCCTAAAAACAATAATTATTCAAATATTTACATTGAGTGTTTGGTTTTATTATTTACAATGGAACCATGGAGACACTATCTCATTGGATAGAAAATTATATTCTTCATATATCAAAAACATAGTTGTATATATATTCTTAAAGGGATTCATATTTATGCTAGTGTATATGGGTATAATTATATATGTATTATGATCTCAATATTTCATATACTTTAAAAAATGTTAATGTGGAATACGATACCATGATCCTCAAAACATATGATGTCATTTTTTATAAGGATGATAATGGATAAAAGATAATGGTGGAGACTTTCTTTACATCTGTAAAATAATGATGTGATTGGTGGAATTTAATATATTAAATGATAGGGATATATCAATTATTCATGTATGTGATGAAATATCAGCTAGTATATCATGACATAGAGGTGGAAAGACAACATATTATTCATGGAGGAACTCTTGATCGATGGAAAATTTTGATGAACAATAATTGTTATTTCATGGGATAAGTTTTTATTCCAGAGGCAATACGATAGAAATTTCTTCATTGACTCTATATCTGGCCTCTAAAAGAGATTATTAGTATTTTCAAGATGTATTTTGATCGAAAATATATTATTTAATTCAAATTTATTATCTAGTTTCTAGTATAATTTATTGTCATCAATGCATATTTCATCAAAAAAATGTTAGGAATCAAGTTTCATTGAGTTTAGTACAACTTATAGATATTACATAGTTTAAATGGTAGTATATATACATAGTTATATCTATGGAATATCCACAATATTATTTAGGAAATTATTCCATATGGGTTTTTTTGGATGAAAATGGAATCTGACTCTTTTTTTAGTGATCAAGGAGTCAAGTTTAGTGGAGGAGTTCATAATTATTGTTGTGGAATTGGTGGTGAGGATTCATGGTGTTTATATGATAATAATCTCAAATCTAGATTAAAATTTAACTATATGAGTTTAATATTGATTTTAATATTATTTTTTCCCTCCATTATGTCATATTTAAAAAATCACATCTTCAAACATATGGGTATATATACTAAATGACCTAGACATTGGTGGTTAAGAATTATCATTTAGTTTAATATTTTTATAATTAAAACTATCAACCATCCATTAGATAATTTTTTTTATTAAATTCATGTGTTTCAAAATATATTACTTTTTTTATAGAATGGGTCTGATGAAACATTATCCCATAGATATAATATTGTGTGGGGTATAATGGAGAATATAGAGGTGAATCAAGAGTGTATGGAAACTGAAAAATGATTCTAAAAATTTTATATAGCTCAAAGGGGGACACAACTAAAATTAATGGATAATGATAACATATTCTTTAATGTCTCCCCTTTTCATGGATAACATATATTCAATAGAGGTTGTAATCATTAACCATAGTTTACCAGACTTTTCTTGTGTTAGAATGAATTATTAATTTATTTCCCTAGTTTTAAAAGGAATCTTTATGATGATTTGTTTTATATCAGTAACATAAATGTGTTTTATATTAGGTGGATATAAAATTTATGTAATGAACAATAGTGATCTATGATAATTGGGAGAATATAGTTTGTGAACATGTTATCCTATTAATGATCATTTTTGGAGGTATAATGGTTAAAAGGAATGTATTTTCGGGAAAGAGTCATAGATAAGTATATAATATTAATATATTTAATGAATATTTAATCTTTTAATGATGAAAAATTTTAAACATAGTTTTTAAGTTGTTAGTTTTTGATTTCTATTATTGATGAAAAATCATAGCTATATATTTTCAATGGTTAATGGCTTGTTTGAGATATATCTTGGTTAATGATTACATTTTTAAAATAATTCCTTATTCATTTTAATTATTATTTTAATTTTTCATGAAAGATATAATTTTAGAGATATCTAATGTGAAGTTCCATGTTATTGGGGTTTAACCATTTATGATATAATGAGGGGTTGAAGAAGGATTTTTAAGATGAAAAGTTAATATTGAGGACAATTTTAATCTGGTGAAAAAATTAATCCAAAAATATTAACAATATAATGTAATTTGATTCAACCATGTTTATTTTTAAATATGTATTGATAATTATGTAATGTGTCATTTTTTATTATAACACTCTACTAACTTTTAGATAATTTTTGTTATGATTTAGATATATTTATTACATTATAATGGGTTTTAGGGGAGATTTCATTTTTAATATAGGAAAATGTAGGGTAGGAGGTTTGGAAATAAAATTAAGTCATTGTTTTATTGGGATTAATAAACCAATTAATAGAGTTTTCATTGATCCATTATTTTTTGGTGAGTATAAATTTATACTGGGGATGTAGTTATGGATATATGGTATAAATCTTATACATAATGATTTTTTGATCAATTATTTGACAAGGAATATTATAAGATAATAATAAAAATTTAGTTATGATGTATTAAATACCATCATATATTAAAAAAAACATCACAAATTATATTTAATGTTTTCTATTTGTTTTTAAAATTGTCAATTTTTGTCCTTTATTAATGGAACCTCATTAAAATTTTATATATCCCACTATTCCATGATTTTCATTATCATAAATTATTTATAAATTTTGTTGGGTCTCATTTTTTTATTGGATTCCTTCCTCAATAAGATAATACATAGAAATAGGGTATACCACCTAATCATCCTTGGGTATTAATTTGGAAGTTTCTTTTTTCTCATTTTATTTGTATAAATGTATATAAATCAAGGTAATCGATCTATGATTTCTTTTCGTATTCTATCTATATTTTAGAGCCATATGAATTTATTATAGTGGTAAATATAGTTTTTTCACAAATAGAAAAACATGATATGATGTAATATATTTTTCTAGTATGTAATTTATAAGTGTGGGGAGATAGTTCTTTTCTTAAAAAATGTAATGATCCATGCATTTTATTGGAGCAGGTTATTTTGATAATTTCTTTCTTTTATTACACAATAGGCTGAGTCATCTTTCTTTATAATATCTAAGTAAGTAGATGATATTTATATAATTATATAAATAGAATTTTAAACATATTGGGGTGTATGAATGATGTGATATATGTGATATATTTTTTATATATTTTATATTCTTATTGAATAAAATATTATAGTAGATAAAATATGATATTCTGAATATTTTACTATTCCATTATGGTAGAGGTATCAATGTTGTAATATTGATATGGTTAGTTATTCCAAATATATGCACTTGGAAAAAATATAAAAATATTAATGGATATGGATATATGGTATGAAATGAAATTAAATATAGAAATAATTTATTTAGTGTTGTAACTGAAGTGTATAGTCTTTGGTAAATGATCATGAGCAGGATGATTAATGGGGAGTCCTGTTAGACTAAAATTAAATATTTTTTTAATTATATACTCTGCTTATATTAAGAGGTGGAATTGCGTGATAAAATTGGAATATGCGAGAGATAATAATAAATAACCATGGTTTGATTTGAACCAAAGATTGGGATATGTGAGTTTATATGTATACCAAAAATAAAGTTTTTAGCTTTTGTGATGGGTCTGTAGTGATTGAATTCCATCAATAAAATTCATTAATGATTGGATTTTTTTTAAACACATGTCTTAATAAACAACCTCACAAATATAATTATTTTCAATGGGCCATGACAAAAAATTTGTTTGTGATGATTAATTATTCCAATCAGAGTTATTTTAGAGGAAATGTTTAACAAAGTAATTATGATAGGCCATCAAAAAATGTTAACTATGATAGAGTGTAAAGAATAATGTAAATAATTATGAAAAATTATTTATAAAATTAGTTATGATTGATTAAGAAATATGTCACAATTACATAAATAAATTGAAAATAAAATAATTAAATTGAATAAATAGAAGAAAACCAAATCATATAAATTATAAAAAATTTTAAAATAATAATAATATGTAAATATGTATGACACCATTTCACACACAATATGATTATCAGAACAAAAATAGATATAAAAATAAAATAAGAATATACTGGTTGTTTTTGGTGGTGATTAACTTGAATGTTTAGGGTAGGAAACTCCAAAACAACCCCTCACACAGGCCATCATATATACTCTTATATATACACATATCTTAGACATAATTTCTCACACTAATCAATCATCTATTTCCCAATGTCCATAGTATCATCTCATCCTCATATTTCATCCTCTTTTAATATTGTGAAGCCAATAAAGATAAAAAATCTGAATGATCTACCTTTAATCTGATAGATGAAATCATAATTATACTTTAATAACTTTTAGGTGTTAGTCATGAACCAACATTGATAAACCGACCTTTTTCAAAACCATGTATAGTCTCTAGTACCAAATTCCTCTCATCAATCCATGTCTAAAATGGTACATATGATTCGATCACATCATGGATCTCTCATGAATGATAATTAGAAGTGACATATTTCTCCTTTAAATATCATTATATATTAGAATTACAGTAATATTTATATCAGATTTTTAAAAAAAAAATAATAACATAATTTGGTGATGTCTATTGAAAAAGAGATATCATGTAGGGGGATCAGTGTTCATCAACCAGTAATAATACAACATTGTAATATAGTGTTCAATAGAAGATTGTATAATATAATAAAACATGTATATATAAACAATATTTACATTAACAGATAATATTAATTACCAGATTTCATTAATTTATACAAAATTTAAAACTACAAAACCTTTGGGTAACCTCCTGACTCCCCCAGTTCTGAATCCCATTAGGTAACCTCCTCTTAGAAGTATATCAAATTTTGTTGGAGTATAATCCATCTAATACATGATTTGAGATATATTTTCATCGATGGGAGAAGAAGGTCTAGTTAAAAATAGTAATTGATTCTCTATCAATGGCTCTCTTACATAGGTAGTGTAAAAACTGATGAAAATGGCCATGTATAAAAATATAACATGTCACCCAGAGAGAGGATCTCATATTATCATAATACAATAAATTCAACAATAAAATTAAAAAAACATGTTTCTAAATAATATTTTTTAAAATAAAATATTTTTTTATTAATTTAATATCATGTGGTCAAACATATGATGTCGAACAATAATGGGAACATGATCCCATGACACCCATGGTATAGAACATTAATTTCATTGAATTGTACTGTCCT
This sequence comes from Viscum album, assembly GCA_963277665.1. NCBI lineage: Eukaryota > Viridiplantae > Streptophyta > Magnoliopsida > Santalales > Viscaceae > Viscum > Viscum album. Next base: position 1,670,883,304 of record OY728121.1, on the reverse strand, counting down.
AACAAAAAACTATTTATGAAAAACTATTGGAATAATAATGAATAACCAGAATATTATTACCAAAATTAATACAAAAACATAATATCAAATAAATACCTTAATCAATTTAACATACCATTATAAATGAGGTTCAAAATCAAGAGATGTATGTCTCTCAAGAAATATGGTTCAGAATCATTAATCTAATATGGATTCACCCACACCCAATAGGTTGAGCTATAACATAATATTGTAGATTAGATAAATCAAACATATCATTAAGAAGTTTTACATCAAAAAGAGAATGAAATAGATTACAATGAGCATCTCATGCTATCCAAAATAAATAATCCAAACTATAATTAAATTTCTATACATATTTCATATATATAAAAACAAATATATACTAGAATATAATAAATAAATACAATTAAATACCCTAATATAGTAATCTGACCAGTAAATATTTGTTAGTATATATAAATATATCAAGTGTAATAAACTAATTAGTACCTCACATGATACAATATTCTAACCTTTTAATAAAATTTAATATAAATAAATAATATTGAAAACTAATAAATACATGAATTATAGGACCATCATAATAAATAATTGGGTCTAAAATTATAATACAGACAACCTTACGTGTATATAATTGTTAATAATTATATCAAATACAAAAAACTATTAAATACCAGAATATAACATATAATTTTCCATATTATTTCTTATATTTATTGATAGAAATGAATTCATATTCATCCTCATTATCATAAACATATATATGAAATTATGTTCCATTATTTACTTATCAATATTATCAATATCATATACCCTTGTTGTGGGGGGGGGGGGTTCATCATTGATATGTTTTGTAAGGCCGCATCATTAAAAATTACCAAATATTGAATTATGTTAGTAATTCACATTGTGGATCCTTTCAGGTTTAGAGTTTTAGAGAATTGTGTCTAAACTATTACATTACATCACAAATATTACCAAGTAGACACTTCTACTTAGTATATATTTATTTTCATAAAATAAAAAATCTTAAAAGAAAACAAGAAATATTTTCTCTATATAACTCCTCTTGAAATCTTCCTTTCTCTTACCCTTCCTTATACCTTTTGAAAAAATTTCCAAAACTTGTGATGAGCATAAAAAGCTCAGTAAGGATTAAAAAATAATTAATTAAAACATTAGTCCACCAATACCTACAAAACATATGCTATATAACATACCTCATGAAATCATATGATTTACGAATAACACATATTAATAAAAATTATAAAGGTGACTTGTGGCATCCATATCAAACTTTCATTTTTTCTTTCAAAAATATGTAGGGAGTTATGTTTGGAATAAAAATGACAATATGTTCTATAAATACATTATAAGAAACATTAACATTTACCTCCATCACATTACTCAATGTGTTTTATAGCTATCATGGGCTCACCTACCCCAGATTTATCACAGAACCATCCGTATATGTAAACAATTCTCAAAAACCAAAACATATTAACAACAAAAAAAAACATAAAGGAAAGAAAAAATTTCCACATTTTAATAACAATATATCATTTCAATATATTTAAATAAACAATTTTTTCAAAAACCATTTTCAATTCAAAAATACATAAAAAGGGTAAACTGTATTTATTTTCCTTTTTAAAAAAGTACTACTTGTTTAATGAAGCCAAATATTAAATAATTCTCGCAACAGCAGAAAGGTTGTTGTCATCGTTTAATTTAAAAATAAACATTCAATTTGTAATTTATTAAAACACAACGTAGAAAAAATATTCCATTTGAATGAAATGAAAAGTCAATGGATTTTATAAACCATATAAAAGAAATTCGTTTATAAAGTAAAATACGTCTCAATGAAAGGAGACTGAGATGAAGTCCCTTACAAAGATCATTTTATTAATAGAATTAATCAATTATGTTTGATAATTATAATTAAACATATGTAATGTATAAATACAAGATAGGATATCAAAATTTATTTCTTACATAATCTTAGCCCAACATAATTTTAAAGTAGAATATTAACCGAAAGAATATATATTGGGTAAAGAAGTTCCATTATATTTTGTTTGACTTGACTTGTTCATTATTTAATATAATTAATAATAAGATAATATTAATTTATATTTCGTTCAGGACCTTTTTCAAGAATATTATTCATTTTATATCACTTATTACTATGTTATAAACATTACGTAATCATTTAAGTTAATAACGGTCATTTTGTTGATATTTGGTTCTTGAGTGAAAAATGAACTTATTATAATTATAAGTTTTCCATGTGGTAAAAATTACAATATATACAGAATTATATTCATTATTTATGTATTATATATATCATATATATCCAGTGTATATATGTATTTATAATATTGCATATCATTGGGAGATAAGAAATAAAATGAACTATTCATGTTGACGGTAATCCGTACGAACGTATAAACGCAACTTTAATTTCTATTTCTCAATTAATTGACTATAAAATGAATTATACAAAGGTATATTATAATTAATGTATAATATCATATATAATTTCATTAATATCATCCTTTATTCATTCCACGTATGGCACGAACACGTCATATCACTTTGAAGAAGTGGTAGTACACATTTTCTCAAATGAAATTATCGTATTTACCCATTATGGAAACCAAAAAGGTATGATATAAATGAAAAATATATAAGAATAGAGAAAATATAAATTCAATATATACCACATATAAATATAGTTCCACCATAATGGCCACCATGAATTGTGGTGTGAGATAATTGAACAATCATCGTTTCGTGAGGCAGTAGTTTTCCATCCACAGATACAATATGTCAGTATCAATTAGATAGAGGTGTGTGGATGTTTAGTTCTAATACTTATAATAAAAACATCCAAGTATATTTAGGATATATTTTTTTGTTATAAAATAATGGAATATAGATAGTATCGGTGGTTGGAGAAGGAAAATAAATCAATAGATCTTGAGAAAAGACGTTACCTTTAAATCAGGTAACTCCCTATAAACCAAATGGATTTATTGAGTTTAATTCTACCCAAATCAAGGATTATATGTGTAACAGAGGGATTTTTTGAGCTTATATAAGCATTATATCGATGAGACAAGGGGCTAAGATGTGTGAGTAATGGGTTAGAAGTGATAGCTTTTTATAAGGAGGATGAGGGGCTCTTTAAGGATGTTTGAAAGTATTATTTTATTAAAAAATGGATTTCTATTTAAAAAGGTCCCCAACTCATTTAAATCTAATATAAGGTAATTTTAATTCTTAATAAAATCATCCAATAATAATTTTAAAAGTTTTAGATATTTTTTAATCCTTATCTTCTTTATTTAACAATTTGTTAACTTATATATATTTTACCATTTCATCATGTATATTCATACCATATAGTTAATATATTTACTATAAATTACATATGAAAAAATGTATCATTGATGAAATTTGTAAAAATATATATATATTATTTTTCCAAATATTATTTTTTTAGGATTATTTTATCATTAAATAAAATATAATTTGTTTAAAAAACTCATTTATGTCAATTTATAAACTATTCATATCCAGACATTTAATAAAATCTATAACAACTTTATTATTTCAAAAAACATTCCTTTATTAAAATATTACATGTTATTATTACCTATAAAATTCATTGATGGCATAAAAAGTTTCAAAATAAATTTATTTTAATATTTATATCTCATTTATTTAAAACATTCATTAAAAAGGAAATCACTATATCATTATTGTGTAATAATTAAATATATTTATTTGATGTCTAAAAATTATTAATAAAATACCATAATTGAGGAAATATTTTCGTCTTTCCAGTGACTATTTATAGTCGAAGAGATCTCTTATATAACCCATTATAAAAATTATTTTACTAAAAGTTATTTGTTTTTTTTACATTTTCCTTAACATTAAAATATTTTTATAGTGTAATTTAAACTTACATTTTGCTCCATGGGGTCCCAAAATCGACCCAAGGATGCCTATGTTCGGACATGTATCATCCAATATTGTTATAAAATGTGTTATGGTAATTTAATATAATTATAATATTATTATTTATTCTTATTTACCAGATTTAACCTTTAACCATGGTAAATAAAATATATACAGATGTTACTATTCATTATGTGTAAAAATAAAATTTACATGTTTTGAAAATTGGAACATCCTTATTCATAATATGGAATCCATTTTAAAAAATTTAAAACATAGAAATTGAATAAATTAATTAAAATTAATTCTTGTTGTCAAAACAAAAAAGTGTGCTTTTAAGAAAAAATAACTTTCAAAAGATTGACATTTTATGTCGAAAATTTCAAAGTGAAATTAAATTAAAAGATAAAAATTGGAATAAATTTTAAAAATATAATCCAATTAAACTTTAATACACTTAAAAGAACAATCTAAGAATATAAATAATTCAGATGAAAACGGAGTTTTGAATTAAAATGCAGTAGTTTACACAATTCATTAAAAATGAACATTATCATAAAAATAAAAAAAATTCATCCAAAGTTAATTTTAATCTCCCTATTCTAAAGAAGAAGTTTATATTTTCAAATTGAAAATATAAAAGTTTTAAAAACTAGATTTAAAAAGGTTTCTCCATCAAAAGGTGATAAAATGTCCTTTTAAAGAATATTAGAGTATTTCATGCTCAAAATCAGATTCACTCTTTTTTTAATCGTCCAAAATTTATCTAATAAAGGTAAAAACAATTAAAAATCATGTTTAATCATATTTTAGTTATTTTTTTTTCATTCCCTCCAAAAAAATGTCTTGGAATTAACTACCATTTATATAATAATATTATTATATTATTTATCTGTATAAATCAAAGTTGTTTGCAATATAATATTTCAATGAAACCCATTGTTGCGTTATGTGTACGCTATCAAAAATATCATCCCCTTTAAATTAAAATAAATATTTAATTAAAAAATATTAATAAATTGTAAAATTTCATATTGTTTATTTACATGGGATGTTACATCCTTCACCCCTTTTAGAAATCACGTTCTTGAAATTTTAAAATTGGGCTCAGAAACATCATTAAAAGTCCCATATCTGAAAAAGAGTCAACTAAAATATTACTTTAAAAGAAATAAATAGATGTAAAATGTCACCCTATATAACACATACTAGAATTCCATGACTGAAAATTTGTATTTTTAGCAGAAACTAAGTGTCATGTTCTGATGGAGAGTGATATAAAACTTGACTACGAGGAAGTTAACAACAAGAAAACCACAAACATATGATAGTTTAAATGGTATTTGATTCCCCAATAGGAAAAGTAAAAATAAAATGTTATTTAGTTTTATGTTCCCGTTCATAAAGTTGGAGAATATATATATGAGATTGACTATGAACATAAGGAAATATACTTACTTTTAGAGTACAGTTTCATCTTTTATTATGTTTCTACCAAAAACTCTTATTTTCTACAAACGATGAGTATTCAAGATGACTTGGCGACACTTGAAGTACTAGAACCAAATTATAGATAATCCAATATTCCACAAAATATTAACTTTAAATTTACACAATCTTTAGACATTAACCAAAACCAGAATGGTTAGTCTAAGATCAGATAATCCTTAAAAAGGATAATATTTTTTAAAAATAAATGATACATTTAATCTCCATAATTGAACAAAAAATACCTAATGTTCAACAAAGAAAATTCAATACATAATTTCCCGTAAAATAGTTCATCAAAATAATCCAACTAATATTGAATCCAAAAACATAGAAGGATTTGATAAAACAGTCTTCAACAAAAATCATAACATTTATCTCCAAATAGCATGAGTTACTCATAAAGTCTCATACTAAAAAAGTAAATAACCTAATCACTTATTCTCTATGATAGGATAATCATTTCCATAAATAATCCAATTCTCCATATGTCAACAATAAAATAATTGATTCTTCTAAAATAAAATTTCAACCATTACTCCAAAAATGAAATCCCATAGTATTCTTTTTACATTAGGCATATTGTTTTCCCAAAATAGATAACTTCCTCCAAAATAACCTTTGTTACTGGATCACAAAATAATTTTCCAATAATAAAGATTTCTATTAGATAAAACATATGTTCTCATAGACAAATTATTTTTGATCCAAAAATCATTTATCTATAAAGAATATTTCAAGCTAACCAGTGACTTCACATAGTCTAGTGGTAGGCGATAAATCCCAATCACACCTTGGTTGTGTGTTTGATTCCCATAACATCAACTGATGTGGAAGGTTGTCACACAGTCTATATTTTATCCTTTTTAAAAAATTATATAATTTTCTAAAATAAACAAAAATGAGATAAATTACACAAAAATAACCATACCACATTTTAACCACACATATTATCTCATACATTGCATTTTCATCCCTAAAAGTAATAACATGTAATTTACAAAAATTCAATGGTCATATAAACCGAAAATGTTATTTATAACTATATCCAAAAAAAAGATAAGATAATTATTCCTGGAATAAAATTTTCACATATCAAAATTCAGGGGTACACATACAAGAAAATTTCTTCCAATGTAATCCCATCATCAAAAGTGACTTAATACTTTTAAGCAATTCATCATCCTAAATTATACCGTAACTCATGAATCTATTATATGTTTAGTTCATAATCATTCAAAATTATTTTTGATATATTAACCATTATTTTCCAACTTATTCCATAATACATCATTCCGACAAAAAAATCATGAATAATAAACTATGATTCAACAATATCAAAACAACTGCAAAGAAATAATCCATCACTTTTATTGGTCATTTATAGTTTCCACATCATCAATTAGAATGGAATTAGGTATTGGTAAAAATATATTTGTATAGTCCCACTGATCCCATTCCAGAACCAACTTCATAGGACATCTATTTGTATAAAAAATATACACACCACAATTAAAACATTCTGTTGATCCCTAGGAAATGACTTCTTTCCCTTTCTTAGAGTCAGCTGGACTCTTCCATTTTCCATGGCATGCTCTTACTTTATGGCCTTCATTCCCACATATATAGAATCTTTCTATCACTTAATAATAATTACAAGGTGTTTCTTTCCGCATCCTTAACATATAGGTTTTTGAATATACTTACCTTTATGGTTTTTACCTAAATTTCCGTATGGATTTGTTTCTCTCTTATAGGATGCCTTAAAAAAATAACTACAGTTTTAGGGGACAATAATGACTCGATATAGTAGGTTTAGAATAAAAACAAGAGTTTTCATTGAATCTCCAATTTCATTTGGTTTCTTTTTCATAAAACTGTCACAGGTTTCTTCACATCCACTGTTATTTGGTACCTGCTAGATCCAACAATTTTCCAAAACCAAAAAGTTTAGTGTGAGTATATCAGTAAAATCATCATATAAATTTCTATGAGGAGGGTAATCACTATTATATACGTATTATTGTTATCTTAGAAACATTTAATTTATCTAAAAAATATATAACTCTATATTATGCTAACCATTACGGTTATGTCACTTATGCTTAAATAACACCCTAACCTCTAATGTTATCTAAACTGAATTCTGATACCAACTGTTAGGAACTAGCCTTAAACCTTACATAATTTTGTATTAAGTTAATAATTCACATTGAGGATCTTTTCAGGTTTATAATTTTATAAAATTATGCTATAACTATTATATTACATCTCAAATATTACAAAATAGACACTTCTACTCAGTATCCATTTTTTATAAAATAAAAACTCTTAAAAGAATATTTTTTTTATTTTCATGATATAAGTCATCTTTAATTATTCCTTTCTCTTACACTTCATTATACCCTGTGAAAAAAAATTTCAAAAAACATGGGATGAGCATAAAAATCTCATTAAGGGTTATAAAATAAAGAATGAAAACAGTATTCCATCAATACATAAAATACATAAAAACATTAACATACCTCATGAAATAATAATATATATGAATAACACGTAGAAATCATAAATCATAAAGGTGACTTGTGGTATATATATCGGACTTACATTTTAGTTTTCACAGTTACGTAGGGAGTTACATTTGGAATACCCATCAAAGTGTATTTCATAAATATCTTAAGAGAAACATTAACGTTTACCTCCATCATGTTACCCAATAAATTCGATATCTATCTCAGGATCACCCACACTAGGTTTATCACAGAACCACCCGTATACATAAACAATCACCAAGAATCATAACATATTCATAACACATAAAACAAACATAATGGAAAGAGAACATTTCCATATTTCAATCACAATATACCATTTTATGATATTGAAATATCCAAAGATTTCTCAAACCATTTTCAATAAAAAAAATATTTAAAAGGTTATATGGTATTTATTTTCCGTTTAAAAATATTACAACATGTTATGGAATCCAAATATCAAATAATGATCACGGCGGCGGAAAGGTCATTGTCACTACATACCTTAAAAAGAAATATACCCCTTGTTGTTTAGAAAAATGCTACATTGAAAAATATTCCCATTGAATGAAATGAAAAATCAACGATTTTTATAAACCATATAAAATAAAGTCATGTATAAATTAAAATATTCCTCAATGAATGGAGATTGAGGCGATGTCCCGTACAAATATTATATTGTAAATAAAATAGACAAATAACATGTATTAACTATAATTACACACACGTAATGTATAAATACAATATAGGACATCAAAATTTATTTCTTACATAATCATAGCACTCCATAATTTAAAAGTACTAGATTAACCCAATGAATAGAAATTGGGATTAGAAGTTCCCTTAACTCGTGTACGAATTGACTCATTCATTCATTAATCTCCCGTGTAATAAACTAAAGTTAATTTATACTTGCTTCAGGACCTTTTTAAATATTATTATTCCCTTTATATCACTTATTACCACATTATAAACAATACATAATCATTTAAGTTAATAATGGTTGTTCTTCCGATATTTGGTACTTGAGTAAAAATGAACTTCTTATAATTACATGTTATCTATGTGGTCAAACTTCCATTCTCTCCATAATTATATACATTATTTAGATATTATATATATCATATATATCCTATATATATATGTATTTATAATAGTTCATAACAATTGGAGATAATAAATGAAATGCATCATTCATGGTGATGGTAATCTATACGTACGCATGAACGGTACTTTAATTTCTAGTTAATATTTAATGGAATGCAAACATAATGATACATAGGTTTATTATAAGACCAGTATAATATCATATATAATTACATTAACTCCATCCTTTATAAATTCCATGTATGGAATTAACGAGTCATATCACAATGATGGGGTTATAGTCCATAATTTCTCAAATGAAATTATCATATCTACCAATTATGGGAACCATAATGGTATTCTATAAATGAAAAATACAGAATAATAGAGACAATATAAATGTAATATATATCAAATATAAATATATTTCCATCATAATGGCCACCCTGTGATGCGGTAGGAGATAATTGAACAATCATCATTTCGTGAGGCAGTAGTTCGCAGTACACAAAAACAGTACGTTCCTATCCATTATATAGAGGTGTGTGGAAGTGTAGTAATAATCCTTCTCATAAAAAATACTAATATATTAAGTATACTATTGTTGTTATTAAATAATGTAATAAATAGATTCTATGGGGTTGGAGAAGGAAAATACTAGAAAAGTACTTAAGAGAAGATGTTACCATTAAATCGGGTAACTCCATTTGGTTTGAACCAAAAGTCTTTTTAAATCGACTTCTACCCAAATTAAGGATTCTAGGTGGATTATAGGGATTTTCTGAGCATATTGGATCATAGTTTATATGATCCAAGGGGCTTTAGAGGTGTGAGTAGTGGGTTATATGAAATATTCTTTTATAAGGGGGAGGAGGGGCACTTTAGGAAAGTTTGAAATTATTATTTTAATATATACTTAAATTCGATTTCAAAAGAGACCAGCTAATTTATTTAAAAGATAATTTAAATTTATGTCTTTATAAAATCATCCTATAATAATCGGATGGGTTTTGGGTATTTTTTAATATTTATCTTTTTTATTTAACCCTTTGATAACTTATTTATCTTTTACCATGTCTTCTTTTATATTCATACTATATGGTTAATAAATTTAATGTAAATTCTGTGTGACCCAAAATGGATAATTATTGAAATTTTTAACATCATATATGTCATTTGGCCTATCTTAGTTTTTTAGGATTACATTGTCTTTTAATAAAATATTCTTTTTTTTTAAAACTCATTTATGTAAATTTATAAACTATTCATATCAAGACTTTTAAAAAAGTCTATAAAAATGATTATTTAGAAAAAAATCATTAATTTAAATATAAAAAGTCATTAATATCCCTAAAATTCATGTATGGAATTAAAAGTTTAAAATAAATTAATTTTAACATTTATAATCTCATTTATTTAAGGAATTCATTAAAAGGGGAATCACTGCATCATCATTGTGTAATAAATAAATTTATTTATTTGATGTGTAAAAATTATTGATAAAATATCATGATTTAGGAAATATTTTCATCTTCCATATGAATATTTATAGTCAAATTTATATTTTATAAAACCCCATATAAAAAGTGATTTTCTAAAAGATATTTGTTTATTTTACATTTTCCTTAACTTTAAATTAATTTTTCTAAAGTGCCATTTTCACTTACAAGTGTCTCCATGGGGTCCCAAAATTGACCCAAGGATTCATATGGTCGGAAATTTATCTTACAATATGGTTAGACCACATTTTATGGTAATTTATTATTATTATAATATTATTTTTACCCTTTTTTACCAGATTTACTCTTTAGCCATGATAAATAAAATATTTACCGAAGTTACTATTAATAATGTCTAAAAATAAAAGTTACCTATTTACACAATATGGACCTCCTGATTAAAAATATACAAACCATTTTTTTATATTCAAAACACATAATTTTCATAAATTTATTTAAAATTAATTCCCTTAGTCAAAAACAAAATTCAAGTTTTCAAGTAATAATAACTATCAAAAGATTGACTTTTGTTTATGTCAAATTCCCAATTCAAATTACATCCAATGAAAAAATATGGATTAAATGGTAAAAATTTAATCCAATTACACTTAAAAAAACTAAATGAAAAATATAACTATATAAATAATTTAGATTAAAAGGATGTTTTGAATTAAAATGCAATATTTTTCACTATTCATTAAAAAAATGAACTTTATCAGAAAAATACAATAAATTACATTCAAAGTAAATATTGATTTCCTCATTCTAAATAAAAAGTTTATTTTGTCAAAAAAAAACATATAAAAGTTACAAAAACTAGATTTAAAAAGGTTTCTCCATCAAATGGTGGTGAATCAACCATTTAAATAATATTACAGTATTTCATGCTTAAAATCAGATTCATTCTAATTTTAATCCTCTAAAATTTATCATAAAAATGTAAATAAATTAAAAAACAAGTGTAATCATATTGTAGTTAGCTCTATTCATTAATTCCAATACAATGTCTAGGTTTTAACTAACATTTAAATAATAATATTATTGTATTATTTTTCAGTATAACTAAAAGTTCTGTGCAATGTAAGATTTCAGAGAAAATCATTGTTATGTGTTGAGTAGACTATCAAAAATTTCATCCCCTTTAAAATAAAATTAATATTTAATTCCATAATATTAATAAATATGATAATGTCATATTATTTATTTACCTGGGATGTTATATTTTTATATCATTAGGTAAGAGATATATTCGAGGGTGTCTTATGAAAAATATCACTAAGTTTAACTTATAATGAACCATTTTAATTTCCAAGAAATTCATTATCATGATATATCATTTTTATTACACTATACTAATAATTTTAGTCATAGAAAATATCATTTTAATTGGAATAAAAAATTTTATGATGTTGATGTGCCAATATAAACAATTTATTTTAGGTATTAAAATTATTATACGTAATGTCGATGACGTCATATCATGGATGAAATTTGACCATCGAATAGTATCAAAAAATAGAATTTAAATTTATTTACTTAATTTGGTCCCCAATAACATAACTCAATTAGTTCATCCAACTTACCATAAAATAGAAATCAATATTCATTATGACGAGATCCTTTAAAACAAAAACAATAATTCAATTATTTGTTTTATTCACCTTATATGTGTGTTTGGAATAAAAATATATTAACCACATAACCATTTTAGAATTTTAAAAATTTCGATGGAGGGTTCTTGTGAACATAAAATCCACAATCAATTTTACTTTCATAACGTATTTCTATAAGAAATAAAAAATATTAATAATAGATATCAATAAAAAATTGAATTAATATTCTATAATATCCCATATAACATACGAGTGTTTGAATTCACTATGAAAAATTATATTGACAATGTTCTTATAGAGAAGAAGGGTTTGTTTGAATAATTTTTTTGTTATGTTCATTATAGAGTTTACATAATAAATAAAGTAAATAAATTAATATATTTTTTTAAAATAATAAAAAGTAGTAATTAATGAATAAATCATTAAATTTATTCAATATTCTTCAGACCATATATATGATCTCATGTAGTTCATCATATAAAATCCTTCATTCATGAAAACCACTAAAACCATGATCCGAATATTTAAAAATTGAATGTTAATTGTCTATGATATCATCACGACATTCCTCATTATGGTCCAAGTGATATTGTTTTGAATTATATTCAAATTTAAAATAATATGGGAATAAATTTGAAATATTTTACTATAATAATTCTTCTAACATTGGCCCTTTAATTGATTCTTTCTACATACATTTTTCTTTAATTTTTTCATTCATCACTCAAATGAGTATATCCATTGGAATTGTATTTTCCCTCTAAATTTTTCATCATATAAAAAATTCAATATTAAATATTTAATTGATTAAATGATGGATGGTGGGGATATTTTTCCCATTTATATAAAATTAAAACAACATATTTTTATAACATAATCAGTGCATCATAATATGATATTGCCACTAAAATTTCACCAAATAAAAATAAAATTTTGAATAATAACTCATATATGGAATAATTAAATATCCCTATAAGACTAATAGGAAGTTTTATTTCCATTATGAAATAGATATACTGAGTTTTTATCCAATTAAAATATCCATTTCTGATGAAAAATGAGAAATTAGATGCATTAACTTATGGTAACTCCAAATATCTAATCCATTTATAATAAATAAATTATTTTCTTTATAAAGGACATAATTTGTTTATGGACTCATTAAATTGTGTAATATTTCATTTTTAGTTATTTCATGTTCAAGATGACTGAGAATTTGATCAGGATATAATTTTGAATTTGCATTATCTTTTTTATAACATTATAAACCTATGACATTATAAGATTTTTTATTAAACAAATATCTATAAATATGAATTACCTCCAACATACGATGAACCAATAGATTAAACTAAAATAAGCAGTCCTAAAAAATTATCTTCTTTATACAATTATGATCTCTCCCGAAACCTTACATTTTTAAATTTATAGTTAGTAGAAATGTAACAAGAGGAAATTAAGAAATGATATATTTAACATTAATACCTGATAGCAGATCTATTGGATCATCTCATTCAATTCTAACATTTGTAAACATATTTCAATTCCTTCAAAAGGGTCATCTATAGAATAAAATATATGATGATAATGAATATAACATGTCTTTCTTACACTAATAAGCATAAAATCATTTTTCTCATCTATGTTGTATGGTAGTTATTTTAGACCATGTGTACTCCATCTAGATAACATACCATACTCAATAAAGTCAATAATTTTTCATATTAATGAATCATTTATTAGAAAATTATGATCTAAAACAATATCTTATATAGTTACACCATCATACCATAACAAAATTAACACATAAATTATTGGATTCAATTAAATCTGAATATTCTTTAACAAATATCCATGAATTAATAGTGCCAAATATATATATATGGTTTCTTCATAGTCATCCATGCAGGTATGTTATATTGAGTTATATAAAATATGATAACCACAATATTGAATATCATAAGTACCAAATGAAAAAACCATCATTAGAATGACTGAAACATATATTACGAGATTATTTAGTATTTTACTAGTAGAAATGTTTTATTTATTCCATGTCATAAATAAAAATATGTTTTGAGATAAAAATATTTATTATAAACTTGGTGTAATTTTCAAATATATCAAATATTTCTTATGAAATGTGTAATTTTATTTGATATGCCTCTTTATACCTTGATTCTCAACATGATGGAAAATTAACTATAGATTCATAATCACCATAATATATAAATTAGTCATTCGAAAAAAATGGATCATATGATAACTAATACCCATATTATAGAACAAACACTTATTTTAATAAAAAATTGCATGAAATTTATTTACATAAGGAAAAAATTATTTAATAAAAGAAAAATGTTTGACCAAAACATCTATTTGACCGTCCAAAATAAAATTTAATAGACATAAATTTTATAACATCTTCATGTTTTCTTATCTAGAATTTTTAATATAAGGCATCCTCAGTAGATTAAAAAAAATTAAAATTATGATGGTTCTGAATAAGGATTTGGAATATCATTTCATGTTGTTATTTCCAAAATATATTTTTCAACATCCTCATGTACTAAATTCTAAAATGATGGATCCATAATCGGATTTTGTATTTTCCCCAAAAATTTGTTAATCTTGTTATTACGAAAAACATAATCATTCCAAAAACCAAAATGCCTAAGATAATGTCCATAACTATCAATATTTTTTATTCTCCTAATATCAAATTTAATACGTTGAAATGTAATTTTTTTTGAGAAAAAAATTATTAAATTGATGATGAATATCATATAAATGTTTTAATATAATCAACGGAGATGGGATTTATACCAGATCTATTAGATTTCTATTATGATTTATATTGTAATAGAAACTTGTGTCTACTTCATGAGTCTTTGGTTCCCTAGAAAAAGAATATAAATAATAATATTTATTTATCACTGTGACTAATTAGAAATTACTAATATATATTAATTATGGAAAATTATAACAAACTATAATAAATTATTTCTATAATTTGTATTAATTGTTAAAAATGTTTTTTAATTTTTATAATTTTATAAAATTATTTATTAAGTAATGATAGTTATATATTAATTAAAATCTATTTTTTAATGAATACTACTGATTTTTAGTAATTTGTAGTAATTATTATATTTGTATACAAATTATTACAATTAATCTTAATCTGCTAATAATTACTAATTATTAATAATAATTGGTAAATAATACTAACATTTAATAACTATTACTTATTTATACTAACTAATTATTAATTATTAAAATCTATTTAATTATTATTACTAATTAATTTAATTAATACTGCATTTTTACTAATTGTTGTGAATTTCCAATATTTTTTTGGATTTTTTTATATTTTTTTTCAAGTCCTTACAAAACATTAACTAATTACTGATAACTATGTTTTTAAAAAATATTAGTTTTTTTAATAGTTTTTTTTTCGCCAAAATAATTTTATAAGGTTTTTTATATAAAAACACTATCTTTATAAAAATAATTCATTCAAATATTTTCTTTAGATTTGTTTTGTCATCATTTTTAAAAGAAAACTTTTCTATTTGTTTCATACATTATATATATATATATGTGTGTGTGTAATAAATGACTTTATATTAAAATATATATTAACATGAAATATACTTATGTTTTTTAATATATATACATATGCAATTTATACATACTCACACACACACCGACAAACAAACGCACCCACTCACACATGAATATATAAATAACATTTCCTTTCAAAAAAATTACTAAATCTTCGTGATCATTTTTAATAAAAAATATACATATAAATATTATAATTTTTTTCTTATAATTATAGACTTTATTTCATATGAATCATTGTTAAAATATTTTCATTAAAATATTAGTCCTTTTTAACAAATATTTAAATCAAATCAATAAATATATAATGATTTTATAAAAAAAAATTATTACATTTTTTCAATATTTTTTTAAAATTAATTTCTAATCATTTTTATAAAATATTTATTTACAATTAATTTCATACATTATATGTATATGTACATTACAATGTTTCTAAATCAAATATGTGGGATTCTAATATAAATTTCTCATTTTTTCTTTTATGAAATACTAAATTAAATTTT
This sequence comes from Viscum album, assembly GCA_963277665.1. Taxonomy (NCBI): domain Eukaryota; kingdom Viridiplantae; phylum Streptophyta; class Magnoliopsida; order Santalales; family Viscaceae; genus Viscum; species Viscum album. The sequence goes on along the minus strand of OY728121.1, from coordinate 1,670,866,976 downwards.
ATTTAGTAATATTTTTCATTTTTATAAATTCTCACAAATTATTCTTAAAATATTAAAATTATATATATTCTTCATTCGGTAAATTAAATTTATTAATTTGTATTTCATTTAATTCCAATAATTGAAAAATTAAATATATTTATATAAATTTTAGTAGCATTTGTATAAATATAAAACACCTTTAAAAATAATTTCTATAATAATAATATCCCTACCTATAAAATAAAAAAATAATTTTGAAATTATTTTAATTCAGCTAAAATACAGCTTCCACCTTATATATCTCCATTAATATATTCGGAATATATAATATTAATTCAAAAAACAATAATTTAACTATCAATCTTCAACAAAATTTAATCAATCAAGAAAAAAATCTATCATTTCCCATTGGAAATGTTTTCAATGTCTGACATGAATAAAAATATTAATATCAGTAAGTTATAAAAAAATTTATATATCTATATTTAGGTCTAAATAACCATTCATCATTTCTACATATATATAATTTTAAATGGTTTAATTGTTTTTATATATATAACATACTATATTTTCCAATAATATATATATCATATATATATGATTAGGTATATATAAATATATATAAAATTATATATATTGTTATATATATACATGATGTCTTTGAGATGTGTGGTGCATGCACATTAGGAGTTAGTGGGGAGACCATATAACTCATAATAATAAAATAATAAAAAATTGAGAAATATCATAAATCTATAGATTAAACATTGGTAAAACTACCTAAAATCAATAGAAATAAACATGTAAAAATTCTAGACACATTGTATTCAATGGTATACACCCAAATTAAGAAGAATAAATTTACAGTAACCCTAAATACCAAATTAACAATTAAAATCAGGAAATTATTTTAACATGGGTTTGACCAAACAAATTTATGCAATATTTAATGGGAAATAACAAAATTAATGATGAGAGGGAGATGTAAAATTTATACATGGATGAATCAAACATAAAATTAAATAAAATATGGGGTGATAAATGTTTTTTGGGGTGGTACCTTTAAGGGTTCATGATAAATCCATTATGTAACGGAGGGAAAAGAAATAATAAGGGGAGGAGGGGAGGAGGAATGGTTTATTAGTTTCTAATTATAAAATATTTTTGTTGGGTTAAGTGTGACAAAAATAATGTCATGAAAAACAATTTCGAAGAACCATTTATGACATATATCAATGTATTTCACTATTAATCATGTTGTGATGGCTAATAATTAGAGATAAAGAATTCCATATCTATTATCCACTGAATAAACATTATTATCTACTATTATTTTTATCCATATAAAATGTTATATATTCTAAGTTATTTATAATGGATAGACATAAGTTATAATTATAGACTTTTCTATTAGGTTCATATTGTATTATGTTATTATTGTAGTGGTTTCACCATTTATATACACCGCCATTTGAGTTAGATTACCAAGAGTATTCCTATAAATATTGTTTCAATTACTAAAAACCTATCATCCTAGATATTTTTAAAATATATGGTGTACTATTATCACTCCCATTTTATTATTTCTTGAAATTTTTATGTGGTTTTTGTAGTGTATATATGGTTTTCATATGAGGTGGACTTGGATGATATTGTTGTATGACAAAGGTGATGTTTTATTATGATATAGTATGTCTATATGAGAATGTATTATAATTTTAATAAATATATGGTCATGATGTGAGGATGAATTGCAGAGATGTGGGTGTATGGTAACTTCTTTCTGATAATTCCTTGGCTTAATTATTCTTTTAATACACATAGATTATGTTGGGTGTATTTATGGTGATTTTTGTTTATAGATGGGATGGGATATGATAATGTTCATTATCAAAATTTATTTATTTATATTTAATACGATTCTTCTACATTGACATAAATGTTATTTTATAAGAACTTAAAATGTATGTTGTATACTCATAGTAAATTTGTATACTATTATTTATATTATTCATACGGTGTTGCATACCAGTTTAGATGCTTCTATCTGAGGATATATATGGTTATAGAACATTTGAGGTGATAAATAATACTTTATATGTTGACATAACTCATTGTATTAACTCTATATTTTTTATGTTTGATTTGATAGTATGAAATTATATGGATTTTTAAATAATGTTAATATTAATGCAATGTTTTTTCATGTGACTAATAGGGTATTACCTCCATTTTTTCATTTAATCACCCTTATGTTGGTGTCCAAACTATGGCCAAACAATTTAATTATTTTAGATTCAGTATTATTATTGTCTCCAACATAGAGGAGTCCTAGTGTTGTTTTGTCTTGAAAACCACATGTGGTAGTTGTTAATTTTCCCATAAATACATCATAATGGTTGAAACAACACAAAATTTAATGAAATTTACAAACTCACATGAATATATGAAAGTAAATAAAAACCACTGCCATCACTATCATAACATAGAACCATCATGACCAGCTAGTAAAGTCAAAGATACTAGAATGAATCATGATTAATATAAAAAATTAAAATAACATAATACCTAAATGGGAAAAAATTATACAATGTTAAAAATAAAATAAAAAAATTGGTATTTATTTTTCATTTTTCATATCATTTTATAATGGTTTTTATGTAATTTTCCATAATAAATGTTTTATATTTAAATATTTTATCGATTCATTCATGTTAAAGAATTATATTCTCATATAAAAGAATTTATTAATTTTTTATGTACACTATATTGTTTATTTTATAATTTTTGTACCTTTTAATTATTATTATTATTATTATTTGAACAGTATATGTATATTAGTTAAATCGATTAAGGTTATCAAACTTATTAAAATCAAACATCATATAGTAGATTAATTGTAAATTTGAGAGTTAAATGTGGTATAGTGGATGAATAGAAATGGATTAGTAGATATAGAGATAATTAATATTATAATAAAAATAGAATCACATGGAAGGTTTGAACCAATATGAAATTCGAGGCATCTAAGGGTGATGGTAGTGGCTACCACCTCACCACATAGGGGATATTGGTGTGGCACTAAGTACGTTGTGGTCACCAGATGGCCAGTGTACCATCACTCAGTACCTGATAATGTGAATATTTTAAAAAAAATAGTTGTAATGTCTATATTTTATTAGTTTTTACATAAATGGGTAGAGGGGTTTTTAGATTTTGGGTGTAAGGATGTTTGGATAGACCCATTTTTCAGTTTTATTTCTCCTCCATTCCCTATAAAAATAACATAACCTCTATCTTTGATTCAATAATAATTGAGATATGATATAAACAATCTCTATTAAAGAGGAATCAGTAATGTAATTTCTTCCATTAATTTTGATTACCAGTTTCATATAATAACATAAATCTCTAATAAGAACTTTTAATTTAATCTTCGACGTTCTTGAGGATCAGTGGTGATTCATTCTTCCAATACATTAATATAAACTTCAACATTTCTTTTGATAGGTGACCTATCCTCTCTTTTATATTTTTAATGAATTATTTTGGTTGAATCACAGAAATTTTTTTCATATAAACGGAACATTATTTTTTTCATAAAATTATTTATTTTAAACATTTATTCTAGAGATTTAATGGTTAGTGATTCCTTTTAAATATTTAATTAACCATAACCTATTGTTGTGTTTTTATTTTTGTTTATTACAATTAAAAAGTATATTTTATCAGAAACTGAATTTGTGACGGTGGTCACCAAATGGTAATTATATAGAGATAACATATGTAACTCTATTTACATATCTTTTATAAATTTGAAATATCATACGATCGACATCTTGATTGGGGTATATATTGTATTTGTGTATAAATGATGATTTTTTTCTAGTCATATGGGTGTCTTAGAAACTTTTTCTCACAATAGGGATATTTATATGGTCAAATCACATCTATAGATAATGTTAAACTAATTTTTTTTACTTTATATTTAGTAAGACTAGTATATTCCATAGGAATTTTAATTAGGGATCCATATGGGTACAAATGGATTCTATGTTCTCTTGGTTAGAATATGGTAATTTAATTAACTAGGTATATGTAATTATTATTATTTTTATTCATTCTAGTATTCGTATCTTATTATACATATGATTTATTATTTTGTTCACCCATCTTGTGTTGTTTCAATGTACATTGAAACTTATTATAGTGTGGTTGGGGTTAGGTTGTTACTTATATGGTACAATGTACCCACACATTTCACACATACCTATAGAGACATGTAGGCCTATTATTCATTTTTATGTAGGGGTGGAGTGGGGGGGTTGTGGTTGGTGAATGTAAAAAAATGGGCAGAGTAAAATATTTGGTGAGGCTATCTAGATATCATCTATGAATATGGGAAGTGAGGTTTTATATCATTTATGTGTTTTAGTAATTAATTTTTTATATTGAATAATAAAAATTATATATTTATTTGTTAGATAATTTTTTTTATGAATTATCATTGGTTCTTTGAAATTTATGTATTTATATAAGTATTTATGTTTTAATGCCATAATTATTCATGTATTTATATCTTGAATGTTATGTATATTTCTTATTATGATTCAATTTAATTTTTTGTATCAGTGTGGTTAAATCACTTCCCAATGTTAACATTTTATATCTCAACATTTTTACTAGACATAAATGGTTTATAGTTCATGGATCTTCTCTTTATGATATTTTATTATCATATAAGTATAATAAATTTATTTTAAAAATTATTCTTTATTTATAGGAACCATATCTATGTATTCTTTACAATCATATATTATATCATCAACTAATTTATTTAACTCTTTCATATTGTACCCATCATATATTAAACTATATTATATTGGAGGATCATTATCAAAAAAAATTATGTATTCAATTTCCACGTTTATCACCTTATAGTACTGGTGAATCCTATTTTTCATTTGAATTTTTTTCAACATCTTAGCTGCTCTTTTTAATTTTTTATGGGGGGTTTTAGTGAAAACCTCTTCTTCTATATTACAAAGGATTAAATTTTTTTATATATATGAGAAAACATATAAAATTAATCGAATATACATTTCATATATATATATATATGTGATAAAAAAATAGAAAAAAAGAAATAGATCCAATCATAGGGAACCTAGATGAGCTTTGATGATACTAGAAATCCCTCAGTTGGATCATGTAGTCTCTAGGGGGATGGATCAATGTGACCATAATATACCAAATAATTTTTTAAATTCAACCATATATTATTTGGGCTTCAATATTAGTTAAGATATATAGATCTTATTATTAATTCTGAAAAAAATTTACAACATGGAATGCAGTTTAGAATTCTTGGGAGAAAACACATATTACAATTATCAATCCTAATGCATGTATCTAATACTTATGGTGTTTAGATTAATTCTGAGACATATATCGTCACAATATTAATAAATAGAATAAAATAGATGTTTATATGTCATCTGTGACTCAAATGATATCAACTAGTGATGGGTAAAATACTTCTTTGAGAATCATTAAGAAAAATGTATACATTTCCCATCCTTAGATAAAAAACATATCCATATTATTTCACATTTTTTCATCAAAAACTCTCATGAATATTTCTACATTAGAATTCGTTCTACCCACAATCATATAGATAGATCCCTAGGAAAAGAAAAAAATAAAAGAACAGGTGGGATTAAATTATAAATAATGAAAAAGCATAAACATATGGAAATATTTTATTAAAAATTACTAGTAAATATTAAGAGATAATAATAAGATATTATAGAACATCAGGGATCATTGAATGAGATGCTAGAAACATAAAATTACAATCATAGAATAGTAAACGTATAAAATTTAATGGGAAACCTATGAAAATAGTTATAAACCATGGAACCATATAACATGATTTTGGCATTATAATGGTTAATAAATATTTTTATAGAAAACCCATTCATATTAATGAATTATGTTTGGAAAACCCCAATCATGTACATTAATTATGATGTGAGAAAATCCAATTATTCTAATGAATTAGGTCATGATCAATCCTAATCATGTCCAAGAATTACATTATAATCATGTGAGACAGAAAATATTAACCAGGGAATTGGATATGTATATAGGACCCTATTCATATCATATTAATATACAAAATATATGTGTTCCACATGGGGTAAAAATTCATCATATAATGAAAAAAATAATTGAAAAAATGGGGTTAAAATGGTATAAAGTAGTTTTTAATCAATATTAGATAATTCAACACCAAGATTCAATATACCAAAAGTAACATAAATCTATAAGAGATATAACTATTGAGAAATAGGAGAAAATGGAACCAAATTAATAGAAAACATATTCTTAATACATTTATTCATGTCCATAAAAGTAAATATTTTATCTCCCTTTCAAATAAAACCATTTTCATGAATGTGTTGGAAAATGTTTTCAAAAAATCACGACAACAATTTCTTTTAGGTGCAAAAAATATATTTTTACCTATGTTAAATTTAAATACTTTGGGAACCTAGGAAGTCTTATATGGAGGAATGGAAACAAAAACTATTTGTCACTATAAAATTTAGTCTTGAAAAAATGGGGTTTGATTATGGTTTTTAGTTAGTTTTAATACAAAAGAAGAAAATAAAACATGATTTTGAAATAGTTTTTGAAGTTTTTACCATGTTAGTCTTGGATAAAACTACTGTAATTATACCCTAGTTCTAAAATTATCTATTCATGTTTTTATATGAAAGAAAGTGAGAGATTACATAATCTCTTATTCTCTCTCCCTTCATTGTATGGTGATTGTGAGAATTTAACAAAAACATATACCTGGTTTTCTGACCATTCATTCTATGTGTGGAAGATTTTTATTGGGCCTTTTGAGTATAATATCCAATTCCCAATAATAAGTTGTTTTCTTAAACATCCAATAGTTCCCATTGACACATTCCCTTATACTGATGACCACAAAGTTTTTTATCATATAGTTCGAGAAAATCGATCTTATATTGACCATGACTATGTGGATGGATAAAATAAATCAGCACTCAAGGAAACAATTAATAATAGAATCTAAAACCAAATATAAACATATTTGATAATTAAAATTGACATTTCAATATTTAGAGAAATTTAATAGAAGATAGAAATGTTTTATTGTATTAAAAATATAAACTCAAGAACAACATAATGGTTTATCCATCCATTTATTAACCACTGTGATTTTAACACTTCATGGGATGCCACAAAAAGAAGATCAGTAAGAGAGGGGAATTCATAAACATAAAAATAACTTTAAATAAAAATAAAATAAAGAAATAAGAAATTATCTTATTGAACATAAGAGAAGGGTAAAGGTCCAAAAGATGTTTCCCCATTAAAAACACACACTTCATTCCATTTAAATATGAATAGTTTGATCATTTATATTTGTATTAAAAAATATAAAATCTACCCCTTTGAGATTTAAGAAATCCCACGTTCTTTATCATTGTTTTTTAATTATTTCATGACAGGATTCTCTAAAAAACTTAATGTTTTCTTATTTTCACCTTAAAAATATTTAACATGGTTAGATGTATTTCAAAGTCTTTGAATAGTGACATGAGTTCTAATTTGGATGAAAAATGTTTCGGATAAAACTACATGTGATTCAAAAATTGTGACTTTTGAGGAATCCTATATATCCATTAATTAAAACCAATCCTATACAAGGATGACAGAGTGGAAAGAAATTCATATTTTTAAAACATCCTATATGGAAGATGATGAAACTGAATTCTTGTATTTTTAGGGATTTGTATATGTTGAATTCTAATGTCTGGTTACTTCAGGTATATATATTACAGTATAGACATATTCACATTTTTGGATAGAATTTTAATAATAAACATCGATGCATAACATGAATTTTCTTACATATAATTTCCTTTTGTGAATGATTAACATATTTTGATCTAAAGAATTTACAGGCTTCTAAAAATCACCTTTTCACTTTCAAGATTCTTCAAAATGGACTATTGATATCTAAAATGATCATGGATACATCCAAAAATAAATTTAGGCTTAATGAAAATAATTATAATGATATATTAATCAATTAAAATTAAATATTTTAATCCATTTTTATTATTTTAACATAAATCCTTCCTTATACTAAAATTTAAGGCAAAAATAATAGAACATGTCAAAAAAGAGGGATTAAAATCATTGAAACTCAATCACAATGTTTATGAAAATATTTTGTTTTCAATTCCCCTACATATAACCATGGACTCTAGATAGGTGACCATCCGAATAGGTTACCAATTAAAACCATAATATCAATACAATCATTGTTATTTTTTATCACCATGCACCTCATGTTATCAACATTCTAAAATATTATTGTTTTTATTTTCTCCATTAATGAAATTCTATTAATTCCAAATTACTTCATCCTATTATACACACCTATATGAACCTTTAAGATTAATCCTCTATGAATTATAGTATGTTTTTTCAAGAATGGATTTTCTCATTTTTTGTTCACTCATGTTTCACCCTAGTCATGATTAATTTTTTCATCTCGCCACAATTATTCAAGTAATTATTCATATTATAATACTTTAATAGGATCGATATGTGACTGAAGGGTTAGTAAGATTTTAATACCAATATTTTTAGTTTTAATTAGGTTTTTCTATAATATAAAAATAAATAAATTATTTTAGTTCAACAAATGTATGGATTCTCACTTCAATTACACTACCTCTCCCATAGTTCCACATATTTTCATTATTTATGGACAATCAACTTCATTTTTTCAAATTTTCAGATATAATATTCCCTTTCAATATTTCCTCCAATAGATTTTACAAATATGTTTTTTGTGATCTTCTTCTAAAAGGTAGATAGACTTTCATAACTATCATTTTTTTGGTGGGGAAATTTCAACATATCTTTTCATTTGATATTTTTTTAAACTATAGTAGCAACATCATCGAAAATAGTTTCTTAATTTTTTCAATAATATTTTTTTATATCCTTATTTCTCTTTAGAATCAGATTTTTTAGAGAATTATATGAGCTGTGTCGCTTAAAATAGAAGTGGATCTTGATCAAAAGCATTTAATGATGTCAAGAACACTTTCCCACTCCTTCCATCATGATTTTGTATCCAAAATATCAGAAAATATTATATATAAATTTCTTCATTTAATTAAAAATAAATCAATAGAATAGGTTTTCTATCTCTTTCACTTTCATCCCTACACATTAATTGAACCTAAACCATGAAAAGGATGAAAAGACCAAGAATATTTTAGGTTTTATTATATTAAGAAGTGGTATTATTATAAGCAATAATTATCAGTTAATTATTATATTTTGATGTTAAATATGAGTAACAAAACAATGATAATCCTTTTTTATAATTTCTCTAGAATGACTATTCTAGAAATAGATTTACTAGTCTAACAGATTTAGGTGAATAGAATGAGTCCAAAAGATATAGTACAGTTAAAAAAATTTATTGAATATAGTGTTGATCTAAATGTTTATCTGATTACATTCATTGATAAATTTGATAGAGGTATCAAATAATGGAAATATGGAAATGATTTTAGGATCGTAAAATTCTTCATATATCATTATTATACAAATGAATTCATGATTCCATATTAGGTATTTTTGTGGAATATATTTTTTAATACTAATGGATAAATGATTTTTGGAATTTTATCAATAATATTGATTAGACAGGGGCATTATAAAGTCTATCAAAAGAAACGTTTTATTTTATTAGTAATAAAACATAGATTCATCAGATAGACTCTTTCAGATATATATTTATAAGTTTTTTAAAAAAGGTTTCTAATGAAATTCATATGAAAGTGGTAACATGTGATGATAACTAGAAATAGAAGTTATTGTCAAAATAAATTATGAAAGTGAGTTTTATGAAGTTTAATTAGACATATTGTTCCACGAAAATATCTCAGATAGTGGACTTGGAATATAGGAATCAGATAGAGGATCCAGGATAGAAAAATATAAATTCTATTTGATGGAGGGTTACTAGTAAGATAAGAACACTACTATGTCACATGATAGAGAATTTCCTATGATTATGAACCGAAAAAAATAATATCTTTTCAAGGACCTTTTCAAAAAAAATTAATGTGATAATGTTGATATATCCATTAAACACTCAATGAATCTAAACTGAAGAATCACGATTCCTTATATGATTTTTGGATGGTTTGAAGATCATTAATGTAGTGATACTAAGAAATTTAATTGTAATTAATGTTTAATATGATCTTTTAGTATGATTTACAGAATTAAATAATCAAATGATTCAATTAGGTTAATGAAATTTAGAATCTAGAAATTCACATTTGAGTTATTATATCATTTTGAATATTCAGAGAAAATTTTCCTATTTATAAGGAGAATGTTAATTAAGATAAGGTTTTTTAATTGTTTATATCATTTCATATTGAATAACATAGCTATCAATGGTAAATACTTAAAGATATTATTTTTTTCATCAGATTAAGAAACCCTAGATGGAGTGAATGAATATTTAGTCTTCTGATCATTTAGTATAAAACAAATAATATTAATAAGCAATATAATGAAAATGGACTGGGATATCATAAAAACAACAACTAAAAAAAGGTTTCAGATGAATAAGTTCAAAATAAAGTTATTATTCGTATCCCTAAAAGAATGTGAACAGAATGAATAAGAACATCTAGGAGGGAATGTTTGAAGAGAATTAAAGAAGAACAAAGAAAACATTGATGCCATCTAGAGAATGTTCATTTTTTGTTGGAAGAATTTTGATATCATATTATATATGGCAGTAGAACATACTCTTTTAAAGGATTATTGTTTTACACAAGTGAAGGATATTTCATACATTTTAAACCACAAAATAATTATTTTAAAATTTATGTGTGGTCTTCGATTACATCAAAAAAATTACAAGGAAAAGATGCTCTTATTAATTTATGATAAATATAATTAACAATTTGTTTATAGGTGTGATTATTTTATATTTTCCAATAGAATAAATTCTGACTAATAAGATATTATGGTTGTTTCTTATATAAGAAAAAAATAAAAATAAAAGATCTTGGATCCACCCCCTCCCCTTTATAGTGATCACACAAATCCTTATTTTTTATTTCAATTTGTATTAATGTGAATGAAATTTCAATGATACATTTCTTAATTATTAATGAAATGATGGTTTCCAGGGATGTATAGAACCTTGTCAACTGTATATGAATTCCTGTATTTGATGGAAAATATATTATATTCGAAGGAAAAGAACTTTACTTTATCTTATATCCACTGGATATGAATTTTTTAAATCTTATACAGATGCCTTCCCTTCTTCTATTAAGGTTTATCATTTAAAATCTAATCATAAAATTAATTCATAAAATTATTGGTAAGCTACAAATGTTTTATTTTCAACACTATTAAAAATATAATTTTTTAGATTTAAAATAATTGTTACCACTAATGGAATCTAGGAAAAGTTCAATATATTTTATGATGCAAATTTGATTAATAAAAATGAAAAGATATATATCTATAGAGTGATGTAAAGATATCATAAAATGTGTGATGACTAATCTGTTGCTGACTTATTTAAAAGGGTCAATGATATTTTAACCACCATAATATGTATTGTTTAGACAATAGGTGATTTTATTATTGGTGTAAATAGTTAAATAATTATTATGGATATATTTACTGTTAGAGTATTATTTTTGAATATAGATATCATAAAAAATTATATATGGTTGATCTTTATATAAATCATATCACAAATGGAATTATTAGATAAAATATGATATGAATAAGGAAAAGGTGTATAATGTAATCTTTTTAAAATAACTAATGTATCTAAAGTCTAAAAAAGATCCCTGGTAAGAAGTTAGTGAATCTAATTATGATGTTGTTGTTAATTAAAATTATTATGAATTCATGTCTATTTTCTATAATGTTTAAAATAGGAACAAATAATTAAAAAGGAAAATTACTACTGAACTAATTTGGGTGTGGTACCATTAGACACACAATTACAAATTGTCAAATATTAAAGGATGATATATATTGTGATGAATAAGATATAAAATCAATATATCTAAATAAAATTGTTAAAAAATAAATTTTATGTTAAAAATAAAATTTTGAAAAGTCTGATAAATATATAAAGGGAAACCATTTTTCTATGTTTTAAAAAATTTGTGGTAGTGAAGTGGAAATTGATATCTCGAGTGATGATGCTATGTACTTTTTTCATGTCATAAATTTGAATAATGAGAAGTCTTACAATGATGAAAGAATCAAATTCAATGAATTAGTAAATGATGAAAAATAAGTTAATCATATGAACATTATTCTTAAAAGATGGATAATATAATATCTCACTTTGATTGGTAAACATAAATAGAAAAACAAGAATTCAAAAAAAAATATGTTTCCACAAACAATCAAAAAAATTGATGAAGAGAAAAATCATAAAGTAATGTCTAAAAAAATATGTGGTTGAAGGAGAATGAATTTGATCATTTTTCGAAAAAATATCTTAATCTAAAAATTATGTCAAAAAATTATTAAAAATTATTTCATATTTGGTGAAATATTAAATAATTTTTAACCTCAATAGTTTCAATAAATATTTTCACTAATTTTTTTAAAAAAGGATGAATATGTTCATAAGATGATTCTAGAAAATAATACCATGTATATAGAAAAGAAATTGTTTTTTTGGAAATTTCTTATGAAAAAAATTTCAAAATAAATAATATAATGTGAGACTCTGTTAAGGTTGTTAAGAAAAATATGTTGATGAAGAATATGTAAAAATTACACCAAAAAATTTGTTCACAACAAGGACCCAAGGATTATATTTAGATAGATGAAGGAAAATAGGTTCAGAATTATTGAAATCATATAATTTATAGATGAATGTATTAACTCATTGTATATTTCTAGTATTGTGGATATTTTGAGAATAAATTGAATATTGTTTGGTTTAGTAATCAAAAAAATAATGAATCCTAGAGGCACTGGATGATGAGTATGTGTTGGATTCAATATATTAAACTTATAAAACATGAACCATCTAGTTTTAGGATTGAAGTTATATTTAAATATTTTGAAATATTATGGTAAATATGTGATCATCTAGGTAATATTTCTAGAGGATGTATTGATGTTTTATAATCTCAAAAAAAAATTATATTATAAATCTCAAAAATAATAATTTGATTTAAAAAAATTTAAAAGAGATGGGCTTAACAGTTGGAATTGGTCTAAAATGTATAAATGAAGAATGAACCATGATATTAGATAGTGGGTGTTACTCACATATTCTAGGAGATTAGAATTTATGGATGAATGCCAAATAATAATATGAAGGTATGCAACTTCTGGAAATGATGAGTCACTTAGAATCCAAGGCATTTGACCTACTATCATTGGAAATTAAAAGAGAAAATATTTATAACCTTACTTATTAATAGACTAAAACACAACATGTTATCTATTTCAAAAAATATTTATTGTTGAAACACATTATTTTTCAAAAAAAAAATTAATTTTTTTTAAGATGGGAATGTTTTAAAAAGTGGACAAATCCATGGGAAACTTGTTTCGTGTTTGTTATGTACATTATTATTTCAATCTAGTGATGATAAAATAAAACCAGTTATGGAAAAGGAGGATTGGACATATATACTAAAGGAATATCATAATGCTAAGAATGTTAGACTGGATTCATGCTATTCCAATCAAGAAAAGATGATGCAATTACTATTGTTAAATGCTCCGGAAAGGGGTGATTACTAACCCAGTTCTTAATATATTTACGATGCATTTAAATCACCTTTTGAAGCTTATATATTATGACATATGAGGTTCTATATGAATTAAATTAAAAATGGAGATAAAAAATTTATTTCCATTATTAATTAACATAGTCACATTACAAGTGTTTTTAAATATAAATTATTGTCTCAATGTTTTTTTATATTTTTAAGAGTAGTTTTGAAATGGAATATGGATATTCCATGAATAAAATTATAACTAAAAATAGAATTTATTATATTAATTGGATGTTGAAATATGCTATTGAAAAGGATGGAATTAATCATGAACATAGTGAATTATACACCTCAAAATTGAATTAACTTTCTGAAATAAGAAATAGTTGTTTGGTTATGATATATCTAACAATGATGATTAAATATAATACTTCTCAATTATTTAATAGGCACAAAATTTGATTTGAAATTAATATTTAGAATCACTGTTTATATTGGACAAAATCAATTATGAAATATAAAAATATTTATTATAAATAAACCCCATGTTTGAAACACCTACGGTTATTTTGGAGTCCTTTCATTATCAATGTAAATATTGAGATTTATTGTAATACTGTTCAAAAAGGTTTTAGTGGAATATTTCATGGCTAACCACTTAATTGTGTAGGATATATGTTCTATAACAAGTAAACATAATAAATATTCAATGTCCAAATTTTTATTTAAGAAAAGATTTGGATATAAAGTTTTATTGTTTTGTGTATATATGAGAGGAAGTAAAATGGATTTTTTATTTTTAAAAAACATAACTATTTTTCTGATGGTAGTATTGATGTAGAAACAGAAAATAATGAAAATTTTTATTCATCCATTTAAAATGACGGTGGATAATCTCATTTATCTCATTCTTGTTTAAAAAAGGTTGAAGTAAAATATTTCATTCGTGATTGAGGTAAATATGTAAAAAATATAGGAACTATAACATCCTATGTTTTATGAAATACACACTATGTTAAATAAGATACATGATATGCTACAACGAACATAAATTGACAACTAAATATTATTATTTAAATGTTTCCATTATAACATAGTTATTGGAATATAGGGAATTAATATTAATGATTATTAAAATATGTTTTAAATTTTTTTAAATATTTATTAATTGATAATCAATTTTTTTATTAATGGAAATAAAAACCAATTGAAAATAAAGGATTTTTTTATGAATAACTATTTAAAAAAGAGTAATCCTATTTCTAAAATCATACCACTCTTTATGGATTTTTATTCAATAAAAAAATTATTTTACATAATAAATTTAATTTTTTAAATTACACTTATATGTTTTTTATAGATTATATAAAATCAAATTCAATTTTATCGGATAAACAGAGTTTTTTTTCTAAAAATGGTGTTTTACCACATTCTAATGGTGAAAACTTTTAATTGTATTTTTGACACATTTGTTTGTTATATTGGAAAAAATAAACTTTTTATTTATATTTGGGACATTAAAATTTACTTTGGATGAATTTTTGATATTTTTATGATAAGTGTGATGTTTTGATGAATAGTAAAAATACGCTAACTTTTAATTGAAATTAATTTTCCCAATGAGATAATTTATATTATAAAATAATTTTATTTAATGGTTTTAAAGTATAAATGGAATATATTTTTATCATTTTATTTAATTTTGGTCATTATAAGTAATTTAACATCGATATTAGACATAAACACATGTCAATATTTTGGTTGTCTTTATTTCATAAAAGCATGCGTTTTGGTTTTAACAATGAGAATTAATCTTATATTCATTTATAGAATTTCCTGGTTTTGAATTTGGAAAAATGGATTCCATATTTGGAAGTATTTATTTAAAATTGTGTAAATAGGTACCTTTTATTTTTGGACATAATGAATAATAACTTCAATAATTATTTTTAATTACCATGGTTAAGGGGTAAATTAAGTAATAAGGGTAAAAATAATAATATTATAATAATATTAAATTACCCTAAAACATGTAATATTACAATTGGATGATATATGTCAGACCATGTGTGTCTTTAGGCTGAACGTTTAGCATTCGGGAGCCACTTGGGTGTGAAAATGGCATTTAATGTTTTTTAATATAATGAAAATTGAAATATAACATAAACAAGTATCTATTTATAAAAAAATATTATATGGGGTTATATAAGTTTTCTATTCCCCTATAAATAGTAATTACATATGTAAAATGATTTACTACATCATTATATTTTTTTTATAATTTTTATACATTAAATAAATATATTAATTATGACACAATGTTTATGTTGTGGTTTCTTCATTGATAAAGGATTCAAATAAATGAAATTATAAATACTAAAATAAATGTAATTTGATTATTTTTATTCCCTAAAAATATATTATGGATTAATATGACATGTTATATTTGAATTATTAATATTTTTTCAAAGGAATCATGTCTTTATGGATTTTTAAAGAAAGTCCTGATATGAATAGTGTCGAAATTGACATAATTCATATTTTAAAAAATAACAAAAATTATTAAAAATTATAAAATTACAAAAAAACTAGAATTCAGTAAAATCATATTGATAAGAATATAATTTTATTAAATACTTTTTTTATTGGAAAATTTTCATGATTTGGTAACAATTTTTATTCTTAAATTGTTAAATGTTTGATACAATGATAAGAGTAAAAATGGGTTAAATAAAATAGTAAAAGTTGATAAAAATATAAAAAACGATTCTAATTCTTATTTAATGATTTTATTAAGATTTAAATTCATCTTATCTTATAATTAAATAAATTTGGACTCATTTTTAATCAAGATTGAATTTATAATAAATTATTATTTCAAGACTTTCCAAAAGATCCCATCCTCCATCTTATAAAAGGCCAGCAACTCTACCCATTTACTCAAACCTCATAAAAACCTTACATAGTCAAAATTATTCTGAAATAATCTATCAACATACCTAACTCCCTCCAATAATCCTTTCCTTTGCAGGAAGGCAATTCAAGAAGGCCATTTGGTTCAAATTAAAATGTGTTACCTGTTTTAGAGGTATTGTCTTCACCAATTTTCCTTTATTTAATTTATTTCTCTAATACCTATTATCGTATTATTATTTGATTAGATAACAAATAAATCATACTAAATAAAAGATGTTTTTTATGATAATTAATCTAACTACTCTTTCACACACCTCCATCTAATGGATATGAACATACTATCTCTGTGTCTGATGAACTACTACCTCGCGAAATGATGATTGTTCTATTTTCCCCTATGACCTCTCATAGAAGACATTATGATGGGACAGAATTTATAAATTATATATATTATATTGTCTCTCGGATTATATAATTTTATATACAACATACATTTATTCTTTCCATAATGTGTAAATACAATAATTTCATTTGAGGAAGTGTGGACTATCACCCCCACAGACTAATATGACTCATTCATGACATAAATGGAACTTATAAAGGATATACTTAATGAAAATATGTAACATATATAAATTATGATATTATAGAGAAATTATAATATACCTATGTATCATTTAGTTTTCAATCCATTAATATGATAAATAAATGAATTAGCGTTCATTCCTACGTACGACCTATCGTATCCATCAAAGGTGAATTTAATTTATTATTTAATAATTAATTGGCCTATTATTAATAAATATATACTCGATATATATGATACTTAAATGAATAATAATATTCTGGTGATTATGTACTTTTGACTATATGGACAATTTACATCAAAACAAGTTTATAATTTACTCAAGTACCTAATATTGACAAATAAACTAATATGAACTTAAATAATTATCTAATTTTTATAACATAATGATAATTAATATAATATTAATTATAAACATGATAAATGTTATGAATAAATTATAAATTGACATATGTTTATTATTCAAGAATATAAAAAATTAACGAGGCAAGTCAGAATCAGGGTAAGGGAATCTTCCACCCTTCTGTTTTCAAGCACTCCCTTAATGTTATTCCTTCTTAAATTATGTTTTTATATATTGGGATTTTCCATTTAATATCCCCATCACTGTATATAATATATAAAAATTATGAGATACACCTTTGTCTTTCAATAGAAAAATTTTATAAATTCTTATGTAACTGTGTTAGGCCGACGAAATTTCATAATGGAACTTCTCAACCACATTTCCATTATTTGGGTTAATATTATACATCTTGATTATATAGTTCTATGATTACATGGAAATAAAGTTTTATATACTATCTTTTATTTATAATTTATTTATGTTTAATTATTGTTAATACACATAATCGATCTCTTTTAATTTCAAAATGATCTTTTTATTGCAATTTCTAGAACCACTTTCCACTCATTGGATTTTAGGTAAACATTGTTGATTATATTGTGCCTCAATTATGAGTGAAATCACTATTTATTTATATATTTTTTAATTTACACTTCTATTTGTGTGAATATACATTTTCTACACATAATCACACCATTGATAAATTCATACATCATTTATAAAAACTTTTTAAGGTAAAACTTAACTCAATTTCAATTATTTAATTTAAATATCCATTCCATTGGTTTTTTTCAAATAAAATATTTCAATAAAATTCGATTGTATTAAAATTAATATAAATGTATATTGGGTGTATTAAAATTTTTCACACATAATTATGTTATCAATTTATCCTTAATCTAATGATACAGTCTTTATATGGGATTTCGTCTCAATTTACAATCTATTGAGACTTATTTGTTTTTATGCACCGACTCAATTTTATAGTTTATATACTATCCTTTGATATATTATATCATGAATCCCCTTATTCCCATGATATAATAAGTTTTTTATTATATTCCTTAATTATTTTTATTCATGTTTTTTAAGTGGTAAGGGACATTTTAACTATAATATCATATAAAATGCCTTAATGTTTTATTTCATGAGTATGTTTTAAAAATGGGTTTTAATAATTTATTAATTTTTTCAGGAATGTTTAAAAATTTAATTTATTTTAGATGTTTCAATTTGGTATGGGAAAATTTGATTCAAAATCCACTTTATTAAATTTTTAAAGTGTATTTAAAATGGTTTTGAGAATGTATTGAACATGTTCATATCCTAAACTGATATCTTGTGATTGCAATGTGGACATGTTATTTTTCCATTATGATTATTTTATTTGTTATGATTATATAATGGTACATGGAAATTTGACAGTTGGTTACATGATAAAACAAATATATGTGGTTATATGATAAACCTAAGAAGGGTGAGCCCGTGATAGCTCTACAATGCATTGGGTAACGTGATGGATCTAAACGACAATGTTTCTCCTATGAGATTTAGGGAATATACTATGATGGGTATTCTATATGTAACCAGGAAGGTTACTCCCTATTTGTTTTTTAAAGTTACATTTTATATATTTTATGGATTCCACAAGTTACTTTTATGATTTACTATTTCTATTATTGATTCATAAATATTATGATTTCAAGATTTATGTTAAAAAGATAATTTTTTATGAGTAAAAATTATGATTTCATTGATTTTTATGTATTCATAGACTAATGTTTTCTTTTCTATTATTTTATCCCTTAATGTTATTTTTATGCTCATCCCATGTTTTGGAAATGTTTTTCATATGGTATAAGGTAGGATAAAATAAATAATGAAATCAAGAAGAATTTTATCAAGAAACAATATCTAGTTTTTCTTAAGGAGTTTTATTAATGTGAAAAAAGTTTATTGATTAGAAGTGTATACATTGTAATATCTGAGATGTAATTTCCATGTTATGGAATAATTCTCTAAAACTATAATCCTAAAAATATGCTCAATGTGAATTCATGACCTAACTAAATATTATGTAATGTTTAAGGATGAGGTCTTATAGTTGATATTAAAAGAAAGGTTTAGTCAACATTTGGGATTATGAGTTCTTTTTAATCAAATTGTTAGTATCTATGTATATTCTTTAAGTTAAATATATATTTTTAAAACATTTTAAGATCATAAAAACTCAATTAGAATTAGAAGGAGGAGGATATCAAATGACATTTCAGTCTCTCCTTGATGACATTGTTGCAATAGTTTTTTCAATGTCATGTGAAGAAGATTATGAAACATTTTATAACATATAAATCACTTCAATGAAATTTTTGTAGATATCAAACACCGCCACTATACCTCGATATCATCTTGGATTATGGTTTGTATTTAATTAAATCCCATTTTCTCAATATTCGCATATTTTCAATAAATTTAAATTTTATCAAGGTATTTTAAAATATTTTATCTTATCACAATGTTTTGAATCATATTAAGATTTTGAAAAAGGGGTTGAAGAAGGAGACACTTGTGTAGCCTATTTATATTTTCATTTAAAATATAGTTTTTCAGAACAAACTTATGATATTTTAAAAAGACCATATATTTATTGTTTCAAGTCAAACATGATTTGAAAATTTTATAAGAATCACATTTTATTAGATTTTTAAAAAGTATATGTCATACATGATTATTTTCTGAAACTATTTTTCTATGAACACCTATATGACCCTTGTTGTACATGGTCTATTTGGATAATGGAAGCAAATGATTTTTAAGGATCAATAAATCATTGTTAAAATGAATGGACATTATACCTATGTGAAAAAGATGACAATGACACTAGGTGGAAACCATGTTCAAGTTATGATGTTATTTCAATTGGGAATAGTTTTATTTTATCATATGGAGGTGAAACAAAATGCAATATATATAAGACTTCATGAATAAATATATTGAGGTAATTATGAGTTGGGGTGAAAATGATATGTATATTACAACCATTGAGGTTAAACCGTGTTGGGGTCTTTTTTGAGTTTTATAAAAAGGGATATCCAGAGAAATGGTTGAAAACACATCATTTCATTAAAGGATATAGGAATCAGACCCAGAATCGAAGCATAAGAAGGGTGATTCACCTACCACAAGCCAATGTGATGTCCCATGTTAGTATGACATATTCCTTATAAATTATTCTATCAATCATGAATATGTTTATTTTGGGAAATTATGTTTTATCAAATGGATATCCTTAGTATAGGAAAAGGACATGGTGTTTATGTTATAAATTTTATTTTTGAAGGCTTTCACAATTTTTGTAACCCTATATTCCAAATGAATATAGAATACTATGGGATTTTAATTTTGGATTA
This sequence comes from Viscum album, assembly GCA_963277665.1. NCBI lineage: Eukaryota > Viridiplantae > Streptophyta > Magnoliopsida > Santalales > Viscaceae > Viscum > Viscum album. The sequence goes on along the minus strand of OY728121.1, from coordinate 1,670,845,871 downwards.
ATGGTTGAATTTTATTTTGGAATAATCTAGGATTTTATTATGGTAAAATATTGATTTGGGTTATTTATGGAAATTATAAACCTATCATGGAGATCATGTGTTTAGGATAACTATTTTTAAGTATGAGACTTTAAGAGTATTCGATTTTATTTGTTGAAAATTGTTAATATTTATCCTGGAAGACTATATGATAAAATCCTTCTAAAATTTACATTTAAATTTATGTTTGGATTATCTTATTTGAGGAATTATATGGAAAAGTTTTTGTTGAATGGTATTTATTGAACTTTTGGGTATAGATTGGAGATTAAGAGTATATTTATATTTGTAAAGGATTATTATTTTCTGGGGATTATCTAATCATGTGCTGTAAATTTTGGTTAAGTTAACATCTAAATACAATAGAAATATATTATTCATAATTTAGAGATTATTTGATTCTCTGGAGAAAAGAGGTGTGTGTTTTGGAAATTTATTATGGGATGAAACACTACTTTTCATGTAAGTATATTTCCTTATGTTCTTATTCTATTTAGTAAATGAATTTTTAAACTTTATGAAGAGGACCTTATAAAAATACTTCACCATTTAAATTTATTTCTGTGAAATCAATGACCACTTAACCCATCAATATTTTAAGCTTGTCATGTTGTTAAATTTCTACTGATCACGTTTTCTATCACTATCTATCAGAACATGATGGTTAGTTTTTATTATATATCCTTATTTTCCTACAAGTAACCCCATTATGTGTTATCATATGCGACCTTTATACTTCTCATTATATATATTAAATTATAGTTTTATTGACTCTTTTTTCGATGTGGGATTTTCAATGAACTTACTGAGCCAAATTTTAAAAATGCAAGGATGTAATTTCCAAAATGGGGAATGATGTAACATCCTATGTTTTAAGAAAGAAACACCATGTTTAATAGGATACATGATACGCTTCATGTCGCTTAAAAAAAACTATATTTTATTATTTAAATGTTACCATTATAAGATAGCCATTGGAATGGTGGGAATGAATAGTTTCAACTGAATTATGAAAATATTGTTTACAGATGTCTAAATAATTATTCAGTTTTTAGAAAATTAATTAGAAATGGAAATAAAAACCAATTCAATCTAAAGGACGTGTTTTTATGAAAACCTATTTAAAATATAATAATTGTGTTTATAAAATGATATCACTCTTTATGGAATTTTATATAATGAAAAATATATGTTATATATTCAATTTATTATTTTAAATTCAACTTATATGTTATCTAGATATGATATAAGAACGTATACAATTTTTTTGGATAAATGAAGTATTTTTCTAAAAATGTTGTTTTACCACCTTTTGATGGTGAACCCATTTTAAATTTAGTTTTTGACACCTTTATAGGTTCTATTTGACAAAATAAAATTCTTCTTTGGATACAGGGTATAAAAAAATTTATTTGGATGATTTTTTGATATTTTTCTTATAACTATATTGTTTTGATGAATAGTAAAAATATATTAAATTTTAATTGAATGAAAATTATTCCATAGAGATAATTTATTTTGAAAAATAATATTAATTAAAAGTTTTATAATATAAATTGAATATAATTTTATCATTTAATTCAATATTGATCATTATAAGTAATTTCATGTTGAAGTTGGATCTAAATACAAGTCAATATCTTTATAGTCTTTACTTCATGAAAACACACTTACTAGTTTTAACAATAAGAATAAATTTCAAATTAATTACTAAAATTTATGTGTTTTTTATTTGGATGAATGGATTCCATATTTGGAATAAAAATATTCAAACTATGTAAATAGGTACCTTTTATTTTTGGACATTGTGAATTGTAACTTTAGTAATTATTTTTTAATTATCTTGGTTAAATGATAAATTAGGTAAATAAGGGTAAAAATTAATATTTTAATAATATACTCAAAAGCTTAGTCCGAGAAGAAGTCTCCGACCATTTATTAAAATAAAGGAATTGAACTATGAGCAAGAAACACATTCCATAAAAAACAACTACATATCATAAGATCCATACATGTCACCATATCAATAATCATTTGCTTCATCTGTAGTGGATGAATCCCACTTCGAGATTTCATACTACTTCAACATCATAACATACATGCTTCTGAGATTTAACATTTACAAATAGAAAAACTCCTCAGAGGGCTGGAAACCTTTCCCTTTGCTGACAGAGGACCTTGTGGGCGTCAGCTTCGATATATTAGTATAGTCTTTCTTTTTCCTTCTTTTTGGTGGAGCGGTCATAGCTTCTTTCTTCCCGGACTCAATCATCTTTCCTCTAAGAACAATGTCACTATAAGAGGTCTTCACCCTACCTCCAACATTCTATTTTTCACTATCAGAGATATCCCCCCAATTACTAGATATATGAACCTATTGGTAACCATCATACACCGCCTGTTCTTGCTCAGAGTGACAGTTAGCATCAAACATTACTAAACAGTTTGGATGCTCCATAGTCTCCATATCACCATGCCTCTCATGCTTCAATTCTGGATAACAGTTTCCAGCAGCCTTCTCTTGCAACTGCCTATTCCTATTGTCACTTTGATTACACTTCTTTCCCATGATCTGGAGCCTACTGTCGTCTAGTTCATAAACTACTTCAATAGACATTTGTCCAAGAGACGAGGTAGCTTGAGAATTCAGCAACACAGCCCGATTCAGGCCCTGATCCACCTCATAATTCACCAGACCTGCTAAATAGTTCCCATGTTCAATTCTGTCTACCTGCTTCTCAAGATGTGTCTGCAGCCCAGCTGATACCATCACCCACCAACCATTTTCATCCAGTGAATCACCTGCTTGCATATCCATAATAGGTTTTTCCCTTATTCTATCATTATTCTCATCAAATTCAACAACTTGGATCACCATATCAACCATTTCCCCAGTGTCTAGAACCACAGTGGCTTCATCATTGATCCCATGCACATCTGTGACACTAACATAACCTATGACATGTTTTCCCTACATAGCCTCCCCAACCTTTTCATCCAAAGTAACATGTGTAACCCAATCATATTTTACTGTACATTTCTGACCATTAAAATCATTAGGCTGAACTTTTTTCATTCGGGATCCACTTTGGTGTGAAAATGTCATTTTATGATTTTTAATTTAATGAAAATGGAAATATAACATAAACATGTATATTTTAATAAATATTTTTATATGAGGTTATATAAGTGAAATATTTAACTATTTATATTCATTATAACGATAAATATTTTTACTACATTAGGATATTTTTTTTTATTTTTTATACATTAAACAAATAAATTTAATTATTACACAATGATGATAAAACAATTTCTTTATTAATAAAGGATTCAAATAAATGATATTATAAATATTAAAATAAGTGGAATGTGATTATTGTGATGCCATAAATGATATTTTTAGATGAATATGAAAAGTTATATTTTAATCAATGGGATTTTTTCCAAGTAATCATTTTTATTGAATTTTATTAGATTTCATGATATGAATAGTGTCAAAATTGATATAATTAATATTATGAAATATAAAATATTTTATTAAATATTATAAAATTTTAAAAAATATAAGATTCCACCAAATGGTTATGATAATTCTAAAATTTTATCAATTAATCTTTCATTGGCCATTTTTCATGTTGTGGTAACAATATTTATTCTCAAAGTCATAAATGCTTGATAAAACAGTACGATTCAAAAAAATGTTAAATCAAAATGATAAGGATTAAATAAAATCCAAATTCTGTATAATATTTATTGGATGATTTTATTTAAACATTAATCCATCTTATCTTATAAATATCTGAATTTGGAATCATTCTCAATTGAAATATAATTTATAAAAAATTAAAATTTCAAGACATTCCAAAAATACCTCTCCTGCATCCTATAAAAGGCCACCAACACTAAGCATTTACTAACACCATTCAAGCCACTTGGCCCCTCCAAATTCTACTCAAATATTCTACCAACATTATTTCCTTACTCCTACAACCCTTATAATGGGAAGAATGCAATTCAAGAAATCCATTTGGCTCAAATCAAGGGATGTTACCCGTTTTAGAGGTAGTGCCTTCTCTAAAGTTCAATTTATTATTTTCATTCTAAAATAAATATTCTCATATAATTAATTTATTACAAAACCAAACCATTAACTTAAATATACTAGGATTTTATTATGAGAATAATTATATCTACACTTACACATAGCTCCATCTAATGTATATGAATATAATGTTTCTGTGTATGACAAACAACATCCTCACGAAACGGTGATTATTTAATTTTCCCCTACCACCTCTCATGGTGGCCATTATGATGGAAAATTATTAATATGTGATATATATTATATTTTCTTTTTGCTTCTGAAATTTTTATTTACAATATTTTTTATGATTTCCATGATGTATAAATAATATAATTTTATTTAAGGAAGTGTGGACTACCACCCCCTCAAAGTGATATGACTCATTCATTCCATATCCAAGAATGGTTGATTTCATTTGTTATCTCCAAATGTTATGGACTATTATAAATACATATATATTGGATATATATTATACTAAAATCATGAATAATATTCTGGTGATGATGTAATTTAATCTACATGGACAATTTACTTCAAAACATATTCATTTTTGACTCAAGTACCGAATGTCAAAAAAACAACCTATATGAACTTAAATAATTATGTAAATTTTAAAACAATATGATATGTAATATAAGATTAGTAATAAACATGAAAACTATTCTGAATCAAGTAGAAATTATCATATTTTTATTATTCAAAAATATAAGGAATGAATGAGGCAAGTCATACTCATGGTAAGGGAATCTACCACCCTTCTCTTTTCAAAAACTCCTTTAATGTTTTCCCTCTTGATTTATGTTATCACATGTTTGGATTTTTCATTTAATATCCCCTCACTATAAATATTATTTAATATTTATCAGATACCCCTTTTTCTCTTAATCATCTCATTTTATGAATTTTTATATAATGACATTATGCGGAAAAAATTCGTAAGGGATCTTCTTAACCCAATAACCATTCTTTGGGTTAATCTTCTATTTCATTATTATGTTGTGATATGATTATGTGAGAAATAACTTTTTTATATCCTATATTTTATTTATACTTGATTTATGTGTATTAATAGTGAATTTACATAATCAATCTTTTTTATTTACAAAATTATCTTTGTAAGGGAATTTCAAGACTTAATTTCCACTCATTGCATTTTACACATACTTAGTTGATTATATTATGACAATATTTTGTGTGTAATACTTGTTTATTTATTTATGGTTTAATTTACATTTAACATTTATTATATATAGTATTTTTTCACATAATCACCCCATTGATAAATTCTTACATCATTTATATGATCATTGTAATGTAAATATTAACTCAATTTCGATTATTTGAGTTAAATATCTTTGTCATTGGTTTTTTCCAAGAATGTATATGAATGGAATATTATTTTTTACACATAATATCCATTTATATTTGGTGTATTTATATTTTTCACACATAATTATTTCATTTATTTATTCTTAATTTATGATACGACTTTTGTAAGGGAATTCATCTCAATTTATGATACATTGAGACTTATTTTTTTATTAACCAATTCACTTTTATGGTGTATATATAACCCTTTAACATATTATATCATGATTCTCCTTATTATCATGTTATTATAATATTCTTTTAATGTTATTCACTAATGTTTTTTATTTTAGTATTTAATAAGTGGTAAGGGACTCATTAACTAAAACATCATTTTAAATGCAATAATGAATTATTTTATGACCATGTTTTCAAAATAGGTTTTTTTAATTAATTTATATGGACAAGAATGATTTAAAAAATAAATTTATTCTAAATGTTTCATAGTGGTTTGGGAAAAATTGATTCAAAATCCTCTTTAATAAATTTTTTAAATTGTATTGAATATGTTTTTGATAATGGATTGATTTTTCAATATCTTGAGCTGAAATATTGTGATTTCATTGTGGAAATGTTATTTTTTCTTTATGATTATTTTATGTGTTATGATTATGTAGTGGTTCAAGGAAATTTTAAGGGTTGTTACATCATAAACCATATATGAGTGGTTCTGTGGTAAAACATGGGTGGGTGAGCCTGGATAGCTCTCTAATGAATTGGGTAACATAAGAGAGGTAAATGATAATGTTTATCCTAAGATATTTGGGGAATATACTGTGAGAGGTATTTTGAACATAACCCTGAAGTTTACTCCATATGTTTCTATGAAAGATAAAATGTAAGTATTTTTTGGATGCCATAAGATACATTTATGAATTATGATTTCTATGAGTTATTCTTAAATATTATGATATCATGAAGTATGTTAAAGAGATAATGTTTTATGAATAAAAAGTTTTATTTAATTTATTTGTATGTATCTATGGAAAAATGTTTTCATTCCTTATATTTTTATACCAAACTGATAGTTTTATGCTCATCCTTTTTTTTGAAATGTATTTTCATAGGTTATAAAGAAGTATAAAATAAATTAATAATTCAAGGAGACTTTTATCTAGAAAATAATTCTTTTTTTATTTATTGAGTTTTATTGTTTTGAAAAAATTTGATAGAGTAAAAGTGTATATGTTTTAATATTTGAGATGTAATGTACTAGTTATGGCCTAGTTTTCTAATTCTATAAACCTAAAAAACCCCTTAATGTGAATTCATGACATAACTTATGATTATGTAACGTTTATGGTTGTGTATTTATAGGAACAACGAGGATAGTTTCACATACCTATTTGTATTCACAGGAGTAGCTAAAAGATATTGAAATATATTTAGATATAAAATAATGGGTTTATTTTGTTATTGTAGAATTGAATAAAATTGAGAATAATTAAACATGGTAAATTGTACCCAATACAGAAAATATGACTTTGGTTGGAAGAAAATGATTCCTTCAAAATGTTAATGAATGAAAAGTTGCAATGATAAAAAATAAGGAAAGGATAGTTTTTTAAGGATACAAAATTTGTAAATTAATTTATTTCTATGGGAAATTTTAACCATTTTACTCTCTTTTAACTATCGCAATATTTATTTTTTTTCTCAATAATTAATATATAACTTATTTCATACGCATGTTAGGTCTGTATTTCTTAATAGAGTGCTCGAAAAAGATGGTTAGATGGACAAAAATGGGGTATTTGTTCTTGATAATGATGAATGTTTTGTTTGTAATTTTAAGAATTATTTCTATGGGTTGATTCATGATTTTTGATGTTGTTATTATAATGTATATACTTTTATAAAGATGTAGAATTTCATGAAAGGATGAGTTAATAGTAATTTAAACATAAATTAAAATATTGTCTTTCCCCTCATTGTGATTGATTTTTTATGATATAATACTTATAGGGAAGGATTTTGAAATATGTGAATGGTTTAAATTATTTTAAACATCCACTTATGTAGAAATAAAATACATACTCATCTTATAAATATCTCAAATATTAGAATTGTAATCCCTTATTTTAGAAGTTTCTTTATAAAGATCATGAGATAAAATTTGGAATGGAAGATTCCAAGACTATTTAGACACCCATTTCAGTGGGAATAATGTTTTAAAATGATGGTTATGGAAAGGAGTTTGATTAAAAAGTGTTTAGAAATTGGATAGGATGTATTTTATATCTATCCACTTCAACCATAGATATTTTGTATATTGTTACAAATTTTGATAGGTATGGAAGATGATAAATGTAATATCATATTAGGGATAGAAAAATAATTCTCAGATATATCAAAGAAAAAATGGATTTTATAATAAAATATGATATTATAAGAAATATTGACTTATTTGGTTACATATATTCATATTGGAATGTTGGGGATAATGATAGAAGGTCTACATCTGGTAGCGTTTTCATCCTGGAATAAATATATATAATTTATAATATAAAGATATAAAATTTATAAACCCTTAATATTGAAAAATATGATTGTGCGTGTTCCACTTAGGCTACTATTGAATTAATGTTATTAAATTCACAACTGGAATATGTGTCAGTTAATGTGATGTTTTCCCATCTATTATGTTGTGATAATCAACAAGATATAAATATCACTAATAATCTAGTGAAACAATATCATCAATGAAAATTGTTATTAAATATTAATTTATCAAATATCATGTGGAATGAAATGAACTAAACATGTAGTATGTTAATATAATGTTTAAATTTGATTATATATTCACTAAACCATTTCCTAAGGAATCATTTCAGAAACTGAAGCATGTTTTGGTTATATAACCTCACACACTTTGAATCTATGTTACTTGAATTCAATCCCCTCTCTCATATTTTAATTATATTTTATTGAAAAATGGATAGAAATTTTGTATCATTAATCTATCCATTAGTATATGATGTATCTAAAATAATAGACCTTGTATTTAAGGGGAATTATTTAAAATTTTTATTTTATTATTTCTGTGTGTGTGAACTAATATTAAATTTTTTTATAGTAAATTTAATAACTATTTCTCATAGGACTGATTATAAGAATTTTGATATGGATGATGTTTGGAAACATTTTTAAGTCGCTAATTTATTGAAAACATTGTATTATTTTTTTATGTTTAATGTTTCGTACACTATGTTTTCACATGTGGGATTCAAATTATTTTATAATTAATCTATCTCATGAATTTAAAATATCATTTTTTATGTCCCTTGGTTTAAAAAAAATTGTAAAGGAAGAGATTATTGAGACCAAGAAGCTTTATGGTGTTGTTATGTGAAGACAATGTCTATTGGGATGGAAGACTGTCTACAGATATATATTTTCCAATATTAAACACATGAAAATGATAATATTTATTTATATAGTTTCTAGAAACAATTCCATACAGTTATTTATCAATCCAAGAGATCAAGGTTAATTGATCGTGTCCAATGAATGGAGTCCAAAGGACTAAAGTGATCAAATGGAGTATGTGTTTAAATGTTAATCTAATTACATTCATAGTTCAATATAATTGGGATGATTGATAAATAAATCCAAAATATTATTATATAATATTCAATGAACTAAAACATCATTAACATATTAATGTATTTGGGATTCCAAATTTTTTTAAGGAAGAATGTTTGTAAGAAGAATGGATAAAATAGTTGTGACAATTGTTAATGAAGATGATGAGAATATAGAGGAATATTATGTCTAATGAATGAATGGATCTAATTTTTTGGATAGAGTAAATATGTGTAATCATATAAATTCATATAAATATATGTTTCTGAACGATTGGAGAGAGGTTTATCAAAAATCTCATCAGATAAAGAAGTTTTTTTTGTAAGCCCTGGATGAATGGGAGTTTGAATAATTTTATTTTAAAATATATTTTTGTGAATATGCCTAAAAAATAATTCTAAATGGGTCCACTAAATATATAGGGCCCCAGCCTTAAACATTACTTAATCATGAGTTATTACAAGATTACACATTGATGGTCTTTTCAGGTTTAGAGTTTTAGAGAAATTGATCATAAAACATAAATTATATTCCACATTTAAACATAGTGGTTACATAAAAGATAGTATTCATTTTTTCCCATCAACAGATATATATTTAAAAATAAAGCATGGATTCTTTCTTGACACTTCCTTGACACTATCATCATATCATGTACCTTTCCCTTGACCTGTGAAAAACATTTCAAAAAAAGCTTAGTAAGGGTTATAAAAATATGGAAAGGAAAAATGAGTTCATATATACATAAGAATGAAATCATACTTTACCCATAAAACATAGGCACTTTAACATACCTCATCAAATCATGAATAAATCATAGAAATCATAAGTCATAAAGGTAACTTGAGGCATTTATAACTTTCTTACATATGGAGTAACTCTCTTGGTTACGTTTGGAATACCCACCACAGTATATTCCCTAAATATCTTCAGAGAAAACTTAACGTTTCACTCCTTACCTTTACCCAATGCATTGGAGAGCTATATCGGGATCACCCGCCCATGGTTTATCACGAAACCACCCGTCTTCATAATAATTCCCAAGAACCATAACATAATCGAATCACATAAAACGTACATAATGGAAACATAACATTTCCACATTTCAATCCCATGATATCAATAACACAGTGATATAATAAAAATATTATCAAAACCATTTTAAATACCAAAGTAAAACATGGTATTTATTTTTCTTTTATATAATTTATGGCTTGTAGAGGAAGCCGAAACTCAAATAATGGTCACGGTGGTGGAGAAGTCGTTGTCGCCGCATACGTATGACAAAAACATTCCCTTTTATCATTTGGTAAAATGCTTCATATAAAAAAGATTCCTTCTTCATAAACGTACAACTCAAAGGGGTTTATACATCGTATAAAATAAGGTTGTGCATAAAATAAAATATGCCTCAATGAAAGGAGATTGAGACGAAGTCCCATACAAAGACGATATCCTTGGTTTAAGGATAAATCAATTACATAATTTTGTGTGACAGAAGAATACACCAAATATAAGTGGATATTAAGTGTAGAATAATCATAAATTATTCACACATATTCATAGAACAACAAATTCATGGAGTACATGTTCATCCCAATGAATCAAATTTGGGTTAAGAAGTTCCCTTGAAAAAATTTTACAGCCTAACGGCGTCACTACAAAATTCAGAAAATGTGTTGATGAGAGATAAAAAGGGTATCTCATCACATGAACATAAAATTTAAATCAATAAGTATATATAAGAACATATCCCAACATAATATTATGTGAATTAAAATAAATTACGAAATAAGTCTTTTAAAAATAGGAGGTGAAAGGTTCCCTTACCGACATGGGTATCTTTCGAAACATACACCCCATGAAAGAAGGACACTACAACATTGATGTAAATACTCATAAATGAAATTATATTACAGAATTAGTAAAATAATGGTCAGTACATACACCACTCAATGGAAATTGTGGAAATTTTAGCATAAATCTCACGGGAATAAAAGTGAGATGAAAAATCCCTTACGAAAACTCGGCAGCCTAACAGTGCCAATTAAAACATCCAAAATGGATTGATGAGAGAAAATAGGGTCTCTCATCATAACGTTTACATAAAGAGGAATATAAAATAACATCCCCTAACATAACAAAGAGTCTCTTAAAAGAAGTGACATAAAGGACAGTACTTAAAAAGAAAGAGAGAGGTTAGATCTCTTACGAATATTCGGCAGCCTAACGGCGCCACTCAAAACATCCAAAATGGATTGATGAGAGAGAATAGGGTCTCTCATAATATGAACAAAAAAACAGTAAGATTAATATAAAATAACATCCTAATAACAATAAAGATGAGCTTTAAAAGGAATTACATAAAAGAGTGTACTTAAAAAGAAAGAGAGGGGTAGGATCCCTTACCTCAAGTCCAACATGTCTTCTTCTTTACCTTATATTCCTGAATAATAAACTTTGTTCAATTTATAATTTCCTAAGTACCTCCTTTATATATTATTATTCAGTTCATATCACATATTATAATGTTTTAATAATTGTTTAATAATGTTAGTTCATATCGGACGTTTTTGCCGATGTTTGGTACATGAGTCAAAAATGAACTTGTTTGAAAAAAGATTGCCCATGTAGTTATAAGTAAATAATTTCCAGAATAGTATTAATGATTAAAATATCATATATATCCAGTTAATATTCATTTTATACTATTCCATATCTTTTGGAGATAAAAAATGAAAAGCACCATTCATGGAGATGGTAGGCCGTATGTACGCATGAACGCTACTTTAATTTTTTTCTTTGTCATAATAATGGAAATAAAAATAAATGATATATATATATATATATATTATAATAAAAGTATAATATATATTTTATATAGGTCACATATGTTCTTAAATTTCATACTTTATACATTCCACGTATTTCAAGTACGAGTCACATCACTTGAGGGTGCGGTAGTCCACACTTCCTCATTTGAAATTATCACATTTACACAACCTGAAAAGAATAAAGGTATTTTTTAAATATAAAATACAGAATCATATAGTAAACATTAATACCATATATATCATATATAAAATACATTTACATCATAATGGCCACCTTTAAAGGTGTTAAAATAATATTGAACAATCATCGTTTCGTGAGGCAGAAAATTGCCAACCACAGAAACAGTATGTTCTTTAACCATTAGACGAAGGTGTGTGTAAGTGTAGCTAGAATAATTCATATAAAAACATCCTATTATATTGAATATACTGGAGTTGTTACAAAAGAAATGAATAAAAATATTTTAGGGGGTGGGAGAAGAAAAATAAAACAAAAGGACTCAAGTGAAGTCATTACCTTAAAATCGGGTAACTCCCTTTGGTTTGAGCTCAAAGGCTTCCTTGGGAAGACTTATGCCCATAGGGAGGCTTCAAGGAGTTATAGAGGGATGTGGAGAGACAAAATGGGTAGGGTTTGGCCGAGCCAATGTCTTTGGATGTGTGGGTATGGAGGTAGAGGTGGGGGCCTTTTATAGGAGGAGAGGAGGGGGACTTTTGGAATGTAAAGAAATGTTACATTATTTTAGAATGTGTTTCGGATTTTAATGGTCCCACATTGATGTGTTTCAAGGATAAGGTGATAATGGTTCGAAATACACCCATCCAATAGGTTTTGGACATGTCTAGGTTTTATATTTTACATTACCTTTCCATTTTATTTAAATTGTAAAATAATGAGGTCATCGCTGCATCGTCATGATGTCATACATAATTTAATTTATTTATGTCTAAAAATTATAAAAAAAATACTATGACGTAGGAAATATTTTTAGCATTACAATTAAATTTATAGGCCAAATTATCATTTATGTAGAAAAAATTAAAAATATTATACTTAGGTTATACATTCTTTATTACATTTTACATTCTTTAAAAATAAAAAGATAAAAAGTCACTTTCTCACAAAAGTGATTCCATGTGACCCCCATGATTAAAACACGGCATCCCCTGGTTGTCCATGAGACAACCAGTAGCCTTAGGACACATTTTTTGGTCCTTTTTTATTATTATGATATTATTTTATTATCTTTAACTACCTGATTACTCATTAATCAAGATAATTAAAGATAATTACCGTCATTACTATTCATAATGTCCAAAAATAAAAGAATCTTAATTACATAATTTGGACCTCCTAATTCAAAATATTTAATCCATTTTACCAAATTCAAACACATAAATTGCAATTATTAATTTAAAAAAAATTATTCTCGTTGTCAAAACAAATAGCGGGTTTTTTTAGAAACAATATTTATGAAAAGTTTGGTACTTGTTTATGCCCAATTCCAAAGTAAAATTTATCCCAATGACCATAATTGGATTAAATGGTAAAAATATATTATAATTACACTTTAAAACAAATTAAAAAGATAATATAACTGTATAATTAAATTATATGAAAAAGTAGTTTTGATGTAAAATGCAGTATTTTTCACTATTCATTGAAAAATGAACATTGTCAGAAAAATACCAAAAATTAACCCAAGGTAAATTTCAATGTCCCTATCATAAATAATATGTTTATATTGAAAAATAGAGCTTATAAAATTGTAAACATTATGATTTAAAAATGGTTTTCCATCAAAAGGTAGTAAACCAATCTTTTAAAAATACTAGTGTATTCAATGCTTAAGATTGGATTCATTTGTATTTTAAGCCTCTAAAATTTATTGGATAAATGTAAAATCATTTAACAAACATATATAATCATAATTTAGTTATTTATATTCATTCCCGCCAATACAACAGCTATGTGTTAACAACTATTTAAAATAATATTATTTTATTATTAGAGTGCAACGTAAGATTTCAAAGGAACTCATTGTTGCTTATTGGGTAATCCATCGAGCATAGCGTTCCATTTAAATTAATATTGAAATTTTTTCCACAAATAGGGATAAATATAAAAATGTCATATTCTTTATTTACCTGGGGTGTTATATCCTTCCCCCCTTTTAGGAATTGCGTTCTCTCAATTTTAAAACTGGGCTTGGAAACATCAATGAAAATACCACATCGGAACAAGAGTCAATAAAACAATCACTTTACAATAAATAAAGAGACGTACATAGGTCACCCGAGTTAACCCATACTAGGATTCCATGTAGGAAAACATGTACATGGAGGAGAAAACATAGGGTCATGTTCCGATAGAGAGTGATAGAAAACATCTTTAGGAGAAAGATAACCACAAGAAAATCACAAACTTATGATGGGTTAAACGTTATTTGATTCCCCAATAGGAAAAGTTAATAGACAACATTTTTGTGTTAAGATACTTTTTATTGAGGAATTTAATCTTAAGGAAACATAATCACTTATCATGATGAATTTCAACTTTTATTAGATATCTTACACAAACTCATATTTTCTCCAAAAGACGAGTATTTAGGAAGACCTGTTCACATTAAGAGTACTATAATAAACTTCTATAGAATCACCTAATCCACCAATTAGAACAATATACTTCCCATGTATTTAGACTTTATCCAAAACCAAAACCAAAAATGTTAGTACAAGATCAGATAATCCAGAAAGGGATAAACCTTTATAAAATGAAAATCTATGCTAAATCTCCAAAATTTGTCCAACAAAACCCAATGTTCAACGAGGACCATTTGATAAACAATTTGTCCATTAATTTATTCAAAGTAAACCAAACTAAGATTGAATCCCAAATATTTGAAGGATTTAGTCGCATAGTCTTCGAAGTTAAATTGTAACATTTATCTCCAAACAACATTAGTTGCTCTTAATGTCTTGTATTGAAAAGTAATTAACCTAATCACATATCCTCCATGATAGGTTAATAAATTTCCATAGATAACCCAAAATCAACTTACTCTTAATTAATAAAATCATATAACTAAAAAAGAATCAGTCAAACTAACCAGGGACTTCACATAGTCCAGTGGTAGGAGATAAATACCAGTCACACTTTGGATGTGGGTTCGATTCCCGCAGCTTTGTCCGACGCGACGGGATGTCACACGGTCTGCGTGTTGTCCTTTTTATAAAACACCAAAAATAACCCTAACATGTTTTAACCTCAATAGTTTCCTATACCTCTCATTTTCATCCAAATTCATTACGATCTCAACATATTAATTCTTGAAGTCTTATTTCACCACCTTAAGATAAAATAAAACGATTCCCAAAATGAATAACATCATACATTGATCATGGAATCCACTTGGTTTCATCATCATCTTGCTCACATAGGTAGAAGTCCCTTGCATTACAACAATGATTTAGAGATCTTTCAAAATCATTTGCTTCCTCCATCCAAATAAACCTTTTACAACATGAGTCGTATGGGTGTTCATAGAAAAATAGTTTTGGAAAATAATCATGTATGACATATAATTCCAAAACATCTGATAAAACATGATTTCTATAAAATAGTTGGACAGAATTTGAGTTGAAACTTTCTATTATTGTTCCTTTTAAAATACCATAAGTATGTGCTGAGAGACTATATTTTAAAATCAAATATAAATAGGTTGCACAGGGGTCTCCATCCTCAGCACCATTTTTAAAATCATAATATGATTCAAATTCTTGTTATAAGGTAAAATATTTGAAAATACCTTGATAATATTTACGTTTCTTGAAAATATGAGAATATTGTGAAAATAGTATTTGTCTAGAAACAACCCACGATCCACGATGATATTGAGGTATAGTGGAGGTGTTTTATATCTCAAACAACAGCTTGAAAGTGAGTTGTATGCTAGAAAAAGATTCAAAATCATCTGAACATTACATTGCAATAATTATTGAAAGCATGTCATCAGGAAGAGATAAGAATGTCGTTTGAGATCCTTCTCCATCCATTCGTAACCAACTTTATTTGGCCTGAAAAAAGTTATAAAACAAGGATTTAACTGATATAAAAGATATAGGGACTAATCATGTGTCTAACAAAAATTCCTAATCCCTAAAGTTGTCTAAACCGACTTCTGATAAGAAATATAAGGCCCCAACCTTAAACCTTACTAAATATTGAGTTATTACAAGATTACACATTGAGGATCTTTTCAGGTTTAGAGTTTTAGAGAATTAGATTATAAAACTTGCATTACATTCCACATTTAAATAGAGTAGTTACATAAAAGATAGTATTAATTTTTTCCCATCAACAGAAATATATTTAAAAATAAAGCATGGATTCATTCTTAACACTTCCTTGACACAATCATCATATAATGTACCTTTCCTTTGACCTGTGAAAAAAATTTCAAAAAAAATCTTCGGATGAGCATAAAAAGCTCAGTAAGGGTTATAAAAATATGGAAAGGAAACATGAGTTCATATATACATAAGAATGAAATCATACTTTACCCATAAAACATAGGCACTTTAACATACCTCATAAAATCTTGAATAAATCATAGAAATCATAAGACATAAAGGTAACATGAGGCATTCATAACATTCTTACGTAGGGAGTGACCCTGTTGGTTACGTTTGGAATACCAACCATAGTATATTCCCTAAATCTCTTCGGATAAACCTTAACGTTTCACTCCTTCACGTTACCCAATGAATTGGAGAGCTATATCGGGCTCACCCGCCCTTGGTTTATCATAGAACCACCCGTCATCATAATAATTCCCAAGAACCATAACATAATCGTATCACATAAAACGTACATAAAGGAAACATAACATTTCCACATTTCAATCACAAGATATCAATAAACAGTGATATAATAAAAAAATTATCAAAATCATTTTAAATACCAAAGTAAAACATGGTATTAATTTTTCTTTTAAAAAGGTATGGCTGGTAGAGGAAGCTGAAACTCAAATAATGGTCACGGAGGTAGAGAAGTCGTTGTCGATTCATACGTATGACAAAAACATTCCCTTTTGTCATTTTGTAAAATGCTTAGTATAAAAAAGATTACTTCTGGATAAACGTAAAAGTCAAAGGGGTTTATACACTGTATAAAATAAGGTTGTGCATAAAATAAAATATTCCCCAATGAAAGGATATTGAGACGAAGTCCCATAAAAAATGATATCCTTGGTTTAAGGATAAATCATTTACATAATTATGTGTGACAAACGAATATAACAAATATTAGTGGATATTAAGTGTAAAACAATTAAAAATTATTCACACATATTCATAGAACGACATATTCAAGGATTATAAGTTCATCCCAAAGAATCAAATTTGGGTTAAGATGTTCCCGTTCAAAAATTTGACAGCCTAACAGCGTCATTACAAAATTCAGAAAATGAGTTGATGAGAGATAAAAAGTGTATATCATCAAATGGACATAAAATTTAAATCAATAAGAATATAGAATAAAATATCCCAACATAATATTATGTGAATTAAAATACATAACAAAAGAAGTCTTTTAAAAAGAGGAGGGTGAAAAGTTCCCTTACCGACATTGGTATCTTTCGAAACATACACCCCGTGAAAGAAGGACAATACAACATTGATGTAAATACTCATAAATGAAATTATATTACAGAATGAGTAAAATAATGGACAGTACATACACCACTCAAAGGAAATTGTGTCAAATGTAGCATAAATCTCACGGGAATAAAAGTGAGATGAAAAATCCCTTATGAAAACATGGCAGTCTAACGACGCCGCTTAATACTTCCAAAATGGATTGATGGGAGAAAATAGGGTCTATCATCATAATGTTTACAAAAAGCGGAATATAAAATAACATCCCCCATCATAACAAAGAGTAACTTAAAATAAGTGACATAAAAGAAAGTACTTAAAAATAAAGAGAGAGGTTAGATCTCTTACGAAAATTCCGCAGCCTAACGATGCCACTAAAAACTTCCAAAATGGATTGATGAGGGAGAATAGGCTCTGTCATCATATGAACACAAAAAATACAGTAAGAGTAATATAAAATAACATCCCAATAACAAGAAAGATGAGCTTTAAAAGAAATGACATAAAAGAGTGTACTTAAAAAGAGAGGGGTAGGATCCCTTACCTCAAGTCCGACTTGTCTTGTTCGTTTCATTATATTCCTGAATAATAAACATTGGTCAATTTATAATTGCCTATGTACCTCCTTTAAATTTTATTATTCAGTTCATATCACATATTATAATGTTATAAAAATTCTTTAATAATGTTAGTTCATATCAGACGTTTTTGCCGATGTTTGGTACATGAGTCAAAAATGAACTTGTTTGAAAAATGATTGCCCATGTAGTTATAAGTAAATAATTTCCAGAATATTATTAATGATTAAAATATCATATATATCCATTAAATATTTATTTTATACTATTCCATATCATTTTTATATAAAAAACGAAAAGCACCGTTCATGGAGACGGTAGGCCGTACGTACGCATGAACGCTACTTTCATTTTTTTCTTTGTCATATTAATTGAATTAAAAATAAATGATATATATATATATATAGATATTATAATTCCATTATAATATATATGTTTTATAGGTCACACATTTTCATTAATTTCATACTTTATACATTCCATGTATTGCATGTACGAGTCACATCACTTGAGGGGGCGGTAGTCCACACTTTCCCATATGAAATTATCGCATTTGCACAACATGAAAAGAATAAAGGTATGTTTTAAATATAAAATACAGAAGAATATAGAAAACATAAATACCATATATATCATATATAAAATACAGTGAAATCATAATGGCCACCTTTAAAGGTGTTAAAAGAATATTGACAATCATCGCTTCGTGAGGCAGAAAATTGCCAAGCACAGAAACAGTATGTTCATTAACCATTAGACGAAGGTGTGTGTATGTTAAGCTCGAATAATTCTTATAAATAAAATCCTAGTATATTGAAGATAATGTAGTTGTTACAAAAAAAATTAATAAAAAGATTTTAGGGTGTTGGAGAAGCAAAATAAAACAAAAGGACTCAAGTGAAGACATTACCTTAAAATCGGGTAACACCCTTTGGTTTGATCTCAAAGGCTTCCTTTGGAAGACTTATGCCCAATTTGAGGCATCGAGGAGTTATAGAGGGATTTGGAGAGACAAAATGGGAAGGTATTGTCCGATCCAAAGGCTTTGGATGTGTGGGTAAGGATGTAGAGGTGGGGGCCTTTTATAAGAGGAGAGGAGGGGCACTCTTGGAATGTAAAGAAATGTTACATTATTTTAGAATGAGTTTCGGATTTTAATGGTCCCTAATTGATGTGTTTCTAGGATAAGGTGATAAGGGTTCTAAATCCGCCCATACAATAGGGTTTGGACAAGTGAAGGTCTTAGATTTGACATTATCGTTCCATTTTATTTAATTCGTTAAATAATGAGGTCATCGCTGTATCATCATGATGTCATAAATAATTTAATTTATTTATGTCTAAAAATTATAAAAAATACTATGATATATGAAATATTTTTATATTTCCAATGAAAATTTATAGTCTAAAATATCATTTATGTAGACAAAATTAACAATATTCTAATCAGGTGATACATTCTGTGTTACATTTAACATTCTTTAAAAATAAAAAGATAAAAAGACACTTTCTCACAAAAGTATTTCAATGGGGCCCACATGTTTGGAAAAAGGAATCCCATGGTCGTCCATGAGACAAACAGTAGCCTTAGGACACATGTTGTGGTTATTTTTTATTATTATGATATTATTTTATTATCTTTAACTATCTGATTACTCATTAATCAAGACAATTAAAGATAATAACCGTCGTTACTATTAATAATTTCCAAAAATAAAAGAGTCTTAATTATATAATTTGGACCTTCTGATTCCAAATATTTAATCCATTTTACCAAATTAAAAACACATAAATTTCAATTATTAATTTTAAAAAATAATTCCTGTTGTCAAAACAAATAGGGGGTTTTTTAGAAACAATATTTACGAAAAGTTTGGTAATTGTTTAGCCCAATTCCAAAGTGAAATTAATCCCAATGACCAAAATTGGATTACATGGTAAAAATATTTTATAATTACACTTTAAAACAATATAAAAAGATAATATAACCATAAAATTAAATTATATGAAAAAGAAGTTTTGATGTAAAATGCAGTATTTTTCACTATTCATTAAATAATGAACATTGTCAGAAAAATACCAAAAATTAACCCAAGGTAAATTTAAATGTCCCAATAAAAAATAATAAGTTTATTTTTAAAAATAGTGCTTTTAAAATTGTCAAAAGTTTGATTTAAAAATTGTTTTCCATCAAAATGTAGTAAAACAATCTTTTAAAAATACTAGTGTATTCAATGCTTAAGATTGGATTCATTTGTATTTTAAGCCTATAAAATTTATTGGATAAAAGTAAAAACATTTAACAAACATATATAATTGTAATTTAGTTATTTATATTTATTCCCGCCAATACAACGACTATGTGTTAACTATTATTTAAAATAATATTATTTTATTATTAGAGTTCAACGTAAGATTTCAAAGGAACTCGTTGTTGCGTATTGGGTAAACCATAGAGCATAGCATTCAATTTAAATTAATATTGTCATTTTTTCCACAAATAGGGATAAATATAATAATTTCATATTCTTTATTTACCTGGGGTGTTACAAAATACATTCTTTCAAATAGAAAGATATTATTTCAGCTATATAGATGGTGGGAAAATAATGAATAGATTTTTGAGGTTAAAAGATTGATAATTTCATATAAATACAATCCAAAAAAATATGTGTGTGTCTTTGTAGAGTAATTTTCAATGAAATTTAATGTGATGATGTTGTGATAGTCATTACATCTTCTAATAAAAATTAATTAATGATCTCGATTCTATCTAAGATATAAAATATGTTTGAAGAATGTTAAGGATGATATATTAGGAGAGTCTTGGAAATGAATGTGGCCACAAAATGAAATACTCTAGTTGGAGATTCACATTTGGAAGAGGGTGATTAAAATTTGAGTTCATTATTCTCCATAAAATTTAAATGAAAAGTTTCATATATAAAGGGTGGAATTTTACATCGGTAAGGTTGCAGATGTTGTTATTGTAATGTGTTTCATAGAAGATGTGATGTTTCAATGGAAGTGTGTGGGAGATATATTTTTGTTGAGTTATACATAGTAAAAAATGACTTATTGATAATAAATAGAGACACTTCTCTCTTGGTGTTATATAAATAGGGTGAGGAGACGATTAGAGTAATAGGGTTAAGAGTTGGTGAAATGAACAAAGAATTAGTTGGAATTACTAAAATAAGGTACCAGATATAGGGTATTAGTATGTGGAAAAAATAATAAGGGTACGAAAAATATTATATATTATGGGTAGGTATATATGAAGAAGTTGATACTGAAGTTATTACTTACTATTATGAATTAAAATGAATAGAAATAAGAAAAAGAAGAAATAAAAAACTTTTAGAGAAATTTGAAGCAGCACAATTACAACATTAAATCATAGTGGTAGTGGATATTTTAATGTTGTTAAAATTATTTTATCTTATAATAAATGTCAGAGGAACATTCACTATTTATGGCCTATTGTTATATGAATGATATGGATATTCCTCACTCGTTTTAACATATAAAATATTTTTTTTCTTGTGGTTAGGTTTTCTTGAATTACATCTAAACCATTCTAAGGAAAAGAAACTCTTATTGGGTAGTAATCCTTGTAAATACCTATATTTTTCTGGGTTGTCTTGTTGGTTGATTTACAGTAGAGTCAATTCTCACTAATAAAATGTGAATTTTTTTTATAAGTATGAAAATTAGAAACTAAAATATCAAGGATTCACCCCTTCCCTCTCAATGATCACATAGATCATGGTTGGCCCTTTTAAAGAATTTTAAGGCACGGTGGATAGGTATTTTGGGAATGTAACATAGATTCCCAAATATTAAATTGTGGTTGTTTAAGGCTGTGTGGATTGATTTATAGGTAGACTACAAAATTTAATTATTGAAAAGCGTCTTAAAAATTATAATAATTGCATAATCTTGTAATGTAAGCTTCATATAATGCACCAAGGATTTTATTAAAATACAAGGAATATTATGGATATTAAATTTTTATTGGTTCTCTAAATAAATTGGGTATTATAAATAAAATCTAAAAATTGGATAAAAACACTCATAATTATGTGCTTAATAATATTTCATAATATTTCGTAAAATTATTTTCAAAAATTATTTGGGTTTTTCATATGATCCACTCTTTTATAATTTAAAAATGATTTAATTTTAATATTCATATATGATGAATTGATGGATCCAAAAATTTTACAAACATTTTTGTGGATGTAATATTTGTAATGGTAAAAGATTTAAGCTAACTAGTTTCAATAAGTACACTAAAAATGAAAAAAAAGAATAAAAATATAAAAATTCCCAAACTAAAAGGTTTCCTCTAACACAAACAGTTGAAGTAATGTACTCAATGAATTTAGGTTGATTTAATATGTAATAATATTTTAAATGGAATAAATGAATTCAATGAAATTTTAATAAAATGAAATACTTAGTTGGGGGTCATTTATAAACTAGATGGAGGAGTGTCATCTCC
Source organism: Viscum album (assembly GCA_963277665.1). NCBI lineage: Eukaryota > Viridiplantae > Streptophyta > Magnoliopsida > Santalales > Viscaceae > Viscum > Viscum album. Next base: position 1,670,823,215 of record OY728121.1, on the reverse strand, counting down.
CAAACTAGTTCATAAGGTATGATTATATGGTTCATCATCAGTTGGTGCCCATTAACTAAGAATGGGATTTCATCACCTTCTTTCAAAATCTTCAAAAAACCAAAACGGGTAAAAAAATTATTAACAGTTAACATCCCCTAACATATTGGTTGACATTTACTAAGAATCAACTTTGGTTTGGAGTTGTATAATAACACTAAATCTATAGGATGGATGGATTTCATCTGAGTCATCATATTAGAATATTTCATAGTTATCTCTTTCTAATACATTGAATTTTCAAAATCATCAATACTAATTTCATATATAACTTTTATCTGTAATATATTATCTATTATAGAACAATGATTTTCACAATTCATCACACATGTATTGGCTTGGTATCTTACTTCTTCATCAAATATATAAGGGCTACAGTGTAAAAAAATTAAATTCATTAATTCTAAGAAAATATGATATGAATATTTCAAATGAAATGAAAACATACAAATATTCTTTTTCTTTATATTTTAAATTGAATTGGGTAGAATATATTGTTCATGATGTGAAGAAAATGACTCATGGATTTACCTCAATTATCTAAAAAAGTACTTCTCTATCTACTATATTAAGAGAATCACATATCAGCTCAAATAGTTCTTCTAAATTTGGTGTCTATATCACTAATGGGATATCAATATCCCATTAAATTCATCAAATTCTACAATATACTCCTTATTGAAATTGAATTTATAATATATCAAATGTAATCCATAGATCAAGAGACAAATCATACTAAAATCCATGATGAACCTAACATAAATTCACAAACACCCTAAAAATGATGGAACATATTTAACACAAATGAGGTAAAGAAAAAAATACTAATATTCTATTTATCATCTTAATAATATATTGATTAATGATGTTCCCCCGAAAAATTCTTCTTCCCACTATAAAGTGAAAATTTTCAAAATTAAAAAAATTATTATTTTGATGCATGTTCTCAAAAAAAATTCATAATATTTCAAACAATCAATAGAAGAATTTCCAATAATTGTAAAATTATTCCAGAATAACTTTAAAAAAATGTGATCTAAAAAAATAATGACCATACACCTCTAAAATGTTCATAGATAATTTTTTTTTCAAATGTATTATTTCTATATGAAATGGTACAAATGGGGAATGTAAATTTGGTTTTATCATTGTATTTTGATGAAATGATAAATTGTAAATAAGATGGATATCCCCCAAATAATTAATAATGAGTCATTTATACCAATATCTCTAACATTTTTTCAATGAACGGTAATGGGAAGTTGTCATTATTAGTGGGATAATTTAGTTTCCAATATTCCATACACTGTAATATCTCGACCTCAACCATTAATATGGGAAGGAAATAAATTCTACTAACCATAGATGATGCATGTAGGGTACCAATGTATGAAATTAAATGTTATAATATTTACTAAATTGTGGGGGACTATTTTCCCTAAAAAAGTATTGTATACAAACCATAATAAAGTTACAAAATATGATACGTGAAAAAAAACTAGAATGAAATAAAATTGTATATCAAAATAATCATCAGTGTAACAATACATGATAAAAAACCAACTTCCACGATCACAAGACACCTAAAACTAACATAAAATATGGATCAAGGAAAATTAAACTTAAGGAACCATGGTGCTAGCACTCTAGACCCCGAGATTCGACCACTTTTCACAGCTCCAAATATAAACTTCCATGACTATAAAATAATTAAGAACAACTAGAAAATATGAAACTTCCCCTTATAAATATCATGATAATGAGTGTGTGTATATTATGTATATAATAAATTCTGTTGGACAACCAAGTAAGAAAATAATAAGAAATTACCTAAATTCCACTAAAATAAGAAATAGTTTAGATCACATTTTTCATTAAATATAATTATTGTAAAAAGATTAAATTGCTATGATAAATATATTAAAAAATATTCAAGTTAGGGAAATAAATCACCCCAAAACCATACCCATGGAATTAACCCACTCACACATATATAATACCCCTCAATGAAACCACTTCTAGAAGGCCCAAATTGAATGATCAAACTCATGAGTATTATCTATCCCATCAGTCCCAATTCATTACATTACATCATAATACAATGAATAGTAATATTTTTAACTATGACCATGGATAATGAACATTTACATTTATATATATATATTTACAGAAACCCAGAATATTCATTCCGTGTTCTCAAATAAAATTAATAAAATCTAGTTCCATCATATCAATTTATCAAACACATTGTGAGAATCACCCACTAACACATATTTTAAAACAATCATAAAAAAATTTATTTTCATCCATGGTTCCAAAATATTTTTCCAACAATATGTAGAAAACATTTACTTATATAATAATGAACCTTATTAATTTAGGAGAAAGTGAAAAAATAGGGAAATCCACCTTCCTCTAATGTGATTGACATGAAGAACAGATTAACAACCTCATTGATTCAGTATCTCCATTTAAATGATTAAAATATTCAAAAGGATATTTATCAATTATTATTATAAACCATAAATCCATGCATCTATTCTACAGTATATGGATCCTCTTAAATAAAAATAATAAAAGCATGGGTAGACAAGAAGAATGAGTCCATTACCTTAGATATAAATAATCCAATGCCCTTAAATCCATTTAAATTGAAAATATAATGAATAATGATCATCCAGATCACCTTGGAAAGGGTTTATATTCATATATATTTAATAATATAGGACCAATTATTATTTTAGGAGAGCCATCAGATTAAAAATATATTTTCCAAATTTAATTAATCCCATAACATATTGAAGCTAGATATTTATGACAGTCGTTTTCCAGCCAAATCAGTTTCATTTTTCTTAAAAATTATCAGGTCTCAAGGTTTATATTTTTTTTATACCATGTTCTAATCAAAAACAATACAATTAGACATGTCTAGATAATTCATGGTTTTTTTAGAACACTTCATGGTTTCCCATAATATTTATCAAACCATGTTTCTCTTAAAAAAATACCAAGACATCCCAAAAATACCCAAAAGCTTCAAAAAAATATTCATACCATCTTGTAACATGAATATAAATAACAAAATAGTGAAATATATCATGTTGGGGGGTTTTACACTCTTAAAGCCTTGGGTATTTATTTCCCCAAGAAGTTGAAGATTGGATTTTCCCTCGAAGGGTTTAGGACATTGATCTAATATGATCATCTCCCACTAATAATTTCCCTATTATATCACTCCATGGTACTATAATATCCATACCAAATAGATTTATCAATATCATAAATTCCTTTACTATATATTCATAAAATGGATCTTGGAATGAATAAATGTTTCATCTGGTTCTTGGGATACCTAGTATCGAGGTATCACATGGTTTTGTTCGGATGGTACTTATTTAACTCAGATATATGGAAAAGTTCATGGAAAAACATAAATCTAAATAGTAATTCTACATAATATGGAATGACTCTAAATGAACCAAAACACCCAATGAAACGATGTATCATGAAGCCAATTTTTATTTCCTTCCCAAAATTATAGTGACCTGTTATCAAGGGTAATTTAATGAATTTAAAGTCACCGAAATCTAAAGATTGTGGTCTAGAGTGATGATATGCATAAATTTATGAATGAATTTTAACCATTTAAATCAATTTTCTAATTATATGGGTTTTTACATTTTTCTCATAGATAATAAATTTTTTGGTCAATCATCTTGACCCATTCTCTAAACAATAAATCCACGATCGAAATGGATGACAATGAAATTCCTTGAACGAAGCCATTTTTATCATAGACAGAAAACATTTTTTATATGAGATCACTACTAAAAGATAATTATCCTCCCATGAACCACCAAAATCTATAACCCACGATTATATCCAATATTCAAATCTCTAGATCATAAGATATATTTTTCCATACATTTGTGGATGATATGTCATTCCCATTATCAATTGAGTGTTAATGGATTGATTTAATGTTCTCTAAAATAATGAAATGAATATAGGGACTCAGTCAAATATTGTTACTATGGGTCTCAAATAAATTTTAAAAAATCATAAAAATATATCTTTTCCAATTCAGCCACCATATCATACTCTTGAATTAGAATAATATTATTCAACAGCAAGAGTCGATCGATGGTCACCCAAATAGCATTTTGCGTCGAAAGTGTCTATGGTATACCAGTGAAAAATTCAATGGAATTCATTCTAATTTCCCATATAGGTAAAAATATATACTCTAACATGACTTCTGGTCAATGGTGTTAGTCATTTTCCTATTCTAATGTCCTATATCTTGTTAAAAAATCATCCAATTCCTATATTATACATACACAAGAAAAGTGGGTCCTCATTACATTTTTCAAATACCTTAGTGATCTTCCAAAATAAAATAATGAAAATTTGAAAGAATATATTCTAGGAATTAAGAAGGGTATATTATTTTATTACATAAACTATGACATTGAGTTTACATCCACTATACACACCTCAATGGTCTACCTACAAATGAGTTTTGACATCATCACAAGGTCTTCTGATTATAATTTTTGATCATCCTTGTCGATAATCAATAAATTTTGGAGTAAGAGTAATATGAATTAATATTTAACACTAATACTATTACCAAAAATATAAATTATTGTGGTTAAAATACCTTTTTATAAGATTTTAGTATTTATTTTAGGATCCATAAACATGGAGAATTGTTTACCAAATAATGTGTATCACCATGTTTTTAATGTTTGGACCACTACAGTTGATTCTAGATCATATATCAGAAAATTCATTTCATGTGTTTTGAAATGAATCTATCCATAATCTTTGACATTGTCTCCTTATATGAAGAAAAAAAACTATTATAGATTAAAAAAATAAAATATAAAACAAATCCTTATAAGGGTTCATGATAGAGGAGGATAGGTCTTTAAGTGTGTTGATCCTTAAGCTCCTTAAAATATTTCTGAAAATCATCACTCTATATCAATGTAATACCTTTCCTAGTAAAATAATTCATATACAAAATAATCCTTAAAATATCCTAAACAAACCTGATATAGAATTTCTAGGTATTAATAGTTACAATGATGAATGCAAAAAGGTTCATTTAGAATATCAATTTTCATAACATAGTTTTTATGATATGATGATCGTAGATCAGTTTTAGTAAACCACTAAGATGAATTATAAAGTTCAAAAGGCCAACAATTTAAGGAATAAGGTACTGATTATTGATCGTATCTTGATTCTACTTATTATAGTCATAATGTAATAGAACAAAACCACATTTATTCATTATAAAGAGGGTCGTAGAATCCCAAGGAGATTTTAATAGACTAATAAATACCTTTTTTAGGTTCATCCAGCTAGATATTTAATTCTCAAAATAATTATTGTGTCATTATATATGATAAATTGGAATAGAACTAATTCTCATAATTATATCCATTGAATATTATATTTACAAATTAATAGGTATCTAAATGTAATCATGAAATAAGAGATCATGGTAGTAGTCTAATATAATATGAAGACTTATAATTCCATTTTCTGTGAGAAAACACAAAATCACCACTATCAGCTGATAAGATACAGTTCAATATACTAACACTAAAGGGAATTATATTCTATTATTCATATAACAATACGCTTATATAAATAAACATTATCATATGGGTATGTAAATGATACTTCTCAGGTGTCAAAATCAATATATGATTTTAATTCCACCAACCATCCCAATCAAAAGATCAAATCAAAAAACTCAATTATGATATTGTTATCTCCCACTAAAATTAGACCATGTTTCTACTAATAAGACAATAAGAACACCTAAATACATTGAACTACCACTATCGAATATTTATTTTGATTATTAATCCCAGAAACATCATTTACATATAAAACTCCAATTGATTTCCCATAGGAGAATCACGAAATGTGTGGGATGAAATAACATTTAACAATACATCCATTAGATCGGAGTTTATAAAAAAGTTACCTAATATCATAAAAGGATTTGGTTTCTTTGAAAAAATTCTTCTTGTCTCCATAAAATTTATATTTAACTCACACTAAATATTCCATGTTCCTTGGTTGCGTTTTTGTTAAGCGGAACACTATGGTGTTCTGAAAATTAGATTGATTCACTTGACATTGAGACCAAGAACTATTTTGATGAGAAAGCCCTAGTTAATCAAGAATGGTCTAAAACATGTTCTATCTATCTATACCCATTGACAATATGGGCCACACATAATAATGACTTAGGTTTCCTATATACTCCGAATTGTGATTATATAAAGATGGTCCTATACATTCTATATTTTTATGTGAGAATGAGGCTCATTGAATCAAACTAATTCTAAGCTACAATGTAATTTAAAAGAGACCAGTTTGACATTCAATTTCTCTGGTTCCCTAATTTAATGGGATTAGGTTTTCCTCCACCACTTTTTCTACAATTTGTGTTTTACCAGTTTCTATAAATAATAAATTGTTTTCTCCAGTACCATTACTATAAATATACATTTTTACAATTTTCTGTATGTTTACCATGTATATATAATCATCAATAAAGAGTATTACCACCTTATAATGAATATATGTTTTGAACTTTACCTATAATACACATACCCTCAGATGCGTTCCATCAACCAACTCTAGAGAGAAATGAATAAGGTTCATAAACATATCTCTGAATTCCATCATAGGCATATTTGTTTTATTAAGACTAAATAAATCTATAAATTTGGATACTTTCTATAAATTTGTATAAAATATTGTTGTTTAAAATTTCATTTAATCACTACTATAAAATTCCTTAGCCTTCTTTACATTGAACAACTAATTCCGAAAATATTCATGAATGGTTCTCAAGATTGTATAACACTGTATGTACATTTATATTGGCCTAATTTCAACGAAAATATAAATTTTTTCTCAACCGGTTAATCCATGTATCTAATTTATTAGTTCTTAAATCCCCCTAAAATTCTATTCGATTGTGTTTTTTAAATTAAAAAGTATGATCATTATGGATTTGATATCCAGTTTGATTCCCTTTTCCTTATATTAAAATGATTTATATTTTGACATAACATATCTCTATGATAATATCCTTATAGAAAGAACCTAATAAACATACTCAATTTTTAATATAAAAAACCAACCTATTTTCTTGAGAATGATTGATATGAAAACAACATCATGGGATGTACCCATTAAAATAAATGTTGAGGAGAAATTTCACAAGATTTTCTAAATTGTGTGAGATATTTTCACTTAAACCAGAAATCTATAAGAAGATAATAGCATAGAGACATAATATGATGCATGCAATAAAACCATAATAAACACAAATAGTATAACCATAGGATCATATGAATAATTTATGATGAGAAAAAACAAAATTCAACAATATGAAGACAAAAAAACTCAAGGAAAATAATTCTATAATGATTGGAACCACTAGGTCCTACATGTATGTTTGAATGTTGAGTGTAACAACCAAATCTCATATCTAATAGGTTAGGGGTTAATGACTAGAATTGAGATGGACTATCCCCTATATTGGTGTCCATGACCAAAGATACCTGAACACACACTCACACACACATATAAAGAATACAATATAATGTAGTAAAAATAAAACTGATTCCAAATATGAATATATACAACTTATACCATATAAGAGTATGATACAAGTATGGGAAATCAAAAAGGGGTAAATAAAAACCCACCAAAAACAATATAACACCCCAAACTAATAGTGAGATGGATACTACTACCAAGGTGAGACTCATCGAACTGAAAATGGTTTTTTTAACATATATATGATCCACCAACTCCTAATCCTCATGGTAATATTGTTAAAATCAATTCATCAACATATGTCTTGAAATATGTGGTTGGGGACCACATGGGGGTTGAGTAGAAACGTACCACACAAGACACCCCAAAATCACAAAATAGAAAGAATCAGTAAAATTCATCTCAATATCAAAAAGGGAAGCCAGTTAAAGAGTTATAGAATATCAATTAACTATATATGTTCATGATAGACACTACGTCTCAAGGTAAGATCTCAACCACACTTCTATCCTAGGAATCCTCTTGTGGCTTCAAGGTAATGGTCCTCCAAAATAAATCACTCCCTAATTCTTGATAACATGGATTTAACATCTTAAAGAGGTGGTTCCATTCAAGGCTTGCCAAGAATAATTAACAATTGGAAGTCATACGATGTTGATTCAAAGACAGGGGATCACACCCATGGCCTATGGAGGATACCTATCCTTACCTGGGGTAATCCACTAGGATTGGGTATCACATTCCCTGATTGTTGGTAATGAGATACCTAACAAAACCAATGGAATAATGGTAAATGATAAAACCTCATTCCAAATGTAGGTATACATAAACATATCCAAAACAAACTCTTCTATAGGATAACTCATTCTATTCTTATAATAGGATACCTCACTATAACCACGTAGGAATTGACTAAGGGAACATACCCTACTGATACTCAAATAGATTGAAGATAATGATGGATTCTACCTACCATTAGAATATGTGGAATGTATATGAAATAAAAAACAAGTACCCACTATCGTGGACATTCTTGAGTTTTTTCTCTTTCTCGTGTCATCAGGTATGTTGTTGTGTACTCTAGTCATGTTTATCTACACATGATGTTCTCTTGTACACTAGTTATGCCTGTAGACTTTGGCCATGTTTGTGTCAACTATGCATGTCCATGAACATGTAACCCTTTTGTACATGCTATGTCACTAATAAATGGTCACATGGTGTGTGAAAGGTCACATGGAAATTGATATTTTATTTCTTATGTAAACCCTTGACACCATAGAAGGGCCCCCACACAATGTTTGTTCATTCGAACTATACTTCATGTATTTTAGGTTTTCATAGAAAATAAAATATATTTTACACTTATTTCACACTCTAACACCACCTTTTATTCCATCATTGTTCATGAATATAGTCTTGTTTATGCATATGTCGATGCCAATGGATATATTCTGGACAACCATCCTCTCAAAACACCTCTCATCATATCACATCCCTTCCATCAACAAAATGTGGATGCAAAACTCATGATATATTCCTCAATATATTTTTATTATCATATCTACATGATCATTTCATCTATAATAAATCTAAACCCATGAAAAAGTTCTTTTCTACAAAATATTATTTCTGAATGGATTGACTTCCAAGTTTAGTCGTACCACCAGTTAAATGAAGTATCGATGACAAACACTCGAAGAATGAGGGGATAAATCCACAGATAAAAAAAGTGATAAAATTTAGATTGTCTATTTTTTGTGTTGTAATTGATCCATTGATGTATAAAACAATGAATAATGACTAATAAAGGATTAAGAAAATTCCAGAAAATTGAAAATTCCATAAAGACAAACCCCAACCACAAATCAAAACATCAATATTTGAAATAATCTAATAGAGGGATAAATTCCATTTTGATATGAGATAATCCCAATGGGGATTAAGAAAACAAAATAAATCATTATACATTGATATTAGATTAATTATTGTTGTATAATGAATATGGTGTCACTTATTAGAATGATCAATGGACTCTTTCATTGAAGTAAATATCCATTGAAAACTCATATTTAATCAACGATCTTTATATAACTACCAATGATCAAGTCCATAGTACACTATAGTCTATAAGGTTATGTAGTTATCTAGAGTATTTTAGAATATCTAGGTTTAAATTGGATATGAATTACATATGGCACAATTATTAAATAATTAATTGATTAATTATTGTAATTTTTTGTTATACAACCAATTATTACTATCAAATGAAACTAATGATGTATATGATGGTTATGTTGAACCTAGGGTATAAACCATACATGTTATTTAATGGAACTCTCATATTTCACACCAATAACATAGTTCAAGAGATATTAAATTATTCTAGGAAATATACATGTGCATGATATATTATATTTATTTTTTTTATTATATAATTAGTGAGGCTCCATTTGCTAAAAAATCTTATATTGAGTCAATTCCTAACACTGAAAATATTCATCAAAATATTCCAAATCATTATTTGGAAAAAAAAATGTTTTTATACTATCCCCACCTCATGTCCCAAAAAGAACAAATCCTACCAAAAATGATGAGGGTACTCAGCTCACAATTGGGGTTTCCATCTCCCAGGTAACCTTTAGGCGATCCATGTGCTTCCACAGAGTGCACAATAAGGGAAACACATTCCCCTATGGGATATTCTCATATCGTTCATCAATATATATCAAAAACTCTGAGAAGGTAGCTCTATCCTTGATTTCTATCTCACCCCATTGGATAACAATCAATGGGTCGTGTACATACCTTTTGATATTTAACTCATGGAATACATCATGTACCAGGTCCAAATATTGCACGGTTTAAGTTGTACACCACCTCTCTGGCACTACAACATATCTAGAAAGTGAAAAATAATCTTATGGAGAGTTATTCTCACTATAAAAACCAACACAATCCTCATCATGGTGACACATTCAAGAAATCATGGTCTCCATCATTAACCTCTAAATTCCATTTTTGTCGAACCATATAAGACTTATAATATATCTTATTAGTACTCATCTTCTCCTCTATGATCTACACCTTTTCTATTATCACTCACACAACTCTGATCCCCTGAGTGTTGATTCCCCAAGACTAGTCCAATATAGTGGTGACCTTCAAGGTATCCCATATAAGGAATATAATTGATATATTACAATGGTACAGTGGTCGCTGTTTTTATATTCAAACTCTAACAATGGTTGTTGATCCACTAAAATGTGGCCAATACCAAACATAAAAGAAAAATTATGTTCTTCATAACATGAATTGTGTTCTCCATCTATCCATCTTTTTTGGGACGAATTGTAGTGGTGAACTATAAATGAGTCCGAATGGACTCCTAAAATACTCTAAAAATCATGACATGATGTGTGAATCATGGTTTGGGATGATCATTGATTGATGTTCATGAGGCCTTACTATCTCTTATAAGTAATGGAATCCCACATATTCTATTAAACTCTGTTCTCAAATGGATATGAAGTGGATTGAATTTTTTATTCAGAATATGATCTCTAGGATAGTTTCATCACCCATTTCTAATCATGTCATTTTTGTCATTATGTCTATGGAGATACTATCCCACTTCCACTAAGGCACCTCAAGGGGATGAGACAAACCTGCTAGAACCTATTTCTCAACCTTCACCTGCTATTAATGGAATAATTGAGAGATGAAAATAGATAAAATATATTAATTCATCGTTGAAAAGAATTAAATCAATGATATTGGTATATATTTTGTCCACTAGGATGTAATACGAAGGAGGATTTATGAAACTCCCTCATTACCTCCTCTCATAGAATCACTATTACTATCATACATCCATAGAAAATGATATTGTTCTCCCTACATTTAAAACATATAGCAGGATCACATCCATTGAATATATTACCATGTAATGAATTGTAATGATTATCTCCAAAATGAGCCTCCCATACACACTAAGGAATTGTTATGGTAACTACTATAAATTAGAGGAAAATTTCATTATTATTATTATTAATGAAAAATTAAATGAAGCCAACAAATCTGATGAATTTTCAAAAATCATTGAATAGGGTCTCCAAATGAGATAATATGATATAGTGTTACCCTTTACTAGAGTTTTGAAATTCATAATTCAACAAGAGTGGTATAAATTTCCCTCAACATCATGTTATGATATTCTAAAAAACGTTAGTCATAAAACTCTTTTGTTTATAATAGAGTACAAGTCACTCTCTCATAAGGTAGTGTTTTCCTAAATTTTGGTCCAACACCACTTCTGAAAAATCCATACCATATTCCTTGTAGTTATTCCATTACAGTATTTTCTATCAGGACCCATATAAAATCACTTCCTAACTATATATCTAAACATATCCCAGCCTTGTTCCGGATGCATCATTGAACACATCAGACTGAACAACATCCTCTAGGAGTCTCTATATGATGGTTCTCATAAACCTCTACAAAAAATCCTAAATGTAATATTTTAACTTCTCTATATAAGTGAAAGGATTCCCCTTTATGATTATTGTAGTTAGGTGTACTTAAATCCTAGATAAATTAGGGATGATTCTATGATATTATCCCTCCAACCTAAAGATTCTATCACCTCAAATATGATCATAGGTGGATACCAATATATAAATTCCTCAACCCTTTATGCCTTTACTACTAAACCCACCTTTAAGATAACATGTACCCATATGTGGACTTCTCAAATATTGAAATGAATCATTGAATGATTTCTATAAATATTTAAACCTTAATTTTTATCTAGAACCGTCCTCAAATATATATCATGCTCCTTATATGATGACAACTACCCAAGGATGTAATTGATGAATAATACCATCAACCACACAAAGAAGGGATAAAATATTTGGTTCATAATTCCCCTGAAAACATTTAGGAAATTATTCATGTCATATGGGATCACTATATACTGATAGTGACTATAGAGAAAATGCAATGTCATCATCAGTTCTTCCTCCTCTTCAACTTAGATAATGTTATAGATGAAATAAAGGTCAATATTTGAGAACCACATCACCGCTTTCAACTAGTAAAAGATTATACAGATTCTTGGTAATAATTAATTAGTCATTATGGACACCTAGTTTTTTTAGTGGTAATCCAAAAATAAGATCAATATCGTATTCTTCACCTTAGAGAACAATACTGGAGCTGCCCAGGTAGACACAGTGGGCATGGAGAAGATCTTCCTCTACAAATCCATCAAATGGGCCTTCTTATATCAAATCTCTATAGGGTTCATTAGATATGGTATCATATATATTACGGTATTCCATGGGTGAAGGCCTTTGTAGAAGTAGATATCTCAGTGGTGAGGTAATCCTAGAACGTCCTCATGGAAGACACAATCATACACCACCACTACATTAGGAAACTGAATGTTCATTCCATCCAATTATCCAAGGGAAAAGATAGAAAAATAGTTTTTAAATCGTTATATAATCGTATATATGATCCTATAATTCTATTTCTATTTTTCCTTCACACCAATAAAGGTAAACCTCATCCCATTAACATGGACACACGACATCCTATGCCAAAAACAGTTAATCTATGCCTGAAAAATGGAAATACAATCCATACATATGATGATTTACTACAACTTCATCATATCTACATTAGAAGATTTATCCTCCAAGATTTAGGTCACACTATCATTAGTATTGTGTAATCACAGAATCTTTTATGGTAGTAGTCCACCAATGTAAGGGTTAAGACACTGGCATGAATAGAATATATAGATTTTGAACATGGGATGTGGAGAAGAAAATATTGTCTCATGACCTTGCCTATAAATACTATATCTAAGTAATAGAATAAATATATTATTCATCAAATAATCCCTAGAGCCTCGGTGTTGTAAGTCTCTACTACTTATAACTACCCATATATCTGACTACCACCTCCCAGTGCCTTGATGGGACCACCTAGGGGTGGTGTTTGAAATACATGAAAACATCATCCACCTCACACTACAGACCGAGTTCCTTGACAATGTATTCCCCTAAAAACTCCATGTTCTAATTGTTATCTTTGTCTAGGTTTTCTATCGATTTTCTTCCCATCAGTTTCATGATGGGGTATGTAATCTTATGGTATATTACCTCACCCATCATAGGAGTGGAAAGGACTGTCCCTATGTTGACTAAAACCACATGAAGAACAATGGACAAAAGATGTTTTGTCTTATTAATTTCCCTCAAAACATATTACATTCTGGGATCCCTATTTATGTATTTGACTACTTACTACTAAAACCTCAACTCTAGGGGTCCCAATAAAAACACCAATTTCTAGTGGCTACATAGTTAAGAATCTATCTATATCAAAAGCACAAAATAGCCCCAATATATAAAATGTAATTTATGAGATACCAGAAAACTTATATATATTAGAAAAATTGACGATCAAAGGACTAATATTAGAAGCAGACTTCCTGAAAATTCCATTTTTATGATTTCTAAAAAATTATCTTTGAGGATATTGTGGTAACCAAGACATCTCTTGTAGGAATCAAAATCATAGTAAAAAATAAACAATGTTGGAGTCTTCGCATCATGAATCTATGTCACCAAACTACACCATCATCATATTGGTCCATGGAGAAGGTTTCCCACTGAAACCAACATATTATTTAGTGGGGTCCAAAGAGGGATAAAAACTCACTCAACAACCTACATCCATTACTCTACTTTGTGAGGGTCTGGATCAACCCAATGACTGAGGTTTTCATTCCATTTAAAATTTTAAACCATTCTCATCTAGTAAAAATCGTCTTTCAGAAATTACAGAATAGATGGCTGCTTAGCAAGTGGAGGTACGAACAAAAAACTACCTTAGGGTACCACCACCTATAAATGACCCAAAAATAATGCCTCATCATTATGTAGATCATCAGAATGAAAACAATTTGTAATTTTAGTTGAATATCATTGTAGTTGAATATTGAAAATGTAATGACATTCCACAATCAATAATAATATCTCATGATCTGATTCTAGAAGAATATAGAAACCACACCCCATTCATATATGATTTATATACTAATATTTTACTAAAACTAGTTTGTATATCTACCATGTAAACACAAATGTTATCAGAATACCATGGAATAGATATGTCTACCAACACAATATCACTAGGTTCCATGTATTAACAGATGATATTGATACACTTTAACATTATTTCCTTAGTTCCCAAACTAAACCGCAAACCCAAATTATCTCCAAAATATTGTTCTAATATGACCCAATATGATACAACTATGTCACAACCCGACCCATCAGGTCTCACCTAGATGGTGGAATGAAGAACGTGAAACTCCAATCCCACCTCTTATATGCCAAGGACTAGGGACTAGAGGTGAGTAGGAATATCACACACATAGAAGACCTTAGAGTAAGATACTCTCTCTCACACACACACGCATATCAAAAACCGGAAATAGTACATAATTAATGATAAATATGATTCAAAATATGCATTCATACAAAGAAAACATTAGATTACAAAACACTTATATGAAAGAATAAATGTTCCTAAAAAATAATAATATAAATTGTAAAATATTCAAACATGCTTGTGATAAGGGAACCATTTTCAAGTTGTGACTCACAGAATCGACTATGGTTTTTCTAAAATAATTTATAATCCACATGGTCTTGTACTTCCTATGACTACTTCAAGCGGCCTATCATCTATATAAGACATGACACATGTGGGAATATCTTATATATGGGTGAGTATAAACGTGCTCAATAAGACTCCCTAAATTTTTTGAACACAAATAATCAATGGTAGTCATATCAACATTGTAACGGGAATTAAATTAATGTGTAAGAAAAAAACATTAACCAATATATGATATTGATAGTCACCATGTATCAAGATAATGTCACAACCACACTACCATCCTATGAATCCAGATTTAGTATAATACTTTCTCGAAAGAACACACTGACCAGGTATTTCTAACATTGATGAGGCTATTTTGAGAGGTCATGACTGTCAACGCCTATCAAAATGTAGTAAATTATCTAACATAGAATATTTTAATACGTATATATGGGATCACAACCTGGGGCCATAGGGGATACCAAACCCAACCTAAGGTAATCCACTAAAAGTAGGGATCACACACCCATTTTGTAGATAAATAAACACATGAAATAACCTAGGGTATAATTATATCAGATCACACTCTGAGACACATGTTGTTACAACTCAATATGTCATGAAATAACCTACAAAGGGGATCACTCATCTTATGATTTTTATGGGATGACTCAATATACCATCACATGGATGGATCATGGAAATACACCATATTGATAATCAACTAGACTAAAGAAAATAGTGGATTCAATATATCCCAAAGGGAGTACATGAGTGTTTATGGAATACATGATTTATTCTTTCTATTATTAACATGTTTGAGTATGTTCTTGTTCCCATGTCCTCTATCATATTCTTGTGTTCACTTATCATTCCTGAGTATTCTAGTCATGCCTATGTTAATTGGTTGCACTTGTATAGTCTAGTTATATATGTTCCCTCTACCTGTGCCTATACATTTGTACCCATTGAGTACCTATAAAAGGTCACACACTATGTGAAAGGCCACACTACATGTGATATTTAATTATTCACTCAAAACCTAGATGGCATGTAATGGTAACCACTTGGAATGTGTTCTGCCAAACTACACTTTGTTCATACCACATTTTGAATGAAAATATATTATATTTCATTCACCTCTTGCAGACCTCTACCACTATTAATTCTATCATGTAATTTACCATAGATCATAGATCTAGGATAAAATGCACTAGTTTTTTTTCCTAAGTCCCTATTTCGGCCTCCCATTCATATGGGGACACTCTTATCCAATATCATCTCTTCCATCTACAAAACGTGTATAAAAACACTTGATATGATCCTCAATGTCCCATAATTATTATCCCACCATGATCATTAAATTGATCCCACATCTAAACACATGAACATTGATCTATTTTTTCAAATATAGATTGTCTAATGATTAATTTCTAGGTATAGTCGAACCACCAATCAAATGAAATACCAATGAGGGACATTTAAAGAATGATTGGAGAAAAGAATGATCCCTAGGTGAGAAAATGGACATTTCCCATTGACCAGGATGGGATCAATCAATTGAAAAAGACAATAATGAATAATTAATAATTAATAACCATGGATCAATAAAAATCTAGAAAAATCATTATTTTAGAAGATAAACATCAACTAAAAATCAGAACATCCTTCCATGAATTAATATTATAAAGGGATTAATTCATGTACTATATGAGAAAATCAAAATAAGTACTGATATTGAAAAAAAAAACTTCCTATAATGATATTGGATCCATCATTGATGGAAAAAATAATCTTGCATTATTATTGTTGGTGAGATATGATAACTCCATTATTGAAGATGAATGCTTGGGAAAACTAGTCAACTATCCATGATTCTAATGTCTCAATTTAAAAAAAAGTATAAGTTTTTAATTTCTTCTTCCATTAGATACATTTATAAACGTCACGAATTCATTTACTGATGTTTCTAAAAATTTTAACTAAATGAGGTGTTGTGAATTTAGTGACGTTTACAAATATCTCCAATTTGGTGATTATTATAAATGCTGCTATGTGGATACTATTATAAACTTATCAATTTAGAGACAACTCAATTAGTGATGTTTTTATGAAATGTATGTAAATAAATGCCACTAAATTAGTGACACTTATAAACGTCACTATTTTACAAAACCCCATTTTCCAACATTTTTTAGAAATATTGTTAAATGGAACCATGTTTGTCATTTATTTTTAGAAACATAGGTAAATAGAAACTCATTTATATAAATTTTGTAAATAAAGTTTGTAAATATTTTTTTAATATTTAATTTATAGGTGCTAATGTT
This sequence comes from Viscum album, assembly GCA_963277665.1. NCBI lineage: Eukaryota > Viridiplantae > Streptophyta > Magnoliopsida > Santalales > Viscaceae > Viscum > Viscum album. The sequence continues at coordinate 1,670,805,561 of OY728121.1, read as the reverse complement.
TTTTTTTGAGATTTCAATTTTTTATTTTAACCCTTTTTTTTGAATTTAGAAAATAAATATATGTTTGTTGATAATATTATAAATTTTTATGCCTTTATTTACCCACCGTATAACCCCCATACCCCCTCTAACACCCCCTCTCATCCCATCCCTCCATCACACACCCCCGGTTCATAGTATATCTCGTACTGTAAACCCACTTATCATGTCCAACACTCTACTCAACGGCCCCCCACTACATCCAGGCCAACCCAATCATCTCCCATCTAGTACCCCACACATGCCCCTCGCTATGTATACCCCTATCCTATACTGTATAGTACCACACATCCCCACCTCATCCACCACAGGCCCATGTATGATTTCCTTACCTCACCCCGCCTCTAAATCATTAATAAAAAAGTATGCATTAGAGTTTTGATCCATGAAACTCCACCATCACAAACAATAGACATACCACCTCACCTATTAGTATTTTATTAATATAAATTTATTATGTTACATATAGATATAAATAGATTTCAATATTTTGAAAAATAATATTATAAATAAATATATATTTATACACCTATATTAATATATATATATATATGTTTATATGTTTATATTTTATTCTTATATATATTTTATATTTTATATCTATTAATATGTTTACTTATATGTTTATTTATAGGTATATATGTATACGTATGTGTGTATATTATATATATAAATATATATATTATCATTATATATATATGTGTGTGTGTGTGTACATATATTATTATCCATGTTTTAAAAAGACGGAAAAATAGTCATGTTTTCTTAAAAAAATGACTATATTTAAAATATTTAATTGTATTATGTTATATCCACATATATAATAATACATTTAATTATTTAAAATTTAATTATATATATATATATATTTCATATATTAATATACATGTATTAATATATATATATATATATATATATATATCTGTTTGTGTCTGTCTGTTTGTCTTCATGTATATGATTATATTATATATATACATGTTTTTATTGTACAAATATATATTCTTATTTTTTATGTATATATATATATATATATTTGTATGTGTTTTTATACATTATATTTTGTTTACATTTGTGTTTTTTTAATGTTTCGATACATAATATATATATATGTTTATAATTCATGATTATATATATGTATATATATATATATGTTTCTATTTAATATATATTATATTTTTATATTGATATATATATATATATAAATTTATATATATAATTTTGTGTTTCTATGTATAAATATATATGTGTACATAAAAAAACACACACACACACAGATATATATAATTATATATATAATTACATACTTTCAAAAACAGTGCTAAAAATGTATCTAAAATATCGACGCTTTCTAAAAATCAAAACTCAATTTATAATATTTTTATTTTAAAATGTTAATATATGTATATACATAACTTTATAAATTTATAAGTTCGTGTTAATACATATATAAGTATGTATATATATGTGTGTATTTTCTTAGATACATTAATATATATAAATTGTTATATATATATATATATGTTACTTTATATTTATATTTATATATATGTTTATATTTTATATTATTATATTTTACATATATATTTATATGTTTATATAATATATATGTGTCTTTATATTATATACATAAATATATCATTGTGTGTGTTCATATATATATATATATATATGTTTTTTATATTTCATTTATATTTGTGGGTGTGGGTGTGCATGTATATACAAATATATAATTAGTAACATTTTAAAATGCTTTTAAAAATATAACCCAAATAGCCTTGTTTTCTTAAAAACGTGACTAAATATAAAAAATATATGTGTTTATATATATATATGTGTGTGTGTGTGTGTTTGTGAAATTATATATATATATATATGTTCAGATATATGCATCTTTGTCTATATATGTTAATATTAATATATATATACATATATACAAATAAACGTGTCTATGTTTATATATGTTTATATATTTTGTCGTATTTAAAAAAATAAATATATATATATATACCTATATATAATTTTATATATTAATATACATATTTTAATATATATATATATATGAATATTTACATTGTATTACACATATATATTTTTATATTTTTCATACATGTTTATTTTTAATATATTATACATAAAATTATTTCTTTTGAATATAAATAGACGTATATATATCTATATGTTTATATTTAATGTTACATATATATATATTTGTATTTTTTAATATATATATATATGTTTATATTTTATATGTATTTCCTAGTTTTATTTTATATATATCACATGTTTATATAACTATATATCTGTTTATATTTTTTATAAATATATATATATAGATATATATCTCTCTATGTGTGTTTATATATATATATATATTGATATAAATGTTTCTCTTTTTATAAATAAATATGTATGTATATGTAGAAGTATAATTATATATATATATATATAATGAGATACAATTTAAATCACACGTAAAAATGAAACTAAAATAGTAAAGCTTTGTTAATAATGTTATTAAATTATATATATATATATACATTTATTCATATATATATAAGTATGTGTGTGTTTATAAATATATATATATATATATATTTATGAATATGTATATATATGTGTGTCCCTATTTATATATATTAATATATATATATATATATAATTCTAAATGTATATTTATTTCAATGTGAGCAAATGAAATTTATAAATATAAATATTTTTTTACAATGTTTCCAGAAAACCGTCACTAAATTATTAAAGCTTTTCAAGAAATGTAGTTAAATTAGAGACAATTTTTTAATAATGTCACTAAATTAGTGATGCTTCACAGGAAACATTATTATATTGGCAACGTTTTTCAGGATACATCACTAAATTAGTGACGTTTTTAGGAATCATCACCACATTAGGGTAATATTTACAAAACATCATAAAATTGCAGATGTTTCTTCATGTAATGACCAAAAATTTGCATCATTTTCCTAAAAATTTGATAAATTGGTGAAATCATTCACAAAATGTTTCTAAATTAGGGTCCTTTTGAGGAAACTTTTCTAAATTTGTGTCGTTCTCTGAAAAATGTTTCTAAATATAAAAATTGCGATGTTTTTAAAAAAGCATCTCTAAAAACAACATTAAGTAACAATTTTTATTAGTATCTATGTTGAATAACTCTTCCATGGTCCTCTCAAATCAATTGTGTTTTGTGGATAACCATAGTATTTGTCAATAACTAGGTTTTAATGAGAGATCAATTATGTATGCACCAATTAATGAACATTAAAAATATAAATAAATTAATTTGTTTATAATTACACAAATGACTGATCTCAAATGAAACATCCTACATAAAATAATGTTATGTTTAGATTAGGGTGAAAGACACATTCTATATTTACAGGTTGTATAAAATTTCCCATTTATGTAACTGTTGATATGTTAGTTCATTTTTTCATAATAATTGCACAAATGTGATAAATTATATTAAATATTTTTATTATATCAGAAGAAAGGCTCTTGGGGCCCCTGAATTCCATGATGAATCCATTCCTAACACAGAAATTATTCATTAAATTCATTATATGTGTTTCAAGGAGAAATTTATATTCTTTGTAAATTTACATTGAAAATCAGGCTCAAGGCACAATGATGGCACCACATTTAACACGAATACTCAATTTCCATCCCAGGTTCCAAATTCATATATCCATGAAAACAAAATCATGGAGCTCCATAGGTAATATATGAATTCTTCCCCATACCTGCATCATTATAAACTACATCTACATACACACCATGTTTTATGTATAGGGGCGAGTATAACCCAATAAGCAATCCATGATACTTTCCCCATATTCCAAAAAAACTAGAAATAAGTTAGATCACATTTTATTTCATATACAATAAAGGAGGATAGTATTAAAACCAGTGATAAATATATAGTTATATCCATAATTTAGTGAAA